>JAYESD010000004.1:104439385-105639385 GCA_036927565.1 Tuctoria greenei | reverse complement strand
GGGAATACTCTTAAAAGGGGGAAATCCTACATCGATAGTTTCCTTGCGCTTGCGAACGTTCATTTAAGAATCAAAACCTACCAACAAGCATTTCTAGCACCACTGCTAGGGATGAATTGTTAGTGGTGCATAGGAAGCATCAACAAGCATTTCTGGTGCCGTTGCCGGGGAAGGAAGACGAAGTATTACATGATTGAGTTAATAGGATAGGACCCTGGTAGGTTTTAGTAGGATGACCTTTATTTGTTTTCGCGTTTTATGCAAAAATAGGGTAGTGTATGTTTGGCTTCCGCTTGCTGGAAACTTTGTTGAAGATCCCGAATTCCATCTAAAATATCAATCTCGTGTCATTACTCCTTAGAAGCTTCGAGCGGCAAGCAAGCGAGCACAACTGCACCAACAACCGAAACACCAATAGCCCAGAAGACCCTTCGTGAGTTTTTTGCTCCCTTTGCTAACAATGTGCCTGCTGGGCCCACTGTTTACACGGAAGACATAAACTTCGAAATCAAAACTGGCCTGATCACTATGGTGCAAGCCAACCTATTTTGTGGGAAGGCTAACGAGGATGCAAGTGCTCACCTGCAATAGTTCCTTGAGATCTGCAACACTTTTAAGATTAAGGACGTATCCCCTGATGTTGTCCGTCTTAGGCTGTTCCCGTTCTCCCTTCTTGGGAGAGCAAAATAGTGGTTCTACGCAAACCGAAGTGTTGTAGATACTTGGGAGAAATGTTCTACGGCATTCCTCGCCAAGTTTTTCCCGTTGGGCAAGACCAATGCCCTACGCGGAAGAATTTCCAGCTTATAGCAAGATGCTAAGAAATCTATTCCCGATGCTTGGGAAAGGCTTCAGGAGTATATCCAAGGTTGTCCCCACTAAGGGATGGATGATTGACTCATAATCCAAAACATCTACAACGGGCTGATCCCTTCCGCCCGTGACCATGTTGATGCTGCTGCTGGAGGAGCC
Source organism: Tuctoria greenei (assembly GCA_036927565.1). NCBI lineage: Eukaryota > Viridiplantae > Streptophyta > Magnoliopsida > Poales > Poaceae > Tuctoria > Tuctoria greenei. The sequence goes on along the minus strand of JAYESD010000004.1, from coordinate 105,638,413 downwards.
TTCTTCTCATTAACGGTGCCCAAAGCCAAAGATTTGATTGAGAAGATGGTGTCAAACATTTGTTGGAGTGACAAGCGTCTCCATTCCCGCCAGCGAGACATGCACACCTTGAAGGAGGTGGACATGATCGCTGCTAAATTGGACCTCTTTATGAAGAAAATTGATGGACAAAGCAATGGTGAGGTATGTGGCAATGCCTATGCCTTAGACTCTCACATCACTTGTGAAGACTGTGACAACATGGGCCATTTGGGCAATGATTGCCCAGAAGGCCGTGAGGATGCCTTATAGGTATTCAACAATGGAAACAACAATGGCTATCGTCTCGGAGGTCAAGGGTGGTGCCAACCATACCCATTCTTTCAAGGAGGGTACAACAACAATGGTAATAGTGGAAATCAACCTAACTGGAGAGAACTTGCCATTGGCCAGCTGAAGATCAATGAGTCTATATCCAAGAAGTTGTTAACCAATGAAAAGACCCTAGAAAGCTTAAATGCCAAGATTGAAGGACTATCGTCAGCCTTCAAGAATCAATTGAGTTTCAACAAGATGTTGGAGACTCAGTTGGCTTAACTAGCAGCTGCTACTCCTCCAATGGAGAATGGCAAGATGCCAGGACAGCCCAAACCTCCTATGGAAAGTGTCAACATGATTTCTCTACAAGGAGGCAACTGGCTGAAGGACCTCGGATGTCCCGGTGAAAATCCGGAACTGCTTCATACCCGTGGATTTCGGGGTGCTCGACATGGAGGTCGAGAAGGATACGTCACTCATTCTTGGGCGCCCGTTCCTAAGCATCGCGAGGTCTCGCATAGATGTGGGAGCTGGAGAAATCCACTTCCATATCAGTGGCAAGGAGGAAAAGTTTAACTTCTGCTCAAAGTTGGAGCAATGCTCCATGATCCGTATCAAGTATGGGCCAAATGTTAAGCACATTCAAGCGGTTGAAATCACACCTCCAAAGGTTGACCCACTCATTGCATTCATGAGGAATATTTCTATGCGGAAAACCCATCTTATCGTCCACGCCGACACCCCAAGAAGACGGAGAAGTCCGGGCCTCCCCAAAGGCCCAAGTCCACCGAGCCGCCAAAGAAGGTATGGCAGAAGAAGAAAGACAAGCCGTCCGAGCCCATCCCTCTGGGACCGGATGTCAAGAAATGAAGAAGGAGGAATGTCCGTCTTATCAGACGGTGGTGAGACCTAGCCAATAGGTTAAATTGGTAGTTATCCTTTTCTTTGTTTTTCTTTTCTGTTTAATTGGATTTCCCCTTTTAGTCAGATTTTCCCCACTTCATATTTTATTTTCCTAGTAAGTTGAGAATCTTATATTCTAAACTATCATTTTTATTTCTTTATTTCACAAAACAAAAATTGTTGGGTTTTGCAAAAGGAATTTTTATTTGGAAAAGAATTTTTCTGAGCTACAAAAGTGGTATTTCACCAACGTGCTAATTCCATAGCCATTGGGGAGCCACCTGCCAAAAGGGAGAACAGGGGGGCCCACCTGTCAGGTCGACCGACTATGAGAAGGAGCCAATGTGGCTCTCTCTCTCCTCCAACGGCTACATTTGGTTCCCTAGTGACCGTTGGAGATTGCACACTATAAAAGGTGGCCGTGAGGAGCACTTCTCCTCAGGCTTCACCTCATTTCTTACATCCCCAAAGTCACTCTTGCTCACATTGATTTTCTTGCTCTTCATTGAAGTGCTCATGATCAAAATCCAACTAAAAAAGATTTGCTTTTGTTGCATTTGCAATTTGCTCTCAAGTTCTTCAAGGGAAAATTCGTCGGGGTTTTGCTTTCACTAACATCACCTCTTTCAAGTTTTTGCCTTGTTGTGTTCTTGTTTGTTGTGGCCATGAAAGGAATGATGAGGTTGTTTGGAAAGAGGAAGGAGGCTGCAAGCTCAAGCCATGGTAGAGAATCAAGTGCACGCCCCTCTTCTGTTGCTACACCAAGTTCACGGAGGAGGAGTGTAAGAGAGGACACTCCCATGGGTGAAAGGAGCAATCCACACCAACTTCTTCATGATGATGACCTCGACATCCAATGTGAAGTTGAAGATCAAGCACACAAAATCCTCCAAGATCGTGAGTTTTCTCATATGAAAGCTTATGATCCGTATTTGATCTCCAAAATAGGTATGGATTCCAAATTCTTTTCCATTCGGCATGCACTAGGATGGGAAAATTTTTCTCACATAGAGGAGAAAGGTTCACGCCTTCTCTCCATACAATTCCTTGGCACACTAAAAATAGGATTTGATGGTATTACTTTTCGATTATTTCAAAAAGAATACAACATCCAATGGAAGGAATTAAGTGAAATACTAGGCTTCCTTAAACGCTGTTTGCTAGATTTAGACACTTTGCCTAAGTTTAACAAACAAATTTTTTTTGCAAGATTTAACTGGTGAGGTCAAATATAGTGCACCTATGAATAGTCACTTGCACAACCCTACTATATGCTTCATGCATAGATGGGTGGCTATGAATATGTTCCCTAGAGGAGATGTAAGGCTAGTGCGTGATGATGAGTTGAAAATTTTGTTTGCCATGACTAAAAAGATAAAAGTTGCTCCAATTATTGCCATGATGACACAATGGTTATATTACATTCCAAGGGTAGGTCCAATTGAATGTACTTCATTGATTACTCGTATGGCTACTAGAGTAGGAGCACTAGAATATTCTTCATTTGAATATATTGAAAATGAAAGAGAATTAATTAATGAAGATTATTTATTGCAAGGAGATACCATTAAGCATGGTCAAGATGGCTCTTTGATATTTTATTATCCCATCTTTGTTAATGAAATTCGGTTACCTAACCAGGAATATCATTTGTACAAATGTCAGAGGCTAACCATTGACCTACTTCCCATTGAGGAAGCCAAAAGAAGTAATGTCTCTGGCAGGGTAACTAGAAGCCATACAAGGAGAGCGGCCATGCCCCCGACAACCGCCACAGTCCATGAGTATGAAGAGGAAGAGAACCCAACGGGTGATGCACCTGCATGGAGTCAACCTCCTTCGTATGAGACTGAAGGTCCGTCTTGGCATGGATGGCCAGGTGCTACATAGGAGGCACCCCTATCCACTTCAAGCTCTAGCAGCTTGCCTCCAACATCTATGAGAAGATGTGATTCAATTTCGACTAGAAGTCATCGTGACTATAGCCAAGTAATAACAGACTTCTCTAGACGTATGGAGGAGCTTGAAGTAAGGACGAGTGACATCTACAACACTCTCCAAGGGCTTGTCCAAGGTACCCAAGACTGGCAACAACACATGGACGCTCAATTTACCAACTTCAACTCCATGCTACAACAACAACAAGACGACCTCATGGCATACTTCCATCATCAAGGGTTCATCCCTCATCACGGAGGTGAGTGAAGAACAAGCTTGGGGGAGGACCCCCACTTGAGGTAAATTGTATCAACCCCTTGCATATTTATTTTCCACTTACCCATCATCCACCTTGCATTTAAAAAATATATAATAATAATATATAGGATAACTTTATTTTCAAACAAAATAAAAGGTGTGCGGTAAAAATGACTTGGAATTCACATAGATGAAATTATGAATAGTTGCTCTATTTTAATTTTCCTGAGTCCCTAGTTTACAACTTACTACTCTCCAACATATTGCTCTCATTGGCTAAAATTGCTTTTGCCTTGATTTGGAAATTGTGGGTAGCAAAAGCTTAATCCATTCTAAGTTGTTGTGAGATATGATATAATGATAGGGTTGCTATTCCTAGTTTGATAGTGAAACATAAATTTCCGGAGAAATTCTAAAAAAATTTAAGTTACTCTCATTTGATTGGAAATACCCACCAAAGCCATATGATACATTATATTGATAGACCTTATGGATATGCTATTTGCTTTCACATTGAGCTTTGTCAAACTAGTATAGACCTATGTGAGACTTCATTCATTACTTTTTGAATTTAAGACTTCACTTGCACATGCTATACTTCTACACTAGAAGTCAGCAAATTTCCATCATACCACCAGTCTACAATAAAAAGAGAAACTCCATATCATTCATTTTTAGTACTCTCTCCAAAATTCATTGCATAAAAAGGGAGTAGAAGACATGGCTACAAGAAAAAGAAAAAGAAAATGCATGCTTACATCATAAGCATGAGAAAAAAAAGAGAAGAAAAAAGTATTCATGTTTCATCCCTGCAAAAATAAGAGAGTCCACTCAAAAAGGAGTCATCTCAATACATCCACTCCATTCCATCAAACATGCAGTCTTGAATCAAATTGTTTTGAATTGATTTCTCCTTAGGCTTACTCTTTTGACTTAGCAATATTGTGTGTTGCAAATATGCCTACTATATTCCCTACCAAGCTCCACATACAAGCCTTGTGTAGAGGAAGGATAAATTTAGGCACAATGCCTTGGTGATGACATATTTCCACTACTCACAAAGGAGAGACTTGAGAGAATCAAATTGAGATACTTAAAATCTAAATTGAACTCTCCGGAATTTGAGTGGAACTTGATTTCTAGGGTATATGTGCTCCATTTGCTGTTCTATCTTTCAACCACCCATGAATAGGAGATGGCATAAGCCCCATAATAACCTAAGATGGGTGAAGTACCATGTCAATTTTTGCAATACTAGGTAGAATATTTTGTTGTGCACATGGTATTTTTGAAAAGTATAACATAGTAGCAACTCTTGATTATCAACCTAAAGTCTTGACTTTGCTCGGGACAAGCAAAGGATAAGCTTGGGGGAGTTTGTTGACGGCTGTTATATACCAATTTCACCCGTCAATATAACTCAATTATGTGAAGGAATTATCATTTCTTGCACACATCACCTTTCTACTTAACCTATTTCCATTTGTCCTTGGAGAAAGTAGTGCACGCAGGGATTCTATGCAGAAATGAAGTGAACCAAGGGGATGGATCCATAAATATTATTCCAGCCAATCAGGCGACGCCACGTGGCACCACATGGATCAAGTGGCCCACAAACAGAAGTACCTGAGGCCGTCCAATAGGGTATCACCAATATCAGTCAATGGGACCCACCCATCAGTCACCAGGAGGAAGCACACCGCAAAAGGGGACAAGACCAAGTCGGCCGACCCCCCTAGTCAGCCTAGGTCCTGGTGCCTTTCTTGTTCAAACTACACGTGGTGGCTCATCCCAGCTTGAAGAGGTCATGGGTGACTGATTCGCACGCTTTTGGTGGCGGAAACCGACCCTTCTCCAAGCTATAAATAGGACCCCTCACCCCTCACTTCAACACATACCACTTGAGTATTCATCCTTTGTATCCACGACTCTCCATAGGTTTAGAGGAGTATAGGCGGTAGAGAGGAGAGTCTCTAGTCCATAGTCTAAGTAGGAGAGGAGTAGAAGGAGTCTCTTCCCAATTGGGAAAGGTATGTCTCCCATATTCCTATTTGTATTTGTGACTTTATTCATAATAAAGATGATATCTTTAGTCCACTACTGTTCATATACTTGGATGAAGCGTTTCTTGTTTGATTGTGGATTCCATGTCTGTGGTAGGAATAGTATTTATGATTGTGCTATACCATGCTCATTACATTATCATAAACACCATAAAACTTCACTATAGTCTAATTAGCTATGACATGACTATGTTAATATGAATCACTTATGCTATGAATTAACATTGGTTCAACGATGATTTAGTTCATTGCCTTAGGATGGCATGTGCCTAGGCTCCTAAGGTAATTACTTAATATGCTAGCATGGTGGTAGGATAGAGAGTAGTGTTGAATGTCTCGTAGACCCATGGATTGAAGAGGTAGGCAGTAGGTGCTGATAGCCCTATCCCTCCTTTGTAATCCTCCACGTTCGGCTATGCCACATGCTCTTGGCGGGAGTCGCCTAGTGTTGCTAGGGGTAAACTCGTGCCCGATGTGTTAATTCACTTAGCATGAGAATTCATAATTAACATGATCATTAGTACTAACTTAGGCTATGTATATGTACATTAGTAGCATAGTAGGAGTATCTACCTAACTCTTAGCCTAGTCCCTCTATTACCTCATTTATCCCCTTAGGATAGGATGCTCTTGTGTGTGTCACACTTCCTCCACTTATCATTAAACCCATCCTTGCTAGAACCTTACTAGGCCAACCTAGCCTTTCCACTTGATGATTATTTTAATTTCACCTAGCCTTCCTTTGGGAAAATATAAATGACACCCTTTGGGAATACTCTTAAAAGGGGAAATGCTACATCAATAGTTTATGTGCGCTTACGGATGTTCATTTAAGAATCAAAACCTACCAACAACCGTTTCTGGCACCACTTCTAGGGATGAATTGTTAGTAGTGCATAGGAAATATCAACAACAAGTCAGCTACGCATCAGTAGCTCATCCAGCAAGCAATGGCCAAGCTGAGAGAGCAAATGCAGAAATTCTCAAGGGACTCAAGACGCGCACTTATGAGCGCTTGAAGAATCATGATGCCAACTGGATAGAAGAGTTTTCATCTGCATTGTGGCAAGCCGGACAACACCGAGCCGAGCAACAGGAGAGACACCATTCTTCTTGGTGTACAAAGCTAAAGCAGTTCTTCCCCTGGAGATCATCATGGGTTCTCCCCGGGTCTGGACATTCGACGAAGCCACGCAGGAACAGCTCCGACGCGAAGACCTAGACCTTGTCGATGGGGCAAGGTGCCACACAAGTGTCCGAAATGCACGCTACCACCATACACTCTTGCGCTATCACCAAAGGTAAGTGTGCAATCGACAGTTGGAGGAAGGCGATCTGGTGCTGTAGAGAATACTAACTTGTGAAGGGATCAACAAACTTTCCCCCAGCTGGGAAGGTCCCTTTCGAGTCATCAAAGTTTCCCGTCCAGGATGCGTTCGCTTGGCAACAGAGGATGGGATACCACTTCCCAATCCTTGGAACATCGAGCTCCTCCAAAAAATGAACACATAACCCTTGGCACATACTCTACGATGTTTTGGGCCAGAGATTTCCCTTTAGTCTCGATCTCGTCGTTGACCATATCTCCTAGAGCCTCCAGTTTTGTGCCGACAGAGTTTAGTGCCACTAGGGCCGTGTCGATCTCTTGCTCCAGATCAGCCGGTTGGACCGGGCTGAATCCAAAAGGAACCAGAGCTTCATTCGCCCGCCCGAGGAAGTCCCAGGCCTGCTGGGACTCAATGGCTCTTGCGCTTAGGAGCTCCTCCAATGACCTCCTTGCGGAAGAAAGTTCCGCTGAACCCTCCTTCGAGAAGAGCTCGACCTCCTTGGCATGATGCTAGATCCGTTCAGCCAGCAACTTCTCTTGGTCAGCAATATTCTTCTCTTAGAGGTGGATGTGGCGTCTCATATCCACAAGTTCCTTCTCGTTTGCTTTCATCTTGTCATTCCGTGCAGAGACAACACTTTCTCTTTTGCTGACATCTTCACCCGCCCGCCACAATCGATGCTTCTCTTGTTCGCACCATGACTTGAATTCTTCCACGCGGTTAGCCAAGTCTCCCTCGCCGCATGCCATCTTTTGGAAGATCTCATTCTCCCTCTGCTGGATCTTATTTTCTTTCTCTTGGAGGTTAACGTCCTTATTATCAAGCTCGTCCCGGTGCTTGAGGAGCTCTTCCATCAAAGCTTCAAGACTGTTCAAGCAGCTGTCGACATTTCATAGGCCCTCTGCGCATGCTCGTAGATCTCCTGAGTCTTTTTGTCAAGGGCCATTATAGCGGCCTCTCGTTCATCCAGGGCCTTGTTCAAGCGCGACTGCCAGACCTTCTCTGACGCCACCCTCTCCTTCTAGTCTGTGTGCCAGGTCTATGTTAGCTTCGTCTTGCAGTAGAGATTTTGGTGCCAACGCCCTAGCATGGCGTGCTCTTCTTCAAGAGACCCCTGCTCGTAGTCGAAGGCAATTTGGACTTATCAGAGGCTGGAGCAGGCATTGTCAATTGACAACTCCAGAGAGATTGGCACTAGGCCCGTTTGGTGGCCGTCTCCGGTTCCTTCAAGTCTTCTGGGATAGTTGTTGGAGCCCATGGCACGAGCATGGACTCCAACAACTCGACATCGGCGGGGCCAACCTCCGGTAGTTCATCCATCTCCGATGTAGGTGAGAAAGGTCCCGCAGCCATATCTTTTACCTCTGGAGCTAACGAGGTTGGTCCTATAGACGGATCTTTAGCTAGTGGCGTAGAAGTCGAAGGTCCCACCGCCGAATCCCCTTGTGCTGGATTAGGCATGGTCACCTCTAGTGTTGCATCTCCGAAGCCGGCGCCAGGACTTCCGTCGGAGCTTCATTGATTTCCAACATTGATGCCGGAACATCCGCAGCTGGCACCAAAATAGCTGAAGCTTGCTCAGGAATTTCTTCCTCGTGGTCTGGTGCTAACACGGGATCTTCAGTTGTCGGTGCTAAGGTCGTCTCAATGACAGCCGATGCAAGAGTTGTCGTGTTGTCCGCCACAACCATAGGAGGAGGGGTCGGAGTGGTAGCAGGAGCTTTGGCTGGCGCAGATTCCGGGGCTGCAGTCGGCACCGGAGCTGCAGTTCCTATTCTTGACACAAAGTGAAGACATAATCAAGACATAAGCTAAAGATCTGGCCCTTACCTAGAGACGTTGTCACTCTAGTCGACACATATTTTATTCCTCGGATGCCTGGATCTAGAACCCGCCGTTGTCAGTGTGGTGGAAGTTTCGGGCTGCGTACAAGGAGTTGAGGCAGCCGACGCTGCCGCCTCAATCGGTACCTCCATCTTCGGCAGATTCACTCCGGACCCAGAGCCCCCCACTAGCTCCGGGGATGGAGTCGACTTGCTGGACCCAGTGCTCGAGCCGAAGGATTTGCCGAAGCTGGAGGCACAACAAGCAAAGACTTCAATCGAGGCTGAGGGGTCGCTTCTTTTGGAGCATCCCTTACATAGCTCTCGTCTCTTCTAGCCAGCTTCCGCTTGCAGCTCGGAGTGACGATGGGATCTTTCCCCTTGCCTCAGCTTGAGGTCGACTCTATGGAAGATTGAGCTTTGAGACCTTTGCCTTTGCCGCTGATTGGTGAAGGTCCAAAGCATTCATGTGAACAAGGAGCTCCATAAATCATGAGCCCTGCTGGAGGAGTCCTCCTATGCCTCTCCACATGTCCTAAGTCATCAAGCATTGACATCTTCCTCCGCAGCTGTCGGTGGTTTGGATCCGGCAGATCTCCCGATACTACTAAAGTGTTAGAGGAGTTTGATGTTCGGTGTGGGCGCACGGAGATTCAAGAAGGTGAATTGTAAATAGCACAAGAGACATGGAGGTTTACGTGGTTCGGGCCGCCTGAGCGTAATACCCTACTCCACGGGTGTGTTGGTGTTGTATAAGCTGTATGAGCTTGTATCGAGCGTCTATGGAATGTGTGTGGCGTATCTCTCTCTCTGAATGTGTAGAGTCCGTCGTCGGCCTGTCCTTTTATAGTACAAGGGCAGGCCGTTACAAGTTAGCCTGGCCCGACATATGGCCCCGGCGGTTACTAGTATTGATACTCATTCAACACGTTTAATTGCCCTTAATGACCAGGTAATGGGCTTTGACAGCACCATTACTGGTAATTAAGGTCGTCCGATCGTGTGTCATTAATATGGTATTAATGACACTTAATCGGGTCTTGAAGTCCTGGATTCCCCTTTGAAGATCCGGAGCCGTTGTGGAGTCTTCCGGAGGTTAGAGGCTGAAGATCCGACAGTTGGACACGTGGCAGCTCTGGAGCATACTGTGGGAAACAGGTAGCTCTGGAGCTACCTGACACGTGTCAGATCCGGAGCTTCCCTCGGTCTGGAGTTAGGTCCGCGGGTGCCATTTCGGTACATAGCCCGGAGCTTCCCCCTTGTGGCGGTAGCTCCGGTTTGATAGTACACGTGGCGACCTTAGGATTAACTATGTTGGAGAAGCGGGTCCAGTTATATCTGACATGTGGGCCACTGAAGGTCTTCAAATCAAGTAGATGACTTTCCTTTGAGATCTTTGTAACCTCAAGGGGTGTAAGGTTCCCAGGGTACCGACAGTGGCCCCCTGGGCCCACCTCTGGGGATGACCCCTTGGGTGAAGTCATTCCGCCGGAGGTGGGTCCATCCTTGTGACTTTTGAACTGAGTCTTCAAAGGTCTTCGAAAGTGCCGTTGGCAAGGGTTTGGAGTTAAATCCTCGCCGTGTGGCGTATCCCACGTGCGGCAGATGAGATCTTTGGCGTGCGGATCTCACACAATTGAAGGTCGCCGGTTCCCGATACAAAAACCGCTTGGTCCGCGCCGGGGGAGAGCTCCCGTTTGAGAAGGAGCACGCCGGCCAAATGGTGTACTTCTCCTCGTACGCCATGGTGGGGTTGATCCCACCTTTTTCCCCTTTTTCTTGATGTTGCTGGACTTTTATGGTCTGCAGCTATACCACCTTGGCCCTCACTCCATTCTCCTTGTGCCTATCTTCATCCACTTCTGTGAGATGTGGGTGGGCATCCCCCCCTGCATTGAACTCTTCCGGACCTTCTTCACCGTCCATACCACCGGTAGGAGCAATGAGTACCTTGGCTTCTACTACTTCGTGAAGCGCAAGAAGTGCCCATTCAAGTACCTCCGGTCGTTTCCCTCTGGGAAGTGGGATGACTGGAAGAAGGACTGGATAGTCATCCCGGTGGAGGAGCACGAGAGGCTGGAGCTGCCCGAAGGCCTCCCCAACATTGACACGACGATCTGGAGTGAAGCTCCGGTGTTGGCGGACGCCTTCAATCCCGTTCTGACCAGGATCCGCCAGTGCATGGAGGGAGGATTAACTCCTCAGGCGGTGTTTTGTAACTTCCTGGTCAACAGGTGGGCACCACTGAAGAGGAGAGAAAAACTCGCTTGGGCCCTCAACAATGTGATGGACGACGACCGGGTCAAGACCGGGCTGAAGTCCAACATGGTGGGGACAACCTTGGAGTTCCACCTCAAGAAGTTCCAGCACGACATCGACGTCGAGGGTGACGACTTGACTCCACCATCAGCTTTTCTTCCTCTGAACGTGGAAGTAGAGTTCAGTAGGGAGCTCTGGCGGAAGATGCCCATGCTTGACGACCTTGGTGTCGTCGAGAGAAGATCAACCACCAGGGTGGCGATCCCTGGAGTGTTCGAAGGTGGCTCCGACCCTGCCCCGAAGCCAAGGGTCGAGATCGTTGGAAAGGGCAAGGAGCCGGCGAACGAACCCTTGAGCCGGAAGAGGAAGCTGCAACATGCCGACGGAAGGTCCGTCAGGCCTGCCACCTCCGCATCGGCTCCGTCTCCCCCGAGGGGGAGGTCTTCTGCAACCGCGGCGACTGTATCCGCAGTGGGGTCCTCTCGGGGTGCTACCTCCGGGCATGCGACTCCGGCACCAGGGCCGGTTGAGGCCTCTAGGTCCGGAGGTTGTTCCCGATCGAGGGGGGCCTCGACTAGGGAAACGCCCGTGGCTGCAACGAGTTCCGGGGGGCCTTCCGGAGTTTCCACGCCGGCTATGACCAACCCAGAACGCCCGGGAAAGAGGTTCCGCGCAAGCTGGTGCAGAAGCCTCCCAAGGTAATTTTTAATATTTACCTTAGACAGTTGTTTAGTTGTAGTAACTATTCTTTAAGTTTCTTCATCTATCATCTGCAGTGTTCCCAAGAAGAGGAGTGAGGCTCCACCCTCGGCCACAGCAGCTGAAGCTGTGAGGGCAGAAGCTTCTGCTCCTGCTCCGGTGCCGCCCCAGGTGGTGGCTGAAGCTGCGACAGCTCCGGCGCCAGCTGTCGTGGTCATGGACCTCGACTCATCCCCAGAGACTCCCGTGGTAGCGCCAGACCGCGGGAGAGAATATGCGCCAGCGGCACCTATCCTGGAGGTTGAAGCTCCGGGTCCTGGTGCTGAGATGATGGAAGCTTCGGCTATTGAGCTGGAGGAAGCTGTAATTCCGGCCCCAGAACCGGAAATTGTTGAAGCCCCGGTGGTTGAGCCGGAGGTGATTGAAGTCCCGGCGTGCGCGCCGGAAGCTCAGGAAGCTCCGGCAGTTGGGTCGGCTACCTCTGAAGCACCGGCCCCAGAGCCGGTCATTGTTGGAGCTCCGGCCGCAGGGCCGATTGATGATGAAGATCTTTCGGCTCCCGAGCCGGTTGTTGCAGAGGCGTCGGAGCTTGAGCCCACATCGGAGGAGGTGCCCAGACCGGAGCCAGCAGCGGCCCCTGCTCCGGAAGTGACGACGTCAGAGGTACCAGCGGCTGAGCCGGAGTGCCCTGGTGAAGTCGCTGGTCCCCTGCCTGAGGGGGTGAATGAAAACCTGGCGGCGGGGCTTTCCTCGATAGCGACTGAGGCCATCCCGGAGGACGGCCCTAGTGCCATGGAGACCGAGGGGACCACTCTTGTGGAGTGGGACCCAATTTTTGTATCTGAAAACCCGCTGGAACCAGCGGAGGAGACCCCAGCAGGTCCGGAACCTATCCCGTTGTCACTATCTATTGACAACGCATGTTCCAGTCTGCGTCAAGTCCAACTGACCTTCTTCCACGACAGCAAGGCTCTTGAAGAGGAGCGCCAAACCCTTAGGCGGTGGCGTAACCGGCTCTACTTCGAGACCAAGCTGGCGCAGTCGAGGCTAGCGGATGACAAAGAGTGGATCAAGCAGGAGAAGGTCCGCCTAGAATACTGGGGTAAATTATTGGATGACAGGGAGATTATGACTCGCGCCCTCGACGCCCAATCCCGGGAGATTTATGAGTAGAACAAAGCAGCTAACAGTGCGGCTGAAGAACGCCAAGAAAGGCTTGAGGCCATTAACACTACACTCATCAAGCGCTGGGAGGCACTTGAGGAGAGGGAGAAACGACTCGAAGATGAAGAGCAGAAACTCCTTGAGCTGCGGGATGACGTCCTGAGGAGGGAGGAGGAGCTCACCGAGAAGGTGGCTCTGGCTGACAAGGGCCTCGAGGAGCGCGCCAAGAAATTGGAAGAGCGTTGCACGGAGGAGGAGGAGAAAGCCTGGGTGCGAGGGTAGGAACTCTACGAGCAAGAGTGTGCCCTTGCTGCCAGGGAGAAGAAAGTGAGGGGCAGGGAGAAGGACCTGGTCGACCGCCAGAACAAGATCCACCTCCGGGAGGAGGAGCTCGGAAAACTCGAAAAGCGGGTTGCTGAAAAGATTCAGCAAAACGCCAAAGAAGTTGAGCGCCTCACTCGCGAGAATTCTGAACTGGTGGCGGCCAGGAGATCCTTGGAAGAAATAAAGGGCTTGAGGACTGCGGACTCCCTACAGATTTGGGAGTTCCTGGGCAAGGACAACGACGCGCTGACATCGATGGGCTTCAGCCCCGTGTGCCCGGATGATCCGAAGCCCGAGCCGGATCTGGCGTTGCAGGCGTTGAGCTCGGCAGGCAGCAAACTCTCCAAGGTGGGCGATGTCATCGCGGACCAATTGGAGGTTGAGGGGCAATCCCTGGAGAAGAATGTTGCAGAATATGTGCTGACGTTCTACACCAGCCGGAACTCCCAATTTCCTCTGGACCCGGTGCTTGAAGGTCCCGTTGAAGGAGAAGGCGAAGCTGCCAGAGCCAATGTGTCGGAGGTTGCCCAGAAGGTCGCCCAATTCTTCCATAGGGTCTAGGACCATCTCTGTAGTTCTCACTTGTATTTTCTCTTCTTCTTCCTCAATTTGTAATCCCTTGTCTCCAAATGAATGAAATCCCCAAATTTTCGTGAATTTCACTTTTTGTCTTCAACACTTTTGTCTTCACTTGGCCCCCTGGTAGATGTACACAATTTGATTGTGAACATGTACCAACAGGATATTGTGTTTTGTTGAAGACTCATTTGCTCCGAACTTGTAGAGTGTAGGTCCGAAGTCTTCGATAGTGAAGGCCCCCTGAGGTTGTCAGAGCTTAGAAGCTCTGGCATTGTCTATCGTCGGAGCTTAGTAGCTCTGGCAATAGTCCTTATCAACATGTAGAGCATCGATAGTTAGTCCTCCGGGGTGTCGGAGCTTAGTAGCTCCGGCAGTGACCTTTGCCAACACTTAGTTTGTTGGCAGCAGACTCTATTTGCGGGGTCTTCTCACCATCTTTTATTTAGCGTCGACGGCTGGTCCCCCTAGCTTTACTGGAGCTTGGTTGCTCTGGTGATGCTCATTTTCAATGCTTAACATTGATTACAAGCCACATAGGGGAGTCAGAGCTTTGTTAGCTCCGGCTTTTCCCCATCCAAGTAGATTTTATTTTTCCTGCACACTGAAGCCAAGAAAAATAGTAAAATTCATTTCCTGCCTATAACTTCGTCGCGGCTTACGATTCTCAAGAAAATTTTAGGTCCAACGCGATTCTAAATACAATTGAATGCATTGTCTTTACTTCCAGATCCAATTGTACTTGGACCCGCCTTACTTCGGCCTGCCGGGGTGTAGGTAGAGTGGCGTACTTAGGGTGCTTGACCAGGCTAAGTTGATAGCACACTCCGACCCTAGATTGGCTTGGCGGCATTCAGGCGAGTCGGCCATGAACAATATTTGAATCCAAAAGAAACGACAATACAACTCGAATCATATATGAACCGGTCGAACTAAAATTTATTAAGAATTGCACGTCTTTGTTACAGACAAGAAAGAGAAAAATAAAAAAAATGTTGAGCCTATACAAAATAAATGCACGTGGAGTCTGTTTCACATGAAGATGCCTTTCATTATAGGTCTGGGTTCAGGGGAAACAAGTACACTCTTAGGGTACGGAACCAGGCTAAGCGTGTTTTATTTCTCGTTTGACCCAGGGTAGCTAGCCACACTTTTAGTCCTGAGACTGTGACAAGTGTTGCATAAACTTTGCGGACCTTCCGGGAAAGGTCCGACTGTTCTCCCGGAGGAACTACCCGACTCTGTATAATGACTCTATAACATACACCTCAAGTTACTACAGACTCACCTCCGTGATATTAAGTGTATAACTTACGGAGGTGCTCAATGTTCCAAGGATTTGGGAGAGGTGTCCCATCCTCAGTAGCCAAGCGAACGCTCCCAGGACGGGATACTTTAATCACTCAGAAGGGTCCCTCCCAGCTGGGGGAGAGTTTGTTTAACCCTTCTCTAGATTGTATTCTCCGTAGCACCAGGTCGCCTTCCTCGAGCTGTCAGTTTTGTACATGCCGTTGGTGACAGTGCCGAAGGGCTTGGCGATATCGGGCATTCCGAACAGCTGCTTGGCACCTTCCCTCCTCAAGGAGGTCTAGGTCTTCACGCCGGAGCTAGTCCTGCGTGGCTTCGTCAAAGGTCCGGACCCGGAGTGACCCCGAGGTGATTTCTAGAGGAAGGATTGCTTCAGCTCCATACACCAGGAAGAAGGGTGTCTCTCCAGTTGACCCGTTTGGAGATGTCATGTTGGCCCATAGAGTGGGCGGAAGCTCTTCAATCCAGTTGGCACCATGTTTTTTCAAGCGCTCATAGGTGCGCGTTTTGAGTCCTTTAAAGATTTCAGCATTTGCTCTCTCGGCTTGGCCATTGCTTGCTGGGTGAGATACGGAGGCGTAGCAAACTTGAATGCCGAGGTCTTTGCAATATCCTTGAAATGCAGAGCTTATGAATTGGGTCCCATTATCAGTGATGATTTTGTTTGGGACTCCAAATCTGCATACAATGGACTGCAAAAAGTTGATAGCAGATTGCTTGTTGATTGTCACAACTGGAGTTGATTCCGACCACTTGGTGAACTTGTCAATGGCGACGTACAGGAACTTGTAACCTCCGATCACTCTTGGGAAAGGTCCCAAGATGTCCATCCCCCACATAGCGAAGGGCCATGTAGGAGGTATCATTTGTAGGGGCTGAGCCGGTGTGTGAATTTGCTTTGCATGAAATTGACATGCTTCGCATTTCTTCACCAGCTCAGTTGCATCCTGGAGTGCTATAGGCCAGTAGAAGCCATGCCGAAAGGCTTTACCAACCAGCGTGCGGGAAGACGCGTGGTTCCCACACTCGCCTCCATGGATTTCTGCGAGGAGCTCGCATCCTTCTTCCCTTGTGATGCACCGCATTAGGATGCTGTTGGCACCGCGCCAGTAGAGATCCCCTTCTACCAACATGTATCTTTTAGCCAATCTGACTACCCGGTCAGCGGATACATCATCGTCAGGAAGGATGTTGTCTTTCAAGTAGTTCCGGATCTCCGAGATCCATGCATCGGAACTAACTTGAGCATTTGAGTCTTGCGTGCTAGGTTGCTCGGAGCTTCTGGCAGCACCTACGACCCTTGATGGCTGCCATGGTAACAGGGCCATCGGGACTGTCAGCTTCGGGATGCTGATCTCGCCCCCTTCGCTCAGTTCGGCAGGCCGAGCTGTGGGTTTTGACAACCTCCGGACAAAAGTTCCGTCAGGAGCCGGAGCTCCGGTTGACGCTTTCGTCGAGAGTTCGTCGGCTTCAGCGTTGTGGGCATGCTGGACATGGTGGAGATCTAAAACTTCAAAGTCCTTCTGAAGCATCTGGACTTCAAGGAGGTAAGCAGCTAGCTGGAGATTGTTGCAGGAGCATTCACCCTTCACTTGCTTAATGATGAGCTGTGAATCTCCCTTGACCAGCAATTGTTTGACACCGTATGACAGTGCCACCTTTAGTCCGTAGATGAGTGCTTCGTACTCCGCCATGTTGTTGGTCGCCTTGAAGTCAAGGTGTAACATGTATTTCACCTTCTCCCCGGTTGGTGCGAGGAGAAGGATTCCAGCTCCGGCCCCCTGCTTTTGCATGGAGCCGTCAAAGTAGAGGGTCCAATGAGGCTAGGTGAAGGTCGGAGCTTCGTGTTCCGGCTTCTGCTCACTGGGGCCCCCAGGATTTGACGGAGAGGGAGTCCATTCCGCCACGAAGTCTGCCAATGCTTGAGTCTTGATTGCTTGCCTTCAAATGAATTCGAGATCGAATTCGTCCAATTCTGCTGCCCACTTTGCAATATTCCCAGTTGGGTTGGGATTATACAAGATTGCTCGAAGTGGGTAAGAGGTCACCACTGAGATCTTGTGATCTTGGAAATAATGGTGAAGCTTCCTGGAGGCGATAAGAACTGCATAGAGCAGCTTATGCACCTCTAGGTATCGAGTCTTGGCATCATGTAGTACTTCACTGATGAAGTACACCGGGCGCTGAATGGTCCGGACCCTCCCGGATGGGCCCGGAGCTTCCTCTTCACTGACCTGGATCCCTCCGGAGGGATCTGGATTTTCTTCGGGGACCTCCAGGTTCTGGCTGGAGGAACGCGGAGCTTCTTCAGAAGTGACCTGGACCCTCCCGGAGGGGTCTGGGTCTTCTAAAGCAACTTCTTGTGGATTCGAGTCTAGGAGCTGGGACCCAGACTCGCTTTCAGGGACTTCCGGGCCCTCCCGAAGGGGTCTGGATTCCTGAGTATGGGGTAGTTTTGGTCTCTCCGCAACCAGGACCATACTGACGACTTCGTCAGTAGCTGAAATGTAAAGCAACAAAGGCTCACCAGGGTTCGGAGCTACCAGAGTTGGTAGGGTGGTGAGGAACTGTTTTAGCTCCTGGAACGCCTTTTCTGCTTCTTCAGACCATTGGAATGGTCCGGACTTCCTCAATAGCTTGAAGAAGGGGAGTGCCTGTTCCGCTAGTCTTGAAATAAACCGGCTGAGGGCTGCTAGACATCCAGTTAGCTTTTGGACATCTTTGATGCGGGCTGGTGGCCGCATGTCTTCAATGGCCTTGATCTTCGCCGGATTAGATTCTATGACCTGGTGACTTACCAGGAAACCAAGAAGTTTTCTGGAGCTAACCCCGAAGACACACTTGTCTGGGTTTAGCTTTGTGCGGGTGACCCACAGCTTATCGAAGACAGCTTGTAAGATGTCAAGAAGTGACTCCTTGTTCTTGACCTTGACCACGATGTCATCAACATACACTTCCACTATGTCTCTAATGAGGTCTTCAAAGGTTTTGTACATAGCTCGTACAAAGGTTGAAGCTGCATTCTTGAGACCAAATGGCATGGCTGTATAACAGTACAATCCATCTACTGTGATGAAAGAGGTATGCTCTTCATCTTCCCTAGTCATTCTGATTTGGTGATACATAGAATATGCGTCTAGGAAACACAGTAATTCACACCTGGAGGTGGAATCCACTATATGATCTATTCTAGGTAGTGGGAATGGATCTTTTGGACATGCCTTATTTAGTGTTGTGTAGTCGATACAAATCTGAAGCTTCCCGCCGGCCTTGGGCACAACGAATGGGTTTGCCAGCCATTTTGGATGGAAGACTTCTCGGATGAATCCAGCTTCGAGCAACTTCTTCACTTCTTGTCGAATGAAGTTCAGTCACTCTACAGATTGCTTCTGAGGCTTCTGGTGCACAGGCCGGGCGTCGGGGTAGATCTTCATATTGTGCTCAATCACTTCCCTGAGGATCCCAGGCATTTGTGACGGTTGCCAGGCAAATAGGTCGAAATTAGCCCGGAGGAAAGCAATGAGCACAAGTTCCTATTTGTCGTTCAATCCTCCCGATATACGGGTGGTCTGAGCGGCATCAGAACCGATTTGGACGAATTTGATGGGAATGTCGGTGTCGCCGCTTGGCTGCACACGAGGTGCAGATGTCGAGCCTCGTTGACGAATGCTCGGGGGTTTTGGAGCTTGCTCCTGCCTGGAGTCCTCCTCTTGCGCCATGGTAAGTGCATGGAGTTCTCCCAGAGCAGTTACTCCGGCAGTACGATCTCCGCGGATCCGGAGAACACCTACTGGTGTTGGCATTTTTAACACCAGATAGCCATAATGAGTAGCTGCCATGAATTTGTACAAGGCAGGCCTACCCAAGATGGCATTGAAGGGTAAGTTGATCTGAGCAACGTCAAAAACCAACTTCTCGGTGCGATAACGGGGAGGGTAATAGCTCCGAGTGGGGTAATGGCTCCCGGACCTACTCCGGAGAAAGGTCGGGAGGGGTGGAGATCCGAAGGTCGGAGCTGAAGCTTGGTGAAAGCTTTGAAGCTTATGAGGTTAAGCCCCGAACCTCTGTCTACCATAACATGGTGGAGCTGGATGTTATTGATGGTAGGAGATACCATCAAAGGTAGCTGACCTGCTCCAACCATGCTCCGAGGGCAGTACGAAGCATAAAAAATGATGGCTGTGTCCATCCACTTCCGATGAGGCTCTGGTCTGGCTGTAGGAGCTACAGCAGCCATGTCCCGACACATAGTCTTGATGACGCGGCGGGAGGTGATGTCCCATGATCCACCAAAGATGGTGTTCATGGTCTTTCTACGCTTGTTGTCAGAGACGTCGGAATCGTCGTCGACGGAGGTGTAGACGGCCTTCAGGACCTTTTTGGGATCCTGAAAACCTAACTCCTCTTCAGCCGGAGCTTCGTCGACTTTTTGTTTTCCTTCCCTCTGTCGGAAAGGAGTTTCTTCCCGACGCTTGTTGTAGCGCTCGGCAAGGTTTTGGACCTCCCGGCAGTCTTCCAAACTGTGGCTGCCCGTTTTGTGAATTGGACACCACACTTTGGGTTTGCCACCGTCTTCAGAAGACGGTCGAGGTCGCTTCTCGGGGCGTGGCCCCCGGCCACCCAGAGCTGCAGCAGGTGCAACATTGGATGCACCGGCCGACGGCTTCTTCTTGCCGTTGGTCTTCTTCTTCTTCTTCTTGCCACTCCCAGAGGTAGCGGCTTCTTCTTTGGAGGATTCTTGTGATCCTCCGGAGTTGGTTTGGAGTGCATCTCACGGCCCTCCGCAGCTCTGGCACATTTGTCAGCCAAACCGAAGAGTTCCGTGACACTGGTGATCTCCTTGATCGCCAATTTCTCCGGCATCTTCTTATCTCGTACGCCCTGTCTGAATGCCACAATGACAGAGGCGCTAGAGATAGAAGGGATAGTGTTTCGTACCTGAGAGAACCTCTGGATGAATGATCGCAGGGATTCTCCCCCTTTTTGCACGACTGCAAAAAGGTCCAGTTCAGTGCCTGGTCAGGTGTATGAACTCCCGAAGTTGGCGGTGAACTGCCGGCACAGCTCCTCCCAACTGTTGATGGAGTTGGGTGGAAGGCTCATAAACCAGGACCTGGCGGTCCCAGTTAAAGCCACTGGGAAATAATTGGCCATTACGGCCTCATTTCCTCCAGCTGCCAAGATAGCAGTGGAGTAGATCTAAAGAAATTCGACAGGATTGACGGTCCCATCGAACTTCTCCGGCAGGTGAGGCCGGAACTTCTGTAGCCACCCGACCATACGCAGACGCATGGCCAGGGCTGAACAGCCTCCTCCCACTCCTTCAGGAGCGGGAACGTCCCGAGCTTCTCGTCTTTCTCGAGCACGCTCAATATGGACTCGGCCGTCTTGTTGGCGATATCGGCGATCAAGCTCCGCCCAAAGGTCATGAGTTGAAAGCCTGGATACCGTGTGAGTGCGTCGTGCCCTGGAAGGCAATGACGTCACTTGCTGTGATGCAGCACGTCTCCTATTGTTGGAAACGTGCGGACCAAGTCTGCCAGACAAGGTCCGTCGCTGCGATGGGGCCCGTCCTAAAGGAGGAGGACCCTGGTTGCTGATGCGGTCGGCTGCTGCTGCAACCAAATGTTCCACATCAGCTCTCCACTGCTCCAGTGCATCTCGGGATGCATCCGGAGGTGGTGGGTGTTGGAGAAGAGCACGTGCTGCATGGAGCGCGTGTTCCGGATTGTCATGATTTCCCGACGCAGTGACTGACGCCGGTGCACCATCGCGCTGTCCAGCTTGATTTGCTGGTGGAGGCGGCGGTGGTGGCAGGGTGACTCCTGCTGGCGCTGAGGCCCCTGCTGGTGGCTACATATTGGAGGGATTGCCCCCAGCAGCTTGAGCAGCAGGATGACCGTTGGATGATCCAGCAGCTGAGTTCACCATTCTTGAAATCTGAGGCGCCCCCTACCTGGCGCGCCAGCTGTCGGTGATTTGGATCCGGTAGATCTCCCGACACTACTAAAGTGTTAGAGGAGTTTGATGTTCGGTGTGGGCGCGCGGAGATTCAAGAAGGTGAATTGTAAATAGCACAGGAGACACGGAGATTTACGTGGTTCGGGCCGCCTGAGCGTAATACCCTACTCCACGGGTGTGTTGGTGTTGTATTAGCTGTATAAGCTTGTATCGAGCGTCTATGGAATGTGTGTGTAAAATCCCACTTTTATGGCATGTTAAGTTCATGTGGGTTTTGTGATCAACTATTTTGGATCTCCAATATAATGGTACACATGAACTATGCCATCCAAAACTTTTCTTGCACTCTGTGTTAGATTCTTTTATCATGGGTATTAGACTTCACCATGAATTCAAATTATATTCTAATCACCTTTTAAGAATAAGAATTTTTGGATAAGGATTAGTAAGCAATGCACAATGAAGCCCTAATAAGCTCTAAACCAAGTATTCAAATTAAGGGCTCTAAATTTTTCCATGAGCTCCTAAATTCCTCAATAGCATGCTTACAAAGTTTCAAGATTTTAGAAACTCATCTACTATTTTTATTGAGGTGCTTAGCAAATTTGAATCAAATTCAAATCTGAATTTTAAATTCTTCTCCAACTTCTTTAAACATAAGAATTGAATTCACCATTGTGTTCAGAATAATTCATTTGCCATCTCCACAAAATTTCATGATTTTTGGAGTTGATCTTCTATTTTTAAATGAATTAGTAACTGAGCTGTGGGGAGAATCACTGGACAGTGGGCCCCACATGTCAGCTCCCCTTTTAAACGGATCAACTCAACCCCGACACCTTTGCACCGCCGCGCCCCCGCTCGACACCGCGCGCGCATGCAGCTCCAGCGAGCTGCCTGCCTGCTCGCCGCGGCTCTATAAAAGGCCGGCCGAAGCCCCTTTAATCCTCATCCCCGGTCACAGCTCCACTGCCTCGCCATTTTCTTCCGCCGCGCGCCATCGCCGCCGCTCGCCACTGCTCCGCGGGTGCCGCCGTTCCACGCCGTTTCAAGCCTAGCTCCAAAGAGCAAAAAGGTGCGCCTGATCAAACTCTAGCTCATGGTACAAACCGTTTCCATTATCGTTGAAGCCTGAGCCAGATATTGATCGTTTCCTCTACGGCCGAGGGTAGATAGCTAGCTATGATTTCATGTCAAATTCCTTTTCGACAAGCAATCATCCTTTGCAATTACTTAAAGATAGTTTCTATAGGCCCTAGCGATCCTGTCTGATCAAAAACCTTTAAGGATCATCAAGCAACGGCTCTGAATTTCGAGTTTTGCTCGCCGCCGGTGAGAAAACCTCGGTTCACCGTCGAACTCATGATTTCCGGCAACTCACTCCCTTTCTGCGCCCATATCCTTGAACTCCATCATCCCAGAAAGGTTTTGGAGCAATTCCCAAGTGATTTGAGCTACTCTATAGAGAGTTCTATGATGCCCGAGCGCTCATCGCCGCCATCGCCGTCGCACGACCTTTTCCGGCGAGTTTCAAGACCCACTGACCTCACCATCGTGCTCAGCGACCTCAAAAACCCCCAGGCGGCAAGTTTCCGCGATTCTGGTGCGTTGGATTGGCCGGCGGCGAGGCTCGCCGGAGAGCACCGCCGCGGGAACCCCGCGCGCCGCCCGCGTCGGGAGGTAGAAGACGACGCGGCGGGCCCCGCGTGTCAGCGGCGGTAAACCCCGTCAGATCAAGTGTGGCCACGGGATTTGCTGTGGCTACGCGGTGGAACTCTGTGGCCCCCGTGTGGTTTAAATGCTATTGGTTCATTTTAAAACAGTGGGGCCCACGAGTTAAATCAAATTAGGAAATTATTCCAGAATAGGCTCCAACTTAGAAAATCCATAACTTTCTGTAGGATACTCCAAAATTCTTCAAACAAATTTTGTTCGAAAGATCTCGAGCTCTAGTTTCTGTCAATACCAATTAGGTTCTGTGAAACTCAGAGTTAAATTCTGTAGAAAATAATCTTTCCTAATGCAAATGAAATTTTTCCAGACAAGATATCCACAGGAAAAATCCCCAAAATTCACATAAAATTTATTGTCCTATTCTTGATTGTCAGGCAAAATTTGGGAGCCATAGCACCTGTTTAACTCTCTGTATAATTCAATTTCCTTTTTCAGTTATTGAATTTTCACAGCTATTCGGTTGCTTTATTAAGCCCCAAAATTTTACTGAGTCTTCCTTTAGTCATACCCTAGCTCCTGCTAAAGTCTTGGATTTAATTAACCTACTATACTAGTCCTAAATCAGTTACAAACTAAATATTAGTTTAATGTCTAGAAACTCAATCATAAAGTAAATCCAGAAATTCCTACCGAATTAGAAATACAATAACTCCTTCCCCACAGCTTAGAAAATTATGAAACAAATTTTGCTAAGACCAGAACCACTCCCTCCATCTTGATTATCAACTGTTGGCTAGGTTCAAGCTACAGTTTCCTCTCGGAAATTTTTGGAAGTTGATTGCTTGCCATACTTTCGGAGACCACAATCTGCTATGATCATCTCCTGTTCTTTGCAAGAGCCTTGATCATATTCCCTAGTATCTACCATCGAAGTTCCAAAGCCAATTAAGGTCCCTGTCATATAGTGATCACCATGAATTAATTTATGGTCTTAAAATAAATAAGTTCCAAAGTCATTTATATATCCATGTTATCTGCATTTCGTATAGTGACCGAAGTCGAGGGGGAGCCAGAAGCCTTGGAAGAGAACCTTCCAATTTTTAACTCAGAACCTGACCTGCAACAAGGCAAGCCCCGGTTTGCATTTAAGTCGTTTATGAGCTTTTGCTTTATCACTATGATGAATAGTATATGAATTGTGCATTACGTTTAGGGTGAATGATACTCCACTTGCATGACCAGAAATCCCAGGGGTTTATTCGGCACGAGTTACAGTTTGACCTGTAGTAGCTGCTTTGCTAATGCATAGGAGATCCGGTAGAAGTCGAGTAGTTGGAATCTACTCGCGAGAGATGTACCTCACAGGTTTGGTTGAAAAGAAAATGGTTTAATATAATGAAATTGAGACCAGGCAGGGATTGGATAGGAAGCGGCGAGAATTGAGTCTCGGTCGCATAGCCCTGCCTGTGTCGATTAAGGCCCGTCCGTATGCAGCCCCTTCGGACAAGCTTGAATTGTACCGGCAATATAATGGACATATGGAATCCAATAAACTGATGTAACTTGATAACTGGGGTGTTGAGACCCATTAACTCACCATCGATAGGGGTGGGTTGAGGACAGTAAGGTGTAAATCGGTCGGCAGACACATGAGGTGTTCTGTGCGGAGACCTTCTGTTTGCGGAGGTGAGACGGGCTCAGCCTTTGAGTTTCTTGTGAAAGGTGGCCATATACGCCTAGTACTGAAGTGTTATGTAGGTCCAGGTGTACTCGCTGACACTTCCGAACGACGTATGTGTCGTGTTGTCCGGGTGTGTCTTGATTGCAATCACTGTCCCTCGCAGTAATAGAGTACCACTTGTTCACTGAGCGGTGACGTAGTAAATACTAAAGAAGCCAGAAAATCATATTGTATCGAATTATAATTACTTTGCAACCTTGAATGATTTAGAGATAGTATAACTAAAGATTTTCAATTTCCCCATACTTTAGCTGTAATAGCACTATGTGCTTTGGGCATGTCATATCATCGGTAAAGCGTTTCTTGTTCGATTGTGGAGCCCATGATGTGCCGTGCTCAGAGAATGTCATTTGCTACTTAAAACTTGATTATAAGGATCCACTTGTAGGCGGGTCATTTATGCTACTCCTTACCTATGTTTAGTGTCCCCGTGCATCTGTCTAATGAGACGGTTAAGTCTTGCTGAGCCTTAAGCTCATGTTTGCAGTTAACGAGTTTTTGCAGGTTACCCTATTGAGGATGGGTTCGACGATGAGGCAACACCCCCTCTAGGGTGTACAGCCGAGTGGGAACCCTGCACGCCGCCATAGTTTGAGTGTTGCTAGTGCTAAGTATCCCTGGCATGGGAAACTTTGCTTTTTGCATAGCTAGTGCTGAGAGCGTAGCTATGGTATGTATATATTTCTTCACGTCCGCTAGTATTGTGAAAACTTCCGCTGTGTATTAAATAAAAGACTTGGTCTTGTACTTTATTCTGGTTCTATTTCTTGTAAACTGTTGGGTGTCGCATCGCACGACACCACCCAATGAGATCCTCGGATGTGTGGACTCCGGTCCCCACAGACATGGTATCAGAGCTTCGTTGGGAACAGTGTACCGGAAAAGAACTTATTTTCAAAAATTAGGAACTTGAGTGAGGAATTAGTTATATGCCATTATAAGGAGTATTATTAGTATAAGATATAAAGGTGGTAAACTAACTATGTGTTATTATATTCTGTAACGACGCTCCGACATCAGGTAAGAGGTAAGGTACGCCACCGAGAGCGGATCAATCTCGGTAAACTCAGCATACGAGAGGTGGTATGTGAAATTTCCGTGGCTTGGCACGGAAAGTCAATATGAGTCTTTGAAACTTTCCATGTTTCTAAAGAACATATGACACGCGGTACCCCAGCGTGACACAAAGTTAGAGGGAAACCCCGTCGGGTGGTATGTAACCCGATAGTGTGTTCTCATATCTGTGAGAACATGCGAACACGTATGCCCGAGCGTGTATAAGCTGGATCGTACGGGAGTCTTTGCTGTACAGACGTATTTACAGCCATGTACCTCGAGACATGGCCTTGCTCGAGGACGACTCACACCAGAGTCGTATGCATTTACTTTTAGTTATATATTATTGTGACTGCCTGCCGTGTTTCCCCGTGCCGCCCTTGAGGTGCGAAGGTGTGAAAGGGGATTGTTTGTCTTCTGCAGGTAACCTAACTCCGGTAGCAACCCGTGTAGAAGCCGTTTGCAAGGGAACGATATAGGAACCACCTATAGACGTAACCGGATGTACCGGATAGAATTTCCTTTCGTGAGGCACGTAGTACCGTCAGTATCAAACATGATACTAGACCCTCCCCACCGACAGAATGGTTGCATTGTGTTTTAAGAAAGTCCGACTATCAGATACTGATAATTTCGGGCTCGACTTGATAAAATGGATGGGACCAAGATTCTTGCTTTCTGGTAGAAGTAGCTCAACTTCGCCAGGTTGTAATCTTGGTTAGCAATTAGATGACATAAGCACATCCTACATGAATGGAAAGCTCGTGAAGGTCTCTCCAACTTTTCCGTTGACCATAAAGACAGAAAAGCTTGTTAATCTGTTGAAAACTGGGGTTTACTGCAATTACTCCATATGAACCCACCTTTGTACCGTTTCTGTGTTCTTGCCATAACTCACTGTAGAAAAATCCACTACCTTATTGGGATATATGTTTGAGAAGGGTAGGTGGAGATTCACGAGTTTGTTTGGGGAGTCCTTCCTGATTTTAATTAGAGTTTAACCAAATCAGGAAGTCAGCACAGTAAACTGACTGCTGATGCAAACCAGTCAGCTTTACTGTTGGGATTGGATAATTAAAACCCCTAATCCAGAACAGTGATATGGTTACGCATATACATTTCTGGAAAGCTTAGGAAGCCATCTATCAACTTTATTTATTACTCCTGACCTGAATCTAGGTGTAGCTATGCCTAATTCCATTTGTCGCAAATTTGGTTCCTGCAGTCCAGAACTTGGAACAGTTTGCACATAATTGTGAATTGATGCATAATACCTTCATGACAAGGTTGTCGTGGTGGAACTTCTTTAGTTCTGGATTGTTAACACGATGTTACTCAATGTTTATTTTGACACTACCTCAATATCTTATCATGATGAACCTGTATAGAATGTGGAGATAAGCCCATATACAGGGGAGGTTCTGTCAAAATTTTCAGAACCCTTGAGTCAACTTAAAACTGGTATAGATTGTTCATACTAGTTCAACAGTGGCTGTATGGGTACAATCTGGAAAGGTTTTGAAGTGTACTACAATTTTAGTATTCAACATAAAGTTTAGTTCTGACTTCTTCTGTATGAAACTTACGGGTTACTGCAGATAGGTCAGATAAACCAGAACTATACTCATTTCCAGATTGCAGCTTTGACTGAACCAATTGATTATGGATATTTCTTTTTGTCCCACATCACCAGTGATTGGGTCGAATACTTAAACGGTGTATTGACATTCGGGTATATTTGTCCACAGATGGCAGCACCAAGAATTCAGTTGCCTAATGGATGGGTGTTCTCAACATGCACCGGGCACGCCGGTTTTCCGGACGTGTTTGCACGGTTGCTCGGCCAGTTTGGCTATTTGGTGTTACCTAGCTATTGGGGCAAGAAGTTCCAGGAGGGCGGTATGTGGAGTTGCACCATCTACGTCGATGTGCCTGCCGGTCCACCGCATCTCGGCTGGGCTCCATACTCCATCAAGATCAAAGGATTGATATTAGAAGAAACATGGAGCTACGCCGCAAGTGTTGCCATAGGGAGGTTTTGCAAACTCCATTACCGTCATCTGGTGGGTACTCCGTATGAGTTCTTTCCAGTCAACGGCAGAGCTTCTGAAGCCTGGGCAACCCGCTTGCTTGCAGAGGTGGGAGAGCATGGCGAAACATCCGCAACAGCCTTAGCGATGTATGCGGCAGCCTCACATCGCGAGAAGGGTAATCAAAGGACATGCATAAAAGAATTGACAAATAATCTGAAGCAAGCCATGAAGCGAGCAAACCACTTTGAGTGGGCAAATGACGGACTTAGGGATTATGAGGAGGAAGCTTCAAGAGTTCTTGGAGCTAAGGCAAGGAGGAAGGAGTGCATACGAATACTCCAAATCATTCAACCACTTGGCCCAATATGCTCAGGACCAAGTGAATACCGAAGATCGGAAGCGGGAATGTTTCTACCGGGGTTTGAACCCCAAGTTGAAGGACAAGCTTGTCCTGTTCAACCGCGGCAACTTCAACGACATAGTCAATGCCGCTATCATGCAAGAGGACGCTACGCGCGAGCTGTCCTCCGATAAAAAGAAGAGGGGTGCTCCACAGAGCAGCGGAGGTGGTACTCCTCAGAAGTACCGTATGGTGTATCGATCACCATCCGGCCAGAGGTGGCAGCCGCCATCGCGACCACCAATGTTCCGTGGTCGTCAGTTCAACAACGGCGGATTTCGGCCGCAGCAACAACATGGGATGGGTCCACGTGCACTTCCACCTCCACCACGTGCACCGGGATTCCGTCCTCCCCTTAGTATTGGCCAAACCCCGTACACGTGTTTCACGTGTGGACGTACGGGGCACTTCGCCAAGGATTGTCCGCAGAATCGACAAGGTGGAGGGCAATCATCTTACCAGGGGGCCAACCAACCCCGCAACCAGCCCAAGAAGCTAGCCACCAGACCCGGCAACATCCACCACCTCGCCATCGAGGACGTTCCAGAAGGCGCACCCGTGCTCACGGGTACGTTCTCTATCTTCGATCAACCCGTAGACATACTCTTTGACTCCGGAGCTTCACACAATGTCATTAGTAAATCTTTTGTCGTTAAAAGTCAATTGCCTGTTATCTCCACAAAAACCCCATATGTGATTAGCACTCCAGCCGGGAAAACGGTAACAAATAAATTGGTTCCTGGAATCCCACTTAACCTAGATGGAACCATATATCTTACTTCATTTCTGATATTAGAACATCAAAAGCTAGATATCATCTTAGGAATGGCATGGTTGCAATACCATGGTGCTATCCTTGATATCGTTCCTCGAAAAATTTATCTAAACTCTCCACTCCATCAGCCCCAGGTTCTCAATCTTGAGAACATCATTCCATTAGACCCATCCACTCACAACACCGAAGTTGTGGAACTTAAGAATATTCCGGTAGTATGTGAATACCCCGACGTGTTTCCTGAAGATCTCCCTGGGATGCCACCAGAAAGGGATATAGAGTTCAAGATTGAACTTGCGCCCGGAACAGTGCCAGTTTCAAGACCACCCTACAAGATGGCACCCAAGGAACTTGCAGAACTGAAGGAACAATTAACTGAACTTGAGAACAAGGGTTTTATTCGTCCAAGTTCATCACCATGGGGTTGTTCTGCACTGTTTGTAGAAAAGAAAGATAAGACCTTGAGGCTATGTGTAGACTATCGTCCACTTAATGCTGTCACCATCAAGAACAAGTATCCACTACCGCGCATTGATATTCTTTTCGATCAATTAGTGGGTGCTAAAGTGTTTTCGAAGATGGATCTTCGTTCTGGTTATCATCAAATTAGGATCCGACCAGAAGATATATCCAAGACAGCATTCTCAACAAGGTATGGACTGTATGAGTATCTGGTTATGTCCTTCGGATTAACCAACGCCCCGGCTCATTTCATGTATCTCATGAACTCAGTGTTCATGCCGGAATTGGACAAGTTCGTCGTGGTCTTCATTGACGACATACTTGTGTATTCAAAATCCGAAGAAGAACATGCTCAACACTTGCATATTGTGCTTCAGCGATTACGGGACCATCAGTTGTATGCTAAGTTCAGCAAGTGTGAATTCTGGATCAACCAGGTGCCATTTTTAGGGCACATCATTTCAGCAGAAGGTATTGCAGTTGATCCAAGCAAGATCAAGCAAGTCCTCAAATGGGAGTCTCCAAAGTCTGTACATGAAGTCCGAAGTTTCCTGGGTTTAGCAGGATATTACCGGAGGTTTATACCCAGTTTCTCCAAAATAGCTAAACCAATGACAGAACTTCTGAAGAAAGGACAAAAATATGTATGGACTGAGGCATGTGAGGCAGGTTTCAAAGCATTGGTGAAACACCTTACAACGGCACCAGTTTTAGCCCAACCAGACACTACCAAAGCATTTGATGTCTATTGCGATGCATCTGGGATTGGTTTAGGTTGTGTGTTAATGCAAGAGCGAAGAGTGATCGCGTATGGATCGCGACAGCTTCGGAACCACGAGCAGCACTACCCGACTCATGATCTTGAACTGGCTGCTGTGGTGCTAGCATTGAAGATGTGGAGGCATTATCTACTGGGTAATTTAGTACACCTCTACACTGATCACAAAAGCTTGAAATACATCTTCACTCAGAAGGATTTGAATATGCGACAAAGGCGATGGTTAGAGTTGATCAAGGATTACGAAATTGAGATCCACTACCATCCAGGCAAGGCGAATGTAGTCGCCGATGCACTGAGCCGCAAGTCCCATGTCAACAATCTTTCCCTCACCACAATGGAAGGTAAAGAAGGACAGAGTCTTTACTTGGTTCCATATGCAGCACTCTACAACCTAGCTCTCATTCCTACCATCAGGGAGGATATTGTAGCAGCTCAGAAGAAAGACAAGGGGATGTCGCATATTCGACAAAGAATGATAAAGGGGGAAATGAAATGTTTCCATAGTGACAAAGAGGGTACCATCTGGTTTAACGACCGTATAGTGGTACCCCGAAACATGGAACTTAGAAAGAAGATACTGGACGAAGCTCATTTATCCAAGTATTCCATTCATCCGGGAAGCAACAAGATGTACCAAGATTTGAAGAAGAAATTCTGGTGGACTCGGATGAAGAGAGAAGTAGCTAAATACGTGTCCGAGTGTGATACGTGCCGGCGAGTGAAGGCCGACCATATGAAGGCAGCTGGACAGCTTCAACCTTTAAGCATACCAGCTTGGAAATGGGAGGATATCAGTATGGATTTCATTGTTGGGTTGCCTCCCACTCTCCATAAACACGACTCCATTTGGGTGATCGTTGACCGATTGACCAAGTCGGCTCATTTCATACCGGTCAGCGTGGCATACGATGCGAGACGATATGCGGAAATTTATATCTCCAGAATAATATGTCTACATGGTGTACCCTGTACCATCATCTCAGATCGTGGGGCTGTATTTGTTTCGCGATTCTGGGAACATCTTCACGATGCACTGGGGACAAAACTGATTCGGAGCTCGGCTTATCATCCTCAGACCGATGGTCAGACCGAACGGGTGAACCAAGTGCTAGAGGACATGCTCCGTGCCTGTGCCATCCACCAGGGAAAGAACTGGGATGATCACCTACCTTTGGCGGAGTTTTCATACAACAACGGTTACCAGGCTAGCATCCAGATGGCCCCTTATGAAGCTCTTTATGGCCGGAAGTGTCGCACACCCTTGAACTGGTGCGAATCAGGCGAACGGGCCGTATACGGCATCGACTTAGTAAATGAAGCCGAGGATCGAGTTCGCACTATTCAGGCGAATCTCAAAGCTGCTCAGTCTCGTCAAAAGAGCTACGCGGACAAACGCCGTCGACCTCTTCACTTCGAAGTGGGAGATCAAGTTTATCTCCGAGTATCCCCTATGAAGGGTATCCATCGCTTCGGGGTAAAAGGGAAGCTAGCTCCCCGCTTTATTGGGCCATTCGCAATAATCGAAAGATGCGGACCTGTGGCATACCAATTGGAGTTACCAACTTCACTTTCCGGAGTCCACAATGTGTTCCACATTTCCCAATTGCGGAAATGCCTTAAGACTCCAGCTGATATCCGCATAGAAGATTTGGAAGCTCTCCAACCAGATCTCACCTATTCCGAGCATCCAACTCAGGTCATCGATGAAAAGACTCGCACCACAAGAAGCCGCACCTTGCGTTTCTACAAGATCTTGTGGAGCAACCACAGTGCCGAAGAGGCCACGTGGGAAAGCGAGGAGTATCTTAGAACGAACTATCCGGACTTGTTAGCGGCATATGTTCGGTAGATCCTTTTTCCTTTGCCTTCTTTTGTAATCTCGGGACGAGATTCTTTTAAGGGGGGAGGAATGTAAAATCCCACTTTTATGGCATGTTAAGTTCATGTGGGTTTTGTGATCAACTATTTTGGATCTCCAATATAATGGTACACATGAACTATGCCATCCAAAACTTTTCTTGCACTCTGTGTTAGATTCTTTTATCATGGGTATTAGACTTCACCATGAATTCAAATTATATTCTAATCACCTTTTAAGAATAAGAATTTTTGGATAAGGATTAGTAAGCAATGCACAATGAAGCCCTAATAAGCTCTAAACCAAGTATTCAAATTAAGGGCTCTAAATTTTTCCATGAGCTCCTAAATTCCTCAATAGCATGCTTACAAAGTTTCAAGATTTTAGAAACTCATCTACTATTTTTATTGAGGTGCTTAGCAAATTTGAATCAAATTCAAATCTGAATTTTAAATTCTTCTCCAACTTCTTTAAACATAAGAATTGAATTCACCATTGTGTTCAGAATAATTCATTTGCCATCTCCACAAAATTTCATGATTTTTGGAGTTGATCTTCTATTTTTAAATGAATTAGTAACTGAGCTGTGGGGAGAATCACTGGACAGTGGGCCCCACATGTCAGCTCCCCTTTTAAACGGATCAACTCAACCCCGACACCTCTGCACCGCCGCGCCCCCGCTCGACACCGCGCGCGCATGCAGCTCCAGCGAGCTGCCTGCCTGCTCGCCGCGGCTCTATAAAAGGCCGGCCGAAGCCCCTTTAATCCTCATCCCCGGTCACAGCTCCACTGCCTCGCCATTTTCTTCCGCCGCGCGCCATCGCCGCCGCTCGCCACTGCTCCGCGGGTGCCGCCGTTCCACGCCGTTTCAAGCCTAGCTCCAAAGAGCAAAAAGGTGCGCCTGATCAAACTCTAGCTCATGGTACAAACCGTTTCCATTATCGTTGAAGCCTGAGCCAGATATTGATCGTTTCCTCTACGGCCGAGGGTAGATAGCTAGCTATGATTTCATGTCAAATTCCTTTTCGACAAGCAATCATCCTTTGCAATTACTTAAAGATAGTTTCTATAGGCCCTAGCGATCCTGTCTGATCAAAAACCTTTAAGGATCATCAAGCAACGGCTCTGAATTTCGAGTTTTGCTCGCCGCCGGTGAGAAAACCTCGGTTCACCGTCGAACTCATGATTTCCGGCAACTCACTCCCTTTCTGCGCCCATATCCTTGAACTCCATCATCCCAGAAAGGTTTTGGAGCAATTCCCAAGTGATTTGAGCTACTCTATAGAGAGTTCTATGATGCCCGAGCGCTCATCGCCGCCATCGCCGTCGCACGACCTTTTCCGGCGAGTTTCAAGACCCACTGACCTCACCATCGTGCTCAGCGACCTCAAAAACCCCCAGGCGGCAAGTTTCCGCGATTCTGGTGCGTTGGATTGGCCGGCGGCGAGGCTCGCCGGAGAGCACCGCCGCGGGAACCCCGCGCGCCGCCCGCGTCGGGAGGTAGAAGACGACGCGGCGGGCCCCGCGTGTCAGCGGCGGTAAACCCCGTCGGATCAAGTGTGGCCACGGGATTTGCTGTGGCTACGCGGTGGAACTCTGTGGCCCCCGTGTGGTTTAAATGCTATTGGTTCATTTTAAAACAGTGGGGCCCACGAGTTAAATCAAATTAGGAAATTATTCCAGAATAGGCTCCAACTTAGAAAATCCATAACTTTCTGTAGGATACTCCAAAATTCTTCAAACAAATTTTGTTCGAAAGATCTCGAGCTCTAGTTTCTGTCAATACCAATTAGGTTCTGTGAAACTCAGAGTTAAATTCTGTAGAAAATAATCTTTCCTAATGCAAATGAAATTTTTCCAGACAAGATATCCACAGGAAAAATCCCCAAAATTCACATAAAATTTATTGTCCTATTCTTGATTGTCAGGCAAAATTTGGGAGCCATAGCACCTGTTTAACTCTCTGTATAATTCAATTTCCTTTTTCAGTTATTGAATTTTCACAGCTATTCGGTTGCTTTATTAAGCCCCAAAATTTTACTGAGTCTTCCTTTAGTCATACCCTAGCTCCTGCTAAAGTCTTGGATTTAATTAACCTACTATACTAGTCCTAAATCAGTTACAAACTAAATATTAGTTTAATGTCTAGAAACTCAATCATAAAGTAAATCCAGAAATTCCTACCGAATTAGAAATACAATAACTCCTTCCCCACAGCTTAGAAAATTATGAAACAAATTTTGCTAAGACCAGAACCACTCCCTCCATCTTGATTATCAACTGTTGGCTAGGTTCAAGCTACAGTTTCCTCTCGGAAATTTTTGGAAGTTGATTGCTTGCCATACTTTCGGAGACCACAATCTGCTATGATCATCTCCTGTTCTTTGCAAGAGCCTTGATCATATTCCCTAGTATCTACCATCGAAGTTCCAAAGCCAATTAAGGTCCCTGTCATATAGTGATCACCATGAATTAATTTATGGTCTTAAAATAAATAAGTTCCAAAGTCATTTATATATCCATGTTATCTGCATTTCGTATAGTGACCGAAGTCGAGGGGGAGCCAGAAGCCTTGGAAGAGAACCTTCCAATTTTTAACTCAGAACCTGACCTGCAACAAGGCAAGCCCCGGTTTGCATTTAAGTCGTTTATGAGCTTTTGCTTTATCACTATGATGAATAGTATATGAATTGTGCATTACGTTTAGGGTGAATGATACTCCACTTGCATGACCAGAAATCCCAGGGGTTTATTCGGCACGAGTTACAGTTTGACCTGTAGTAGCTGCTTTGCTAATGCATAGGAGATCCGGTAGAAGTCGAGTAGTTGGAATCTACTCGCGAGAGATGTACCTCACAGGTTTGGTTGAAAAGAAAATGGTTTAATATAATGAAATTGAGACCAGGCAGGGATTGGATAGGAAGCGGCGAGAATTGAGTCTCGGTCGCATAGCCCTGCCTGTGTCGATTAAGGCCCGTCCGTATGCAGCCCCTTCGGACAAGCTTGAATTGTACCGGCAATATAATGGACATATGGAATCCAATAAACTGATGTAACTTGATAACTGGGGTGTTGAGACCCATTAACTCACCATCGATAGGGGTGGGTTGAGGACAGTAAGGTGTAAATCGGTCGGCAGACACATGAGGTGTTCTGTGCGGAGACCTTCTGTTTGCGGAGGTGAGACGGGCTCAGCCTTTGAGTTTCTTGTGAAAGGTGGCCATATACGCCTAGTACTGAAGTGTTATGTAGGTCCAGGTGTACTCGCTGACACTTCCGAACGACGTATGTGTCGTGTTGTCCGGGTGTGTCTTGATTGCAATCACTGTCCCTCGCAGTAATAGAGTACCACTTGTTCACTGAGCGGTGACGTAGTAAATACTAAAGAAGCCAGAAAATCATATTGTATCGAATTATAATTACTTTGCAACCTTGAATGATTTAGAGATAGTATAACTAAAGATTTTCAATTTCCCCATACTTTAGCTGTAATAGCACTATGTGCTTTGGGCATGTCATATCATCGGTAAAGCGTTTCTTGTTCGATTGTGGAGCCCATGATGTGCCGTGCTCAGAGAATGTCATTTGCTACTTAAAACTTGATTATAAGGATCCACTTGTAGGCGGGTCATTTATGCTACTCCTTACCTATGTTTAGTGTCCCCGTGCATCTGTCTAATGAGACGGTTAAGTCTTGCTGAGCCTTAAGCTCATGTTTGCAGTTAACGAGTTTTTGCAGGTTACCCTATTGAGGATGGGTTCGACGATGAGGCAACACCCCCTCTAGGGTGTACAGCCGAGTGGGAACCCTGCACGCCGCCATAGTTTGAGTGTTGCTAGTGCTAAGTATCCCTGGCATGGGAAACTTTGCTTTTTGCATAGCTAGTGCTGAGAGCGTAGCTATGGTATGTATATATTTCTTCACGTCCGCTAGTATTGTGAAAACTTCCGCTGTGTATTAAATAAAAGACTTGGTCTTGTACTTTATTCTGGTTCTATTTCTTGTAAACTGTTGGGTGTCGCATCGCACGACACCACCCAATGAGATCCTCGGATGTGTGGACTCCGGTCCCCACAGTGTGTGGCGTATCTCTCTCTCTGAACATGTAGAGTCCGTCGTCGGCCTGTCCTTTTATATTACAAGGGCAGGCCGTTACAAGTTAGCCTGGCCCGACATGTGGCCCCAGCGGTTACTAGTATTGATACTCATTCAACATGTTTAATTGCCCTTAATGACCAGGTAATGGGCTTTGACAGCACCGTTACTTGTAATTAAGGTCATCCGATTGTGGGTCATTAATATGGTATTAATGACACTTAATCGGGTCTTGAAGTCCTGGATTCCCCTTTGAAGATCCGGAGCCGTTGTGGAGTCTTTCGGAGGTTAGAGGTTGAAGATCCGACGGTTGGACACGTGTTAGCTCCGGAGCATACTGTGGGAAACAGGTAGCTCCGGAGCTACCTGACACGTGTCAGATCTGGAGCTTCCCTCGGTCTGGAGTTAGGTCCGGGGGTGCCATTTCGGTACATAGCCCAGAGCTTCCCCCTTGTGGCGGTAGCTCCGGTTTGATAGTACATGTGGCGACCCTGGGATTAACTATGTTGGAGAAGCGGGTCCGGTTATATCTGACATGTGGGCCTCCGAAGGTCTTCAAATCAAGTAGATAACTTTCCTTTGAGATCTTTGTAACCTCAAGGGGTGTACGGTTCCTAGGGTACCGACAGTAGCTCTCTGCAGAACTTCGGAACCATGTTCAGGGCATAAACTCCGCCAGAGGTGTCAAATCATCGGGATTGGTGGATCCATGGTGCAACTTTTGGAGATGAAGCTTCAAATCCTTTTCAACCAAATTTGACTCGATGCCAACAACAATCATGTACGGATCCATTTCT
Organism: Tuctoria greenei; assembly: GCA_036927565.1. Lineage (NCBI taxonomy): Eukaryota > Viridiplantae > Streptophyta > Magnoliopsida > Poales > Poaceae > Tuctoria > Tuctoria greenei. The sequence goes on along the minus strand of JAYESD010000004.1, from coordinate 105,601,839 downwards.
CCACTGAATGCCCAAGCTGGCCATTCCCTCATCTCCAGCGGAACCCAACGGTTGGTCAGAAAGTTTGCAATCACCATCATGGGAGTCAATCCTCTTTCCACGCAATCCTGAATCCTTGATAAGATTGGGTTGTACACCTCCGATAGCTGCGGGAGCACCTCCCAGGCATCAATGTTGGTGGTGGGAAGGCCTTCAGGTAGCTCGAGCCTCTCGTGACGATCCACATTGATGATTACCCAGTCCTTCTTCTAGCCATCCCTCTTCTCGGAAGGAAACATCTTCAAGTACCTGAAGGGAGAATTCTTGCGCTTCACGAAGTAGTAGAAGCCAAGGAACTCATTTCCTTTCCCAGTTTTGTGGACCATGAAGAAGGCCTCAAAGAGCTCAACGCAGGGGCGGCACACCCACCCACTTCTCGGAAAGTGGACGAATGTCACCACTAGCAAGAAGGAGTGGGGGTCGAGGTGGTGAAGTTGCAACCCGTAGAAGTTCACCAGCATCAACAATAATCTGGAGAATGGCGGGATGAGGCCCCACCATGGTGAAAGCCGAGAAATATACAATTTTGTCGACGCTTACTTTCTTGAAGGGGAGCTTGCCGAAGCGAATCGAGTTGTTGAAGTAATTGCTTGACCAACCCATGTAGTTGCAGACTCTCGACAACTCGGTGTCATTCTTGAACCTACTACGGGGAAGTCCCAACTCCATCTCTGCAAAGTGGAGCAGAAGTGGAAAAAGAGTTGCAAGGGCGGAGAGCTCTAAGCTCAAAACCAAATGAAAGCGTAAGGAGTTCTTTTCCTATGCAAACTATCTCCCTTTAGTAAGCCTCCGCAATGCTTGGATGGAAACTACCTCCGGACCCAAATCATGGATGACCTCGTCAATGACAAGGGGGCTGTGGGGACCGGAGTCCACACATCCGAGGATCTCATTGGGTGGTGTCATGCAATGCGACACCCAACAGTTTACAAGAATAGAACCAGAATAAAGTACAATACCAAGTCTTTTATTTACTACACAGCGGAAGTTTTCACAATACTAGCGGATGTAAAGAAATATATACATACCATAGCTACGCTCTCAGCACTAGCTATGCAAAAAGCAAAGTTTTCCATGCCAGGGATACTTTGCACTAGCAACACTCAAACTATGGCGGCGTGCAGGGTTCCCACTCGGCTGTACACCCTGGAGGGGGTGTTGCCTCATCGTCAAACCCATCCTCAATAGGGTAACCTGCAAAAACTCGTTAACTGCAAACGTGAGCTTAAGGCTCAGCAAGGCTTAACCGTCTCACTAGACAGATGCACGGGGACACTAAACATAGGTAAGGAATAGCATAAATAACTCGCCTACAAGTGGATCCTTATAACCAAGTTTTAAGTAGCAAATGACATTCTCTGAGCACGGCACATCATGGGCTCCACAATCAAACAAGAAACGCTTTACCGATGATATGACATGCCCAAAGCACATAATGCTATTACAGCTAAAGTATGGGGAAATTGTAAATCTTTAGTTATACTATCTCTAAACCAAACAAAGTTGCAAAGTAATTATAATTCAATATCATATGACTTTCCTGACTTCTTTAGTATTTACTACGTCACGACACAGTGAACAAGTGGTACTCTATTACTGCGAGGGACAGTGATTGCAATCAGGACTCACCCGGACAACACGACACATACGTCGTTCGGAAGTGTCAGCGAGCACACCCGTACCTACATAACACTTCAGTACTAGGCGTATATGGCAACCTTTCGCAAGACACTCAAATGCCGAACCGGTCGATCCGTCACGGGCAGGAGGTCCCTGCGTGGGGCGTACTCTGACGTGCCCACCAGCGGATTTACACCTTGCTACCCTCAACCCACACCTATAAAACGGAACGGTATGCCTCGACACCCAAGTGACCAAGCTACGTCAGTTTATTGGATTCCATATGTCCATTATATTGCCGGTACAATTCAAGCTTGTCCAGCGGGGCCGCATACGGACGGGCCTTAATCAACACAGGCAGGGCTATGCGACCGAGACTCAATTCTCGCCGCTTCCTATCCCTTCCCTACCCGGTCTCAGTTTCATTATATTAAGCCATTTTCTATTCAACCAATCCTGTGAGATACATCTCTCGCGAGTAGATTCCAACTACTCGACTTCTACTGGATTTCCTATGCATTAGCAAAGCAGTTACTACAGGTCAAACTGTAACTCGTGCCAAATAAACCCCTGGGATTTTTGGTCATGCAAGTGGAGTATCATTCACCCTAAACGTAATGCACAATTCATATACTATTCATCATAGTGATAAAGCAAAAGCTCATAAACGGCTTAAATGCAAACCGGGGCTTGCCTTGTTGCAGGTCAGGTTCTGAGTTAAAAATTGGAAGGTTCTCTTCCAAGGCTTCTGGCTCCTCCTCGACTTCGGTCACTATACGATATGCAGATAACATGGATATATAAATGACTTTGAAATTTATTTATTTTAAGACCATAAATTAATTCATGGTGATCACTATATGACAGGGACCTTAATTGGCTTTGGAATGTCGATGGTAGATACTAGGGAATATGATCAAAGCTCTTGCAAAGAACAGGAGATGATCATAGCAGATTGTGGTCTCCGAAAGTATGGCAAGCAAACCAACTTCCAAAAATTTCCGAGAGGAAACTGTAGCTTGAACCTAGCTAACAGTTGATAATCAAGATGGAGGGAGTGGTTCTGGTCTTAGCAAAATTTGTTTTCATAATTTTCTAAGCTGTGGGGAAGGAGTTATTGTATTTCTAATTCGGCAAGAATTTCTGGATTTACTTTATAATTGAGTTTCTAGACATTAAATCAATATTTGGTTTGTAACTGATTTAGGACTAGTATAGTAGGTTAATTAAATCCAAGACTTTAACAGGAGCTAGGGTATGACTAAAGGAAGACTCAGTAAAATTTTGGGACCTAATAAAGCAACCTAATAGCTGTGAAAATTCAATAACTGGAAAAGGAAATTGAATTATACAGAGAGTTAAACAGGTGCTATGGCTCCCAAATTTTGCCTGATAATCAAGAATAGGACAATAAATTTAATGTGAATTTTGGGGATTTTTCCTGTGGATATCTTGTCTGGAAAAATTTCATTTGCATTAGGAAAGATTATTTTCTACAGAATTTAACTCTGAGTTTCACAGAACCTAATTGGTATTGACAGAAACTAGAGCTCGAGGGCTTTCGAACAAAATTTGTTTGAAGAATTTTGGAGTATCCTACAGAAAGTTATGGATTTTCTAAGTTGGAGCCTATTCTGGAATAATTTCCTAATTTGATTTAACTCGTGGGCCCCACTGTTTTAAAATGAACCAATAGTATTTAAGCCACACGGGGGCCACAGATTCCCACCGCGTAGCCACAGCAAATCCCGTGGCCACACCTGATCCGACGGGATTTACCGCCGCTGACACGCGGGACCCGCCGCGTCGTCTTCTACCTCCCGACGCGGGCGGCGCGCGGGGCTCCCGCGGCGGTGCTCTCCGGCGAGCCTCGCCGCCGGCCAATCCGACGCACCAGATTCGCGGAAACTTGCCGCCTGGGGGTTTTTGGGGTCGCTGAGCACGATGGTGAGGTCAGTGGGTCTTGAAGCTCGCCGGAAAAGGTCGTGCGACGGCGGTGGCGGCGATGAGCGCTCGGGCATCATAGAACTCTCTATAGAGTAGCTCAAATCACTTGGGAATTGCTCCAAAACCTTCCTGGGATGATGGAGTTCAAGGATATGGGCGCAGAAGGGGAGTGAGTTGCCGGGAATCATGAGTTCGACGGTGAACCGAGGTTTTCTCACCGGCGGCGAGCAAAACTCGAAATTCAGAGCCGTTGCTTGATGATCCTTAAAGGTTTTTGATCAGACAGGATCGCTAGGGCCTATAGAAACTATCTCTAAGTAATTGCAAAGGATGATTGCTTGTCGAAAAGGAATTTGACATGAAATCATAGCTAGCTATCTACCCTCGGCCGTAGAGGAAACGAACAATAACTTGCTCAGGCTTCAACGATAAGGGAAACGGTTTGTACCATGAGCTAGAGTTTGATCAGGCGCACCTTTTTGCTCTTTGGAGCTAGGCTTGAAACGGCGCGGAACGGCGGCACGCCGCGGAGCAGTGGCGAGCGGCGGCGATGGCGCGCGGCGGAAGAATAGTGGCGAGGCAGTGGAGCTGTGATCGGGGATGAGGATTAAAGGGAGCTTCGGCTGGCCTTTTATAGGGCCGCGGCGAGCAGGCAGGCAGCTCGCTGGAGCTGCATGCGCGCGCGCGGTGTCGAGCGGGGGCGCGGCGGTGCAGAGGTGTCGGGGTTGAGCTGATCCGTTTAAAAGGGGAGCTGACATGTGGGGCCCACTGTCCAGTGATTCTCCCCACAGCTCAGTTACTAATTCATTTAAAAATAGAAGATCAACTCCAAAAATCATGAAATTTTGTGGAGATGGCAAATGAATTATTCTGAACACAATGGTGAACTCAATTCTTATGTCTAAAGAAGTTGGAGAAGAATTAAAAATTCAGATTTGAATTTGATTCAAATTTGCTAAGCACCTCAATAAAAATAGTAGATGAGTTTCTAAAATCTTGAAACTTTGTAAGCATGCTATTGAGGAATTTAGGAGCTCATGGAAAAATTTAGAGCCCTTAATTTGAATATTTGGTTTAGAGCTTATTAGGGCTTCATTGTGCATTGCTTACTAATCCTTATCCAAAAATTCTTATTCTTAAAAGGTGAATAGAATATAATTTGGATTCATGGTGAAGTCTAATACCTATGATAAAAGAATCTAACAAAGAGTGCAAGATAAGTTTTGGATGGCATAGTTCATGTGTACCATTATATTGGAGATCCAAAATAGTTGATCACAAAACCCATATGAACTTAACATGCCATAAAAGTGGGGTTTTACATTCCTCCCCCCTTAAAAGAATCTCGTCCCGAGATTACAAAAGAAGGCAAAGGAAAAAGGATCTATCGAACATATGCCGCTAACAAGTCCGGATAGTTCGTTCTAAGATACTCCTCGCTTTCCCACGTGGCCTCTTCGGCACTGTGGTGGCTCCACAAGATCTTGTAGAAACGCAAGGTGCGGCTTCTTGTGGTGCGAGTCTTTTCATCGATGATCTGAGTTGGATGCTCGGAATAGGTGAGATCTGGTTGGAGAGCTTCCAAATCCTCTATGCGGATATCAGCTGGAGTCTTAAGGCATTTCCGCAATTGGGAAATGTGGAACACATTGTGGACTCCGGAAAGTGACGTTGGTAACTCCAATTGATATGCCACAGGTCCGCATCTTTCGATTATTGCGAAAGGCCCAATAAAGCGGGGAGCTAGCTTTCCTTTTACCCCGAAGCGATGGATACCCTTCATAGGGGATACTCGGAGATAAACTTGATCTCCCACTTCGAAGTGAAGAGGTCGACGTCGTTTGTCCGCGTAGCTCTTCTGACGAGACTGAGAAGCTTTGAGATTCACCTGAATAGTGCGAACTCGATCCTCGGCTTCATTTACTAAGTCGATGCCGTACACTGCCCGTTCACCTGATTCGCACCAGTTCAAGGGTGTGCGACACTTGCGGCCATAAAGAGCTTCATATGGCGCCATCTGGATGCTAGCCTGGTAACCGTTGTTGTACGAGAATTCTGCCAATGGTAGATGGTCATCCCAATTCTTACCATGGTGGATGGCACAGGCACGAAGCATGTCCTCAAGCACTTGATTCACCCGTTCAGTTTGTCCATCAGTCTGAGGATGATAGGCCGAGCTCCTAATTAACTTGATCCCCAGTGCAGCGTGGAGATGCTCCCAGAATCGCGAAACAAATACAGCCCCACGATCTGAGATGATGGTGCGGGGTATTCCGTGGAGGCATACGATTCTGGCAATATATAACTCCGCGTATCTTGAGGAATGATAGTTGGTATTGACGGGAATGAAATGCGCCGTCTTAGTCAGTCGGTCAACTATCACCCAAATTGAGTCGTGCTTATGGAGAGTGGGAGGCAACCCAACAATGAAATCCATGCTGATATCCTCCCATTTCCAAGCTGGTATGCTTAAAGGTTGAAGCTGTCCTGCTGCTTTCATATGGTCGGCCTTCACTCGCCGGCACGTATCACACTCGGATACATATTTAGCTACTTCCCGCTTCATCCGAGTCCACCAGAACTTCTTTCTTAAATCTTGGTACATTTTGTTACTTCCCGGATGAATGGAATACTTGGATAAATGAGCTTCATCCAGTATCTTCCTCCGAAGTTCCATGTTTCGGGGGTACCACTATACGGTCGTTAAACCAGAGGGTACCTTCATCGTCACTTCGGAAGCATTTCATCTCCCCCTTCTTTATTCTTTGCTGAATATGTGACATCCCCTTGTCCGCCCTCTGAGCTGCCATAATATCCTCTCTGATGGTAGGAATGAGAGCGAGATTGTAGAGCGCCCCATATGGAACCAAGTAGAGACTCAGTTCTTCTTTTCCCTCCATCGAGGTAATGGAAAGATTTTTGATATGGGACTTGCGGCTCAGTGCATCGGCGACTACATTCGCCTTGCCTGGATGGTAGTGGATCTCAATCTCATAATCCTTGATCAATTCTAACCATCGCCTTTGTCGCATATTCAAATCCTTCTGGGTGAAGATGTATTTCAAGCTTTTGTGATCAGTGTAGAGGTGTACTAAATTACCCAGTAGATAATGCCTCCACATCTTCAATGCTAGAACCACAGCAGCCAGTTCAAGATCATGAGTCGGGTAGTGCTGCTCGTGGTTTCGAAGCTGTCGTGATCCATACGCGATCACTCTTCGCTCTTGCATTAACACACAACCTAAACCAATCCCAGATGCATCGCAATAGACATCAAATGCTTTGGTAGTGTCTGGTTGGGCTAAAACTGGTGCCGTTGTAAGGTGTTTCACCAATGCTTTGAAACCTGCCTCACATGCCTCAGTCCATACATACTTTTGTCCTTTCTTCAGAAGTTCTGTCATTGGTTTAGCTATTTTGGAGAAACTGGGTATAAACCTCCGGTAATATCCTGCTAAACCCAGGAAACTTCGGACTTCATGTACAGACTTTGGAGACTTCCATTTGAGGACTTGCCTGATCTTGCTTGGATCAACTGCAATACCTTCTGCTGAAATGATGTGCCCTAAAAATGGCACCTGGTTGATCCAGAATTCACACTTGCTGAACTTAGCATACAACTGATGGTCCCGTAATCGCTGAAGCACAATATGCAAGTGTTGAGCATGTTCTTCTTCGGATTTTGAATACACAAGTATGTCGTCAATGAAGACCACGACGAACTTGTCCAATTCCGGCATGAACACTGAGTTCATGAGATACATGAAATGAGCCGGGGCGTTGGTTAATCCGAAGGACATAACCAGATACTCATACAGTCCATACCTTGTTGAGAATGCTGTCTTGGATATATCTTCTGGTCGGATTCTAATTTGATGATAACCAGAACGAAGATCCATCTTCGAAAACACTTTAGCACCCACTAATTGATCGAAAAGAATATCAATGCGCGGTAGTGGATACTTGTTCTTGATGGTGACAGCATTAAGTGGACGATAGTCTACACATAGCCTCAAGGTCTTATCTTTCTTTTCTACAAACAGTGCAGAACAACCCCATGGTGATGAACTTGGACGAATAAAACCCTTGCTCTCAAGTTCAGTTAATTGTTCCTTCAGTTCTGCAAGTTCCTTGGGTGCCATCTTGTAGGGTGGTCTTGAAACTGGCACTGTTCCGGGCGCAAGTTCAATCTTGAACTCTATATCCCTTTCTGGTGGCATCCCAGGGAGATCTTCAGGAAACACGTCGGGGTATTCACATACTACCGGAATATTCTTAAGTTCCATAACCTCGGTGTTGTGAGTGGATGGGTCTAATGGAATGATGTTCTCAAGATTGAGAACCTGGGGCTGATGGAGTGGAGAGTTTAGATAAATTTTTCGAGGAACGATATCAAGGATAGCACCATGGTATTGCAACCATGCCATTCCTAAGATGATATCTAGCTTTTGAGTTTCTAGGATAATGAAAGAGGTAGGATAGACGTTCCCATCTAGGTCAAGAGGCACTTTATGGGCTACCTCATATGTTACTACCCTCCCTGCTGGAGTGCAAATCATATATGGAGTTTTTGTGGAGATAACAGGCAATTGACTTTTAACGACCAAAGATTTACTAATGACATTGTGTGAAGCTCCGGAGTCAAAAAGTATGACTACGGAATGATTTAAGACAGAGAACGTACCCGTGAGCACGGGTGCGCCTTCCGGAACGCCCTCGATGGCGAGGTGGTGGATGTTGCCGGGTCTGGTGGCTGGCTTCTTGAACTGATTGCGGGGTTGGTTGGCCCCCTGGTAAGATGATTGCCCTCCGCTTTGTCGATTCTGCGGACAATCCTTGGCGAAGTGCCCCGTACGTCCACACGTGAAACACGTGTACGGGGTTTGGCCAATACGAAGGGGAGGACGGAATCCCGGTGCACGTGGTGGAGGTGGAAGTGCATGTGGAACCACCCCCTGTTGTTGCTGCGGCCGAAATCCGCCGTTGTTGAACTGACGACCACGGAACATTGGTGGTCGCGATGGCGGCTGCCACCTCTGGCCGGATGGTGATCGATACACCATACGGTACTTCTGAGGAGTACCACCTCCGCTGCTCTGTGGAGCACCCCTCTTCTTTTTATCGGAGGACAGCTCGCGCGTAGCGTCCTCCTGCATGATAGCGGCATTGACTATGTCGTTGAAGTTGCCGCGGTTGAACAGGACAAGCTTGTCCTTCAACTTGGGGTTCAAACCCCGGTAGAAACATTCCCGCTTCCGATCTTCGGTATTCACTTGGTCCTGAGCATATTGGGCCAAGTGGTTGAATGATTTGGAGTATTCGTATGCACTCCTTCCTCCTTGTCTTAGCTCCAAGAACTCTTGAAGCTTCCTCCTCATAATCCCGGGAGGGATGTGGTAGGCGCGAAATGCCTCCCGGAATTCGGTCCAACTTACAACATGGCCTGCGGGGCGTGCGGCAAGGTAATTGGCCCACCACGCACCGGCAGACCCCTGCAGTTGTTGCGCTGCAAACAATGTCTTCTGCTGTTCGGTTACCGCGAGTAAACCGAACTTTCCTTCAATGGTGCGGAGCCAGTTATCCGCGTCCAACGGTTCATCGGCTTCTCTGAATACCGGTGGGTGTGTCGATGAGAAATCAGAGTAGGAACTCTGAAATTGCTGACGCGGTCCATCATCCTGTCGTCCCCCTTGACGGGACGAGTGCTGCACCAACGTCCGCAGTAACTCGGTTTGCTCGTCGCGCGAGCCGAGCACTGCAGCGAGAACCTCCGCGAGACTCCTGGGGAGTGTGGTTGGAGGTGGTGGAGGTGGTTGCGTCTGAGGCGTATTCTGCCCCGGGGGTGGTGTGTCATCCCCCTGTCCTCCACTAGATCCTCCCACCTTTGAGGCTGTACGAGTACGCACCATACTGCAATATAATGAATAACACGGTAAGTCCCATTGCCTCAAGTTTATCCTCCCTTAGAAATGCGGTAGACAATAATAGACGATGCATGACATTTACATATATTGATAAAGCACAAACTTTATACAAAATATATCATCTCAAGACCAAGTTTACAGTAGTAAACCCAAAATGATGGACTCCCTTTATGGAAACACATCTCTACCATACTTGGCCTTCCTGACATGTCATACTCATCTAGTTAGCTAGACACCACAACCATTACTCTTAATATGACACAAACATGGTCACAAAAGAGAAACACTAGCAACCATGTAACTATATGCCGCCCGGTGTTGGCGGAAGTGCTACCACATCTAACTTCAATACGCTCTACTCGACGTATTCAAGTTCCTCTGGGTCTTCTTCTTCTTCTTCATCTTCAGGGCTAGGCACCTCTGATACGGGTGCTGGAGTAGAAGTTGATACATCGTTCAACATCAACGTCTTCTTGGCAGCCATAGCTTGCCAATCTGCCTGTATCATAAACATCCCCCAGGCCTCATTCTCTTGCTGAGCCTGTTCACAGCTGGTCTTCCAGCTCTGAGCTTCTACTCTGGACTGATCCCTGTCTGCAGTCACCACGTTCAACTGTGTGTCCCGTTGGTGCCCATAAAGTAGGCTTGCCTCCAGATCAATATCTCTCTCTAGAGTCTCCTGGCGAGACGCGGCCAAATCCATAACAGCGTCATGCCATTGATTCTCCCTAAGGTTCAAACGATGATTAAGAGGAGCCATCATATCCCTAAGTCCGTCATTTGCCCACTCAAAGTGATTTGCTCGCTTCATGGCTTGCTTCAGATTGTTTGTCAATTCTTTTATGCATGTCCTCTGATTACCCTTTTCGCGATGTGAGGCTGCTGCATACATCGCTAAGGCTGTTGCGGATGTTTCGCCATGCTCTCCCACCTCCGCAAGCAAGCGGGTTGCCCAGGCTTCAGAAGCTCTGCCGTTGACTGGAAAGAACTCATACGGAGTACCCACCAGATGACGGTAATGGAGTTTGCAAAACCTCCCTATGGCAACACTTGCGGCGTAGCTCCATGTTTCTTCTAATATCAATCCTTTGATCTTGATGGAGTATGGAGCCCATCCGAGATGCGGTGGACCGGCAGGCACATCGACGTAGATGGTGCAACTCCACATACCGCCCTCCTGGAACTTCTTGCCCCAATAGCTAGGTAACACCAAATAGCCAAACTGGCCGAGCAACCGTGCAAACACGTCCGGAAAACCGGCGTGCCCGGTGCATGTTGAGAACACCCATCCATTAGGCAACTGAATTCTTGGTGCTGCCATCTGTGGACAAATATACCCGAATGTCAATACACCGTTTAAGTATTCGACCCAATCACTGGTGATGTGGGACAAAAAGAAATATCCATAATCAATTGGTTCAGTCAAAGCTGCAATCTGGAAATGAGTACAGTTCTGGTTTATCTGACCTATCTGCAGTAACCCGTAAGTTTCATACAGAAGAAGTCAGAACTAAACTTTATGTTGAATACAAAAATTGTAGTACACTTCAAAACCTTTCCAGATTGTACTCATACAGCCACTGTTGAACTAGTATGAACAATCTATACAAGTTTTAAGTTGACTCAAGGGTTCTGAAAATTTTGACAGAACCTCCCCTGTATATGGGCTTATCTCCACATTCTATACAGGTTCATCATGATAAGATATTGAGGTAGTGTCAAAATAAACATTGAGTAACATCGTGTTAACAATCCAGAACTAAAGAAGTTCCACCACGACAACCTTGTCATGAAGGTATTATGCATCAATTCACAATTAGGTGCAAACTGTTCCAAGTTCTGGACTGCAGGAACCAAATTTGCGACAAATGGAATTAGGCATAGCTACACCTAGATTCAGGTCAGGAGTGATAAATAAAGTTGATAGATGACTTCCTAAGTTTTCCAGAAATGTACATGCGTAACCATATCACTGTTCTGGATTAGGGGTTATAATTATCCAAACTCAACAGTAAAGCTGACTGGTTTGCATCAGCAGCCATGCAGTTTACTGTGCTGACTTCCCAATTTGGTTAAACTCCAATTAAAATCAGGAAGGACTCCCCAAAACAAACTCGTGAATCTCCACCTACCCTTATCAAACATATATCCCAATAAGGTAGTGGATTTTTCTACAGTGAGTTATGGCAAGAATACAGAAACGGTACAAAGGTGGGTTCATATGGAGTAATTACAGTAAACCCCAGTTTTCAACAGATTAACATGCTTTTCTGTCTTTATGGTCAACGGAAAAGTTGGAGAGACCTTCACGAGCTTTCCATCCATGTAGGATACTCTTATGATATCTAATTGCTAACCAAGATTACAACCTGGCGAAGTTGAGCTACTTCTACCAGAAAACAAGAATCTTGGTTCTATCCACCTTATCAAGTCGAGCCCGAAATTATCAGTATCTGATAGTCGGACTTTCTCAAAACACAAAGCAACCATTCTGTCGGTGGGGAGGGTCTAGTATCATGTTTGATACTGACGGTGCTACGTGCCTCACGGAAGGAAATTCTATCCGGTACATCCGGTTACGTCTATAGGTGGTTCCTATATCGTTCCCTCGCAAACGGCTTCTACACGGGTTGCTACCGGAGTTAGGTTACCTACAGAAGACAAACAATCCCCTTTCACACCTTCGCACCTCAAGGGCGGCACGGGGAAACACGGCAGGCAGTCACAATAATATATAACTAAAAGTAAATACATACGACTCTGGCGTGAGTCGTCCTCGAGCGAGGCCATGTCTCGAGGTACATGGCTGTAAATACGTCTGTACAGCAAAGACTCCCGTACGATCCGGCTTATACACGCTCGGGCATACGTGTTCGCATGTTCTCATAGATATGAGAACACACTATCGGGTTACATACCACCCGACGGGGTTTTCCTCTAACTTTGTGTCACGCTGGGGTACCGCGTGTCATATGTTCTTAGAAACATGGAAAGTTTCAAAGACTCATATTGACTTTCCGTGCCAAGCCACGGAAATTTCACATACCACCTCTCGTATGCTGAGCTTACCGAGATTTATCCGCTCTCGGTGGCGTACCTTACCTCTTACCTGATGTCGGAGCGTCGTTACAGAATATAATAACACATAGTTAGTTTACCACCTTTATATCTTATACTAATAATACTCCTTATAACGGCATATAACTAATTCCTCACTCAAGTTCCTAATTTTTGAAAATATGTTCTTTTCCGGTACACTGTTCCCAACGAAGCTCTGATACCATGTCTGTGGGGACCGGAGTCCACACATCCGAGGATCTCATTGGGTGGTGTCGTGCGATGCGACACCCAACAGTTTACAAGAATAGAACCAGAATAAAGTACAATACCAAGTCTTTTATTTACTACACAGCGGAAGTTTTCACAATACTAGCGGATGTAAAGAAATATATACATACCATAGCTACGCTCTCAGCACTAGCTATGCAAAAAGCAAAGTTTTCCATGCCAGGGATACTTTGCACTAGCAACACTCAAACTATGGCGGCGTGCAGGGTTCCCACTCGGCTGTACACCCTGGAGGGGGTGTTGCCTCATCGTCAAACCCATCCTCAATAGGGTAACCTGCAAAAACTCGTTAACTGCAAACGTGAGCTTAAGGCTCAGCAAGGCTTAACCGTCTCACTAGACAGATGCACGGGGACACTAAACATAGGTAAGGAATAGCATAAATAACTCGCCTACAAGTGGATCCTTATAACCAAGTTTTAAGTAGCAAATGACATTCTCTGAGCACGGCACATCATGGGCTCCACAATCAAACAAGAAACGCTTTACCGATGATATGACATGCCCAAAGCACATAATGCTATTACAGCTAAAGTATGGGGAAATTGTAAATCTTTAGTTATACTATCTCTAAACCAAACAAAGTTGCAAAGTAATTATAATTCAATATCATATGACTTTCCTGACTTCTTTAGTATTTACTACGTCACGACACAGTGAACAAGTGGTACTCTATTACTGCGAGGGACAGTGATTGCAATCAGGACTCACCCGGACAACACGACACATACGTCATTCGGAAGTGTCAGCGAGCACACCCGTACCTACATAACACTTCAGTACTAGGCGTATATGGCAACCTTTCGCAAGACACTCAAATGCCGAACCGGTCGATCCGTCACGGGCAGGAGGTCCCTGCGTGGGGCGTACTCTGACGTGCCCACCAGCGGATTTACACCTTGCTACCCTCAACCCACACCTATAAAACGGAACGGTATGCCTCGACACCCAAGTGACCAAGCTACGTCAGTTTATTGGATTCCATATGCCCATTATATTGCCGGTACAATTCAAGCTTGTCCAGCGGGGCCGCATACGGACGGGCCTTAATCAACACAGGCAGGGCTATGCGACCGAGACTCAATTCTCGCCGCTTCCTATCCCTTCCCTACCCGGTCTCAGTTTCATTATATTAAGCCATTTTCTATTCAACCAATCCTGTGAGATACATCTCTCGCGAGTAGATTCCAACTACTCGACTTCTACCGGATTTCCTATGCATTAGCAAAGCAGTTACTACAGGTCAAACTGTAACTCGTGCCAAATAAACCCCTGGGATTTTTGGTCATGCAAGTGGAGTATCATTCACCCTAAACGTAATGCACAATTCATATACTATTCATCATAGTGATAAAGCAAAAGCTCATAAACGGCTTAAATGCAAACCGGGGCTTGCCTTGTTGCAGGTCAGGTTCTGAGTTAAAAATTGGAAGGTTCTCTTCCAATGCTTCTGGCTCCTCCTCGACTTCGGTCACTATACGATATGCAGATAACATGGATATATAAATGACTTTGAAATTTATTTATTTTAAGACCATAAATTAATTCATGGTGATCACTATATGACAGGGACCTTAATTGGCTTTGGAATGTCGATGGTAGATACTAGGGAATATGATCAAAGCTCTTGCAAAGAACAGGAGATGATCATAGCAGATTGTGGTCTCCGAAAGTATGGCAAGCAAACCAACTTCCAAAAATTTCCGAGAGGAAACTGTAGCTTGAACCTAGCTAACAGTTGATAATCAAGATGGAGGGAGTGGTTCTGGTCTTAGCAAAATTTGTTTTCATAATTTTCTAAGCTGTGGGGAAGGAGTTATTGTATTTCTAATTCGGCAAGAATTTCTGGATTTACTTTATAATTGAGTTTCTAGACATTAAATCAATATTTGGTTTGTAACTGATTTAGGACTAGTATAGTAGGTTAATTAAATCCAAGACTTTAACAGGAGCTAGGGTATGACTAAGGGAAGACTCAGTAAAATTTTGGGACCTAATAAAGCAACCTAATAGCTGTGAAAATTCAATAACTGAAAAAGGAAATTGAATTATACAGAGAGTTAAACAGGTGCTATGGCTTCCAAATTTTGCCTGATAATCGAGAATAGGACAATAAATTTAATGTGAATTTTGGGGATTTTTCCTGTGGATATCTTGTCTGGAAAAATTTCATTTGCATTAGGAAAGATTATTTTCTACAGAATTTAACTCTGAGTTTCACAGAACCTAATTGGTATTGACAGAAACTAGAGCTCGAGGGCTTTCGAACAAAATTTGTTTGAAGAATTTTGGAGTATCCTACAGAAAGTTATGGATTTTCTAAGTTGGAGCCTATTCTGGAATAATTTCCTAATTTGATTTAACTCGTGGGCCCCACTGTTTTAAAATGAACCAATAGTATTTAAGCCACACGGGGGCCACAGATTCCCACCGCGTAGCCACAGCAAATCCCGTGGCCACACCTGATCCGACGGGATTTACCGCCGCTGACACGCGGGACCCGCCGCGTCGTCTTCTACCTCCCGACGCGGGCGGCGCGCGGGGCTCCCGCGGCGGTGCTCTCCGGCGAGCCTCGCCGCCGGCCAATCCGACGCACCAGATTCGCGGAAACTTGCCGCCTGGGGGTTTTTGGGGTCGCTGAGCACGATGGTGAGGTCAGTGGGTCTTGAAGCTCGCCGGAAAAGGTCGTGCGACGGCGGTGGCGGCGATGAGCGCTCGGGCATCATAGAACTCTCTATAGAGTAGCTCAAATCACTTGGGAATTGCTCCAAAACCTTCCTGGGATGATGGAGTTCAAGGATATGGGCGCAGAAGGGGAGTGAGTTGCCGGGAATCATGAGTTCGACGGTGAACCGAGGTTTTCTCACCGGCGGCGAGCAAAACTCGAAATTCAGAGCCGTTGCTTGATGATCCTTAAAGGTTTTTGATCAGACAGGATCGCTAGGGCCTATAGAAACTATCTCTAAGTAATTGCAAAGGATGATTGCTTGTCGAAAAGGAAGTTGACATGAAATCATAGCTAGCTATCTACCCTCGGCCGTAGAGGAAACGAACAATAACTTGCTCAGGCTTCAACGATAAGGGAAACGGTTTGTACCATGAGCTAGAGTTTGATCAGGCGCACCTTTTTGCTCTTTGGAGCTAGGCTTGAAACGGCGCGGAACGGCGGCACGCCGCGGAGCAGTGGCGAGCGGCGGCGATGGCGCGCGGCGGAAGAATAGTGGCGAGGCAGTGGAGCTGTGATCGGGGATGAGGATTAAAGGGAGCTTCGGCCGGCCTTTTATAGGGCCGCGGCGAGCAGGCAGGCAGCTCGCTGGAGCTGCATGCGCGCGCGCGGTGTCGAGCGGGGGCGCGGCGGTGCAGAGGTGTCGGGGTTGAGCTGATCCGTTTAAAAGGGGAGCTGACATGTGGGGCCCACTGTCCAGTGATTCTCCCCACAGCTCAGTTACTAATTCATTTAAAAATAGAAGATCAACTCCAAAAATCATGAAATTTTGTGGAGATGGCAAATGAATTATTCTGAACACAATGGTGAACTCAATTCTTATGTCTAAAGAAGTTGGAGAAGAATTAAAAATTCAGATTTGAATTTGATTCAAATTTGCTAAGCACCTCAATAAAAATAGTAGATGAGTTTCTAAAATCTTGAAACTTTGTAAGCATGCTATTGAGGAATTTAGGAGCTCATGGAAAAATTTAGAGCCCTTAATTTGAATATTTGGTTTAGAGCTTATTAGGGCTTCATTGTGCATTGCTTACTAATCCTTATCCAAAAATTCTTATTCTTAAAAGGTGAATAGAATATAATTTGGATTCATGGTGAAGTCTAATACCTATGATAAAAGAATCTAACAAAGAGTGCAAGATAAGTTTTGGATGGCATAGTTCATGTGTACCATTATATTGGAGATCCAAAATAGTTGATCACAAAACCCATATGAACTTAACATGCCATAAAAGTGGGGTTTTACAGGGGCCCGAGTCCACTTTGTTAAAAAGTCGCACCAGGTGAACCGTTGTCATGATGGGAAGTTGGAAGCCCGAGGGCGGCAGTGCGACATGGCTACAAAGATTACGCTGGGAACCGATACGAATTTCATATTGGGAACCGGTGACCTTCAATTGTGTGAGATCCACACGCCAGGATCCTACTCACCATATCAAGAAGGGCCACGTGGCGATGTCATAACTGTGTGCCGTCGTTTCAACCCCCCAGGAAAAGACATCGAAAAAGCAACGCGGGTGTCGATGATGGCCCTGCCTCCGGTAGCATAACCTCTTCCTGAGGTGGGCCCAGGGGCCACTATCGGTACCAAGCGTACCGGGTACCTCTTGATATCGTAAACAAAGTCGTGGAGTTCCTATGTCTAGGTGGTGGACGTCCGGAGTAGATACACGTCCCGCAGTATCACATTCGCCTCCCTCAATTGGGTGGCTCCGGTACTGCCATGTGTCCAGAAGAGTCGGACCTGCCTCCCTCAGTTGGGTAGCTCAGGTGCTGCCACGTGTATTGCAGAGCCAGACCTTGCCTCCCTCCTCAGGGAAGCTCCAGCACTGCCACATGTCCAATAGCAACGGACCTATCCCCTAGTAGAGGGAAGCTCAGAGCTTCCACGTATCAACGCCCGGACCTAAGTATGCAACAGGAAGACAACGGGATCTCCAACGGTGCAGACATTCAAGGGCCATCAATTGACCGTTACAAGATCTGGTTAACACATAATTAATGCTAATATTAATGATGCACAATCAGAGGACTATCAAGACCGATAACGCTGCTAAGGCATGTTATCACACTATTAACCACCCTTAACACTGTAGATCATGTATACGGCAGTTTATTGCAGCTGGAGCCACCTGTCGGGCCAGGCACACACTGTAATAGCCAGTCCTTGGCATATAAAAGGGTTGTGCTGCACGGTATAAAGGACAACCAATCTCATACACACTCAAGCTCGGGCTCACATACACTCATACAATACATGACCCCCCCGTGGAGTAGGGTATTACGCCCAGGCGGCCCGAATCACGTAAAACTCAGAGTGTTCACCTCTTGTCTCGATCTTGACTTGCGCCCCAACCGAATACGAACCTCCGTGGACTACTTCTTAGTAGTAACGGGGGAAGTGTCATAGTCCACACTTTGACAACATCATAATATCATTAAAATTAACTCATTGGAAACTAAATTTTTGCAATTTCCTATATCATATTTTTCTAGAGAATAAAATATGTTTACGCCTCATTTCAATTTCATTACCGTATTCTTGAACGACATATCAATTTAGAAAAAAAAACATGTCATATAAGTATTTAATTGGTGTGATATGGTAAATAAGTGATACTTGGAAACTCTCCATACTTGAATTAAATTTTGGTATTGCAATTTTTGAAGTCATCAATTTTTTTCCACCTTCTCATAAGAATATAAATTCCCACCAAGGCCATATGATGCAACTGTTGATGGGTGTTATATACCAATTTCACCCATCAATATAACTCAGTTATGTGAAGGAATTGTCATTTCTTGCACACATCACCTTTCTATTTAACCTATTTCCACTTGTCCTTGGAGAAATAGTCCATGCAGGGAATTATTGTAGGAAATGAGGTAAAAGAGAGGGAGCAATCCTATAAAATACCATCCATGCCAAACAAGAGACAACATGTGGCACCACATGGATCAAATGGCCCACAAACAGAAGTATCTGAGGCCATCCAACGGTGTAGCACCCATATCAAGGGATGGGACCCACATGGCAGTGACCTGGAGAAAGCACATGAGGAATGGTGCAGAGACCAGGTCGGTTGACCCCCCTAGTCGGCCGACTTGGTCCTGGTGCCAAACTTGGTCAATCGCCACGTGTTGGCTCCTCCCAGCTTGAATAAGTCAATGGTGATTGATTCACGCACTTTTGGTGGTGGGAACCGACCCTTCTCCACCTATAAATAGGACCCCCTACTCTCACTTCACACACACACACCACTTGAGTATTCATCCATTGTATACACTATTCTCCATAGTGTAGAGGAGTGTAGGTTATAGAGAGGAGAGCCTCCAGTCTATAGTCCAAGTAGGAGAGGAGTTTAAGGAGTCTCTTCCCAATTCCTAATTGGGAGAGGTATGACTCTCATATTCTTATTTGTATTTGTTACTTTGCTCTTAATAAAAATGTTATCTTTAGTCTTCTATTATTCATATACTTGTATGAAGCATATCTTGTTTGATTGTGGATTCCATTTTTTTGGTAGGAGTAGTATTTATGATCATGCTATACCATTTCTCATTATATCATCATAAACCCTACAAACCCCCGCTATAGTCTAATTAGCTATGACATGATTATGTTAATATGAATCACTTATGCTATGTATTACATTGGTTCAACGATGATTTAGTTCATTGCCTTAGGATGGCTTGTGCCTAGGCTCTTAAGGTAATTACTTAATATGCTAGCA
Source organism: Tuctoria greenei (assembly GCA_036927565.1). Classification (NCBI taxonomy): domain Eukaryota; kingdom Viridiplantae; phylum Streptophyta; class Magnoliopsida; order Poales; family Poaceae; genus Tuctoria; species Tuctoria greenei. The sequence continues at coordinate 105,582,502 of JAYESD010000004.1, read as the reverse complement.
TGGTGCTAGGATAGATAAGTAGCGTTGAATGTCTCATAGACCCACAGATTGAAGAGGTAGGTAGTAGGTGGTGATAGCTCTATCTGTCCATTGTAATCCTCCATGTTCAGCCATGCCATAGGCTCTTGGCGGGAGTCATCCTAGTGTTGCTAGGGGTAAACCCGTACCCGATGTGTTAATCCACTTAGCATGAGAATTCATAATTGATACGATCATTAGTAACTAATTTAGGCTATGTATATGTATATTAGAGGCACAGTAGGAGTATCTACCTAACTCTTAGCCTAGTCTCTTTACCTCATTTACTCTATGAGGATAGAATGCTCTTGTGTGTGTCACACTACCTCCAATTATCCTTTATCCATCCTTGCTAGAACCCTACCTAGACCAACCTAGCCTCTCCGTTTGATGATTGCTTTGCTTCCACCTAGCCTTCGTTTGGGAAAATAAAAATGACACCCTTTGGGAATACTCTAAAACAAGAAATGCTACATCGATAGATTCCGTGCACTTGCAGATTTATATCTATGATTTAAGAACTATCAACAAGAATTTCTGGCACCATTGCTAGGAATGATTTGATAGTAGTGCGTAAGAAATATCAACAAGCATTTCTAGCGCCGTCGCCGGGGCATGCAGTCGAAGCATTGCACGATTGAGTGAATAGGATAGGACACTGGGTAGGTTTTAGTAGGATAACCCTTCTTGTTTTCACATAAAAATGTGAAAATAGGGTAGTATATGTCTAGTTTCCGCTTGCCGGAAAACTTTGTTGAAACTCCCGAATCTCTTCTGAGAGATCTACCTCGTGTCGTTACTCCTCAAAAGCTTCGAGTGGCAAAGCAAGCAAGCGCAACTACAGCAACAACCAAAACGCCAATGGCCCAGAAGACCCTTTGTGAGTTTTCGGCTCCCTCTACTAACAATGTGCCTGTTTAAGCTATTGTTAACACAGGAGACGTGAACTTCAAAATCAAGACTGGCCTGATGACTATGGTGCAAGCCAACCCATTTTGTGAGAAGGCTAACGAGGATGCAAGTGCTCACCTGCGACAGCTCCTTGAGATCTGCAACACTTTTAAAATCAAGGACGTGTCTCCTGATGTTGTCCATCTAAGGTTGTTTCCGTTCTCTCTTCTTGGGAGAGCAAACCAGTGGTTCTACATGAACCGAAGTGTTGTAGACACTTGGGAGAAGTGTTCTACGACATTCCTCACCAAGTTTTTCCCATTGGGCAAGACCAATGCCCTACATGGAAGAATTTCTAGCTTCTAGCAAGATGCTAAGGAGTCTATTCCCGAGGCTTGGGAAAGGCTTTAGGAGTACATCATGGCCTGTCCCCACCATGAGATGGATGATTTGCTCATTATCCAAAATTTATACAATGGGCTGATCCCTTTCGCCCGTGACCATGTTGATGCTTCTACTGGAGGTGCCTTCTTCTCATTGACAGTGCCCAAAGCCAAAGATTTGATTGAGAAGATGGTGTCAAACATGGGTTGGAGCAATGAGCGTCTCCATACCCACCAGCGAGGCATGCACACCTTGAAGGAGGTGGACGTGATCGCTGCCAAATTGGACCTCCTTATGAAGAAGATTGATGGACAAGGCAATGGTGAGGTATGTGGCAATGCCTACGCCCTAGACTCTCACACCACGTGTGAAGTTTGTGGCAACACGGGCCATTTGGGCAATGACTGCCCAGAAACCCGTGAGGATGCCTTATACGTAGCCAACAATGGTAACAACAATGGCTATCGTCTAGGAGGTCGAGGGTGGGGCCAACCACGCCCTTTCTTTCAAGGAGGGTACAACAACAATGGCAATAATGGAAATCATCCCAATTTGAGGGAGCATGCCATTAGCCAGCTGAAAATCAATGATGCTCTATCCAAGACACTATCGAGTAATGACAAGACCCTAGAGAGCATTAATGCCAAGATTAAAGGACTATCCTCAACCTTCAAGAATCAATTGATATTCAAAAAGATGTTGGAAACTCAGTTGGCTAAACTGGCAGCTGCTATTCCTCTAGTGGAGAATGGAAAGATGCCAGGACAGCCCGAACCTTCCGTGGAAAATGTTAACATGACTTCTATATGGGGAGGAAACTTGCTGATGGACCCTGGATGTCCTACAATATCTTGCTCCATTGGGTATCACCACTTTTATAGGACCCTTTATGACCTTGGAGCAAGTGTGAGTGTGATGTCCAAGGTAGTCTTCGACCAGCTGAACTTCACACAGCTTACTCCAACACCAATTGAGCTCCAACTGGTTGACTCTTCAATCTGTTATCCGGCGAGTATCATTGAAGACATTCTGGTGAAACTCCAGAATTGCTTCATATCTGTGGATTTCGTGGTGCTCGACATGGAGGTCGAGAAGGATACACTGCTCATTCTTGGGCGACCATTCCTTAGCACCGCGAAGGCTTGCATAGATGTGAGAGCTGGAGAAATCCACTTCCATATCAATGGCAAGGAGAAGTTTAACTTTTACCCAAAGTTGGAGAAATGCTCCATGATCCGTATCAAGTATGGGCTGAATGTTAAACACATTTAGGAGATCAAAATCACACCTCCGAAGGTGGACCCGCTCATTGCATTCATGAGGAATTTGATCTATGCGGAGAACCTGCCTTATCGTCCATGCCGGCACCCCAAGCAGACGGAGAAGTACGGGCCTCTCCAAAGGCCCAAGTCCACCAAACTGCCAAATAAGGTATGGCGGAAGAAGCAAGACAAGCCGTCCGAGCCCATCCCTCCGGGCCCTGATGTCAAGAAATGAAGAAGGTGGGATGTCCATCTCATCGGACGGTGGTGAGACCTAGCCAATAGGTTAAATTGGCACTTATCCTTTTCTTTAATTTTCTTTTCTCTTCATTTGGTTTTCCCCATTTAGTTTGATTTTCCCCACTGCATATTTGGTTTTTCTTAGCAATTTGAGAATCTTCTATTCTCAACTATCATTTTTATTTCTTTATTTTTCACAAAAAAGAAAATTGTTGGGTTTTAAAAAAGAGTTTTTATTCGGAAAACAATTTTTCTGAGCTGCAAAAGTGGTAATTCACCAACGTGCTAATTTCATAGCCGTTGGGGAGCCACCTGCCAAAAGGGAGAACAGGGGGGCCCATATTGCAGTGCGGCCGACATGGGGAAAGGGCCATTTTGGCTCTCTGTCCTCCAACGGCTACATTTGGTTCCATAGTGATCGTTGGGAAGTGGTCACTTTAAGTGGTGGCCGTGAGGAGCAGTCCTCTTCACACTTCACCTCATTTCATACTTCCCAGAGGAACTCTTTCTCATATTGTTTTTCTTGCTCTTCATTTAAGTACTCTTGCCCAAAATCCAACTCAAAAAAATTTGCTTTTAATTTCATTTGCAATTTGCTCTCAAGCTCTTCAAAGGAAAATTCGTCGGGGGTTTTGCTTTCACTAACATCACCTCTTTCGAGTTTTTGCCTTGTTGTGTTCTTGTTTGTTGTGGCCATGAAAAGAATGAAGAGGTTGTTTGGGAAGATGAAGGAGGCTGCAAGCTCAAGCCATGGTGGAGACTCAAGTGCACACTCCTCTTCCGTTGCTACACCAAGTTCATGGAGTAGTGTAGGTGAGGACACTCCCACGGGTGAGAGGAGGAACCCGCACCAACTTCTTCACGATGATGAACTCAACATACAAAGTGAAGTTGAAGATCAAGCATGCAAGCTCCTCCAAGATCATGAGTTTTCTCATACAAAAGCTTATTATCTGGATTTGATCTCCAAAATAGGTATGGATTCCGAATTCTTTTCCATTTGGCATGCACTAGGATTGGAAAACTTTGCTCACATAGAGGAGAGAGGTTCACGCCTTCTCTCCCATGCAATTCCTTTGCACACTCAAAATACGATTTGATGGTATTTCTTTTAGATTATTTGAAAAAGAATACAACATCATATGGAAAGAATTAAGTGAAATCCTAGGCTTCCATAAATGTTGTTTGCTAGATTTAGATGCTTTGCCTAAGTTTAACAAACAAATTTTTTGGCAAGATTTAACTAGTGAGGTCAGATGTAGTGCACCTAGGAATAGCCACTTGCACAACCCTACTTTACGCTTCATGCGTAGATGGGTGGCTACGACATAGTTTTTGGCAAGAAAATTTTATTTGCCATGATTAAAAAGATAAAAGTTGCTCCAGTTATTGCCATGGTGATGCAATGGTTAGATTACATTCCAAGAACAGGGCCAATTGAATGAACCTCATTGATTACATGTATTGCTACTAGGGTAGGAGCACTAGAATATTCTTCATTTGAGTATATTGAAAATGAAAGAGAATTAATTAATGATGATTATTTAGTGCAAGGACATACCCTTAAGCATGATCAAGATGGCTCTTTGGTGTTTTATTATCCTGACTTTGTCAATGAAATCCGGTTACCTAACCCGGATTATCATTTGTACAAATGTTGAAGGCTAACCATTGACCTTCTTCCCATCGAGGAAGCCTGGAGAAGTAATGTCTCTAACAGGGTAACTCGAAGCCGTACATGGAGAGCGGCCATGCCTCTGACAACCTCCACGGTCCATGAGTACGAAGAGGAAGAGGACCCAATGGGTGATGCACCCGGATGGACTCAACCTCCGTCTTGGCATGGATGGCCGGGTGCCACATGGGAGCCACCGCTATCCACTTCATGCTCAGACAGCTTGCCTCCAACATCCATGAGAAGATGTCATTCCTCTTCAGCTTGAATTCATCGTGACTATAGCCAAGGAATAACGGATCTTACTAGACGTATGGAAGAGCTTGAAGTGACAATGGGTGACATATACAACACTCTCCAAGGGCATGTCCATGGTACCCAAGACTGGCAACAACACATGGACACTCAATTCACCAATTTCAACTCCACACTAAAACAACAACAAGCCGATCTCGCGGCATACTTCCATGATCAAGGGTTCAACCCTCATCACGGAGATAAGCGAAGAACAACCTTGGAGGAGGAACCCCAGTTGAGGTAAATTGTATCACACCCTTTGCGTATTTACTTTCAATTAACCCATCATCAATCTTGCATATAGAAAAATTAATAATTAGTATAGATTTGTTTTGAATTAAAATAAAATATGTGCAGTAAGAATGACACGGAATTCACATAGATGAAATGATGAATAGTTGCTCTGCTTTAATTTTCCTAAGTCCGTAGTTTACAACTTACTACTCTCCAACATATTGCTCTCATTGGCTAAAATTGCATTTGCCTTGATTTAGAAATTGTGGGTAGCACAAGCTTAATCCATTCTAAGTTGTTGTGAGATACGATATAGTAATAGGGATGCTATTCCTATTTTGAAAGTGAAACTTGGATTACGGTAGAAAATTCTAAAAAGATTTAAGTTACTCTCATTTGATTGCAAATACCTACAAAAGCCATATGATACATTACATCGATATACCTTATGCATATGCTATTTGTCTTCACATTGAGCTTTGTCAAACTAGTATGGACCTATGTGAGGTTTCATTCATTACTTTTTGAATTCAAGACTTCACTTGCACTTGCTATACTTCTAAACTAGAAGTAAGCAAAATCCCATCATACCACCATTCCATAATAAAAGGAGAAGCTCCATATCCTTCATGCCTAGTACTCTCTCAAAATTTATTGCATAAAAAAGGAGTAGAAGACATGGCTACAAGAAAAAGAAAAAGAAGAAAGCATGCTTATGTCATAAGGATGAGAAAAAAAAGAGAGAAAAGTAGCCATGTTTCATCCCTGCAAAATAAGAGAGTCTACTAAAAAAGGAGTCATCTCAAATATCCACATCCACCTCCATTCCATCACACATGGACAAGTCTTGAATCAAATAGTTTTGGATTGATTTCTCCTAAGACTTGGTTTTTTGACTTAGCAACATTATGTGTTGCAAATATGTCTACTACATTTCTTACCAAGCTCCACATACAAGCCTTATTTAGAGGTAGGATGAATTTAGGCAAAATGTCTTGGTGAGGACATATTTCCACTACACATAAAGGAGAGACTGAGAGAATCAAATTGAGGTACATCAAATCTAAATTGAACTTTCCGGAATTTGAGTGGAACTTGATTTCTAGGTTATGTGTGCTCCATTTGCTGTTCTACCTTTCAACCACCCATGAATAGGAGATGGCACATGCCCCATAATGACTTGAGATGGGTGAAGTACCATGCCAATTTTTGCAATACAAGGTAGAGTATTTTGTTGCACACATGGTACTTTTGAAAAGTAGAACATTGTAGCAAAGCCTGATCATCAACCTAAAGTATTGGATTTGCTAAGGACGAGCAAAGGATAAGCTTGGGGGTGTTTATTGACGGCTGCTATATACTAATTTCACCTGTCAATATAACTCAATTATGTGAAGGAATTGTCATTTCTTGCAAACATCACCTTTCTATTAACCTATTTTCACTTGTCCTTGGAGAAATAGTGCATGGACAAATTTATTGCAGGAAATGAGGTAAAAGAAGGGGAGCAATCCTATAAAATACCATCCCAGCCAATCAAGCGATGACATGTGGCACCACATGGATCAAATGGCCCACAAACAGAAGTATTTGAGGCCATCCAACGGTGTAGCACCCATATCAAGGGATGGGACCCACCTGTCAGTGACCTGGAGAAAGCACACGAGGAATGGTGCAGAGACTAGGTCGGCCGACCCCCTAGTCTGCCGACTTGGTCCTGACGCCAAACTCGCTCAATTGCCACGTGTTGGCTCCTCCCGGATTGAAGAAGTCAGTGGTGACTGATTCGCGTGCTTTTGGTGGCGGGAACCGACCCTTCTCCACCTATAAATAGGACCCCCTACCCTCACTTCACACAAACACTACTTGAGTATTCATCCATTGTATACAGTATTCTCCAGAGATTTAGAGGAGTGTAGGCTGTAAAGAGGAGAGCATCTAGTCCATTGTCCATGTAAGAGAGGAATAGAAGGAGTCTCTTCCTAATTCCTAATTGGGAAAGGTATGGCTCTCATATTCCTATTTGTATTTGTGACTTTTCTCTTAATAAAGATGTTATCTTCAGTCTTCTATTGTTCATATACTTGGATGAAGCGTTTCTTATTTGATTGTGGATTCCATATATGTGGTATGAGTAGTATTTATGATTATGCTGTACCATTCTCATTTTATCGTCATAAACACTACAAACCCCCGCTATAGTCTAATTAGCTTTGACATTATTATGTTAATATGAATCACTTATGCTATGTATTAATATTGGTTCAACGATGATTTAGTTCATTGCCTTAGGTTGGCTTGTGCCTATGCTCTTAAGGTAATTACTTAATATGCTAGCATGGTGCTAGGATAGATAAGTAGCATTGAATGTCTTGTAGACCCACAGATTGAAGAGGTAGACAGTAGATGGTGACAACCCTATCTGTCCTTTGTAATCCTCCACGTTCGGCTATATCGCAGGCTCTTGGCGGGAGTCGTCCTAGTGCTGCTAGGGGTAAACCCGTGCCCAATGTGTTGATCCACTTAGCATGAGAATTCATAATTAATATGATCATTAGTAACTAATTTAGGCTATGTATATGTATATTAGAGGCACAGTAGGAGTATCTTTCTAACTCTTAGCCTAGTCCCTCTTTACCTCATTTAGCCCCTTAGGATAGAATGATCTTGTGTGTGTCACACTACCTCTGATTATCCTTTATCCATCCTGAACCCTACCTAGACCAACGTTACCTCTCCATTTGATGATTGCTTTGCTTCCACCTAGCCTTCCCTTGTGAAAATATAAATGACACCTTTTGGGAATATTCTAAAAGGGGAAATGCTACATCGATAGATTTCGTGTGCTTGCGGATTTATATTTGCGATTTAAGAACTATCAACAAGCATTTCTGGCACCATTGCTAGGAATGATTTGTTAGTAGTTCATAGGAAATATCAACAGCAACTTATTGAAAACCACATACATAAGCCACTTGCATTTTCATTGAACTCCAAATTCTTGATCCTATTGAGTGAGTAGCATGAATTTTTTATTTAAGGATTTCTTGTGCACTCCACTATTGCTAAATTTTCACACTGAAAATTAGCATTCATTTTCCATCCTCCACAAAAAAGATGTACTCCATATTTCCTTTGCAAAATACTCTCTCCACAAAAATTTGCAGATAAAGGAGTAGAAGGCATGGCTACAAGAAAAATAAAATAAAATGTACTCTAAAAAATAGTATGGTAAGATAAAGAGGAAAAAGAAAAGTAACCATGCTTCATCCTTGCATAAAAAAGAGTATACATTTGGGAGTCATCCTCATACACACCTCCACCACAAGTGCACAAGAAAATTCTTCTGTCAATATATTCATTACTTAATCCCCTCGTAGGATCCAATCTTTGACTTAGTGATATATGAATTGCAAGTGAGCCCCTCTTTATCTCTATCAACCTCCACAAAAAGCCATATTTACTTTTAGGAAAGGAAGTGGCAACTCATGCCATGGTGAGTACTAAACACATCGAGAGACGGGAGCATTTCTAAGGAGTATGACAATATCTTTTGACTTGTGAAAATATAGCAATTTATATGTTTATTTCAGGAGGAGGAGTCCAAGTCAACTGCGTTCAAACCATTCCATCTCTCAAACACCCAATATGGTATGGTAGCCACATCCACATAAAAGGTTCTCGAGCACATGTATGTGTTGAAATGTTTTGTATACATATTTCATACTTGTAATAAAATTATGATCTCATTTAGTTCTTCTTGCCTTCACTCGAGGACAAGTAAAGGACTATGTGTGGGAGAGTGTGTTGACGGTCCTTAAATGCCAAATCCGATTGTCAATTCCCTGCATAAATGATATGAATTGGACAAGCGGTAGGAGTTATTTGCTAGCGATTTCCACAAGTCTTGTTGTAATTTTGTATGCAGACAAATTATGACCATAATTAAAGGGATTGATAGGGGTGAATCCAAGAAACACACCTTCCAACCAATCAAACACAAGCACGAGGATTCATGGGCCCACTCAAAGGAGAAAACCAACTAAAAATCACTAGAATCACCAATACCCATGATGGGGGGCCCACATAATAGTGTCACAACAAAGTTTCAGCGTGAGAGGAGCCATTGGGAGCTTGGACGAACCACCAGGTAGGCCGACCTGGTATTCATGCCAAACACGGTCAGTTGCCACGTGTTGGCTCCTCACAGCTTGGTGATAAAATTGGTGACTGATTCCCACACATATTTTGGCGCCAAATTGAGCTTTGGATGGTATAAATAGGAGGAGAGGCTCACTCTTCTACACACACTAAAAGCTTAAGTTTAGTACTCCACTCCAAAGCGTAGCGCTGCCTAAGTGCTTAAGGAGGATCCGGCTTGTCGGAGTTCTTCCACTTAAGGATAGGGTTCGAGCTTGTCGAACCCTCTCCACCCTTGTACCTCGACGTTTGTTTCCAATTCAAGTTAGGTAGATGATTTCCAATTGAGGTCATTTATTTAATACAAGCAAGTTAATTCCTTAGTTGCTTGTTCATTCATTGCTCTATTCATTTAGAGACCCTAGTCTTTGCTAGAGAGGTTAGGGAAGTAATCGATAGCGTAGGCGTGGTGTCTAGGCTTGATGTTACATTTGATTATCTCGTAGTACACGGGTTGTAGGTGGTGATAGCCCTATCCACCCATTGTAATCCTCCACATTCACCTATGATGTAGGCTATTGGCGGGAGTCACCTGGTAGACTAGGGTAAGCTCGTGCCCAATACAAGTAGCTATTGATCGACTTGCCTTGAATTAGGAACTTTTCTCTTATGAAATCCTCTCTACCCCTTGCCTACCTACCACCAAGCTTTGTGTACTTGGATGAACTAGTTACAATATTATCACACATGTTCCTTGGATTCGATACCATTGGGAATACTCTTTAAGGGGAAGTGCATATCGGTGTCTCTGTGCGCTTGTGGATTTTCATCTATGACATAACAGCCGTCAACACATACTCAAAGTCAACTATGTCCACAACAAGATGATCCTCAATACTAGCAGCAAGAATAGCACCAACCCGAGCATCATCATCCAACCAATCCATGTACATGCTGAAGTCAAACTTGTAGGAAGACAATGTGAACCAAGTGTGACACATATGTGTGTCTAGGATGTTCATCACACATACATGAGTGTATCACAAATGACATTCAACTAATAACCATGTTTAAAATAATAAATAGTACCTTATTACAATATCCAAATAGTCTCGAATACAAGTTCTAATAACACTGCAACCGAAAAACTAAGCACTAGTAGACTCCATCTCCACAGGCATTTGACGGTAACACCCATGCCTCGTACTTCTCATAATCCTCCAGATACTCCAAAGTATCACTTGTTACTGAATTAATGTGGAAATAGCAAGAGTGAGTACATGTCGTACTCAGCATGTGTGGAAAAGTATGACATGTAGCTTAAACAAGGATGGAATAAATGGTTTATTGCGGAAAAGTACATTCCATTCTAAAAGTAAGAAAATGTGACTTATGGTTACTATGTGAGGTGAATTCCCATCATAACACAAGTAACCAACAATACCATACCCAATTCCATCAATTACCAATAACCAACCATAAATGACTATTCAGCATAAATAACCATATTCGTCCATATTCAAGTAACCATAACAATTCCATAACCCAATATCCAATTCCAACTCATATTCAATACTCAGGTCCATAACTCTAATCATGTGAGGGTCTAGGTCGCTCGTAACCGGGAGCACGACTATCATGATAGTTGTACACTTTACAGAGGTGGCACCACTTTACCCACAAGTTCGTGATTTCATCACCTTTTAACGACTAAGAACCTCTATGTTCCCTGTCACACTTCCAACGGTGTGCGGCCAAGAGATCACAAAATAGCCTTTACAAAGTGACTACCAACATGTTGCAGACCCATTAAGGTTTCACCGGAGGTGACGTCTCGCAACTGAGCACATCCATTCAAGGGCCCCTCGTGTGCCTTTCGGAGCCTAGGGTAGTACCGCCACTATTGCAAACCCAACTGACTACCATTCCCCGAGCCTTCCATATGATCCAAAAGATGCTGACAATACATTAATTAATTTGTTAGGCCGCACCCATACTTGGCTCCGTGGTGGCACTATTGTCCTGGGTGGTCACTCCATGAACCAGTCCTTGAATCTAAAGTAAACAAAATCACCAAATCATCCAACCCATTCCACGTAACCGGCTTGCTTATATCCCTAGGTTCCATGTTGCTAAAGGGTCATTATCATCAATTCACATAGTTCATATATTCATCAGTTCATAATTAAGTCATTTGGTTATTCCCAATCCCAATTTAGTAAAGTGGAGCAAGAGTGTAAAATACCCTTCTCGACTCTCTATGTTACACCCCGAGCAAAAAGAATGGACATACAAGCCTAGTAAACACCTATTCATGGGTTTCCCATAAATTTGACACAAGCATGCAAGTTTGAAATAAAACATTTCAAAAATAGGACCAAAATGTTCATGGGCACTTGCCTTGCTCCGATTGCTGCTTTGGATCGAGAGCTTCAAAGTTCTGGTGTTGAAGGTCCTCGTAAGCACCTTCTAGAGCGTTTTCTTCTATTTCACGCGATAAACATGCAAAACAAGTATTACAATCATTAAATTCTCATATATTACACAATATGCATGATATGCATGAATGATGCAATTATGATGTACTACATGTTATTAGGTTACTTCTATTGCTTACTAACTGGTTACAATCCAATTTTACATGTTTCAGCAAGTTTTGAGTCATTTCTGAGAAAACTGAGAAAGTTTAGATATTTTAGGAATTCAAGTCCGAACTAGTCCGCAAAGGGGTCGGACATGTTCACTCTGGATCGGACTAGTCCGCTCTGGACCGGACAAGTCCGCTATGGTCCACGGTTTTGCGAACTTTCCAACTAGGGCATAGTTTGAATTAGTGTGGGGTCAAAACAGACGTGGAAAGTTGGATCTAGGATAGTTACCGTGTAAGTAATGGTTCCGTGGCCGGAGATTGGCCGTAGCATGTGAAACTAGAAGTCTAGATCCGTTAACAGCGAATCGGCGGAAAGATGTAGAAGAAGAACATTGACATCGAAGAGTTGATGAAGAAGAATGTAGTGGAGGCGACGATCTTGCTTGATCCTTCCTTTTTCCTTCCTTACTTCTCTTTTTCTTTCTTCTCTTCCTTCCCTCGTGGCGAGAGCTTTTCTCCTTGGATGGTAGCTTACGACGAGAGAAAGGGTGGTGCATTTTTTCTTACCTTGGCAAGGGTGAGAGGAGGGCTTTGGTTTGTTTATATAGGGGCAAGGAGTGGTGGGGTTAGGGTGGAATCCTAGTAGAAGTTGGTGGGGACGTGTAGGGCCTTGATGGGGTCCCACCTGTGCTCCCTGGGGGTGGGGTACGACGTTCTAGGGTCCAAATATGTCAATCACCTAATAACTCGTCGTGGAGGAAAATAGGAATCAGAGTCAAAACCCTAGAAACTAGACTAGTCCGTATGAAGGCCAGACAAGTCCGTTTTTGGTTCTGATGTCACAACAGACTAGTCTGTTGTTTGAGCGGACAAGTCCGCCGTTCCATAGCAAAAAAAGGAATTGAGGACTAAAATGCAATTATCCAGACAAGTTTGGGGCTTTACAGTTTCAGCATCGGACTAGTCTGTAATATTAATAGATAAGTCTAGACGGAAACAGAGGCAAAACTAGACTAGTCTGTACCAATTATTGGACAAGTCCATTGCTGTGATGGAACTGAATCAAGCCAGAGTAGACGGGTATGGACTAGTCCGAGGTGAGGACCGGACATGTCCATACCCAAGGCTGATTTTAATTATTCCTTTGACTCTAATTAATTTTAATCTTGTTCCTTTTTGTGTTGCACTATGTTAACACATGTATGGGAATTAATGCATTGCATGATGAATGGGAATGAGGGTGTTAAAAATCTACCCCCCTTAAAATGAATCTCACCCTCGAGATTCAACGTAGAAGGAAAGAGATAGGAAAATTCCTTCTTGAGATCATCTTCGCGCTCCCTTGTAGCTTCAGATTCAATATGATGTTTCTATGGTACTTTGCACCATCGAATCACCTTGCTCCTTGTGATTCTCTCCTTTATCTCCAAGACTTTGATATGTTTCTTGGCGTACGTAAAATCTTCCTCAAGCTCTAATAAGTCCATTGGTACTTGTTCTTCTGGTACTCTTAGTCACTTCTTGAGTTGAGAAACATGAAATACATCATGAACATCGGAAAGATGTGTTGGCATCTCCAATTGATATTCCACTTCTCCACGTTTGTCCAAAATCTTGAATGGTCCGATGTAGCGAGGTGCCAACTTGCCTTTAACATTGAATCATTTATGACCTCCGACAGTTGATACTTTGAGATACACGAAGTCTCCCGTTTTGAAAGCTAAGTCTCTTTGCCTATTGTCCGCATAGTCCTTTTGACGTGACTGAGCAGCCTTCAAAATTTCACAGATTATCTGGATAGGTGACTGAGCTTTTCGGCGTCCTGTATCACATCAGGCCCAAATACTTGGGTTTCTCCTGTCTCATTCCAAAACAGGGGTGTTCTACATCTTCTTCCATACAGTGCCTCATACGACGACATCTTCAAACTTGCTTGGTAGTTGTCGTTGTAGGATAATTCAGCACATGGCAGACTTTTGTCCCAACTTCCTCCATACCTTAGCTCACACACTCTTAGCATGTCTTATAATATCTAATTTGTTCTTCCGGTCTGTCCATCCGTTTGTGGATAATATGCAAAACAAAAATTCAGCTAAGTTCCCATAGACTCGTGCAGTTTCTGCCAAAACCTAGAGGTAAATTGAGAACATCTGTCGGATACTATTTTCTTACGTACTCCGTATAAACACACTATTCTCCCCATATACAATTCTGCCAGCTCCGCATTGCTATAAGTAGTCTTCCAGAGATAAAATGCACAGACTTGGTCAATTGATCCACAATAACCCATATTGAGTCATATTCCAACGGGGTGCACGATAAACCAACTATAAAGTGAATACCAACTTCTTCCCACTTCCATTCCGATATCTTCAATGGCTACAATAATCCAGCTGGCCTTTGATGTTCAACCTTCACTCGTTGGCATACATCACATAATGCAACATATTTAGCTATGTCCTTCTTCATGACATCCAACCAATAGCACGTCTTCAAGTCCATGTACATTTTTGTACAGCCCGGATGAATGGAGTAAGGTGAGTCATGTGCCTTCTTCAATATCGTCTCCCGGATATGCTTTACATTAGGCATGACAATTCGTTTCCCAAGCCATAGCGTGACATTTTCATCTTCGTCAAACCTCCATTCTCTCCCCTTTTGGATTCTTTCCTTGATCTCTTGGATTTCCTCATCTGTTGTGTGAGCCTCTCGTATTTCCTATTCTAGTGTTGGATTTACTTCTATTGCTCCTATTTCATTCACAAATCCGAGATGCAATCGTTCAAACACCTTACATAGCTCGGATGGCAACTCCCGAACAGTGAGTCGGTGGCTTGCTCCTTTTCGCCTTAAGGCGTCTGCCACTACATTTGCCTTTCCCGAGTGATAGTTAATCCCACATCATAATCTTTAATGAGTACCAACCATCGTTGTTGCCTCAAATTTAGATCCTTTTATTTGAATATGTACTCGAGAGTCTGTGTAAATCTCACACCTATGATCAAGAATGCAGAGCCTCCATATCTTTAAAGCATGTACCACAGATGCAAGTTTGAGATCATGCATTGGATAATTCAGCTCATGTTTCTTCAGATGTCTTGATGCATAAGCCACACTCGACCTTCTTGCATCAATACACAACCAAGTCCTTGCCTCGATGCATCATAATAAATATCAAAGCTTTTGCTCACGTCTGGTAGTATTAATACTGGTGCGGTTATTAATCTCTTCTTTAGCTCCTCAAAGCTCTTCTGACAAGTCTGAGTCCATTTGAATGGTTTATCCATCATTAGTAGTGTAGTCATGGGCTTCACTATCTTGGAGAAGTCCTTGACGAGACGGCGATAATATCCAGCAATTCCTAAGAATTTTCGGATTTCCTTCACATTCTGTGGTGGATTCCACTTTAACACATCTTTCACTTTTCTTGGATCGACAGATACTCCTCCTTCAGAGATGATATGGCCTAAAAATGATATCTCTGTCAACCAGAATTGTCACTTGTTAAACTTGGCATACAACTAGTGCTCTTGCAATTTTTGCAATGTCAGCCTTAAATGCTCTTCATGCTCTTCTTTGCTTCTTGAGTATACCATGATATCATCGATGAACACTACGACGCACTGATCCATGTACTCTATGAAGACTTTAATCATGAGGTACATGAAGTAAGCAGGTGCATTCGTTGACCCGAAGGACATAACGGTGTACTCATATGACACATACCGTGATTGAAAGGATGTTTCTGGTATGTCTACATGTCTGATCTTCAGTTGGAAGTACCCTGATCGAATATCCATCTTGGAAAATATCCAAGCTCCCTAGATTTGGTCAAACAAACCTTCTATGCGGGGCAATGAATACTTATTATTGATTGTCACCTAATTGAGACATATGTAGTCCATGCACATCCTTTGGGATCTATCCTTCTTATCCACGAAGAGCACAGGGGCTCCCCATGGTGAGGAACTTTGGCGTATAAAACCCTTTTCTAGCTGCTCTTGAATCTGCTTCTTGAGCTCCACTAATTCATTAGCAGGCCTCCTATATGGCCTTTCAATTGTAGGTGCAATTCCAGGTAGTAAGTCAATGACAAACTCAATGTCACGATCAAGTGGCATACCTGGCAATTCTTTTGGAAACACCTCTGGATATTTGCGGACAATCAGAATTTGCTCCAATGTCACACCTTCCACGCGGTTTAGCATTGCCTTTCCAGTTTTTGACTGAACTGTCTTGAATTCTATACTGACTCCCTTGTCATTTTTCAATTGCACTGTCTGTGTGGCAGACTAGATCACTCCATTATGTTTCTGTAGCCAATCCATTCCAAGTATTATGCCCAATCCTTGTTAATCCAAAACTATAAGGTTGGCGATGAAATCTACCCCCCGTATTTTAAGACTTATTTTTCGACATATTATATTTATCCTCATCTCTCCTCCAGGAGAACTAACTGACATAATATACTTCATGTGGGATATAGGCATACTATACTTTGCAACATACTTGGATGAGATGAATGAATGAGATGCTCTAGAATCGAATAATATAGTAGCAGAGTTGGGGTTTGCAAGAGACATACCAATCACAACATCATCAGCTTGTTGGGCCTCACTGTAGATACAGGTTTACCTTGCCACGGGCGAAATTCTCCACGGTTGCCTTGAGTTGCTCCACTATTCGGCCAAGGATTCTGCCTCGGAGTGCTGTTCATATGTCCCTAACCTGACTTTGGGCACTGATAGCAAAGTGTCCCACCTGAATACAAGTATAGCATGTCTTGTTACCAGTGGCGCCATGGAAGTTAGAGTGAGGATGGTTCTGAGCATAGGCACCCATGTTAGGATGAGGTGCGGGCAACATTGGAAAGCGAGATGCTTGCATGGGAAGGGGCGTTGCGATTGTTGATTTGGGTGTGGTGGATAAACGGGGCAATATGGAGAAGCAGATGGGTTGTAGTATGGTGCGGTAGGCGGTGCATAGCATGGGCGAACACTGCTACCTTGTGGTTGTCCTTGATATGGCATCTTCACTTTTTCGTCCTGTTACATCTCACAATCCTTGTTTTCAACCACAACAGCCTTATCAACAAGCTTCTAGAAGTTGGCATAGTCACTGTTTAGCAATTGAACTTGAATTTCATTATTCAGAACCCTCATGAACAAGTATTGCTTCATGTTGTCCATATTGATGTCCTCAGGAGCATACCTTTACAGTTGAGTGAATTTATTAAGATACTCACTCACACTCATCCTTCCTTGCCTGAGGCTTTCAAATACCTGCCTCTTCAGTATCATGACTCCCTCAGGTATATAGTGCGAGCAGAAGCTCTCCTTAAACTCAGCCCAAGTGATTCTTTCTTGATTAGCATGGGCATTGCAAAGGTCTTCCCACGAATCCGCAATGGCTCCAACTAGCTAGTGTGATGCGAAGAGAACATTCTCCCGGTCATTGCATTGAACAATAGCAAGTTTCTTATCAACAAATTTCATCCAGTCATCAGCTTCCATAGGATCGTTGGCTTGAGCAAAAGTAGGTAGCCTGGTCCTCATAAACCCTCCCAGCCGATTGTGGGGTGGCGGGGGTGGCAGTGGCGGTGGTGGCACATGCATGTGGATTTGGTTGTCGTTGTTTTCTTGCATCTATCCCATGGTTTGCATCATGGTTTTCATGAGTTGCTTTTGCATAGCTTTGAGGCACTCCATGTTGCTGGCATCAGTCCAAAGTTGATATTCTCAAGAACCCCAACGTTGTCATCATCAGCATTGGTGTTTCTTTGGTTACGGGTTACCCTCGGCATCCATGGGTGGGAAAAGAAAGAGTATGTGTGACACCTGGTTCTGCAAAACGAACCAAGTGCAGTGTATGTGTGCCCAGGACGTTCATCACACATACACAAATGCATCACAAACGGAAATCAGAATTTAACCATGTCACGAATAATATAAATACCTTGATTCTATTGCAGCGGAAAATAATCTAGCATAGGCGACTCCAACTCCACATGCAATTGATGGTAGTACGCATGCCTAGTACTTCATATTATCCTCAGGATACTCCAAACATCTCCTGAAACTGTTGGTGGGGGGATTGCAAGGGTGAGTACATGTCATACTCAACAAGTGTGGAAAAGTATGACATGTAGCTAAAAGCAAGGACGATAGTAAATAGTGACTATTTGCAGAAAAGTACATTGTAATACATATGAAAAAGCATCCTACAATGTCTATGTGATCTTAATCCTGTCATAACCCAAGTAATTATCATAACTTGTATCCAACATTTTCATTTACCATCATACCTCATCCATCAATTCGATAATCATCCATATACCATTTTCTCACTTTCATAACCAACCATATCCATTTCTCGTAATATTATAACCCAAACCATAACCCAACCAGTATCACTCCATCCCAAATCCAAAGTTCCACTCTAATCATGGAAGTTGTCTAGGTGCTCGTGACCGGGAGCACGGCTATTATGATAGTTTTTAACACTCTGCAGATGTTGTACCACTTTACCCACATGTTCGTGATTTTATCACCTTTCGGTGACTAAGAACCTCCATTATGCCTTATCACACTTCCATATGTGTGCGGCCAAGAGATCACAAAATAGCCTTTCAAAAGGGACTACTAGTATGTACGGGCCCACTAAGGTTTCACCGGCAATCTTGAATCTCTATTCTCCAACCCACGGGCCCCCTCGTGTGCCATGCGGATCCCAGGGTAGCCCTCCTCGACTCCCATTCCCCGGGCCATCCAATGGTCCATACAATACTAGCAGCGCTCCTAATTATTCAGCTACGCTGCACCCATACTTGTCCTTGTGGTGGCACTGTTGTCCTGGCATATTCTCGCATGAACCGGTCCTTAGATCTAAAGCAAGCAAACCACCACGACATCCAACCCATCCACATACCAGGCTTGCTTAGATCACCCATTACCACATCATATTGACCAGTTCACATTGACCAGAATATCATTAGTGCATAATTAAATGTATAGTGTTGTTTTCCCATCCCAGTTAATTAAGCAAAGAAAAAAGGTAAAAAGCCCATCCCGACTCACTACGATAATACCAGGTGACAAGGGTGGTTAAACAAATATAGTAAACTTCCTACCATAGGATCTCCCATCAAATTGACACAGCATGCAATTTTGCACACAAAACATCTATTTTCAAAACAGGATCAATATGCTTCAAGGACACTTGCCTTAATATTCCACAATTCCGAAGGTCAATCAACTCAAAGTCTTGCACTCGAAGATCCACGCATACTCGCTTCTCGATCATAACCACTTGAGCAAACCGTCTACTCGCAATCAACCACATACACAAGCAAACATACATAATAAATGCATTGCAACCACTAATCAATATGCAAAATATGAATACATGCAGAAAATATGTTTGTATTAATGTTACATAACTTTCTATGGCTTTTTAACAATTTTCTATAATGACTTCCTATTTATTTGAGCAAGTTTGGGATTAATTACAATTAATTCAGAGGCAAAATAATTATTTCAGAACATTAAATATGCTGAAAATAATATTAGTAACTTACTATAATTTATTCTAAATTTTCTGGAATTTTTCTAGATTTATTTTGATACTTTATGAATTAACTAGGCTTTAATCTCATTCATTAAGTCTAAAAAACATATTCAATATTACTGAAAATATAAATTTTGCCAAATCTAAAATATCATATTGATCTTGTATGTTTTAATCTAACTTATGCGTTCCAAGTGATTTTTAAGATGATCAGACAATGATTAACGATCGCTCAAATAAAACACATTCTACACATGATCTAATTCATATACTAGAACCAAATTAATAGTCTAGATCTAGATTGTAATGCCTACCGTGTGCGCATCAAGTCCGGACGGTCTAGAGCGGTGGCGACGTGGCGTGTCTCTGGGATCTAAGGTTTCGTTGATGAAGATGATGGCGGTCTAGCATAGTCAAATTAGATGAAGGCATGATATAGACAAAGGAGATGTCGATGCGATCATCCGGCAGCATGACGACGGTGATGACATAGCGATATCCCACGAAGAATGGTGATGATGCGATGATCCCCATGGATAGTGGCTCCTTTCTTCCCCTTTTCTTCCCTCTTCTCTCCTCCTATTTTTCTCCCAGGCGGCCTCTGGTTTTCTCTCCTTTTTTCCCAACCAGCGGCTAGGGTTTTTTTCCTCTCCTCTCCTTTTTTCTGGCGGTGCTGCGTTGCTTCTGTACACGGGGAGGGGTGCGATGCTTTTTTATAGGTGATGGGGCACAGCGCTGGAGCGGGACGCTGGGGGCATTCGGCCAGGGGCGCGCGGCTCGCGCTGGGTGGGTCGCTTGAAGGCGCGGGAGGCGTGTGGACCGGCGGGTAGGGTCGGGCGGCGGGGCGAGCGGGGCCAGGCGCGCGTTGGGAGCGGGGTCGCACGCGGGAGTGCTCCTGTTGGGCGTGGTGCCGCAGTGCGAGGCACGCAGGAGCGGGGCCAGGCGCAGGGCTGGCGCGCTGGCGGGCCGGCTGCTCGGCCTAGCCAGCGGGGCTGCTTTTTTTCTTTCTTTTATTTCATTATTATTATTATATATTTTATTATTTTTATTTTAATTTTTTTCTTTAGGTTTCACAAATATATATATATATATATTATATTCATTCCTTAATACATGTTTTACGCTATTATTTTCTTTTTCTTCTTTTGCTACACATATTTTGTATATATGCTCCATCTTTTATTATTATTATTATTCATCTTATTCTATAATTTTTTTTTCCAATTACTTTTCAATTGTATAAAATTTCTATTTTGATTTTAATAGATCTAGTTACTCAGTTTATATATCTAAATATGAATGCATGTGCATAGACGATTTAGTTCTTTTTCTTTTCTTTTTATTTCTTTTCTTCCATATTCGTTATGCTAATTTAGTTTATTTTAATGTACTTACTCTGGTAAATAAATTTCAGTACTTAAGGATGAATGCAAATGCAACATGAGATGCATATATTTTATATTTTTCTTTATAAAAATTATTTCTTCCTATTATTAACTCTAAATTCCCATTTATGTTTTTTAATTTGCCAAAACTTTAAAATCAGGGTGTTACAATTCTACCCCCTTTAACAGGAATCTCGCCCTCGAGATTCAGAGGGATTAGAGAAGAGATAAGAAAACTATTGGTAATATCTTCATGCTCCCATGTAGCTTCATCTGAGGTTATGAATCTTCTTGTAGTGACAATCTTCCACAGAAGTAGAGACTGGAATGAAGATAGAAGGAGTCCCAACCTATATGCATGCATCAAGATATATGATCCTAAATAATGCATTAATGGATGAGGATGTGGATATATATAAGTGTGCCAGAATGCACATCCAAACAAACAAACATACATGCAAGCAATCATACCGTCATCACACCAAACCTAAACACGTGCACTAACGATCTAAGCATTTATTACTCACTTATTCAAGGGTAGACTTAAATCTTAATCACAAGACCTAACATTATTATAACTACGGGATGGTGAAGTATCCTATTTTGGAGAACGGCTTGAGACGGGACCATACGAAGCTCCTCCACATGAAGCACATCTCGAAAAGCTTCTCCCTAAGGTGTGTTCCTTTCGTTACTTCTTTGAATACTCCTACTTCTTTTGGATGCTTAGGAGTGCTAGGGTGATCATCTATAATTCTTCGCAAAAGACGTGTTGGATATGAAAGGAGGAAAAAATCGAAATAAATAAGAGAGTGGAAAATTTCAAAGACAATTTTCAAAAAAAAACAAATCCTATGTTCTTAAAAAAATCGTTGGAGATGAAAGGTGAAATAGTCCGAAGAGAAAAGAAAGAGAGTGCACGGCAACAATAGGGAGGGAAAAAAAGGAAAATTGCAGCAGCAAGCAAGGCAAATAATAAAAATAATGCAGCAGCAACAAATATATTTTCACGAGAAACTTTAGTAGAGGAAGTGTGCAAAATGCAGCAGCAACATGTGTGTAAATAAGAAAAATATTTAGAGGAGAGTGTGTCAAAATACAACGGCAAGGATGTGGGGAAACAAAGGGTGTGCAATAGTGAGATGAGGGTGGATGAGGAAGAAAACGCAGCAGAAAGCATTTTTTGAAAACAGCCTTTTAGAAGATAGTTTCTACGTGTTTTACGGTGTCCATTTTACCTAGGCTTGCGTCCTACAGTCGACACGGCTCTGATACCAATTTGTGACACTCAGTTCTGCAAAACGAACCAAGTGTAGTGTATGTGTGCCCAGGATGTTCATCACACATACACAAATGCATCACAAACGGAAATCAGAATTTAACCATGTCACGAATAATATAAATACCTTGATTCCATTGCAGCGGAAAATAATTTAGCATAGGCGACTCCAACTCCACAGGCAATCGACAGTAGTACGCATGCCTAGTACTTCATATTACCCCCAGGATACTCCAAACATCTCCCGAAACTGTTGGTGGGGGGGGGGGATTGCAAGGGTGAGTACATGTTTTACTCAGCAAGTGTGGAAAAGTATGACATGTAGCCAAAAGCAAGGACGATAATAAATAGTGGCTATTTGCAGAAAAGTACATTGTAATACATATGAAAAATCATCCTACGATGTCTATGTGATATTAATCCCATCATAACCCAAGTAATTATCATAACTTGTATCCAACATTTTCATTTACCATCATACCTCATCCATCAATTCGATAATCATCCATATACCAATTTCTCACTTTCATAACAAACCATATACATTTATTGTAATATTATAACCCAACCAATATCAATCCATCCCAAATCCAAAGTTCCACTCTAATTATGGAAGTTGTCCAGGTGCTCGTGACCGGGAGGACGGCTATCATGGTAGTTTTTAACACTCTGCAGAGGTTGTACCACTTTACCCACATGTTCGTGATTTTATCACCTTTTGGTGACTAAGAACCTCTATTATGCCTTATCACACTTCCATAGGTGTGCGGCCAAGAGATCACAAAATAGCCTTTCAAAAGGGACTACTAGTATGCACAGGACCACTAAGGTTTCACCGACAGGCTTGAATCTCCATTCTCCCACCCACGGGCCCCCTCATGTGCCATGCGGATCCCAGGGTAGCCCTCCTCGACTCCCATTCCTCGCGCCATCCAATGGTCCATACAATACTAGCAGCGCTCCTAATTATTCAGCTACGCCGCACCCATACTTGGCCTTGTGGTGGCACTGTTGTCCTGGCATATTCTCGCATGAACCGGTCCTTAGATCTAAATCAAGCAAACCACCATGACATCCAACCCATCCACATACCAGTTCACATTGACCAGAATATCATTAGTGCATAATTAAATGTATAGTGTTGTTTTCCCATCCCAGTTAATTAAGCAAAGCAAAAAGGTAAAAAGCCCATTCCGCCTCACTACCATAATTTTAGGTGACAAGGGTGGTTAAACAAGTATAGTAAACTTCCTACCATAGGATTTCACATCAAATTGACACAACATGCAATTTTGCAAACAAAACATCTATTTTCAAAACAGGATCAATATGCTTCAAGGACACTTGCCTTAATATTCCGCAATTCAAATGGTCAATCAACTCAAAGTCTTGCACTCGAAGATCCACGCATACTCGCTTTTCGATCATAACCACTTGAGAAAACTGTCTACTTGCAATCAACCACATACACAAGCAAACATACATAATAAATGCATTGCAACCACTAATCAATATGCAAAATATGAATACATGCAGAAAATATGTTTGTATTAATGTTACATAACTTTCTATGGCTTTTTTAATAATTTTCTATAATGATTTCCTATTTATTTGAGCAAGTTTGGAATTAATTACAATTAATTCAGAGGTAAAATAATTATTTCAGAACATTAAATATTCCGGAAATAATATTAGTAACTTACTAGAATTTATTCTAAATTTTCTGGATTTATTTTGATACTTTATGAATTAACTAGGCTTTAATCTCATTTATTAAGTCTGAAAAACAGATTAAATATTAATGAAAATATAAATTTTGCCAAATCTAAAATATCATATTGATCTTGTATGATTTAATCTAACTTATGCGTTCCAAGTGATTTTAAGATGATCAGACAATGATTAACGATCGCTCAAATAAAACACGTTATACACATGATCTAATTCATATACTAGAACCAAATTAATAGTCTAGATCTAGATTGTAATACCTACCGTGTGCGCATCATGTCCGGACGGTTGTGGAGCAGCAGCGACGTGGCATGTCTCTGGGATCTAAGGTTTCGTTGATGAAGATGACGGCGGTCTAGCGTAGTCGAAGTAGGTGAAGGCATGATATAGACGAAGGAGATGGCGATGCGATCATCCGGCGGCATGACGACGGCGACGACGTAGCAATCTCCCACGAAGAACGGTGACGATGCGATGATCCCCGCGGACATCGGCTCCTTTCTTCCCCTTTTCTTCCCTCTTCTCTCCTCCTATTTTTCTCCCTAGCGGCCTCTTGTTTTCTCTCCTTTTTTCCATACTGGCGCCTAGGGTTTTTTCTCCTCTCCTCTCTTTTTTTCTGGCGGTGCAGCGTTGCTTCTGTACACGGGGAGGGGCGCGATGCTTTTTTATTGGCGACGGGGCACGGCGCTACGGCTGGTGCTGGAGTGGGGCGCTGGGGGCGCTCGGCCAGGGGCGCGCGACTCGTGCTGGGTGGGCCGCTTGAAGGCGCGGGGGGCGCGTGGACCGGCGGGTGGGGTCGGGCGGCGGGGCGAGCGGGGCCAGGCACGCGCTGGGAGCAGGGTCGCACGCGGGAGTGCGCCGGTTGGGCGCGGTGCCGCGATGCGGGGCACGCGGGAGCAGGGCCAGGCGCGCTGGCGGGCCGGCCGCTCGGCCTGGCCAGCGGTGCTGCTTCTTTTTTTTTCTTTCTTTTTTTTCATTATTATTATTATATATTTTAATATTTATTTTTTTATTTTTTCTTTAGGTTTCACAAATATATATATTTTTTATATATTATTATTATTATTTTTATATTCATTCCCTAATACATGTTTTACGCTATTATTTTCTTTATCTTCCTTTGCTACACATATTTTGTATATATGCTCCATCTTTTATTATTGTTATTATTATTATTATTCATCTTCTTCTATAATTTTATTTTCCAATTACTTTTCTATTGTATAAAATTTCTATTTTGATTTTAATAGATCTAGTTACTCAGTTTATATATGTAAATATGAATGCATGTGCATAAACGTTTTAGTTCTTTTTCTTTTATTTTTATTTCTTTTCTTCCATATTCGTTATTCTAATTTAATTTATTTTAATGTACTTACTCTGGTAAATAAATTTTAATACTTAAGGATGAATGCAAATGCAACATGAGATGCATCAAGGTGTATGAAACTAAGCAACTCCTTTCTGTTAATAAAACCTTATATGAGGATATGGACGAGTGCCAAATCATCCTACATCTCTCTACTACGTGCGGATGTGGACAAATTGCCAAAGTGTTCCACAACTCACACCAAGCACACAATCACAAGCACACACCATAGAAAATTCAGCACACCACACTAACTATAGCTATTATGATCTAAACATCTTCAAACTTCTCTACTGGAGACCTAGACTTAATTGTGAGAGCCATGGCTATGCTTGTCGTGAGGCGGCAAAGGCGATGGCGGCGACGAGTCATACAAAGGCGCACGCCAAGGTGATTTGGCCATCCATGTTGGTGTGGGTGAGCTTGCCACACCATATGTCTCTATGGTGGCATGGACCTCCTCTTGCCTTTCCCTGATGTACAATCTCTTGCGGAGGTAGTGTATCTCTTTCATGGCTTCGGCATAACAATTTCCTAGATTCACAAGTATCCTCTGAGACCTGTCAATAGCATAAGGACCAGACTAAGCTCCTTCTTGTGGTCCCATGATTTCCCTTGTTCCACTCTTGCGGCGCAGGTGTAGCGCAAAGCTAGTACCTCCAAGCTTCTCACAATAGGAGTAACACAACCTGGTGAGTGCTTCCCAAGCAACGTCATCAATAGCTTGCTCACTGGTGGTTCTCCATGTGGGCACAAAGTGTCGGGTGATCACAATGTCCTTAGCGAGAATTGTAACTTAAGACTTCCATTCATCACGCCCATAGCGAGGAATCCTCTTAACATAATACTCTGGTTGCATATTATATTGGTCAATGAACTCCTTCAATTCTTTAGCTGCAAATCCTCCATTGGTCCTATCAGAACATAATTCTTGAGCAAAGCAGAAAACTGAACCCATACCATCCTTTCTAGCTCTTATGGGCACGAGTGCACCTTCCTAGACTGCAGGTACATCCCCTTGAGCTGCGGGTTCATCCTCTCGATTATCTTTTTGTGGCTCATCCTCATGGGGTTCCTCATCCTCAAGTGCTTCATTTTCATCTTCATCATCACCATAGAACTCCACCTCTTCAGGATCTTCCTCCGTCATGTTGGAGTGCTCTTGCTCAACCTCCTTTGCAAGGGAGCTCACTTCCTCTTCTTCTTGGACTGGTTCCTTCGTTTCCTCGTAAGATGTGAGCCTACTTCGAAGAGGTGGCATGCGGGCTTTCTTGCGCGCCATCATTTTAGTGTGACTATGAAGAATACATGAGCACATTAGAGGAAAATGTAAAGGCCATTCTGAAATTGCATCAGTCACAAAACAAGGTAAGGGGATGTGCAATAGCTCAAAAATTTAGAAAAGAGGTAAAATTTGCAGCAACATCAAAATCGTACACTTTTCTATCAAAATATAACTAGTAGAGAGTAAAATAGTGCATAAACAAGAAATTTTGAAAGTAGCTTTTTAGGGAAGAATTCCTAAGTGGTTTGTGGTGTCCATTCTACCTAGCTTACGTCCTACGGTCAAACACAGCTCTTATACCAATTTGTGACACCTGGTTCTAAGAATGAATCAAGTGTGACGTATATGTGTGCCCAGGATGTTCACATAAACGAGTGTATCACAAACGATATTCAGCTAATAACCATATTTCGAATAACAATAGTACCTTATTACAATATCCATATAGTCTCGAATACAAATTCTAACACTGCAGGGGAAAAATAAGCACTAGTATACTCCATCACCAAAGGCATTTGACGGTAACACGCATGCCTAGTACTCCTCACAATCCTCCGAGTACTCCAAATTATCACCTGTTACTGAATTAATGTGGGAATAGCAAGAGTGAGTACATGTTGTACTCAGCAAGTGTGAGAAAGTATGACATGTAGCTTAAACAAGGATGGAATAAATTATTTATTGCAGAAAAGTACATTCCATTCATAAAAGTAAGAAAATGCGACTTATGATTACTACGTGAGACCTATGTGTGCTGAATACATTGGATATTTCGATAAAAACTTTTGAATATGTCCAAAACACCCTTTTCAACTAGGTCCGAGATCCGGCAAGGTCCGACAATAGGCCTGATAAATTTTGGGTAGCTCCCGCAAGGCCGACAATAGGTTCGACTTGTTTTGGGTAGCTCCGGCAAGGTTTGACGTAAGGTCAGACTTCTTTGTCTAGGTCCGACTTATTTTTGCTAGGTCCGACTTGTTTTTGCTAAGTCCGGCGCTAGGTCCTGCTAGCTTTGGTAAGCTCCGATGCTAGGTCCTGCTAACTTTGGTAAGCTCCAGCGCTAGGTCATGCTAACTTTGGTAAGCTCCAACACTAGGTCCTGTTAGCTTTGGTAAG
Source organism: Tuctoria greenei (assembly GCA_036927565.1). NCBI lineage: Eukaryota > Viridiplantae > Streptophyta > Magnoliopsida > Poales > Poaceae > Tuctoria > Tuctoria greenei. The sequence goes on along the minus strand of JAYESD010000004.1, from coordinate 105,555,040 downwards.
CTCCAGTTCAAGGTCCGGTTAGCTTTGGAAAGGTCCGATGCTAGATTGCAATGGTTCTCCTTTTAACTTGCAATGCTTCGAACTTGCTTTACACTAATGAAAAGTTTTCTTAGTATTCTTTTACTAACTTTTTGATCATTTTGGCTGATCATCGTGGTTAATTTTTTGCTACGGTCTGCAACATGCTTATGTGATGTGCTCATGTAAGGTGTTTGGTTTTAGAATTAACGTGAGTCAAGTCGAGGACTTGTGCTCGGAAATGTTGGTTGTTTATTCATTTGCAGGTGTTGCTTGAGTTCATGACATGGATGGTGATGGGATCCATTGAACTAGTCTTAGGGAGAAGATGTGGTTCAACAACCAGGTTCTGGAGGAATTGTGGTCGAATTGATCGGGAGGTCGCGCAGCATTGTTTGAATCAGGAACAATGCATATGAAGGTATTGTGGATGTCGTTGGAAGGTGTTTGCACCTGTGCATGAACGTGGCTAAATGTTTCCAAGGCGTGATGAAGAGATGTGGATGTAAATAATTGGTCGGAAAGGTCCAACCGACTAGGTTATGGACTCAAGCGGCGGCTGTGTCGGGTTTAACTCAAATATGGAAATATTTGAGTTGGTTATGACAGTATTTCATGTGGGTCATGAAGTTGAGTTGTTTTTAGGAATGTGGGATACGTTTCTATGGTGTTTGGAATTCTTAAGATTGCTTCTATCTGCATATAGAAGAGTCTTGAGCAGTTATTGAAAGTTTCGGTGGAAACTGATTAGGATACAAGTCCTAGTTTGCCTTGAGTTGGCCTCATGGCTGGTTATATAAGCAAGGGAGGCCAGATCTCGTGGTGCACAGATTTTGGTTTGTTCCTCCTGTGTTCTATTGAATAAAGATCATAGTTTAAAGGAACTTTTGTTCCTTGTTCATTTGACTTGTTTCTGACAAGTTTTTCTTGTCGAGTTTCTGCATAGCACTACCTTGTTTTGGTGGTTTTATCATAACTCGAGTTTTACAGATCCAAATGACATGATTCTTTTTTGGTTGTCACAACTTGATTATATATTATCTTTGAAAATTTCACAGTCATTAGATTTTGTGGTTTCTGATCTACACGAGTTTTTGCAGTGTTGCAGATCTAGTTTTTCTCAGGTAGAACAAATTGACCTTTGTTTGATCTTTTGATCATAACTTGTGTTTCTCTTGACAGATTTTCGTGATTCTTGTTGTGACGTCTTTGTGACATGATTCTCCACAATATATACTGGTTTGTTACAATTTATCCTGTTTATATTAGCCGCACACATGATTTCTTTAACAGATCAATTTTCTGCCGAGGGGTTTTCGTTGCTTCCGCTGAAAAAGTTTTAATCCACCATTCACCCCCTCTGGTAGATTTTGACGTGCTCTTCCATCCTACAATTTGTATCAGAGTCACAGTGCTCTAGTATTTGAGATTTGCACGTGTTTTGAATAATTATCATGGAGAAATACACCACCAAACCTTGTGTATTTAGTGGTATTGATTTTCAGGTTTGGAAGGCACACATGGAGGGCTTCATCCAGACGCAAGGCTTTGCAATATGGGCAAAGGTGTACACGCCTTACAAAGTGTCGTCAAACAATTAAGTTACAAATACGAATTTAAGAGATGTCGACAACAACAATAAGGCTTATAACTCGATCATACAAGGACTAACTCAAAGCGACTTCTACCATGTTGCTCACCTCCGATCTGCGTACGATGTTTGGAAAGCTCTATGTGATTACCACAAAGGATCCAACATGATCAAGGAGGTAAGGCAAGACATGTTTGAAAAGGAGTACATGCGCTTTGAGATGCAACCAGGTGAGTCCATCGATGACCCGTTTGCTTGCTTTAATAAAATTCTCAACAACTTGCGTAGCGTCAATGTTAATTTTTTAGATGCTGAGAATGCTAGGAAATTACTAAGTGCACTGGACATGTCAATTTGGGAGATGAAAGTCACATCTATTCGTGAATGTACTGTCATGAGTACACTTACTTTAGATGTTCTATATTCTAAATTGAAAACTAATGAAATTGACCAAATCTCACGTAAGAACCCCATCAAGTCTCTTGCATTTGTTTCTCAACGTGACATGCTTAGCTCCGGCTAATCTTCATCCTGTGGAACACTTGCTTTGTTGTCCTCTCTAACCCTTGAATAGATTGAAGAGTTTCCAGAGGAAGAACTTGCACTCATCTCTACTCGGTTCTCAAAAGCATTGCAAAATGTAAGAACTAAAAGGAGAGAGAGTGTCGGACCTCAATGATGCTTCGAATGTGGAAAGATAGGACATTTTCACATGGATTTCCGTAACCTTTTAGGTAATACTTCCTGTGATGAAAAGCAAACAAGGACGAAGCACTCCTATACAAACAACAACAAGAAAAAGAAGGGTTTTACAGGATGTCAATTGGTGAATAGTTTTATCTCCACACATCAAGAACTTAGCTCGAGCGATGTGGACATCGGAAGTGATGAAGATGAAGATGATTTGGCAAAATTGTGCTTCATGGCGGACAAGTCAAGATCAAGTATGGAGAAGGCAGAACACAACAGCGTCAATGAAGAGGTATGTCTTACTTGCGAAGAATTGTGTGATGATATTTCTCGTGCCACTGTTATAGTTAAGAAATAGGACAAAAAACTTAGGGACAATGCTGTTAAAATTGAGTCACTATAATCTAAAATTAATCGTTTGAAATCTTTGTATCCTAGTGATGATTATGATTCCTCATGTGATTTAATATATGAACAATTGTCCTCTCTAAGAACTGCACACACCTCCAAACTTGATAAACTTGAGTTAGAAATTGAAAAGAACAGAGAGCTTGCTGCACTTAATGATAAAAACTTGAAAGATGCTAGCTGTTCTACAATCTCATCGATTTTTCATGATTCTTGTTGTCGTGTCTTCGTGACTTGAATCTCCACAATTCATACTATTTTTTTCACGATTGATCACGTTTAGAATAGTCGCACACACGATTTCTTAACAGATTGATTTTCTACAGAGGGGTTTTTGTTGCTTCCGCTGAAAAAGTTTTAAATCTACCATTCACCCCCCTCCGGTAGCTATTCACGTGCTCTTTGATCCTACAAATGGTATCAGAGCCACGGTGCTCTAATCATTGTGATTTTCACGTGTTTTTGACTAATCATCATTGAGAAATACTCTGCAAAACCTTGTGTATTCAGTGGCATTGATTTTCAGGTTTGGAAGGCACGTATGGAGGCTTTCATCCAGGCGCAAGGCTTCGCAATATGGGAAAAGGTGTACAAGCCTTACGACGTGCCGTCAAATGATCAAGTCACGGCTACAAACATGAGAGATGTCAACAACAACAAGGCTCGCAACTTGATCATACAAGGATTAACTTAAAGTGACTTCGACCATGTTGCTTACTTCTAATCTGCATATGATGTGTGGAAAGCACTCTGTGACTACCACGAAGGATCCACACGATCAAGGAGGTAAGGCAAGACATGTTCAAAAAGGAGTACATGCACTTTGAGGTGCAACCAGGTGAGTCCATCGACGATCTCCTTGCTCACTTTAGTAAAACTATCAGCAACTTGTGTAGCGTCAATGTTAATTTTTCAGATGCTGAGAATGCTAGGCAATTACTAAGTGCATTAGACATGTCAGTTTGGGAGATGAAAGTCACATCTATTCGTGAATCTACTATCATGGGTACACTTACTTTAGATGTTCTATATTCTAAATTGAAAACTCATGAAATTTACATAATCTCACGTAAGAACCCCAACAAGTCTCTTGCATTTGTTTCTCAACATGACATGCCTAGCTCCGGCCAATCTTCATCTTGTGAAACACTTGCTTTGTTGTCCTCTCTGACCCTTGAACAAATTGAAGAGTTTCTAGAGGAAGAACATGCACTCATTTCTACTCGATTCTCAAAAGCATTGCAAAATGTGGGAACTAGAAGGAGAGGAAGTGTCGGACCTCAACGATGCTTCGAATTTGGTAAGACAAAACATTTTTGCATGAATCGCCCTAACCTTTTAGGTGCTACTTCCCGTAATGAAAAGCAAACAAGGACGAAGCACTCCTCTGCAAACAACAACAAGTAAAAGAAGAGTTTTACAGGACGCCAATTGGTGAATAGTTTTATCTTTGCACTTCAAGAACTTGGCTCGTGCTATGTGGACATCAGAAGTGAGGAAGATGAAGATGATTTGGCAAACATGTGTTTCATGGTGGGCATGTCAAGATCATGTATGGAGGAGGCAGAATACAATAGTGACAATGAAGAGGTATGTCCTTGCGAAGAAATGTGCGATGCTATTTCTCGTGCCACTGTTGTAGTTAAGAACAAGGATAAAAAGCTTGGGGACAATGCTGTTAAAATTGAGTCACTAGAATATGAATTTAATCGTTTGAAATCTTTGATTCCTAGTAATGATTCTTGTTCCTCATATGATTTAATATATGAACAATTGTCCTCTCTAAGAAGTGCACACACCTCCACACTTGAGAGTTGAACTTGAAATTGAAAAGAACAAATATCTTGCTGCATTTAAGGATAAAAACTTGAAAGACGCTTGTTGTTTAACAATTGATTTGCATTGTTCTACTTGTGATGATCTTGATAAGAAACTACAAGATGCTATGAATGAAACTTCTATATTGAACAATGTTTTACGTTCTCATGAAATTAAATATTGTTCCAATTGCAAATTAAAAGGAACAACTTCATGTGAAAATGGCCTTGATCTATCAAATAAACTTGATGACATGCATAGGACATTCGATCGGTTTTGTAATGCAAATAAGAACCTAAACTTGCTGCTGAATTCCTCTAAATCTTGCAATGATAAATCTAGTTTAGGTTTTGATTCTCATGCTCATGCTAAGGAACATCCACCTAAAATTGTAAAGTCATTAAAAAGTGGTTTGATTCAATCAGTTCCTAAACAAAAAGAAGTAGTTTTCAAATCTGCAGGAGTGTTGTCTCATTCGGTTTCAAATAAAAATGTTGCTTGCTCATCTAGACATTAACACAAAGTTAAATTTCATTGTACCTACTGCGATAGAGATGGTCATGTCATAGATTATTGTTATAGACTAGTTAAACAACAGAAAAAGGAAAGATTGGTTGCTAGATCTCATAACTTTCAAGCAAAATTTGTTGCACATGCTAAACTGAATGATAGGAACATGCAACTTGCTGTAATGAGTTGAAAACATGCAACGTTTGCTCCCAAACCTACTGTTTTTCGTGCTACGCATGTAACACCTTGTAGGTCAGTAGTTGGATACTAAAATGCTCGAACTTTGGCTCATAAACCTGCTGTTTTATCTCAGTTTTTGCATGTTGTTCCTGCTTGACGTTGTGTCACTCAGTACTGGATTCCTAAATGCCTTTTGACTAGCCCCAATATTGAGTCATCGATGTATTGTGCTTCTATGTAGGTTACATGCTTGAGGAAGGAGAACATTTAGATTGTGGATTCAGGTTGCTCAAGCCACATGACTGGTAAAAATGAATGGTTCTCCTCCCTCTCTATTGTGTCACGTGTAGAGAATGTTACTTTTACTAATAATTCTTCAACTCCTATAATTGCTAAGGGTTCGGTTAGAGTAAATAGTCACTACACTTTGAAGGATGTGGCACTTGTCAAAACTTTGAAATACAACTTGCTTTCTATTTCACAATTGCTAGATGAAAATATGGAAATTATTTCCAATAAAAATTGCATCAAAGCCGTAGGTTTAAATAGAGCTTATTTTTAACATGTCTCGGTTTGGAAGAGTTTTTAAAAGCTGATTTTGATATGTCTTCTTCTACGCATAGGTGTCTAGTTGCTAATGAATATATTTGGCATCGTAGACTTGGTCACGTAGGCTTTGATCATCTCACATGTGTTAGTGCTCTTGATTGCATAGGTGGGCTTCCTAAACTTAAAGGGGACAAAGAAACAGTGTGCTCTTCTTGTTGACATGCTAGGATGGTTGCAGGTTCACATGCTCCTCTCACAATGACTATGACAACTGAACCGGGTCAACTTTTGCATCTTGACACCGTAGGACCTTCACATGTTCAATCCTTCAGAGGTAAATGGTATGTTCTTGTTATTGTTGATGACTATTCTAGATACTCTTGGGTTTATTTGATGGCATCTAAGAATGAAGCTTTTAGTCACTTTAGAACTTTATTTCTTGGATTATCAATTGATCACCCAAGATCTTTAAGAGCAATTAAAAGTGATAACGTAACTAAATTTTAAAATCAACCCTTTGATCATTTTTGTGCTGAAAAAGGAATAGATCATCTATTTTTTTCACCATATGTACCCCAGCAAAACGGTGTTGTAGAGAGAAAGAATAGAACCTTAGTTGAGATGGCTAGGACTATTCTTGATGAATATCAAACTCCTAGAATGTTTTGGGCAGATGCAATTGGAACCGCCTGTTATGTTTCAAATCGTGTTTTCTTGCGTGCTAAGCTAGGAATACGAGCTTAGGTTTGGACATAGGCCTAGTGTCACACACTTTAGGGTCTTTGGTTGCAAATGCTTTGTTAAGAAACATGGTAATCTTGATAAATTTGAAGCTAGCTCTGTTGATGGCATGTTTCTTGTTTATCCATCTCATACTAGAGGCTACCGTGTGGTTTTACTTGACACTAACAAAATTGTGGAGACTTGTGAGATTTCTTTTGATGAAGCTAGCCCAAGTAATAGCTCAAATATTGCAGTTCCAGATCCATATCCGTAGGGGGAGAGTATTTTCGTTGAAGATGAGGAAGAAGTGTTGTTGCTGCCCAAAAATTCAGCAGCTAATGACATTGTTCCAGCTCCTTATTTTGATTCACGACCAGCACCGACAACCACCATTGCTGGTCCAGATCATTCTCAAGTTACAACCTCATCGATTTATGATGAACATGAAGAAGTAGAAGAAGCTTGTGAAGTGTCTACTCCCCTCCGAGCCCTCAAAATTCATCCTCCACAACAATGGAAGCTTGCACGAACGAGTCACACGGTCCTGGTTTTGCGATCCAAACTCTCACCCTCATTCTGCTTTTTTTGCTTCTTTCGAACCCAAAGGTATATCACACGCACTCACTAATGAATCTTGGATTATTGCCATGCAAGAAGAGTTAGAAAATTTTGAAAGAAATAATATTTGGAAACTTGTACCTCCACCTCAAGGTCACACTTTAATTGGAATTAAATGGGTGTTTAAAAATAAACAAAGTGAGGATGGGGTTGTGGTTAGGAATAAGGCTAGGTTGGTTTCTCAAGGTTTGACATAAATTGAAGGTCTAGATTTAATGAAACTTTTGCTCGTGTTGCTAGATTAGAAGCCATAAGAATTTTGTTAGCTTTTGCTGCATCTAAAGGTTTCAAGTTATATCAAATGGATGTTAAAAGTGCTTTTCTTAATGGCTATATAGATGAGGAGGTATATGTCAAGCAACTACCGGGCCTAATCATATTTACAATCTGTCCAAAGCCTTGTACAGTCTCAGACAAGCCCCTAGAGCATGGTATGATAGGTTAAAAACATTGTTACTTGAAAAGGGTTACCATGGGCAAGGTTGATAAAACTCTTTTTGTGCTTAAGCATGGCAATGATTCATTATTCGTTCAAGTGTATGTGGATGATATTATCTTTGGCTGTGCTTTTCATGATCTTGTGTCCAAGTTTTCAGCTATGATCAGTTCAGAATTTGAAATGAGTATCATGGGAGAACTCACATACTTTTAGGGGCTACAAATCAAGCAAACCAAGGAGAGTACTTTTGTGCATCAAACGAAGTATATGAAAGACCTTCTTAAGCGCTTCAACATGGACAAAAGCAAGCCTTTTCGGACACCAATGGGTACAACAATGACACTTGAACTTGATGAAGATGGTGACCTGGTCGATCACTTTTGTACCTCACGACATCAAGACCAGACATACAATTCAGCGTATATATTTGTGCTCGATTACAAGCTTCTCCAAGTGCTTCACATCGTCAAGCTATCAAAAGAATTCTCAGGTACTTACATGGAACTCAAGAACTTGACATTTTTCTTCCTTCTTCCTCAACCTTTACTTTGAAAGCTTTTTCGGATGCTGATTTTGGGGGTTCTAGGATTGATAGGAAAAGTACTTCGGGTGCTTGTCATTTTCTTGGTAATTTACTTGTTGCTTGGTCCTCTAGAAAACAAAACTCAGTTGCACAATCCACGGCCGAATCTGAATATGTAGTTGCTGCCAGCGCTTGTTCACAAATTCTTTGGATTGTTCAAACACCTAAGGACTATGGGGTTGATCTAGATTGTGTTCCACTGTTTTGTGATATCACAAGTGCCATTTGCATTGCTAAAAACCCCGTGCAACATTCAAGAACAAAGCACATTGACATTAGGTATCACTTTCTCTGTGATAATGTTGAAAAAGGAAACATTGTGCTTCACCATGTAGATACCGAACAACAATTGGCTGACATTTTTACAAAACCTTTGAATTTCACTGGTTTTTATTACATTCGTAGTGAAATAGGGGTTATGCATCCTCATGGGTTAAAATTAGGAAAAGCTTTCAAATTTGGGATCTGAATTTAAAAGTACTATGAGCATAGTATTTCATACATATATGACTTTGTGATTCCTTTTACATGCTGAAAGTTCTTACTACGTTACTCATGTTATACATTTTGTAGTTTTGCCATGACTAGTAATTGGAATAATTATTTTTCACTAAATCTTGTCATGATCGAATTTCCTTGCTGTTTTCAACTTTTTGCATGCTCACAAGTGTTTTTAATCATAAAGAATCAATCAAGCAATCAACTATTCACGGGTTTAGCTTTTATGATCAAATAAAAATGAGAAAAGATCAAGAGAATATGCATGCATCGCACTTCTTCTTTTGAGATGGCTTATCATTGCACTTAGATAGAACTTAGAAGAAGTTGTGTATGACTAAAACCATGTCTTTAAGCTTTTGATTGTCAAATGACATAGGCTTAGCTTGGTTGGTTAGAATAAGGAAGATGCAGCATATAACCTCTTGCAAATGTTATATCATCAGAATTTGTGCTTTAAATAATATCGGAAAATGAAAAATGCAGCAACAAGTGTCATACTTTCAGGTTTTGAAATAGTTAAGTTTGTGAGATCATGACTTGCTTAAATTGAAAATTACATTTGATCTCTAGCATGGCTTACACTACTTTATGTATCTCATTGACGTGATAGTGTAAGTTACTTGATAGTATGACTTGGATGAGCTTTGTTTTATATGTATATGTCATATTATGCTCATAACAAATTCAAATTTCTCTTTTGCATCTTGCTGAATACATTGTCAAACGGGGAGAAATTGATCACACATTGCACACATTCACAAGTGTTTTGACACGATTCTTCTCGGGGGAGAACTTTTTTGTTTTTCTCCTCATTTTATTTCTAATTTACAAAGGGGGAGCAATATTTCAGGGAGAAAATGTTTTCAAAACTTTTCATGTGAAAAAGCCAATGTTTTTGGATTTTAAGTGGTGTTGCCAATGCGTTCATCATGGGGGATATTGTGAGACCTATGTGTGCATAATACATTGGCTATTTTGATAAAAAGTTTTGAATATTGCCAAAACACCCTTTTCAACTAGGTTCGAGCTCTACAAAGGTCCGACAATAGGTCTGACATGTTTTGGGTAGCTCCGACAAGGTTCGACAATAGGTTCGACTTATTTTCGGTAGCTCCGGCAAGGTTCGATGTAAGGTCCGACTTCTTTTTCTAGGTCTGACTTATTTTGGCTAGGTCCGACTCATTTTTGCTAAGTCTGGCGCTAGATCGTGCTAGCTTTGGTAAGCTCCGACGCTAGGTCCTGCTAGCTTTGGTAAGCTCCGGCGCTAGGCCCCGCTAACTTTGGTAAGCTCCATCACTAGGTCTTGTCAGCTTTAGTAAGCTCCGACTAAAGATCCGGTTAGCTTTGGCAAAGTCCGGTGCTAGATTGCAATGGTTCTGCTTTTAACTTGCAATGTTTTGAACTTGCTTTGCACTTATGGAAAGTTTGCTTAGTATTCTTTTACTAAGTTTTTGATGCATTTTGGCTGATCATGGTGGTTAATGTTTTTGCTATTGTTTGCAACATGCTTTTGGGGACCGGAATCCCGACATCCAAGGATCTTATTACGTGGTGTCGTGCGATGCGACACCCAATAGTATACAGGAAAAGAACAAGATTAAATATGATACAAAGTCTTTATTTATAAACACAACAGAACTTTTACAATACTAAGCGGAAAGGAAAGTAACCTATACGTCATAGCTGCGCTCTCGGCACTAGCTATGCAAAAGCAAAGTCATCCATGTCCTGGATGCTTCGCACTAGCAACACAAAACTTACGGCGGTGTGCAAGGCTCCCACTCGGCTGTAAACCCTGGAGGTGGTGCACCCTCGTCATCGAACCCGTCATCAGACGCGTAATCTGTAAAAATTTGTTAACTGCAAACGTGAGCTTAAGCATCAGCAAGACTAACCCGTCTCACTAGACATATGCAGGGTGAGTACTAAGGATAGGTAAGGTAAAGTAGTAAAGGACTCGCTTACAAGTGGATCCTTAGCTTTCAAGTTATTATCAGTAGCTTACCAGTTTAATGAAAGTAACTTTAGTGACCATATTGGACAGCAATCAAAGTTCAAAAATAATTATAATTCAATACATCGTATTCTCCTGACTTCTTCCCAGCTCATGACATAGTCTGCTAGTCGTTGTGGGGACCGGAGTCCACACTTTCCAGGAATCACATTGGGTGGTGTTGTGCGATGCGACACCCAACAGAACACATGTAAAGGAACATGTATTACATAAATCATTTTCTGATATTTACAAAGATATTCAGTTTACAAATAGTTTATAAAAATAAACTACAGTGGAAGATAAGATTACAACTCTCGTACTCCAGTCTAATAAGCAAAAGAGAAGCCGTCCATCCCACGGACGCTCCTCACTAGCCACGAAAACCAAACAGCAGCGGCATGGTTCCCACATGAGTATATTACTCGGGAGTCCCGAGTCTCATCGGACAACCATAATCATAAGCATAGAGGTTAGTACCCGCAAAACAACTTATATAGCAACCGTGAGCACGAATGCTCAACAAGACATAACTGTCTCACCTAAACATGAAACTCTACATGAGGGTAAAGACATAAACATAGGATGGCAGATTTGCATAATGGACTCGCCTAAATGTGGGTCCTTATTTTCAGATTTATAGCAGCAGCTTAAACCTTGTGCGGGGCAACATCGTAACTCCACAATCAAACAAGAAATGCTTCATCACGATGCTGCATACCCAAGGTGGAAATTAAATTTAGTGAGCCCTATACTAAGACATACAACATAGAAATACCATGATAATATAATGTTCATAAGAGCAGCAATTAATTCTCATCCCAAGTGCAAGTATTTAGCTACGTCACAACTCAGTGAACAAGTGGTACTCATAACTGCGAGGGACTGTGATTTGAATCAATTATACCCGGAATACACGACACGTACGCTCGTACTGGAAGTCACATCGGTGCACTCCACGGATGTCATACGCAGCCACCTTTCTCAAGTTCCGCCCAAGTTGAATTGGTTCAATCGTCTAGGACAGTATCCCCACTCACGGTGCACCCTTCTGCTGTGAAGATGTCGTGAGCGAGCTTCCACCTACTGTGCTGTGGTCGAAAGCCTGAGGCGATCAAAAAAGTCTCAACAAAACTTCCCAAGGTACATCGGTTTCTTGGACCCCATATATCCAGTATGACTCCGGTAAAATTCGAACTTGCTCAGCAGGGTGGCATACGGATCGGTCCTTAACCGACACAGGCAGGGCTACGCACCCAAGACCACGTCTTACTGCATCCTATGCCACTGCCCGGCCTCATTTTCAGATTACTACTTCATTCTCTTTGAACCAATCCCGTGTGAAGAAGTCCTAGCCATGCGAGTAGATTCCAACTACTCGACTTCTACCGAATCCTATACAACATTGAACATAGCATAGTCTACACGCTGACTTGACAACTAACCAAATACTCCATAGTTTGATCTGGTCATGCAAGTGGGTTTTCAATCACTTAGCCCTAATGCACAATACTCACCCTAGACATAGGTGATAAAAATCAAAATTTTGTAATAGCGCTTAAATGCAAACCGGGGCTTGCCTGGTTGCAAAATGGTATCAAAGTTAATCTCTAGAGGGAAGACTTGAAGTAGCTCCAGGGTCCTCTTGAGCTCGGAAACTAATCGATATGCAAAGAATTATGCAAGTTAATCAATATCAGCATTATACTATAATTCAAAGGAAAGATAGTTAAGTATATGAATTTAAGCCTACTGGTTCTGGAAATTTTACAGGGGACACTAGGTACTATGGGGAAGATCTGGACCAAAAATTGGATATGTTCAAGGAAGCTTGCTGTCTCCAAAATTCCAACAATTAAAAGACTTCTCTGAATTTTGGTTTTAATTCTAGAGGTCTATCATGGCTGCTAGTGGTTGTACCGTACAGAGGGGTTATCACTGGTTCTAGGAAATTTTCTTTCATAAATTTCTAAGCTTAGTATTGGGACATATTGAATTTAGAAGTTTGGATAAATTTCTGAAATAGTTCTGATGTTTTTCGGCATTCGATGACCTTTTAGGAAAATCTCCAGCTTGATCTAGGTTATTAAAGTCCAATAAATCTGAAATTTACAGGACTTCAAAAACTTACTAAAGAACATTTTGGCAAAATTTAATATTTTTCTATGAAGTTAATCATCAGATAAAAATCAAACATGAATTTTCTTTAAAGGGCTCTACAGGAAAATCTAGGGATTTTCATGAAGATTGGGTTGTAGTTCTGGTTAGTGTAGATAAAGAGCAAACCAAAAAAGTTAGTTTGACAAATTTGAAGCTTTCTACTGAGATATATTCAATTTAGAAGTTTGCACAAGTTTATGTACAAAATCTAAATGAATTTGGCTATTTTTATGTGCATAGAGAATACACAGGTTATCAGACCATGTAAATGAAGTCTAATGACCCTAAAATTGTTACTGGAGTTCAATGATATTCAATGAAGGTTCTGTAAAAATTTGGAATTTTTAAAAAGAGCAGAACTATAGGAATTAATTCTTTAAGACTTTTTATTATTTGAATTATGGAGCAATATCTTTTGACTTTCATACAAATACAAGTGAAACAATGGAAAGTATTCTTCATGCTGGTTCTAACAAAATTTATTTGGGAATTTTTCGGACAATTCTACTAGGAGATATGATTTTTCTAAGTTTGATAAAAATCTGGGATTATTTTTTCACGAGGAAATTGAATAAAGAGAGACTGGGCCCACTGATTCCAAATGACCAATGGCAGCCGAGCCACGTGGAGGGTTACAAGCTTTTTGCGCATGGACACATTAAATCCCGAGGCCACAAAGGATCCTAAGGACTGGCCTCTACTCAATGACAAGCGGGCCCCAATACTTCTTCTTCTACCTCTGTCTAATAGCACAGCTGTTGGCGCTCGGCCGTCGGACACGGCGGTGCCTCGCTGACTGCCGTTACAGGGCACGGAAACCCTCGGTAATCGCCGCCCCTACCTAAAATCGGATGTAGAACACGATGGTGAGGTTCCCGACGGCGATTGGCGGACGGAGATGTGGTCTCGACGGCGGCGACGGTGGTGACTACTCCGGCGAGGTCGCAAGAGCCCTAGGGTTTCTTATTTCAATCGTGGTTTGTTTGTAAAGCTTCCTGGTAGCATGAGGAACTTGAAAATGAACCTCAGTCGAAGTGAAAACAGCTCCTATCGAGCTTCCTCCGATGACCTAGGTCGGGAATGGTGGAAAAAGGGGAAAACTTCAGGAATCCGAGTGACTCAACTAGGATTTCCCAAGAATCTTTCTCAGGGAGATGCGCACGCTATATAGGACATATCTGTAATCTAAATCGAACTAGGATGCAGGGTGTAACCCGAATTTGATTGAAACCTAAATAATATTCACATATGGATGTGCTACGGTAAAACTGGAACGAAGTAATCGAAAGGGAAGGAAAGGAAGAACAGTTTTCACCGTGAGACAATAGAGTTGCTGGCGATTCTTTTCTCTGTAGGAAGTAGGCCGAGACACAGCTTCTAGTCTCGTCTCCACGGCGAGACCGAGGTGTTTCTTCTCGGCAGCAACCTCGGCGGCCGCAAAATCCTTGTGTACGATGAAGAGGAAGCTCGAGCTGTCCGAGGAGTGTTAGGGGGCTGCGCATGATTGTTGATCAAATGGAAACGCAAGGAAAACAATCAATATTCACTGGTTACCTCGGATTTTTGAGTGGAACAGAGAACTGTCACCGTCGCTCTATTCTTACGGTGACCACAGCAGAGAGCAGCACTTTTGGCTGCGGAGTGAAGAATAAAGCGTTGGGAGGCAGAGGAGGAGGTGATAAGGAGGAGTTCTCCACCGCTGGAGCACTCGAGCGTGCCCATGTGCACCGCCAGAAACTGGGAGCGCGGGACACTCACGGCAATGGCGGTTCACTCGGTTTGGGAGGCTGACTAGTGGGTCCCACTGCCTGCTTAAGGTCATCCTCTCTGTATACTTCAATTCAGTCACCAACTTTCTTCCAAAATTTCCAGATATTTTATGGTAGACTAAATTGAAGGTATAGAAATTGATTCTGAAATCAGATTGTTGATTTGACAAAGTTTCACTTGAATTCAGATTTGAATTTGAATTTGAGTTGAATTCAATGAATCTATTGAATTAAGTAGCAAACTTGCATAAAAAATTATGAAACTTTGCAGGGATGCTTTTTGTAATATATGGAATCCATTGGTCAACTCAAATCTTCATGTTAACTTCATTTGAACATTAGTTAACTTTATTTTTTTTGAATTCCCTCATTTGGAGTTTGAATAAATTTGTTTTTCTCGTTCCCTTTTTAATTTTTTTAACATTCAAAATTTTTAGTCCAAGCTGAAATTTGCATTATGGAAATTAGGGTTTTTACAGTCATGCGACGAGATAATTCGCCCACCACCCACCAGCAGATCCCTGCAACTATTGTTCTGCGAACAGTGTCTTCTGCTGTTCGGTTAATCGCAGTAAACCGAAATTTCCTTCTATGGAGCGGAGCCAATTGTCCGCCTCCAACGGTTCATCGGCCTCCATAAAGACCGGCGGGTTCGCTGACATGAAGTCCGAGTATGAACTCGGATAGGGCTGTCGTGGACCCGCATCTGGTCGCCCCCCTTGACGGGACGAATGTTGAACCAAGGTCCGCAACAACTCGTTTTGCTCGTCGCACGAGCCGAGCACTGCGGCGAGAACCTCCGCGAGACTCCTCGGATGTTCAGGAGGTGGTGGTGGTGGACCTTGTTGCTGCGGTGTCGCAGCTTGCTCCTGGGTCGGAGTTTCATCCTCAAGACCACGGCTCGAGCCTCCCATCTCGGGCGTCGAACGCATACGCACCATGCTACATCCACATGATTTAAAAATCAGCAACATGTTTGTTTTTCCTTCCTCCATTTCATATTACAGTAGTGCGAATCTTGACAAGGAAATAAGTGAATAACATTCACATATATTGATAAAGTACAAACTTTATACAAAATATATTATCTCATGACCAAGTTTACAGTAGTGAACTCCAAAATGACGGACTCCCACTACGGAAGTGCATCCCTACTATACTTGGTCTCCATGAGACGTCATACACACCTTGTCATCTTATACACACCCACTACTATTTTTAATATGAGACAAACATGGCCACAAAATAAACACGAGCAACTACTAACTATACGTTGCCCCATGATGGCAGGAGTGCTGCCCCATCCTACTCCGATACGTCCTCTTCGGCGTACTCGAGTATCTCAGGATCTTCTTTGTCCTCGTCCTCAGGATTTGGTGCCACAGGTGCGGGTGCTGGAGCAGGAGCTTCTGCCTCACCCGCCATCGATGATGTTGTGGCAACTAATGATTGCACATCAGCCTATAGAAAAAACATCTTATAGTCTTCCAGTTCTTTTTATGCATGCTCACAACTGGCTTTCCAATCCTGAGTCTACTCCCTGGATTGATCCCGTTCTTGAGTCACCGTACTCAACTGATCATCCAGCAGCTGGACCTCAAGTTGACTCGCCTCCAACGCGCTTTCTACGCAGTGTGTTTCCTGGTGAGCTTCTGATAGATCTTGAACAGCTCGGTTCCACTAATTCTTCTTAACATTTAAACGTCGATTGAGAGGAGCAATCATGGCTCTAAGTGAGTCATTGGCCCACTCAAAGTGATCTCCTCGAATCATAGCTTGCTTCACATCACCCATCAACCTTTCAATGCTAGCATGCTGTGTAATGCTCACTTGACACGATGATGCTGCATATAACGCCAAGATTATCTTGGGTACCTCTTCGGGAATGACATAAGCTGCACCCATTCGCCTCGCCCACTCATCACTAGCTCTACCGTTGACTGGAAAGAGCGCGAATGGGGTGCCCACCATATGACGATAATGAAGCTTGCAAAACCTTGCAATAGCAACACTCGCGACAAAACACCACGTGTCTTCCAATTGAGCCCCTTTCACCTGGATGGAGAAAGGAGCCCATCCAATATACGACGTACCAGCGGGCACATCGACATAGATGGTGCATCTTGTCACACCTCCGTCATCGAATTCCCTTCCCCAATAGCTCGGTATGTCGCGATACCCAAACCGTTGAAGCAGCGCTATCAACAACTCCGGAAAAGCCCTTCGAAGAGCACACGTCACGAAGACCAATCCCTTTGGTAAATGTACCTTCAAGTCCGCCATCTGTGGAAAGAATACTTGAACAATGAAAAGGTTTCCAACTTCCAAAAGTTCAAGAGAAGTTTAAAGCTGGAGTAGTAATCACGGTCTATTCCAGCTGACCTACCTGTATAAATTCACAATTTTCATACAGGAAATTTCAGAACCAAACGTTGGGTTGAAAACAAAAGTCATAGTACACTTTACAACCTTTCCATATTGTACTCTTACAGCTCCAGATGAGCTAGGAAGTAGTGTCTATACAGGTTTAAAGTTGACCCAAGTTTTCTGGAAATTTTGACAGAACCTCCCTTGTATATGTGGTTATTTCCACAATTTATACAGGTATATCATAACAATATATTGAGGTAATGACAAAATAAACATTGTACAACATCAAGTTAAAAATCCAAAAGTAAAAGACTTCATCCTAGAAAAATTTTTTATACAGGTATAGCGCGCAAATTCGAAACTATGTGCAAACTGTTTCAAGTTCTGGTCTGCCAGAACCAAGTTTGCGACAATAGGAATTACAGATAGTTACACCAAGATTCAGGTCATGAGTGCAACATAAAGTTGATAGAGGACTTCCTAATCCTTCCATAAATGTATATATGTGACCATGTCACTATTATGGATTAAGAGCTATAACTATCCAAACTTAACGGATGAACTGACTGGTTTTCACCAGCAGTCCTGCAGTCACTGTTTTGAACTCAAAATTTGATTTGACTCAAATTTGAATCAGGAAAAACTTTGAATAACAAATCTGCAGATCTCTTTCTACCCTTTCCAGATATGTATCACCATAAGGCAGAAGATATTTCTACAGTGAGTTATGGCAAATCTACAGAGACTGGTACAATGGTATGGTCATCTGGAGCAGTTTTAATATACTCCGAATTTCAACAGATTATCAAGCTTTTCTGCCTTGATGGTCAACAGAAACGTTGTAGAGGTCTTCAAGAGATCTCCATACATATAGCATACCCCTATGTTAAATAAAATTAACCAGGATCATAATCCAGCGAAGTTGAGCAAACCTCTGCCAGAAATTATGAATCTTTGTTCTAACCCTTTGTCGAGTCGAAACCCATTTTGTGTAGTCCAAGCCTACCAGCATGAGATAGTCGGACTTTCCAAAACTTAATGCAGCCATTCTGTCATTGGGGATGGTCAAGTATCAAATTTGATACTGGCGGTACTACGTGCCTCACCAAATGAAATTCTAACCCGGTATATCCGGATACATTTAAAGGTGGCCCTAGTATCGTTCACTCGCAAACGTGCTCTACACGGGTCGCTACCGTAGTCAGTGTAGCTGCAAAAGACAAACAATCCCCTTTCACACCTGCACACCACAAGGGCAGTTCGCGGAAACATGATAAGCAGTCACAATAATATATAAGAAAGTAAATGCATACGACTCTGGTATGAGTCGCCCTCGAGCGATGTCATGTCTCGAGGTACGTGACTGTACTACGTCTGTACAGCGAAGACTCCCGCACGAACTGGCTTATACATGCTCGGGCATACGTGTTTCGCATGCTCCCATAGAACATGAATAGTTCTAGAGATGCATACTATCAGGTTATCCACCACCCGACTGGGGCTCTCACAAATTTTGTGTCACGCTGGGGTACCGTGTGTCATATGTTCTCAAAAATATGAAAAGCTTCAAAGACTCATATTGACTTTCCGTGCCAAGCCACATAAACAATTACATACCACATCTCGTATGCTGAGCTTACCGAGACTGATCCACTCTCGGTGGCGTACCTTACCTCTTACCTGACGTCGGAGCATCGTTACATAGTTAATAACACATATGTTAGTTCCCACCATTATATCTTATACTAATAATACTCCTTATATGGGCATATAGTTAATTCCTCACTCATATAATCCTAAGTTTTTGAAAATATGCTCTTCTCAAGCATACTGTTCCCAATGATGCTCTGATACCATGCTGTGGGGACCGGAATCCCGACATCCAAGGATCTTATTGGGTGGTGTCGTGCGATGCGACACCCAACAATATACAAGAAAAGAACGAGATTAAATACATTACCAAGTCTTTATTTATAAACATAGCGGAAGTTTTACAATACTAAGTGGAAAGGAAAAACAACTATACATCATAGCTACTCTCTCGACACTAGCTATGCAAAAGCAAAGTCATCCATGCCCCGAATTCTTCGCACTAGCGACACCAAACTTACGGCAGCGTGCAGGGCTCCCACTCGGCTGTAAACCCTAGAGGGGGTGCAGCCTCGTCATTGAACCCGTCATCAGACGCGTAATATGCAAAAACTTGTTAACTGCAAACGTGAGCTTAAGTCTCAGCAAGATTAACCCGTCTCACTAGACATATGCAGGGTGAGTACTAAGCATAGGTAAGGTAAAGCTGTAAAGGACTCGCCTACAAGTGGATCCTTAGCTTTCAAGTTATTATCAGCAGCTTACAGTTTAATGAAAGTAACTTTAGTGATCATATTGGACAGCAATCAAAGTTCAAAAATAATTATAATTCAATACATCGTATTCTCCTGACTTCTTCAGTATTTTACTACGTCACAGCGCAGTGAACAAGTGGTTCTCTATTACTGCGAGGGACAGTGATTGCAATCAGGATACACCCGAATAACATGTCACGTACACTCGTCCTAAGGAGCGTGCCGTGCTCCTCACCATGTCATACACAGCCACCTTTCACAAGATAACTCAAATGTCGAACTGGTCCCACCATCGCGGGCATAAGGTTCCCGCACGGAGCGTTTCTGTGTCCGCCGGCAAATTTACACCTTACTACCCTCAGCCCACCCCTATCGATAATGGGCTATGCCTCGACATCCGAGTTACCAAGTTACATCAGTTTCCTAGCTTCCATATGCCCAACATGCATCCGATACTGTACAAACTTCTCCAGCAGGGCCGCACACGGATCGGTCCTCAATCAACACAAGCAGGGCTACACACGTGAGACCACGTCTCGCTGCATCCTACCAATAGCTCAGTCTCAATATCATACTCATAAACTGTTTCTTTATCCCATTTCATCCCGTGTGATAAAATCCTATCTCGCGAGTAGATTCCAACTACTCGACTTCTACCGGATTCCTATGCATGTAAGCTTGGCATTTTCTACTTGTCGGGCTGTAGACCTACCCAATACTCCATGGGATTTTTGGGTCATGCAGGTGGATGTCAAACATGATGAGGACATCACAACAGCGGAAACGCGCATTGAACTGCAAGGACCAATCACAAGAGCACGGGCACGGTTATTAAATCAGCAGGTGAATTCGTTCTTAACTTCTTTTGCATGTGAGTTTGAGAATAGATTGCTATGTGATAATTTAATTGTTATTAGGAATAATGGAGAAGATCAACAAGTGAAGGAAGGAGGCCTTGGGAGCATCGAGAACCACCTGGGACGTTCACAAGTAGATGGAAACAGTTTACAACTCGGACTCGAGTTCAACTCGGAGTCCAGGAGCAGTCCACCTGAAAACAGACGCCCAGGAGGCATACTGACTCCGTTTTCGACGTTCTACATATGCACGGAAAGAGGAGAAGATAAACTTTCCAATGGTTCTGGTCCCACCTCAAAATTCTTCCGGAGTCATTGGGAATCGTCGAAACAAGTCGAGTCCAGATTTCTGTCCGGTGCTGCGCCACCGAATCGGGCCTTTGGGCTTTGTATCCCGTAAGAGTCCATTAGGGACGCGTCTAATCGTGTTTTGGTAGAACCCTAGCCTATAAATACTGCAGCCGCCGGTCATATTCGGTGGGTTTTGCTTAGATCAATAAAATCGCCGTTCTATGGTTTGTGAGACCCCAATTTTGCGATTTCTGATCGTGTCTTCTACGTTCTTGCTCGTGTTCTCGATTGCACTTGCAGGGATTAGCCTTCTTGGCGAGGTCAAGCGTGTGCAGCATGGTTGATAACCAACGGAGCCGTGGTGTAGTGATTGCAGGGGTACTCGAACCGCTCGAGTGCCGCGGATCATCAACGTCGAGTTCTCCACCCCAATCAACATACCTTTCGGAAGATCGGGCCTAAACCTACTCATCAATTGGTATCAGATTTCCAGGTTGCCCGTGAGGTATCTTTGTTTTCCTTCCTTCCATTAGATCAATTTTGTTTCGTACCTAGAGTCCACAGAAAAGCCACAAAAAAAAATTAGGTCATTTTTACCGCTTCCCAGACTATAGTGCCTGCAGTTTCGTTTTTCAGTTTGCATTGTTGAGTTTGCATTCGTGTGGTTGAGTCTTGTTGCTGGTTTAGCTTTGTGTTTTTGGGTCCTAGTTAATTGTGTTTCGTCCTTGTTTTCTTGCTATTCGACACCTATTCTACAATCCCTAAATAACAAACCGATCCGCCACGTTCATCGGTTTGCCCTAGCTAGCCGCCTTGCGTGAACTCCCGCATCGCAAACCCTAGATTAGGTGACAAATCTTTGTGCCATTCATCCTTGAATCATCACACACCACCCCATTAGTTGCTGTGCAAATTCCCGATCGTTTTCGTATCCGATTGTGAGTTCTGTTCTCAAACCGAGTTGGAATCAACATCTAAAAAATCGTAACTCGGATAGCCTATCTTAAAATGGCCATAACTTTCGCATACGAACTCGAAATCGGGCGAATTTTTTTTTTTCAAATTCATCTACGCGAAATTTCGCATCTGATTTTCCGCCGCGTAGCCGCGTTCGGCGAAATTAGATTGCCCAAATTCCCCTCGGAAGATAGGCTATCCGGCCTCCGAAGTTTCAGCACGAATTTTAAAGAATTTTCTTGATTTTCTATAGGCGGCATATTACATCCAATTGAGCTGCAAATTTGTGTGCTTCCTATATTTGTGCTACTGAGTAAAGAAAAAATATCAAAAAAATATTACAAAAAAGAAAAAAATAGTGAAGAGCACGCATATTAAAGCAATTGGCCTATACCACTTGGCGCTGTTTGTTTGGTTATATCATTATGTCTTTCTTTTGCCTTGATACTTCCTTGTGTTGTGCTAGGCTCTAGGGCACTCAGTTGACCAGCAACAGTTTCCTACATTGAATACTTATTCAACTTTGTTTAGCTGTTAACGATTTTCTGCTTATTAGCCACCATATTGTGCCATCCAAGCTCCACCTTTCTCTTGAGCATAACATGTACCTTTGCAATCACCCCATGCTTCATTGGTTCATCTCACCGTCCACACCACCTGCTGTGTTGGTAAGAACACTTGTAAGAGTGTGGTAAGACGCTTGAGCGAGAGAGATTGTTTTCTTCCACCTTCCACACTGTCACTGTAGTTGATAGGGATAACATTTTTTTTGTTGTCTTTTGTTTCCTACTAACAATGGCAGGAGAAGAAAATAATGACGAATGTGTTCAACATGTTGAGTTACGTGATATGTTCGCCAAATACAACGCAGCAACGGAGAAGTCATTGGCGAACTTGACTCACCAATTGGATGACCTTGCTCTTCGGATGAATACTTTTGAGGCTCGGTTGCCTCTCGCTGGAAGACAAGAAGACAATGCTTATGATGAACTGGAAGATCACAGTAATCAGCCAAGACTGCCACTTTATCGTCGAGGTATGGGAGGTAATAATCATAACAATTATAACCGCCCTCCTGATGATCCTTTTGCTAAAGTGAAATTTACTATACCCTCTTTTTCTGTTGCTTATGATGCTGAGGCTTATCTTGATTGGGAGATGACAGTAGAGCAAAAATTTAATTCCCATTTAGTTCATGAACAACATAGAGTTCGTCAAGCCACTAGTGAGTTTAAGGACTTTGCTATCATATGGTGGAATGAACTTGTTAAAACTAGAACTGATCCTCCAACATGGGATAGATTAAAGGAAGCTATGCGTGTTCGATTTGTTCCTCCATCTTTTCAGCGGGACCTTCGCAAAAAATTGCAGCGTTTAGACCAAGGTAACATGTCCGTAGAGGAGTATTATCAAGAGTTACAAAAGGGTATGCTGCGTTGTGGGGTAGTAGAGGACATGGATGATAAAATAGCTCGTTTTTATGGGGGGTTGAGGCGTGAAATTCAGGACATTGTTGATTACAAAGAATATGATACTGTTAACAGATTGTTTCAGCTTGCTATGTTGGCAGAAAAAGAATTGCAGGGCCGACAACAACAGCAACAACGCACGAGGAGCAACTTCACGCCGCGTGCAGCAACTACACCATCCAAAACAGCACCATCTTCGGCCCCCCGTGCAGCGACTACACCACCCAATGGCGGCCAACGAACTATACCTGCTGCTCCACCTTCTCGCGTGCCGGAAGGCAGCAAGGCGACATCATTCAAGCCTTCGTCGTCCACTCCTTCTACGGGTCGTACTTCCGACATTAAGTGTCACCGCTGCCAGGGACTTGGTCATATGATGAGAGATTGCCCGAGCAAACGAGCATACATAGCACGCGACGATGGCGGGTATGATAGTACTTCGGATGTTGAAGATGAATATTCTCTTGCTACTGACTTTACATATCCAAATGACGAACACACCGAAGAAGAGGTACTTGGTACAGCGGCGACAGAGAACTATAGGAGCATCATTGTGCAGCGTGCCTTGAGCTCCAAAGTGGAGACCGATGACAAGCTACAACGACACAACCTCTTCCACATGTTTCTCGTCGTCAAGGACTGCCGTGTACACACTATAATTGATGGAGGTAGCTGCAATAACTTGGTAAACACGGACGTCGTCAAGAAACTCGGTTTGACAACAAGAGCACACCCTCATCCGTACCACATTCAATGGTTCAACAACAGTGGTAAGGTTCGGGTAACACAAACAACGAGAATCCATTTTTCAATTGGTTCATACCATGATTTTGCTGATTTTGATGTTGTTCCTATGGATGCTTGTTCTCTTTTATTGGGTCGTCCTTGGGAATTTGATACATATGCTATTCATCATGGTAGAACCAATAAATATACTCTCATGCATAAGGGAAAGAAAATCACTTTGCTCCCCATGACTCCTGCTGAAATTGTGCATTTTGAGAAGAGTAAAATTCGTGAGGGCAAAGCAACTAAATTAGAATCTGAAAAACAGCAAGTTATTAAGTTAAAATCACCATCATTGCTCGCAACTAAATCTGAACTTGCTGATTTATTCGATGCTAAGGGGATGTGCTATGCTTTAGTTTGCAAAGAAGCCTTGTTTTCACTTCATGAATTGTCTATTGCATTGCCCCCTGCTGTTGCTAACCTTTTGCAAGAGTTTGAGGATGTGTTTCCCTCCGAGATACCCCCTGGTTTACCACCGATGAGAGGCATTGAGCACAAGATCGATTTGATTCCAGGAGCAAGTTTGCCAAATCGTGCAGCATACAGGGCGAATCCACAAGAAACTAAGGAAATTCAGCGACAAGTCCAAGATCTTTTGGACCGCGGGTACATTCGTGAAAGCCTTAGCCCTTGTTCCATTCCTGTTCTTTCGGTTCCTAAGAAAGATGGTAGTTGGCGCATGTGTGTTGATTGTCGAGCGATTAATAACATCACCATTCGATATCGTTATCCTATTCCTCGATTAGATGACATGCTTGATGAATTGAGTGGTGCTATCATCTTCACAAAAATTGACTTGCGTAGTGGTTACCACCAAATTAGAATGGCACTAGGAGATGAATGGAAAACTGCATTTAATACCAAGTTTGGACTTTATGAGTGGTTAGTCATGCCTTTTGGTTTAACTAATGCACCCAGCACCTTTATGCAATTAATGAACGAGGTTTTACATGCTTTCATTGGACAATTTGTGGTGGTTTACTTCGATGATATCCTCATTTACAGCAAGTCATATGATGAACATCTTGATCATTTACGTGCTGTTTTTACTGTTTTGAGAGATGCACGTTTGTTTGGTAACCTCGAAAAGTGCGTTTTTTGCACCAATCGAGTCTCGTTTCTTGGCTATGTCGTTTCCTCGCAGGGAATTGAGATGGATGAGGCAAAAATTGAAGCAATCACCAGCTGGCCAGCCCCAACTACCATCACACAGGTTCGTAGTTTTCTTGGTCTTGCAGGATTTTATCGGCGCTTTGTGCGGGATTTCAGCACCATTGCAGCACCTCTACATGAGCTAACGAAGAAGTGAGTTCCATTTCGATGGGGCAAACAGCAGCAACAAGCTTTTGATGATCTCAAATCGAAGCTTACACAAGCACCATTACTACAACTTCCTGATTTTGACAAGACCTTTGAGCTAGAATGCGATGCAAGTGGCATTGGTATTGGAGGCGTTCTCATACAAGGAGGTAAACCCGTTGCTTTCTTTAGTGAAAAACTTCATGGTCCTTCTCTGAATTATTCCACTTATGATAAGGAATTGTATGCCTTAGTCCGTGTATTACAAACTTGGCAACATTATCTTTGGTCTAAGGAGTTTGTCATACATTCCGATCATGAATCATTGAAGTATCTTAAGTGTCAAACCAATCTGAATAAACGACATGCTAAATGGATTGAGTTCATAGAGTCGTTTCCATACATCATTAAGCATAAGAAAGGGAAGGAAAATATCATTGCCGATGCATTATCTAGGCGTTATACCATGCTATCCCAACTTGATCATAAAATCTTTGGTTTGGAAAAAATTAAAGCATTATATCCTACTGATTTGGACTTCAAAGATGCTTTTGAAAATTGTAGAGAAGGAAGAAATTGGAATAAATATGTGCTGCGAGAGGGTCTCCTCTATCGTGCTAACAAGCTATGCATTCCAGCTAGCTCCGTTCGTCTATTGCTTTTGCAGGAAGCACATGGAGGAGGTTTGATGGGACATTTTGGAGTGAAGAAAACTGAAGACGTGCTGTCCACACACTTCTTTTGGCCAAAGATGAGGCGTGATGTCGAGCGCTACGTGTCACGATGCACTACTTGCAACAAAGCTAAGTCTCGCCTTAACCCACATGGTCTTTATATGCCTCTTCCTGTTCCTAGTGTACCTTGGGAGGATATTTCTATGGACTTTGTTTTGGGATTGCCTAGGACTAAGAGGGGGAGGGATAGTATTTTTGTAGTTGTTGATCGTTTTTCCAAAATGGCACACTTTATACCTTGTCATAAGATTGATAATGCCTCACACATTGCTGATTTATTTATGACGGAAATTGTTCGTTTACATGGTGTGCCAAATACCATTGTTTCTGATCGTGATGCAAAATTTTTAAGTCATTTTTGGAGAACATTGTGGTATAAATTGGGAACCAAGTTGCTGTTTTCAACTACATGTCACCCACAAACGGATGGACAGACTGAGGTAGTTAATCGTACTTTATCCACTATGTTACGGGCTGTCTTGAAAACAAATTTGAAGTTGTGGGAGGAGTGTTTACCACATATAGAATTTGCTTACAACAGATCCGTTCACTCCACGACAAAGGTAAGTCCATTCCAGGTAGTGTATGGTTTCAATCCCCGTGCTCCTATTGATTTACTACCTTTGCCTCCTTCTGAAACTATAAATTTGGATGCTACACAACGATCTGAATTCATTCTTAAGATGCATGAAACTACAAAGAAAAATATTGAAATGATGAATGAGAAGTATAGGATTGCAGGTAGTAAAGGTAGAAAAGAAGTAAAACTTGAACCGGACGATTTGGTGTGGTTACATTTGAGAAAAGAGCGATTTCCCGACTTGAGAAAATCTAAACTTATGCCACGAGCTGCTGGTCCTTTTAAGATCGTTGAAAAGATTAATGATAATGCATATAAGCTTGAATTGCCTCCCGATTTTGGGGTTAGTCCTACATTTAACATTTCAGATTTGCGACCGTACTTGGGAGAAGAAGATGAACTTGAGTCGAGGACGACTCCAATTCAAGAGGGGGAGGATGATGAGGACATCACAACAGCGGAGACGCACATTGAACTGCAAGGACCAATCACAAGAGCACGCGCACGGTTATTAAATCAGCAGGTGAATTCGTTCTTAACTTCTTTTGCGTGTGAGTTTGAGAATAGATTGCTATGTGATGATTTAATTGTTATTAGGAATAATGGAGAAGATCAACAAGTGAAGGAAGGAGGCCTTGGGAGCATGGAGAACCACCTGGGACGTCCACAAGTAGATGGAAACAGTTTACAACTCGGACTCGAGTTCAACTCGGAGTCCAGGAGCAGTCCACCTTAAAACAGACGCCCAGGAGGCATACGGACTCTGTTTTCGACGTTCTACATATGCACGGAAATAGGAGAAGATAAACTTTCCAATGGTTCTGGTCCCACCTCAAAATTTTACTCGATGGCATCCACTGATTCTTGGCAGAGGGATGCGCTAAGTAGTACGGAGTGTAATCCTTAATTGGATTGAAGAAACATTACATGTAGAAGAGGAATTAAACCGAGAAGTTAGCTAGTACAATGGCAACGGCCGAAAGCAAAACTCGCATGATTTGCTTGATATGGAATGAAACGAAGAACGGTTTGTACCGTGAGTTAGCAGGTGCAGAAGCAAAGCTTCTTGCTGTTGGAGTCCGGCCAAGAAACTTCTCCTAGCTTCGTCTCCACGGCGGAACAGAGAAGGTCCGATGGTGGCACAACGACGATGTCCGCAGGACTTCAAAATATTGGCAAAACAGTGAGCAATGAGACGAGCTAAGGGGTGGAGAAGATAGAGCATGGCCTTGGCGCCATCTTTGCTGTTTGCATCAAAGAGAATAGAGGTAAGACCGAGGTGCCCACCGGGGAGGAATAGAAGGCGGCGAAAATGGCGACAGCGGGCAGAACTGCGCATTGGGAGGGCAAAGCAAACTTGGGAACTCATCGCCGTCGGTAAGGAGGGGTTTAAATAGTCCAGGAGAGGCGAGGAGGGGCGGCCACGACGCAAGCAAGCAGGCAGCTTGGTGGCTTGCATGCCGTGCGGTGTCGACCGTGAAAACAGAGTTGCTGCACCGTATTGTAGTCACTGGACAGTGGGTTCCACAATTCCATACTCATCCCTTCTCTGGTTGAACAAATATCCTACCAACTAGTGTCCAAAATTCATGAAAATATGTGGATAGGCCAAATTAAATATGGAGATTCATATTTGAAATTGGACTTTAAATTTGGACAGGTTTCAATTGAGATTCAAATTCAAATTTGAATTTGAATGAATTTCAATGGAGTCACTGAATTAAATAGCAATTGAGCTTCAAAAATTCTGAAAATTTGCAGGGGTGCTATTTGGAATATCATGAGGCCATGGAAAAATGATTAGCGTCATATTTGAATATTTTTGACAGGGCCTAAATGTACAGTAGCTATATTCAAGTTTTGAAATAATTTGAAAATATTTAGTACTGCATTTTGTTTTGCCATAGCATTTTTCTATTCAATAAATTCCAAAATTTGCTGAAAGGTCACTTGAATTATCCTAGGGTCATTTGTGAAGTCCATCCCCTATGTTATTAAAATTTAAGTATGAGTGAAAGAAAGATTTTTGATGAGATTCAGTTCATGTGCACAACCATAATTGATCTCCACTATGGTTGATAACATACTGGTAACTGAACTTTTTATTTAAGGAAAAACTGGGATTTTACAATGCTTATGTGAGGTGCTCACGTAAGGTGTTGTGGTTTCAGAACGAACGTGAGTCAAGTCGGGGACTTGTGCTCAGAAATATTGGTTGTTTATTCATGTGCAGGTGTTCCTTAAGTTCAAGACAGGGCTGTTGATGGGATCCATTGAACTAGTCTTAGGGAGAAGATGAGGTTCAACAACCATGTTTAGGAGGAATTGTGGTTGAGTTGATCAGGAGGTCGTGCAACATGTTTGAATCAAGAACAATGCATATAAAGGTATCGTGGACGTCGTTGGAAGGTGTTTGCACGTGTGCATGGACTGCATGGACGTGGCTACATGGTTCCAAGGCGTGATGAAGAGATGTGGACGTAAAGAATTGGTCAGAAAGGTCCAACCGACTAGGTTATGGACTCAGGTTGCGGCTGAGTCGGGTTTGACTCAAATATGGAAAGATTTAAGTTGGTTATGGTAGGATTTCGTGTGGGTCACAAATTGGGTTGTTTTATGAATGTGGGATACGTTCCTAATGTGTTTGGAAGTCCTAAGAATCCTTCTATCTGCGTATGGAAGAGTCTTCAGCAATTATGGGAAGTATCAGTTGAATCTGAGTAGGATTTGAGTCCTAGTTAGGATTGGGTTGACCTAAGGGCTGGTTATATAAGCAAGGGAGGCCAGAGCTCGTGGTACACGGATTTTGCGCTGTTCCTCTTGTGTTCTATTAAATAAAGATCATAGACTAAAGGAACTTTTGTGCCTTGTTCGTCCGACTTGTTTCAGACAAGTTTTTCTCGTCGAGTTTCTGCACAGCACTACCTTGTTTCGGTGGTTTTATCATAGCTCGAATTTTATAGATCCAATTGATGTGATTCTTTTTGAGTTGTCTTCACAGCTTGATCATCTATTATCTGTTAAAATTTCACGTTCGTTGGATTGGTGGTTTCTGATCTACACGAGTTTCTTTTGCAGTGTTGCAGATCTGGTTTTTCTCAGGTAGAGTAGATCGACCTTTGTTTGATCTTTTGATCATAACTTGTGTTTTTCTCAACAGATATTCATGATTATTGTTGTGACGTCTTCGCGACATGATTCTCCACAATCTATACTGGTTTGTCACAATTGATAATGTTTAGATTAGCCGCACATACGATTTCTTTAATAGATCAATTTTCTGCCAAGGGGTTTTTGTTGCTTTTTCTGAAAAAGTTGTAATCTACTATTCACCCCCTCTGGTAGCTTTTCACATGCTCTTCAATCCTACAACCCAAGTAACCAATAATACTATACCCAAATCCATCTATTAACAATAACCAACCATAAATGACCATTCAACATAAATAACCATATCCATCCATACTCAAGTAACCATAACCAATTCCATAATCCAATATCCAATTCCAGCTCATATTCAATACTCAGGTCCATAACTCTAATCATGTGAGGGTCCAGGTCGCTCGTAATCGGGAGCATGGCTATCATTATAGTTTTACACTCTACAAAGGTGGCACAACTTTACCCACAAGTTCGTGATTTCATCATCTTTTGACGACTAAGAATCTCTATGTTCCCTATGACACTTCTGACGGTGTGCGGCCAAGAGATCACAAAATAGCCTTTACAAAGTGATTACCAGCATGTTGCGGACCCATTAAGGTTTCACCGAAGGTGATGTCTCACAACTGAGCACATCCATCCAAGGGACCCCTATAGTGCCGTTCGGATCCCAGGGTAGTTCCACCACTATTGCAAACCCAACCGACCCCCATTCCACGAGCCTTCCATATGATTTGAACGATGCTGGCAGTACACTAATTAATTAGTTAAGCAGCACCCATACTTAGCTCTATTATTGCACTGTTATCCTGGGTGGTTGCTCCACGAATTTGTCCTTAGATCTAAAGCAAACAAAACTACCAAATCATCCAACCCATTCTGCATAACCGGCTTGCTAGATCCCTAGGTTCCATGTTGCTAAAGGGTCATTATCATCAATTCACATAAATCATATATTCACCAGTTCATAATTAAGTCATTTGGTTATTCCCAATCCCAATTAAGTAAAGTGGAGCAAAAGTGTAAAGTATTCTTCTTGACTCTCTACGTTACATCCCGAACGACAAGGATGGGCATACAAATCTAGTAAACACTTATTTATGGGTTTCCCATCAATTTGACACAAGCATGCAAGTTCAAAACAAAACATTTCAAAAATAGGATCAAAATGTTCAAGGGCACTTGCCTTCCTCCGGTGGCTGGTTTGGATCGAGAGCTTCAAAGTTCTGGAGTCGAAGGTCCTCGTAAGCACCTTCTAGAGCGTTTTCTTCTATTCTACATGACAAACATGTGAAACAAGCATTACAATCAATAAATGCTCATATATTACACAATCTGTCATGATATGCATGAGTGATGCAATTATAATGTAGTGCATGTTATTAGGTTACTGCTATTGCTTACTAACTGGTGACAATTGAGTTTTACGTGTTTGAGCAAGTTTCGAGTCATTTCTAGGAAAACTGGAGAAGTTTTAGAATTTCAGGTATTCAAGTCTGAACTAGTCTGCAAAGGGGCCGGACATGTCTGCTCTGGATCGGACAAGTCTGCTATGGTCTAGGGTTTCGCGAACTTCCCAACTAGGCATGGTTTGAATCATGTGTGGGGTCAAAACCAATGTGGAAAGTTGGATCTAGGATAGTTACCGTGGAAGTAATGGTTCAGTGGCTGAAGATTGGCGTAACGCGCGAAACTCGATGTCTAGATCCGTTAACAATGAATCGGCGGCAGGACGTAGAAGAAGAACGTTGATGTCGAAGAGTTGATGAAGAAGAACGCAGTGGTGGCAACAATCTTGCTTGATCTTTCCTTTTTCCTTCCTCCCTTCCCTTCTTCTTTCTTCTCCTCCCTTCCCTCGTGGCAAGAGCTTTTCTCCTTGGACGGCGGCTCACGATGAGAGACAAGGCAGTGGAGTTTTTCTTATGTGGGCAGGGGTAAGAGGAGGGTTTTGGGTTGTTTGTATAGGGGGAATAAGTGGTGGGGTAAGGGTTGAATCCTAATAGAAGTCGGTAGGGATGGTAGGGCCTTTATGGGGTCCCACTTGGGCTCTCTGGGGGTGGGGTACGACATTCTGGGGCCCAAACATGTCAATCATCTAATAACTCGTTGTGGAGAAAATAATAATCCGAGTTGAAACCCTAGAAACCGGGGTACTCCGTATGAAGGTCGAACAAGTCCGTTTTCGGTTCTGATGTCACAACGGACTAGTCCATTGTTTGAGCAAACAAGTCCATTGTTCCACAATAAAAAAGGGAATCATGGACTAGAATGCAATTATTCGAACAAGTTCAGGGCTTTACAGTTTTAGCATCGGACTAGTCCGTAATATTGTCCGGACAGAAATAGAGTCAAAACCGAACTACTTCGTACCAATTATCAGACAAGTTCGTTGCTCTGAAGGATCTGAATCAAGCCAAAGTAGATGGGTATACTGGACTAGTTTTGGGTGGGGACTGGACAAGTCTGTACCCAAGGCTGATTTGAATTGTTCTTTTGCCTCCAATTTATTTTAATTTTGTTCCTTTTTGTGTTACAATATATTAAACATGTATGATAATGAATGCATTGCATGATGAATGAGAGTGTTGCAACAGACGAGTCTCAAATTCTGCAAGCAACTTCTTTTCCTCATCATCAGTGGCCTTATCTGGAATGACAGGCCGTAAAGGAGCCGCAGGACAAGCATTTGAGATCGCCCGGACACGGACCAAACATATGAGACACATGCGGGAAACCTAGTCGCGATAATTGGTGCAATTGAAAAGCATCTAACATTGCAAAACTAGAGTACCGCCTGACAAAGAAGTCATCATGATGAGACAATCGACAACGACTAGAACGCAAAGTGAGCAGCGAAGAGAGCACAAATGAATAAGCAGTGCAAGCTGCAATTTTTTTTACCTAGATAAAACCAGCCTCAACTGGTGGTGGTGGATCACGAGGTGCAGGATAAAGCATGGTATTCAATGAATCACGGCCGCGCTGCTGCTTGGAGCAAAGCACCCATGGGTGGAGGCGCTTTGGGCCACGGACGTGCGCTCTTGTGGGCCAAATTGGAGACGACACGATGGACCATGTACCCAACCGTGTAAGACCGCAAAACACACCAAGCCAGGCGGTGGATCCAATACAATCATACAAACGCCGATTTAGGCGGTGGATTCAGCAGATCTTGCCAGGCGCCGACTTCAATGGAATGGCGACGGAGGAACTCTGATAGGAAGCTGCCAGATCGGCAGAGAGTGGCGGGGCGATAGTAGAGATAGCCCGTCCAGAGCACCTCGATAAAGCGTACGAAGCCGTAAAGAGAAGTGATCGATCGGGAATGAGCGAGACGAAACCAGAGAGATGAGCAACCATCCTAGGCGGAGAAAAAAAACTCTAACCCTAATTAGATGGCTCTAATACCATATTAAGAATAGTGCTTATATTGATATGAAGCTAGGAGACCTAAATATATGGAGTACATGAGAATTACAAATATGGAGAAAACCACTTACACAAACAGAAAATACAAAAGAACTCATATATCTCTAACAGAATTTAGGTTTTAGTATTTGATCAATCTTATCTCTAGTTGTCCCAGTAGATAACTTGGAAGCCGAGTTCAAGAATGATTTCCTTAACACTAATATTTTTCCCTTCATTTCTAATTATCGTCGTTGATGTGTTGTATTTTACTATGTAAATGGTATTATTCTTTTGGATAGCCTCTAGGCAATGTGTAGACAGTCCTTGATAGTCATATGTTGTGCATAAATCCTGTTATCACAACAGGAAAACGATTTATTTTCGTCGGCTACCTATATTTTTGTTGGCCCACACCAAAATAAGTCTGTTTTCGTCAGCCTATGAAGGCCGACGATAATAACATAGTATTTTTGTTGGTTTTTCAGATAACACACAAAAATAACGTAATTTCGTCGGCTTTCAACACCACTCGCGAACTTAATGCAGTATTTTTGTTGGTTTGTACTATAGTGCATGAAAATAAGTGACGTACACATTATTGCCATCGGCTGCAAAAGAAGCTGACGAAACTACATATAATTTCGTCGGGTGCACAATCAGCTCACAAAAGTAAGTTTTATTTTCGTTAGTTAGAGCAAAAGCTGATGAGACAAAAAGTTATTTACGTCGGTGACCTATATGGCTGACGAAATTTATTTAATTTTCATCGGCTTATGAAATAGCTGACAAAATCAATTACTACTTTTGTCAGCTCTTCTACCAGACTAACGAAATTACAGCTTACAATGCAAGCCCATAACGTGTCGGCCCACAACTTACAACTTCCTGCGCCAGCTCTGCCTCCACCATGCACCGCCGCCATCGCGCACCCACGCACCACCACGCCTCCACCCAGCCCCACGCCACCGCCCTGCTTGGCACCTCCGCCCAGCCATGCACCACCGCGCCTCCCGCCCAGCCCCGCCCCTCCGCGAGTCCACACTACTACAATAAGCCTCATCGCAGGCGGCTCCAAACCTATTATCACACGCGGTTTTTAAAACCGCCTGAAACAAAGAGCCTACGATAATTCGCAATTTAACAGGCGGGGAAGTGAAACTGCCCGTGAAGACAGATTATCACAGGCGGTTCTTTACTTAGGCTAGCCGCCTGTGAAGATAAGTTATCATAGGCGGGTCGTGCAACATATATAACCGCCTGTGATAATACAATTATCACAGGTGGGTCGTGCAGCATATATAACCGCCCGTGATAATAGTATTATCACAGGCGGATCTTAACCTACATCAAGCCGCCTGTGAAGACAGTTTATAGCAGCCGGTTTCTACCATAACAGGAATCGCCTGTGATAATTAGATTATCACAGTTAGTTCTTTACCTATATCTAGCTGCCTGTGATAATTGTTTCTCAAAGGCAAGTCTAGCCGTTGGTAAATAACCGCCTGTGATAAGGTATAACCTATGTAGTACTAGCTGCCGTTATTTCTAATTTCCAGGTTAATTCAATATAATCATAGAACAGAAGTCAACAATATCATCACCAAAGTCAACAATATCATCCTAGAAGTCATCTCACAGAAGTCAATTTCACTAAAACAATACACATATGTACATGTTACAAATACAATTCATCTCATAGTTTATAAGTTTTCACTAAAAACTGTTTCTATTGGCATAGTCACAAAGTTCTGGCACATCAGCTGTTGCACCATTCTCATCAAAGAACTCCCTTCTTTTGTGCAAAATTTCGCGATGAACGAATTGACAGTTCAGCAGCAATCTTGTCGGCTCCTCCACCAGGAATACTTCTACAAACCAGTCATTCTTCGTTCACATTCTTCATGTGCTGCAATGAAACACATAACAAGGTTTAGAATGTGTTGGTTTGAACAATCTCAAAGTATAGATCAAACTGAGAGTATACATGAATTTATTTGGTATTTTTGAGCAGTTGTACTATGAGCAATTGAATTTTGATGTTGGAATCAAAATACGAAAATAATTTTCCTGGTAATATTGAACAGCAGAGAATATAAGTATTAAACTATGCTAGTTACAATGAAAATGAAACTCAAAAGTAAGAAAATAATATATGACGTTAAGGATAACTTACATCCTCACGATTCACTCTATATTTGCTAGCGGTCCGAAGATGCTCGCATACATAATACCCGCACAAGACACTCCCGGCAGGCTGCTTGGGACAAGCATAATACGTTTTAATATCCAATGCAGCCGTATTAGAAGGTCTCTCACCACCAAGCCATTCCACGTAAAACCGCCAAGCCCTGTAATACAAGAAATGTCATATAAAACTTGTCAACACATTCTAAATATGTGTAAATTAAAATTATTGAATAAACGTACAGTTTTGAAATGGAAAGCAAATCTTTGTAACGATCTGGTGGGAAATCGGCCGAGTCCAAGACTGTTGCCATTCCCTGCATTGTCTTGATGAAGATCATTATGTAGTGAGTACTGCAAACATACAAACACACGTGTTAACAATTACCAATAATTGCTATTTCAATGTCATGTGTCGAACTTACTCGAAGTGGTACGGAGTATTTACGAGTTCCTTGCCATCTCTGACAAAGTTAAACATCGCATGTCCTATGTAAGCTGCAACTTCTTTCCTTCTATCCTTCTTAAGTTTTGCGATTGCTTTTTCAAATTCTTTTTTTTATGTGATTGAACTTTGCTGAGTCTCGTTCCGTCTTGACGTCGAATAGCGTATTTGCAATCCGTGTAGGGTGAAGGATACCTATTTTGCGTTCCATCTTTTCATTATCCATTTATTGCATCCTATTGAAGAAGTCCAGAATTGTTATAATCTCATGAAATGTGTATGCGTGTAGTAAGAAAAGCAAATGCAAAATATTAGAGGCACTTACAAGCACCAGACGAGCAACACGTTGATTTCGAGCATGCCATGATGGAAAAGGGGATGCAGCTCTTCAAATAAAATGACTCATCTATCTTCTCCATTGCTCCAGAATGCTTATTTTGGAATACGAAATGTGACGCAATCAATCTCATATTTTGTGTTGGCAAGGATGTACCACTCATGCATTCTTTTGAGCGGGGCAGGTTGTTTGCTAAGTTGTACAGATGTCATTAATGGCTTCCCATTCTTAAATTCAGGAGGAACATCCTCAAGCTCGTATATTAGAACTCCTGGTTTAACTAAAGCTGTCCGCCAATTATACATGACACCGTCTTCTTCCCACTCCTCGATATCTCCTAATGCTAGCTCATGAGAAGAACGAGATGCACTCAATTTTCTAATATTTTCCTTCATAGTTTCCAAATACTTTGAAACTTCTGATGAAGGTTTCTTAATTTTGTATGGGCTAACTTTGATAGGCACTGATGATCGAGGAGTAGTCGTCAGAAGTTGGACACTGGTTTGTTGTTTAACCTATTGTTCAACTAATTGCTCTTTACTCCCAGCAGCTGGCTCTAGTACTACTTCAAGCTGTTGCTCAATTGGTTGCTCTTTACAAGCAACAGCTTGCTCTGGTACGGCTTGAAGCTGTTGTCCAACTTGTTGCTCTTGGATATCTTTACTAGCAAGGTTACTATCATCCCTGCTGAGACATAGGGGGAGTGGATCTTCATGGACTAGGAGTGGATCTTCCTTGACTTTCGGCTTAGAAGATGGGGTTGCAGTATTTCGAGATGCGACGGGGCTAGAAACTGGCTCATCGTTTAACACGATATCGCCTCGGTGCCAAAGGATTAGTTGGTTGGCAGCCTGCCCAAGAGTCGCGATCCCCTTAGTTGTGACGTGGTCTATTTCATAATCTTCATAATCATTATCAATGATCTGAAGAACTTGCACCACAACATAATACAACAGAAGTGGATTCCCGTTGAAGTCACGATCAGACTTTGCCATAGCAGTGCCAACCTGTTTGGTTTTGTTCCCTGCTCTGCTGATCGGGACAAGAAGACGACAAGATTTGTCGTTAGCAATATCATCGACAGGGAACTTATGGGTTGACCCTGAGCCTGTCACAGAACCAACGCTGCTATTGTATGCAGTTGGAGATACTAATTGCTCCTTTGGCACCGTGACCATCGCTGTACTCGGTGCCACTAATTGTCCTAATTGTCTAAGTTGTTCCATTATTTCTTGCATATTTTCTTTGAACTTTTGAGCAATCATTTCATCAAGTGTTTTCTTATACTTCTCATGTCTTCTATATGTGTCTTTATCTTTAGAGAAACCATCTAGACAAGACATTTGAGAAGAGACTGCTCGAACCCGTCTGCTGTGTTCAGGGTTTCCTAAGATAGCGGTAAGTTGGTCATTCTCTCTCTTCGGCTTGAAGATATCCTTCTGTTGCTTTTCAGTTACTTCTTTCATTTTATCCTCGACTTCATTCACAGAGTCAGGCTTTTCAAGTTTGCCCTCACTGGTCAAACCTGACCAAGCAAAGACCCATCGCTGAGTTCTCTCATCGCAACCTTCTAATGGGTGAGGATTGCCCTTACTCTTAATTTCATCTAATATCTTATTCCATTTATAGACTTTGGGGGCATATTCGGCAGACCCCAAGTGATGATGGTATTTGTTCTTTTTTGCAAGCTCTGACCTAGTTGCACTTAGAGCTTTAGCATCAGGTGTGGTCTTTTGACAAACAAACTCTTGCCACTGAGCTTGTTTGATTTTTTCCATCTTCCTCGGGCTAGGGACCTTATCAGCCTTAACATAAGCATTCATTTCACTCTTCTAGCCACGAAACTTCTTGCCGCAAGAGACCAATGTTGCTTTCTTAACAGCTTCTTCCGTGCCTTTCGGGAACTTGAATTGTTTCTTGATTCTTTCTCACAACTCATTATAGGTCTGCTCGGGTAATTTCCTCCAATTCTCGGTTGTGATCAGCACGAGCTCCCTAACAAGAAAACCGCATGCATTCTGATACTTGGTAACTGAAAATAGTGGTTCTTTGGGAAGCCTACCTGGACCGACCCTTGTCATGTACATGATGCAGTCCAATGGACCCTTATTCGGACCTCGTTGCCCTCGTTTCCGCTTGAGTGAAGTTGAGGATTCATCCATTGGAGAACCTTCCGCGGTTTTAGGAGCCGAAGTCACCTCTTTGTCTTCGCGATTAATCTAGGTAGAAAAGAATTATAAGACTTCGTATACTTGACAACCAAAATTAACTTAAACTGCTAAAGTTAAGATTAGGGATCCATACCTCGTCGGTAGGATCATATTCCGGGTGGAGATCCTCTGAAGTCTATTTAATTTTTATATTAGGAAAAGGATCCAATGGACTGTGAAAGGAGCCTGAACTGCTAGAGTAAGTAAACTCCATATTGTCTTCTTTATTGTTACTACCAGAACCAGTCTTCTAAGGGCTTCCATGCTAGAACTAATAAGACAAAAAATATAATAAATGGCATATTAACTCTACATGAAGTGTTGCAAGAAGAAAAAGATGGAAGCATTCTAGGATTTGATAAGGCATTCTAGGGTTTAAGGCGACTGACCAAAAGGTTCCTATACATTGCGAGGGTGACAAGCATGTTAAAGTTGCTCACCAGTAATGGCAATTTTATCTTCTTATTCTAAATAGGCAGCTACTTGTATCTGTGTTCTGAGCACAAGCGATGTTCAACAGCCGTATGCGAGCACATTGCTTTGTTTGGAAAAAGGATAGCGACACCGATCTCAAAGGAGCACAACCCTATGAGATGAAGTGTGAGGCAGCTACACTCTATTTTTAGTACAGATGCTATTATCCACTCATGTTACCACCAAGTTCCCAGATTTTTAACTGAAATTTGGCAGAGCTTCCTTTGTCCACAATTTTCAAATAGAGAACATTTATATTTGCAGAAACAATATATTGCAAACTTGTTACACACAACCTCAGGATTCCATAAATATAAATTGTGAAGTCTTTTGATGATCCTACTAGAAATTACGATCCAAACAGCAACTGAATACATAACTGTCCAGATTTTGGACTGTTACAACACCTTAAATGGTACTTCGATTTAGACCTGGTTATTGCGTGTTTTAGCCTTAGCGTTGAATAGGAAATTGATAGAGGACTCTTTAAGCTTTCCAGACATGTATAGATATGCATATGTTGCTTTTCTAATTTAAGAATTATGGCTATTCAAAGTTCATAAATTTTCTAGCTGTTTCAGATAACACTGTACACAGGTACTAACTTCAACTCCAGTTTATAATTAGTTCTAAACCGAATTTGAGGTAACAATGAATAGAAAAGTTGTAGAATAGCTCTTCCCCATTCAAAAAAAGTATGACAATAGACTAGAAGAGCTTTCTACAGATAATTATGGCAAAAATTTTGATGCTTGTTCATACAGTTTCAGAACAGCAGCTGATTTAGTTAGAGAAGATTTTCATCACCTTACCATGGTCTATTGGCTTGAAGGTCAATACAAAACTTACAGAATACTTCAAGAGCTTTCCAAAAAGTATGCCTACACTTTTCGCTACAGAAGGCTAACCAAGGATGCTACCCTTTTCGAATTCCCGAACCCTAACCAAGGAAATCTATGCAAGGCAACATTTGACTCGGCTGGCACCGAGGGCGAGGAGGGAGGCGGCACGGGGACGGAGGAGGGTAGTTCTAAGAGTTTAGGGTTTACTGTGAAGCTCGACGGCAACAGCAATGGCTTCGCTCGGCATACCTGGAAGTGACGAGGGCAAAGCAAACGGACAATGGCGAAGCTCGGTGGCAACGAAGGGGAACACTTGGCGGCAAACAAAATTTTGGCAGTCTGACAACGTCTAAGTATTTTGCCCGGGTTAGGTTTCTCCAACACAGCCCGAGGGGTATATATAGACGCCTATTTTCTCAGGTGGATTTTAAGTACCAACCGCCTGAGAAGATGGTTATCTCAGGCGGTTGGTAAGTAAAACCCGCCTGAGATAAATATCTTCTCAGGCGATTATTAAGTATTAACCGCCTGAGTAGATCTTTACTTCTTCTTAATTAATATTCTTGATTAAATGTGGGGCCCTTAAAAAGGCAAAATTCCACTTTCTTGTAATATTATTGATTAGTAAAGGTTACCATTAAATTTCACTTCATAAATCCTTTGAAATTGGTCAGAACATAAAAACATATAACAATTGCTATTTTTTATTTTCCTATCTTGATGAATATAATGATATTTTTCATTTTTTTTTTCAATGGACATTTTTAGTCATCATACCAACCTCTATGTATTTTTTCAGATTTTTTTAAATTTTTTTGAATCAATGTGTGTTCATAATTTGATGAATGCCTCATATGTATATGAGCATTTAGTTAGAATGATGGATAATTTGAATTTTGACATGTTGGAATGCTTTAAAAAATTAACGAAATTCATACATGTATAAATAATACAAATATGTTCATACAAACAAATTTCAGTGAAGGATCCTTTTTTCAGGAGATACACAAATGTGAATAATATGTGAGTGGAAATTAATTTGATATTTACCAAAACATTATAATGTCAGCTATACAAGTTTTAAAATATTTAGTTCATGCGGTAGATGTTAGTTTTTGAAAATTATAGAAGAAAGAATCATCGAATTTGGACTCAATTTGCAGAATCTATACATGTTTGAGTATTTATATTGGAATCTAAATAAAAAAGAAGCAAGGGAAAAGGAAACTGAAGAACAGGCTCGGGCATTATCTCAGGCGGTTGGTAAGCAAAACCCGCCTGAGATACTCATCTTCTTAGGCGGTTGTTAAGTATTAACCGCCTGAGAAGATCTTTACTTCTTCATTATTAATACTCTTGATTAAATGTGGGGCCCTTAAAAAGGCAAAATTCCACTTTCTTGAAATGTTATAGATTAGTAAAGGTTATCATTAAATTTCACTTCATTAATCCTTTGAAATTGGTCAGAACATAAAAAACATATAACAATTGCTATTTTTCATTTTTCTATCTTGATGAATATAATGATTTTTCATTTATTTTTTCAATGGAAATTTTTATTCATCATACTGCCCAGCCCGTACTGCCGCGCCGCCACTCCGCTGCCCAGCCCGCATTGTCGCGCCGCCGCTCAGCCTGGCACCACCACGTCTCCACCCAGCCGGCCCACCGTGCTGACGCCTCCACACCATGATGACGCCTCTGCAAGTTAAATGTAGTTTCCTTACTTTTTCTTTGTATATTTTCATTAGCTGATAAGCTACTAGTTTTGTGTGTTCTGGTACATGGATTGTGTCCTTTTGCATGTGTAAGGACTGTATGGATTGTGTTCTGGTATATTGATGTATGGACTATATGGATTGTGTCCTTTTTGTGTGTTCTGCTAGTTTGGTCTTTTAGATATTGATGTATGGACTATATTGTAATAAGCTTATTGTAGTTTGTACCTATTATGTGACGTGAATATGATGTTTAATTAACAAATGATATTGTTATATATATAAGATGCATGAAGTTTACCCGAACTTGTAAATGTAGTTTTATGTGTTTTCCTTTTCAATATGTTACTTGTGTGTGCGTACCTCCTGCTTGCATATATTTCGAAGGAGTGATTAGGGTTAGCTTTCTAGGGAGATGGTTTTATAACTCACCCATTTAGTTACCATCGTTGGATGGGATCCCACATCAAGATATAACGGACCGGATCCCACCCAGACCTAGCCCATGCTACTAGGCCTGTTTGCCACACGACTTCAATCCTTCACCGCCGCTTGCTGCGCCCGACACCTTCGACTCCGTCCGCCTCAAGACGTCGCTCGTCTCCTCCAGACTCCGCTCGACGTTGCCGCCTCCCGTCCGCCACGCTTTCTGTTTGTCGCCGATCTTAGAGTCTTATTTGACGTTGCCGCCGCTCTCCTACGTGCCACCTCTCTCTACAACTCTGTATTGACTTGGTATTACCGTAAAAACCTTGAGGATGACTGGACATTGATTATCCATCGACTAGGGTCGATTCGCCCTAAGGAACAGACCTACATTATACTAGTATTCACTCTTATGATACAGTCTTGTTATGTCTCTGTAAATTCATTTTATAGAAGACCTTTAGGGAATATTTGTGGCCAAATTTTGTAAATCTGACAAAAATTCTATTATTGAAACATGGATCGTCGAGCGTGGATGTATAACATGCCAAGACCCGATCCTATGTACATTCATAATGTTGAAAATTTTATTGAAGCATCCAAGAGACATG
The DNA here is from genome assembly GCA_036927565.1 of Tuctoria greenei. Lineage (NCBI taxonomy): Eukaryota > Viridiplantae > Streptophyta > Magnoliopsida > Poales > Poaceae > Tuctoria > Tuctoria greenei. Next base: position 105,512,979 of record JAYESD010000004.1, on the reverse strand, counting down.
CGAAGTTGCAAAAGATAGATGACATATTATGTCCATATATCGACTGCAAAAATAAGATTGCTTGGACGGATACTATAGTAATCCAATCTCATTTGGTGAAAAGAGGTTTCAAAAAAAACTATACAATATGGACAGAGCATGGTGAGTTAGATACACATGATGTGGATAAAGATGATGAGAGAGGTTCAGATGATGATAGTGTTCATATCGATGATGGTAGTGACAATCAAGACGGTGATGATGATGATGAGTTCGATTGTGAGGAGATGTTGTGTCACATTGAACCATATGTATTGACTTCTATGGGAGCAAGCAAAGGTTTAAGTAAAATGGAGACATTGCAGAATGCAGCAATGGAGCTTTTATATGATGAATCAAACAGTTGCGATAAAGAGTTTACTACATTGCGGGCAGTCTTAGAACTACTAAAGTTGAAAGCTACGCACGGATGGTCCGATTGTAGTTTCTCTGATCTTTTGAATCTTATGGCAGAAATTCTTCCAAATCCAAATAAACTGCCCAGAAGCTCTTATAAAGCGAAGAAACTTCTTTGCCCGATGGCACTAGGTGTGACAAAAATACACGCTTGTGTGACCATTGTATTCTGTATCGCAAAGAGCATGATCTCGCAACAAGATGCCCCATTTGTGGTGTCAGTAGATATAAGAAGGACTACAATCACCAGTATGTTACCAACATGAAAAAGTCTTAGAAGAATAAGAAGTTTATTATTGGTCCTGAAGGTGACGATGACGATACTTCTGGCGATGCAGACGAGAAGAATAAGTGAAAAATTCTTGCCTTGGTGATGAGGTACCTTCCGGTAATTGATCGCTTGAAGCATTTGTTCTCAAACCCTAAGGAGGCTGAACTTATACGTTGGCATTCCGAGCAACACAAGAAGAATGAAAAACATATTTGACACCCTGGTGATGCAACGCAGTGGAAAATTTTTGATATTCAGTATCCAGAATTTGCAAAGGAAATAAAAAATATGAGGTTTGCCTTGGGTACAGACGGAATGAATCCGTTTGGTGAAAAAAGGAGCATATACAACACATGGCCCGTGGTCTTAACGATTTACAACCTACCGACGTGGTTGTGTCACAAAAGTAAATATATCTTGTTATCTGTTCTTATCCAAGGTCCGAAACAACCTAACATCGAAATTGATGTGTTCTTGGAACCTTTAATGGAAGATATGGCGAAATTGTGGAATGAAGGGGTACGTACATGGGATGAGTACAAGCGGGATTATTTCACGCTAAGAGCAATGATATTCGTTACCGTGCATGATTATCCCGAACTGTTTACATTATCGGGACAAATGAAAGGGAAGAAAGGTTGTGTAAGGTGCGTCGATAGAACTGGATTTTTATACCTCACTTCATCCAGAAAGACGGTGTACATGAGACACCGACGGTTCTTGACAGATACACACAAGTATAGGAAGATAAAAGAACAATTTGATAACAAAATCGGAAAAGATAATGCACCAAAACCTTATAGTGGAAAACTTGTATTTGAAATGGTCAAGAACATTCATATTGCTTTCGGTAAGGGCAAAAATTGTAAACAAATTAAGAGAAAGAAAATTACATCTTCGGATGATACAACTGACATGGCTTTCAAGAAACAATCAATTTTTTTCAAGTATCTTCCATATTGGAAGAATCTAAAATTTTGCCATAGTATTGATTTGATGCACGTTACAAAGAATGTATTTGACAGCATCATTGGGACTTTGCTGGACATGCCGAGGAAAACAAAGGACAGATTAAATTCACATATGGACCTAGTAAATCTTGATTTGAGACCAGAGCTTCATCCAGTAGAAAAGGCGAACGGGAAGCATTACCTTCCCCCAGCCAGCTACAACTTGACGCTAGAAGAGAAAAAAGCAATTTGCGAATGCTTGCGTGGGATCAAAGTGCCCACGAGTTTCTCATCCAATATCCGCAAACTAGTCACGATGAAAGACTTGTCTTTATTCGGTTATAATTCTCACGACTGTCACATGATGATGACAGTGTTCCTTGCCATTGCAATAAGAGTCATCAAACCTGAGCATATAAAAGTTTTCATCACACATTTGTGTTACTTCTTCAATGCAGTATCGCAAAAGGTGATAGCACGTGAAGATTTAGACTATCTGAAAACATACATCGTCGAGACTATGTGCAAGCTTGAGATGTGTTTCCCACCATCCTTTCTCGATCTGCAAGTACACCTAATCATACATATTGTTGATCAGATAAAAGCATTGGGGCTACTATATTTACATCATATGTTTTCGTTGGAGATATATTTAGGAGTATTAAAAGATTACGTGCAGAACTGTGCTCAACCAGAGGGTTCAATTATGGAAGGATACACCACTGAAGAAGTGATTGAGAGTTGCGCTGATTACACCAAAGATGGAAAATCGATAGGTGTGCGTATGCTAGTACATGAGGGTAGACTACGTGGGAGAGGCAAAGTGGGTAAGAAAACTTTTATCATTCAAGATTACAAGAATGTACACCGTGCACATTTTGGCGTACTACAACAGCTCGTAATAGTTGAGTCGTACATCGAGGAACACAAAATTGAGCTTCGTGATAAAAACCATGACCGCACAGAGGACTGGATCATGAAAGAGCACAAAATATGTGTCGCTGAATGGTTAAAGGACAAAAATATATCATACGTAAACACTATAGAAGAGGAAACAATGAAGAAGTTAGCTTCTGACCCATCTAGTTTGGTGACATCATGGCAAGCATATGACATCAATGGTTACACATTTTACACTAAAGAAAAAGACGGTAAGAGTGTTGCACAAAATAGTGTTGTTCGTATTGAGGCTTATGATTCGCAAGGGCTAAAAACCACATACTTCGGGTTCATAGAGGAAATATGGGAACTCGATTATGGCAAAGGAATGGTAATGTTCGTATTTAAGTGCCAATGGGTCAAACATCTTGATGGTGTGAAAGTAGACAATTACGGGCTGACACTGGTAGACTTGAATAAAGTGGGTTATAAAGATGACCTGTGGGTTCTCGCCGATAGTGTTGCACAAGTTTTTTATGTTCAAGATACAGAAACTGAGAAGATGCACGTAGTTGTTTCTAGAAGAAAAATATTGTTGGGGTTGAGAATGTGGGAGATAATGAAGAGGAATATAATCAGTATGAAGAGATGTACCTTTTCGCCAAACCAGAAATGATCAAGCGCGTAGAGAGAAGCATTAAAAAGAATTTGAAACCCTATATGCGAGAGGATGTCAATATTGAAAAAATGTATGATATGTATTGTATATATTTGTATCTTATGAAATCAACTTAGAACAATGTTCTATCTCAGCTTTAGATAGCATGTTTCAAACATTATTAAATTTAGCTTCTGTTTCGAACATTATTAAATTCAGTATGTGTATATAAATTTCTTCTGACCTATGATGAACAGGCTTGCCTTCCAACAGCTCGGTTCCAAACAACATCTAAAAGCAAAACTCTTAAAGCTCCTGTCAAGCTAATCCCTTCACATCAAGCTCTTGTAGATGCAAGTAACACCCGAGACTCATCATTTGGATTGTTAAAAGCTTCAATTGAAGTCTGACGATACATCCTGTCCATTTGAGGGCTTGTTTGGATAGGAGTGGATCCACTTCAATATAAGTGGTTTGAGGTGGATTGAGGAGAAAATTAGTTCATTCTTCACTTCAATTCACTTCAATCCAATTAGATTGAGTACACCCAAACAAGTCCTGAAAGATTTCTTTCTCTTCTCTCCATTTTAAAAACTTACGAAAATGCTACTTTATCAGTTCTAACGGCTGAAATATTGACTACAAATCAGTACCATCTCTCTTAGTGCTTCACACAAGCGACGAAGCATACAACTTCAATCACAAATCTTGTTTTTACCATTTTCATAAGAATTTGACCTTAATCTTTCAAGCATAGATTTATCAATAATTGAAGCTTCCTCATCAGACATGTTAATGGCAGTTACAAGTGAAGGGTGTGTCGAAGCTAACGAAATCTCAATGGGACTGATGACAAAGAGATACTGCATATGAGTGACAATGTCCAGGTTAGACAGCATGAAGCTATGATGGCAACCTTCAACAACATGAAAAGTGATGCCAAGGTTATGCTTGCATCAACCAAGACATGTTGTGAGGGTATAACACTTGTTGAGGCAAGCATAACCTTGGTCAAGGTTATACTTGCCCCCAACAAGTGTTATACCCTCACAACATGCCTTGGTTGATGCAAGTATAACCTTGGCATCACTTTTCATATTGTTGAAGGTTGTCATCATAGCTTCACGCTGTTTAACCTTGACATTGCCGCTCATATGCAGGATCTCTTTATCTTCAGTCCGATTCAGATTTCGTTAGCTTCGACACATCCTTCACTTATAACTGCAATTAACATGTGTGATAAGAAAGCTTCACTTATTTGATAAATCTATGCTTGAAAGATTAAGGTTAAATCCCTATGAAAATGTAAAAACAAGATTTGTGCTTGAAGTTGTTCGCTTACTCGCTTGTGTGAAGCACTAAGAAAGTAGGTACTGATTTCTAGTCAATATATTTATGCATTAAAACTAAGAAAGGAGCATCTTCCTAAGTTTTCAAATGGACATGAGGGAAAGAAATGGTTCAAATGGATAGAAAAATCCTTCCAAGGATCATCAGGCTTCAAATTGATGCTTTCAACAATCCAAAAGATGAGCCACGGGTGTTACTTGCATCTACAAGAGCTTGCTGTGCAGGGATTAGCTTGACAGGAGCTTAGCAGCATCACAGGCTGTTCTGAAACAACAACCGCCCATGGAAATCATGTATTTTCTCAGGCGTTGGTTAATTATGAACCGCCTGTGATGTTAGCTACATCACAGGCGGTTCTTAATTAATATCCGCCTGAGAAAATACATGATTTCCACGGGCTATTGTTGTTTAAGAAACACCTGTGATGTTCTGTCATCACAGGCGTTTATTGTATCATTCGCCATCACAGTCGTATTTTTTTATGGACTGCCTGTGTTTGAAAAATCCAGGCGCCTGTGAAAATGCTTTTTGTAGTAGTACCAGCTGAACCAGCGCCGCCGCCTAGCCCCGCACCTCTGCGCCGCCGCCCTGCCCTGCACCGCCGCGTCTCCCCCAGCCCCGCACCGCTGCGCTGCCGCCCAGACCCGCCTCGCCGCGACTCCGCCTCGCCCCGACGGTCTGCGCACCCCATCTACTGAGTAAAGGTACCTAGTACATTCTCATACTATGTTTAGAGATAAATATTAGTTGATTTTCCATCTAGGATGAGGCTGTGCAATGCTTGTCAGTGAATGCATGTAAAACTGTTAAACTGTTGGAATTGATGCATGTGAAACTGTGTTTCCTCCAAGGAAGCGTCCGTGAATGATTTATTCAGATTATGGGGAACACATGCCATATTGGTATATGCTCGCCCAAGGGAGAGCTAGTGCGATTTTTGATACTACAATTTATATTTTTTTCATTTTGGTAATTATTCAGGAGTAACCTGCAAATAAATGAGTAACTGATGACTAATAACCTAAGATGGAAACCAGAGAATGGCAATATCTTTCGCCCCAGAATTGTACAAACGAGTGATTAATATGGATTTTGTCAACCCAGAGATTATTTCTCTGTGTCTGATGAAACTTGGCATGTCTAGAATAGTTCTGAGATATTAGATCAGGATGATCTGATGTGAGTCAAGGAATGCCAAACTATGCATTGTATTGTTGATCACTACTGAATTATGATGTTCAGCAGTTTGGAGCTTTGTTTATTTATAAACCTTGGTTTTCTGGCAACATTAAGTATTCACAGCTAGGATTTTTGTTATAGCAACCTGCAAATCTAGAGTGCAGAATAAACTCCATTTTGTTTTGTTCACATTTCATTGTTTGATCACACAGTTTTTGGACCGTGAATGAACTGCTTAGCAAGTCCAAGGAACTGGATGTGCAGATTAAGAGTTTGGGGACCTAAACTTTTGCTTTTTCTGGGACGAACTTCAAATAGCAATAAAATTGGATGAATGGTTACCAATTTCATTTGCAGTACACGAGTAAATTATAACTTGTTTGTATGTAGTTCCTTTTCTAATACCATTTTAGTATGCTTAGTTGACATCAGCATAAATTTACAGTATCATTACTCTGAATCATTTTCTCTCTCCCCCCTCTGCCTGTCAGTAATATCTCTTAATTTATAATGCTGCATTAGATTAAATGAAGGTAGAAGTGTTATTATTTTGAAATGAACCAACACATCACCAGCTAGCTCTACAATATGTATACAGCGATGCATTTGCTTTTTTTTTTGTACAATATGTTCTTTACTCTAACTTCTCAATTTTTATTTGTAGTGTTGTGCCTTCCCTTTTCTGCTTCTCTTGTGTTGTGCACCCTCGTTTCCACACTCTTCGCTGCAGGTAATACTTTATGTCAAGTCTCATGATTTACTTATGGCATACACTACAGACCTGTAACCTATGTGTCACCTGTTTCAGACTAACATGTCTCACATACGCTACGTATGTGATGCGTGTTGGTCCAGAACTGTCCCTTTTTGGACAGTCTGAGAGTGACCGGGAAAGCGCGCTTATGACAAGACGCGAGGTCTGGAACCGGTCGAAATTTTGGCGTATAACTCTGTTATGTTGTTCTCCGCTGCACCATTCACTGCAAGGATTCCGGTTTATCGCAACGAAAAAAATCCATCGCAATAAGTCGTTTTTCGTCGCAACAGGTCACTGTTGCAATGAAAAAGAGCACGGTGATAGTTTTTACGAATCGTCGTAATAATTCCCGTGGCGATAGGTTATTGTGACGCCTTGACATCTGTGGCAAATAGTATGGTATTGTAACAATTTCACATCGGTGCAAATAGTGCGCTATTACAATGATTTCACGTATTGCGACGATTTAACGTATTGCAACAAATAGTACGGTATTGCAATGACTCCACGATTGTGGCAAATAGTACGGTATTGCAACGATTTCATATTCATGGCAAATAGTATGCTATTACAACGATTTAGCATATTGCGACGATTTAACATATTGCAATGAATAGCATGGTATTGCAATGATTTCACAATCGTGGTAATTGTATGTGATTGCAATGATTTCACAGCCTTGGTAATAGTATGGTATTGCAACGATTTCACATTCGTGGCAAATAGTAAGTTATTGCAACGATTTAGCATATTGCGACGATTTAACGTATTACAATGAATAGGATAATATTGCAACGATTTCACATTCATGGTAATAGTATGTGATTGCAACGATTTCTCATTTGTGGCAAATAGTTCAGTATTGCAACGATTTCATAGCCATGGCAAATAGTACAGTATTGCAACAATTTATTGTATTGCGACGATTTATGGTATTGCAACGAATATCACGGTATTGCAATGATTTCACATTCATGGCAAATAGTATGGTACTGCAATGATGTCATAGACTTGGCAAATAGTATGGTACTGCGATGGTTTAACGTCCGTAGCAAATAGTATGTTATTGCAACGAGTGCACAAACGTGGAGAATAGTAGTGTATTGCAACGATTTCAGATCCGTGGGAAATAGTATGGTACTACAACGATTTCACATCCGTGGCGAAAAGATGGGTACTGCAACAATTTCTTATCAGTGGCAATAGGTTCGTAATGCAACGTTTCCTGATTTGTTGTAATAGGTTTCTAATGCAACGTTTCCTGATCTGTAGCAATAGGTTCGTAATGCACCATTTTCTGATATGTGGCAGTAAGGTTGTAATTCAACGTTTAAAGATTTGTGGTGATAGAGGTGTAATGCAACATTTTCTCATCTGTGGCATTAGTGTTGTAATGCAACGTTTTCCACGTGGTGGCAATAGCAGTCTAGTGCAACATTTTTTGGGCCGTGGCCAAATGTTTATACAGCAACATTTATAATTCGTGGCAATAGCTTCCTATTGCAATAATTTTTCATTCATGACAAGAAATTCAATGCCACATTTTATAATTAGCGGAAGTAGAATCCTAATGCACCAGGTTTGAACATTAGTGGCAACAGAATCACGAGTTTAACAATAAACATCCATCAATTGATATCGCAACACGCATAACAACAATCAAGTATTACAGTTGTGACGTGTTTGGATGTAAGATTGCCTAAGCTGACTGGGACTAATTGTTGCAGCAGGTGGCTTTTGGCGGTTCCTTGGTTGGACCTTTTGTGGAGTGGTCTCCATCATCATTTTGTGCATTTCCGCCATTGAGACACGCATGTTCTGCATTTCCTTAGCTGTCTGTTCACGATCAGCTTCTATCTGACCTTGTAAGTTCTGGACTTGAACGTTTAAGTCTTCATTCTTCTTGTTTATGTAGTCCATCTGGGTGGTTAAGCTATCATTTCTTCCTTCCAACTCCTGCACTGTTTAATTGAGGCCTGCATTTCTATCTTCTAAGTTTTGAACTTGGTCGTTGAGGTGTTCAGACATCTGGATACGCATATGTTCTTGTTCAAGACTAGTTAGGTTAGTCGTATAACCACGCTCCCGAACCTGTGATCCTGCACAACCGATTGAGGATCTATAACAACGCTGGAAGATGTGGTTTCTCTCCTCATTTGGAATTGGGCCTACCTGCTCAGTTTCCATGTCGTCCACTTGGGCACGTGCCTAGATCTATATACGAAAATAAAAGTCACAGGTAAATTGCAAATATTTATTTAATTGGGGATTGTTTGAAATGTTACTCACATGTACAGCTTCTGCCTGCTTGTTTGCCCAGTCACCGTTCTTCAACAAATGGCATGCCTCCCACAGTTGTACGTCATCAGATTCTTCTCCGTTCTATGGGTCTAGCTACATAAAATACAAGTAAAATTCAACATCCCGATATACATATTGATTGCAGCAAAGTAAAAGCGTGATTTATTTTTCATACCTTCTCGTAACTAAGTTGGTGTAGGATTTGGAGCCAAGCAAGTGACTTGCCTTTTGTCTGCTTCCATTTTGAGAATTGGTCCTGCTTATTGACTGCAATAATTTTAAGAATTAGTTCCACGAATGAATGTAAATCAAATAGTTTTTGTATGATGCGAAGCTATTAATAAATTATCTGAACTTGAATCGCTCAGACCCAAAATATTTTATTAGGTGCAACCACTCGGGTGCCATTACGTCAGCAGGCTTGTTTCATATACGTTCTTCATCGGTAGAATAACTCTTATAAGTGGCATGCAAAGTCGAGCGCCCCCCTTGTAGCGCTCACCAGCAATTTTCAAAAATTTTCATGCGCTCTCCGGCGTGTCCACCATGTCCAAGGAATCCTACACATTGTATAACAAGTTGCTGTAAATGTACAAGATGGAGATTGCAAGAAAGAAAAATACTTGTGTTGGGGTGTGACAACACTAACCAGAATGTATTGTACTATATCTCTCTTGTTACTATGGCCAACCTCTGCCCACTTCCTTACACCGCTGAGGGATGCATGTCTTTTTGTAAACATAACCATATCATCGACAAAGTGCCGCTGGTTAATACCAACCGCAACACCCAACCTAGTGGAGAACTGAACTGGTAGCTTCACATGCTTCAGTCTACTAACATGGGATGCATAGAGTATTCTGGCAACCTTAAGTACTTTAGCTACACTTCTTCCAATCTTCTTCCCTTCTGTTACATTGATTCAAATGGAAAACGATTAAAGCAAATTACCGCCTGACCAAGTTTAGTATCATGTACAAATAGTGTGAAAAGAAGAAAAGTCTGGTGTTCGTACCATCTTCTGGACGAGTGCAGCAAATACGAGCGTGGGAGGACTGCGTCCCAGCAGCATTTTGTTCTCTATTACTCCCTCCTGGTTTATATTAATTATCATATCAGACCAACAAATGAATTAAAAATGAACTAGTTAGGACTGTGTGAACGACAAATATTTTGATCGGGGGGAGTACATTGCTGACTTCTTTGTTGCTGTTTATACCCTAAAATGAGCCACTAGGTACACATGTCAATGGTGGTACTGCACTCGTAGTACTGCAGAGGATTTTCAGTCCAGCAGCAAAGAAGGCAAGGCTGAGAGGGGGCGGGCATGTAGCTGGCAACGCTAGACTAAATAAAGATAGGGTTCGCCGATTCAGTCTGACTGACATCAGCCAGAGCGCGTCTCGAAGAGAATTATTAGTTGCAGGGCTAGTAATGAACGCCAGCGGTAGCAGGTGTCGAATGCAAAACAAATAAAGCAGGCGGCTTGCGGGATTGAAATCCTCTGCAGTTCTGCACCTGCATTAGATGCCAATGCCATGTGGGCCCATGAGACATCGGGTCCACTTGTTAGTGGCGACTATTGCAGTTGTAGTAATGCATAGTCCCAGCTTGCGATGCTTAACAAAGAGAGGGTTCAGTGTGGTCGAGATCACCAGGAGCAACTCTTCAGAAGGATTCGTTGCAGGGCGAGTAATGGCCAGGGATTTGCGGGCGGTGGGGTCATCATGGCACACGAAGGATGGGACATGGTGATGGGCAAGGGAGACGCGTCGGGGAGGACACTGAAGTTACCAGCAGCAGGGCGTGGGCGCCGGTGCCGGTCGGAGTGGCCGGTGGCGAGAGAGAACAGCGTGGGGGCATCAAAAAATTACGCCATCACACAGGCTGATGAACTATTAACTATAAAGACTACTAAGAAAGTAGAATCGCAAGGCATGCTAAGACAATTAGTAGAGCCTACGAAAGAATGCAAATGACCATGATACACCCATCATCAATACATCTAAAGGACATAATGTAGTCTCTTAAAATGCTCCAAATTCAATGCCAAAGGAGTAAATAACTAACACGCTATTCCAAAACAAATGGTAAGGTAGAGAGGCAGGTAGTAATGTGATGTGATATGGGTAGTTGGAAGATACCGATAGAGTTGGAGTGGGACATTTTTAAGCTCCAAAAGTAAAGTCACAGTGAGGCAGAAGGAGTATTTCTGGTTTGAATATATGTACCTGATGTTGGTTCATGCATCGTAGTACCAGAGAGTGAAGAACCTCGGGGTTCCTGAACATCATGTGCTGCAATATTCTCTGCATACCATGCAAAGGATTTAATGTTTTCTAATTTTTTTTAATTTTAATAGTAAACACATTTATAGTTATACTAGGTGCTTGTTGGCCACTATGAATGCTTGTAGACGACATTACAGTTTGATGTCTTGTTCCTAATTTAAAGAGCATTGTAAGTAGTCATTCCAAATAACGGTGATAATGTCAGATTACATGACCGACGTAGATTTTGGATCGGACGGTGTGGTTTCTATAAACTGCCGTGTTTGTTTCGAACAGATTAATTAGAAATGAAGGAATAGAAAAAAATGTACGATTCGAGAAAGCCACAAGAAAGAAAAAAGTGTAAAAACCGTGGGAACTGAAAATCTTAGGAATGCAATGAAAGTGCATCTAGGAATCCCTTGTGGGTTTTGGTTGATTTATGACAAGCAAATGAGATCCCAACCACATTGTTCAGATGAGCACATGTTCTAATGAGAGAATGAGCAAAGTGCCAAAAAGAAAGGAGAATAAGGAGCAATGCGGAAAAGAGCTCAAGAATCACATGTATTAGATCATTGTGTATGGAGTGTGTTAAGGAAACACAGCCCAAGAGCTCAAGCACAAATAATCTCACACATTGCACAACACTGTACAGGACCGGACTAGTCCGTCTGACCCTAACTAGTCCGATATCTTTCTGTACCAGATCGGACAAGTCTTCATAATGCAGACTTGTCCTCACAGTCCAATTTTTCACTGACCGAACTAGTCCGATATCACCACAGACTAGTCTGATATCTCTCAGACTAGAATCAGACTGGTCTTCCCCAGTGCAGACTAGTCCCCCAAACACTTCTCAAGTTGCACAAAATCGGACAAGTCCGATAATACCACGGACTACTCTGATATCTTTCTGATGTCAGTCGGTCAAGTCCAATTTTAGCACGGACTAGTTTGAAATCCCTCTGACCTAAATCGGACAAGTCCTCCAAGTGCGGACTTGTTCCCCAAATTCACTTAGGGTTTCACCTATCTAGACAAGTCCGATATTCATCAGACTAGTCTGAATATTTCCAGAACCAAATCGGATTAGTCCGCTCTCACCTCGGACAAGTCTGATATTTTGGGACACCTAGGGTTTCCTACACGCAGCACACCGGACTAGTCCGGTGTCCACCACGGACTAGTCCGATCTTTCTAAACCCTAACAGTAACTTTTGGAAACCCCATATAAATAGGTGTGCACGGCCCAACCATCACATCTCTCGACAACCTGCGCCGTCACACCCTCCAAGAGCCTAGAAAACTCATCTCTCCACGCAATCCAACACAAGAAAACTTAATCCTTTGAGGATACACTTTGAATCCAAGGAGAGACACGGTTCTTCACTCATTGAGCTATTGGTTTAATTCCCTAACACACTCCTGTGGTTTTCATTGTAATGTTAAGAGTGTGTTCTTGGTGGTGTTCATCTTGTAATCTTGGGGAGCCCTCAACTTGTGAGAAGGCCCCTTGAATTCGATTATTTGCCCTTTGTGATTAGTGAAAAGGATTGGCCTCCGTGGCGATCCGACGAGGATAGGGTTGGAGAAGACCCGGTCCTTTTGTGGACTCCTCAACGTGGATGTAGGTTGCCTCTGTGGGAACCGAACCACGGGGTAAAGAGCTTGTGTTCCTACTTTGTGCACATTGTTCTTACTTTTCATATCTATCTAGGGTTTCAATCAATCTTGTTTATATTATGTTGAAACATTGAATATAAGATTAACTTGTGCTATATCCTAGTTCATAGTAGTGTGACACTCCAATTACAAGTACTTTTCCGCTGCATGTAGTCTAGAATCGAGATAAACGATCAAGCTTGATCAATCTAGTACGCACTCATCGGACTAGTCCGCACTCTACATGACTAATCCGATATCTTGAGATTTGATCAGTTTGTTAAGTGCTGTAGGTTCAGACCAAAATTTAACAAGTCCTATTCACCCTCCTCTAGGCCACATTCAATTGGTATCAGAGTAGGACTCTTCAAAAGGAGACTAATCGCTCGAAGAGAACATGTCGGACATGAAGCACAAGAGCATCAACCAAGAGAAGGTTGAAGAAGAAAAGAACCAAAATTGGAGAGACTCCTCGAGGCTATTCAAGACTTCGAGGATGACGATGAGGAGGCGCTGGAACTCAAGGCGCTCCTAAGAAAGAAAACCCTCTCCAAGGGAAAAGTGAAGATCGAAGACGAGAAGAAGAAGAAGGGGAGTAGTCACACCGACTACTCCCGATATCCTTTTAATTATGATTGCTTAAATTCTAACAACAATCATTATCTATCTATTCCACTTGGAAAAGGACCACACTTTGATGGCAATGACAACTCAATGTGGAGGCAAAACATTAAAATGCACTTGATCTCACTCAATCCAAGCTTGTGGCACATTGTGGTTACAAGAATAGATATCCCCGACGATGATGAGGAGCTCACACCTAGCCAAGAGCAAGCAATCCATCGAAATGCCCAAGCTACTGCAGTCATCACCTCATCACTTAGTCAGGACGAGTTCACAAAGTTGGATGGACTCGAGATTGCAAAGGAGATATGGGATACATTGCAAACCGCACATGAATGCGATCGTCATGTGCGAGAAGCGAAGATTGAAATGATTGAAGACGAATTGGGAAGATTCACCATTGAAGAAGATGAGTCACCACAAGACATGTACAACCGCCTAAAGACACTCATCAACAAGGTTCGAGCATATGGAAGCAAGAAGTGGAACGATCACGAGGTGGTGAAGCTCATCCTTAGAGGTTTCATGCCTCGCAATGTCACCTTATGCTCAATGATCAGAGAAAGCCCCGGGTACAAGAAAATGACCCCGGATGAGCTACTTGGGAAAATCATTAATTTTGAGATGATGGAAAAGCAGGCAAAGCATGTCAAAGAGATTGCCGACCTCACCTCGGCAAAGAAGAAAGGGGTCTCTTTAAAGTCCACGCTCAAGCCCTTGTCTAAAGAAGCTCGAGAAGCTCAACAAGAAGAGGACAGTGACCATGAGAGTAGCGACTTGGATGAAGATGACATGATACTATTCATGAAGAAATTCAAAAGGATGATGAAGAAAAGAGAAGGGGCTAAATCAAGTGAAGGGGAGTACAAGGAAAAATCAAGACCGAAGTTGAGGCGGGCATGCTATAACTGTGGTGAATATAATCACTTTATAGTTGATTGCCCATATGAAGAAAACAAGAAGAAGACCAAGGAAACAAAGCCTAAACCCATGAAATTCTTCAAGAAGAAGAAGCAAGCCGAACAAGCGCATCTAGGGAAGGAGTGGGACTCAAATGATGGGTCCTCATCCGAAGAAGAGGAAATGGCTAGCATAGCCATCGAGAAGACATCCAAGAAGTCCACTCTCTTCCCCACTCTCGGTGCACAGAAGGGGAACGACACTTGCCTCATGGCAAAGGAAGGTAAACAAAAGGTAACAACCAAATTCTCTTCCTTGCATTCCTATTATAGTGATAGTGAAATTGCTAGTGATAATGAAGATATGCTCATTGGATTAAATAATAAAACAGCTACGGAAATTAAATTTCTACTTCATCAGCTTGTTGAGAAGGAGAAGTTGATAAACCGTCAACAAGATATGATTATCTCCCAAAAGGAGGAATATGTTGAACTTGACAAGCTTCTAGAACTTGAAAAGGAGCAAAGCAAGTCACTAGAGCTTGAGTTAGCTTCAAGCAAGGAAGCTTGCTTGGAGTTAAGCGACTCAAATGCTACAATCAAGGACAAACTTGCTAACCTAATCAAGGTTAACAAGATCCTTGAGGTGCAAGTTGAGTCACTCAAGCAATGTGACCCTTCATCCTCTTCAAGCTCGCCTTCTCAACCCCTTAAAACTGAAACTGCTTCTACTTGTGCATGTGGTAAAGTTGACACTAGCTTGAAAGACAAGTCAACCTCTACCAAGGATAAGCATCCTGCCCAAAGTGGCATATTTGACAAGGAGAAGGTCAAATATGCACGTAGTGCATACTTGGCCACAAGACCTCCTAATGTCAAATATGGCATTGGGTATTCTTATGGTGGAATGAAAAATGCTAGAATCCATAAGAGTAACAAGGAAAGTGTTGTCTTTGTGAAGGGAAATCACTTTCAAGCTAGGAAGTCCAACAAAATCAACACATAGGAACACCGAACTAGTTCGGCACCGGTACGGACAAGTCCGGACCTCCGGACACGTCCGATGACCCGGACTGGTTCTATTTATAAACAACAACAGTTGCTATTTAGAACCTTTGATGCATCTTATGTTTTAATGAGAAGTAAGTTTGGTAAATTTTATGCTCATTATGTTGGGCCATGCCATGGGAACACCAAATCTCATGTGTGGGTGCCCAAATCCCTTGTGACTAACCTCAAAGGACCCAAGCAAGCTTGGGTACCTAAAACCAAGGCATGATTTGTTTTTGTAGGCCTATTCCTCCGGTGGATCTAAATGGGTGCTAGACAGTGGTTGCACCAACCATATGACCGGAGAAAGAAGGATGTTCGTTGAATATGAAGAAAATAAGGATCCAATCAAGGGCATCTATTTTGGAGACAATAGTCAAGGAAAGGTGCTCGATACGGGTAAAATTGCCATATCATCTCAATATACTCTTTCTCATGTGTTACATGTTGATTCCTTAGATTATAACCTGTTGTCCATATCTCAATTATGTGACAAAGGTTATAATTGTTTGTTCACTAATGAGGGTGTGACCGTCTCTAGAAGGGGTGATGGTTCCATTGCATTCAAGGGTATGTTAAAGGGAAAGTTTTACCTTGTTGAGTTCAACAAAGATAAAGCCAAACTTGACACATGCTTGATTGCAAAGACCAACATGGGTTGGTTGTGGCATAGACGGCTGGCGCATGTTGGTATGAGAAATCTTCAAAAACTCCACAAGGGATATCACATCCGAGGTTTGAAGGATGTTGTTCTTGAGAAAGACAGGCCTTGTAGCTCATGCCAAGCCAGGAAGCAAGTTGGAGCACCTCATCCCGCGAAGAAAATCATGACTACAACAAGACAGCTCGAACTACTTCACATGGACCTATTCGGTCCAATTGCTTACATAAGCATCGGCGGTAACAAATATGGATTAGTAGTTGTTGATGATTTTTCTCGCTTCACTTGGGTTTTCTTTTTGCATGATAAGACAGAAACTCAAGGAACCTTGAAGAAGTTTTTTAAGCATGCTCAAAATGTGTTTTCATTGACGATAAAGAATATTCGAAGCGACAACAGCACGAAGTTCAAGAACACCCAAGTTGAGGAGTACCTAGACGAAGAAGGCATAAAACACGAGTTTTTAGCACCCTACTCCCCTCAAAAAAACGGAGTTGCCGAAAGGAAGAACCAAACCCTCATAGAGATGGCGAGAACAATGCTCGATGAATACAAGACCTCTGTTCGATTTTGGCCGGAAGCGGTTAACACCACTTGCCACGCCATAAACCGACTCTACCTTCGTCGACTACTCAAGAAGACATCATATGAGCAACTCACCGGTAACAAGCCTAATATTTCATCTTCTCGAGTCTTCGATTCTAAATGCTATATTTTGAACAAGAAGCCTAGGACTTCAAAGTTCGCTTCGAAGTCCGATGAAGGTTTCTTGTTTGGTTATGATTCGAGCTCTTATGCCTATTGTGTCTTCAACAAGACCTCCGGACTTGTTGAAGTAGCATGTGACGTAGTGTTTGATGAAACTAACGGCTCCCAAAAGGAGAAAGTTGATCCATGTGTGCTAGAAAGAGAAGAAGCTCCCTACGAAGCACTGAGAAGAATGGCATTGGGTGAAGTTCGACCACAAGAACCACCTCTACATATGCATGAGGAAGATGAACCACAAGAGGAGGCCAATGATCAAGGGGGAGCTTCCATACAAGATCAACCTCAAGAAGACGAAAATGATCAACATGTCAATGAGGGAATCCATCTAGGGGGAGAAGAAGATGACCATGAAGATTCAAGACAACAAGTGCCACACCCAAGAGTACACCAATGCATCCAAAGGGATCACCCAATCGACAACATCATCGGTAACATCAAAAAGGGAGTAACTACTAGATCTCGCATAACTAATTTTTGTCAGCATTATTCGTTTGTCTCCTTTTTGGAAGCGCACAGGGTTGAGGATGCATTGAAGGATCCGGATTGGGTAGTGGCCATGCAAAAAGAGCTCAACAACTTCAAACAGAATGAGGTGTGGGAACTAGTCGAAAGACCCAAGTTCAACATCGTCGATACCAAATGGGTCTTCCGCAACAAACAAGACGAACACGGGGTGGTGACAAGTAACAAGGCACGACTTGTGGCCAAAGGGTATTCACAAGTCGAAGGTTTGGATTTTGATGAAACCTTTGCTCCTGTATCTAGACTTGAGTCTATTAGAATATTACATGCATATGCTACTCACCATGATTTAAAGCTCTATCAAATGGATGTGAAAAGCGCCTTCCTCAATGGACCAATCAAGGAGGAGGTGTATGTGGAGCAACCCCCCAGATTTGAAGATGAAGAGTTCCCCGACCACGTCTTTAAATTCCGTAAGGCTCTCTACGGCCTCAAGCAAGCTCCTAGAGCTTGGTATGAGTGTCTTAGAGATTTCTTAATTGAAAATGGTTTTAAGATTGATAAAGTATATTATACATTGTTTACAAAGAACTTTGATAATGATCTCTTTATTTGTCAAATTTATGTTGATGATATTATCTTTGGTTCAACTAACAAATCTTTTTGTGAGGAATTTAGTAAGATTATGATAGATAGGTTTGAGATGTCTATGATGGGAGAGATAAAGTACTTCTTGGGATTCCAAGTGAGGCAACAAAAGAAAGGGACGTTCATAAGCCAAACTAAGTACACTCAAGACATACTCAAGAAGTTTGGAATGGACAAGGTGAAGCCTATAAAGACTCCCATGGCAACGAATGGCCACTTGGATCTCAATGAAGATGGATCAAACGTCGATCAAAAGGTATATTGCTCCATGATTGGATCTCTACTCTACTTATGTGCATCTAGGCCAGACATTATGTTGAGTGTATGTTTGTGTGCAAGGTTTCAAGCCAACAAAAAAGAGTGTCATTTGACAGCCGTAAAGAAAATCTTGCGGTACCTAGTTACTACACCCAACCTAGGCCTTTGGTATCCCAAAGGTTCCAAATTCAATCTCATTGGTTACTCCGATGCAGATTATGCCGGATGCAAAGTAGATAGAAAAAGTACCTCCGATACATGCCAATTCCTAGGTAAATCTCTAGTTTATTGGTCCTCCAAGAAACAAAACTCCATTGCCTTATCCACGGCCGAAGCGGAGTATGTTTCAGCCGGGAGTTGTTGTGCACAACTCCTTTGGATGCGACAAACTCTTATGGATTACGGTTACAACATGAACTGTATTCCACTCCTTTGTGATAATGAGAGTTCTATTAAGATTGCCCATAATCCCGTTGAGCACTCTAGGAACAAACACATAGACATCCGACATCACTTCTAGAAAGACCACTCAATGAAGGGAGATATAGTCATGTCACATGTCAATACCGAAAAGCAACTAGCCGATATATTTACCAAGCCACTAGATGAAAAACCCTTTTGCGAGCTCCAAAAGGAACTCAATATCCTTGATGCTCGGAATGTGGCTTGAAAATTTGCATACCTGTATGAACTCTTCAAAATATATTGTTTGAGTTGAGAAAATCATCTTTCTCAATTTTCTCCAAAACTTATGTTAACTATTTGATCTTGGTGAATTATGATCATTGCTTGATTGTTGTATGCTTACTGATCATATTCGTCAAGATTATTTGATTTGCTTTGCCTCCCTATTTTCTTAATAAGTACCTTCGAATATATACGAATGGACTAAGAATTTCTTCCCTGGTGACCACAAACTAGTCCGTGGTTGCCCAGACTAGTCTGCCCCTGCACACTAGTCTGCAAACTGACTGTAGGTCCGGACTAGTCCAACCAACCACGGACTAGTCCGATATAGGCTCTGGAAAGTTCGGACTAGTCCAATCACTTTAAGACAAGTCCGATTTTTCGTGTACATAACCCTAGCCGCTGCCAAACCCTAATCCTCTTCATCCTCACAACCTCACCTACACTCTCTCTCCTCACTCGAGCTCCCAAATGTGATTTCCTTTATCCTCCATCAAAACTCTTCAGGTGTTGGTGGAAAATGACCTCCATTGCTCAGGGATTGAAGACCATAGACTTGTCCGCACCTTCAACCCCTTCGTCCTCAAGAATCGAGCAATTTCGATAAATTTTCCTCCCAAAACCTAGAAATCGCTATTTCCTTCGTTGTTGATCAAATAGCTTAGTTTCTTTCACAATATCCATGCTTCCTTGATGTATTACATTGATGCTAGGCTATTTTTGATTTAGGAATCACCATTTGTCTCATAGTTAGGGTTTTAGAGGTTGAATACCGGGCTAGTCCAGTCCATGCACGGACAAGTCTGGCACCCGGACTAGTCCATTCATGTACACCGGACTAGTCCAATTTTTTCTGTACTCAACCCTAACTTCCTATTCCTCAATGCAATTCCTTGTAATCCATTCTCATTCATACCTTGTGTAATCCATTCTAAGGACAATGTCTAGCTCAAACGACGAAATTTCCGACTTCGAGGCTGAGTTGGACCAAGAAGCCTTGCTTTAGTCCCTGATGGGCCAAGGCAAGAAGGGCCAAGGGTGCCCGTCCGAGTCGGCACCCTCACCTCCGCAGGTTAGATGCAAGGTTATCACGAAGAAACCTGCGTCAAAACTTAAGGGTGTGGCTGCAGCAGGCCCTAGCTCGGCAACCTCTCGCCAAGCTAAGGGCAAAGGAAAGGGGATTGCCACAGGCCCGATTGGCCCCCTCAAGATGTCAGCTCCAAGGCAAGGGGCCCGAGATCCCGCTGAAGACAAATTCAATGGAAAGGGCAGCGACACGGCTCCAAAGTTCAGAAATGTGGATTGTTACAGCCGACCCAAGAAAGCTGTTGATGAGAGGTTCTGGAGTAACTTCCATGTAGACTTTTACAAGTCTGTTTATCTTCCGATGAAGACCCTGCGCAACCAATGGATAGATTGGGCGCACTTTGAGAAGAAGGGTTGCTCACCTTTTGTTGAGGTGGTCGGGGCAGTCGAGAAACATGTTTTGAAGGACCTATTTGCCTTCCGAAACAATTGGAACGACAAAGTCATCGCTCAGTTCTATGCAACATTCCACTTTGCCAGCGATGAGGAATAGCGGGTGACTTGGATGACTCATGGATCTAAGTACACCATCACCTATGACGAGTTTGCAAGATTGCTCCATTTTGACAGCTTCAGCAATGACAACCCGATCATTCACAACATTGGTGTCATTGAGAAGGACAAGATGAAGTTTCTTTATGACCCAAGCTTAAAGTTCAATTCTCCCTCAACCAAGAACATGAAGCCTTTCTTTGTGGTGCTCAACCGGGTCCTCAAGAAGACCATTGCCCCGAAGGATGGGGATGCTGGAAGTGTGCAGGGATATATTAGGACCTTGATGAAGGTTATAAGCAAAGAAATAAAGTTTGATGTCTTTGACTACATTTGGAACGACATGGTCATCATCTCTTGCACGCCAAACAGATCCTGTGGCTATGCCACCTACCTGATGTTTATGATTGAAAAGGTTACAGGCATCGAGTTCGTCAAGGATGTGGAGCACACCACCTTGAGGCCCCAGAAGCCTCAACAAGCAAGTGTTCAAGCTGCTCCTTCTCCTTCTTCCGGTGCAGAGGCTCCAGTGAGAGCTAGTGGAGATGCTAGGGCTGCTCCCGCCACTAGGGCCCCTCTTCAAAAGGGGACACCAAGTGGCATCTTGAAGTACTTGTCAGCTATCTTTGCCTCATGCAAGAAGGCGGAAGTGAGCACTCATAAGCTCAACAAGAGGAGAAAGGCCGATATGTGATAAGTCAAGGAGAATGTGAAGCACATCTGCCAAAAGCTGGAGATCGAGCCCATTGGATCTCCAGTCATTTCTGATGACTCAGATTATGATTTCACCGAGCTCGGGCCGTTGAATCCCTCCGAGCTTGCCTATAATGGCATTGGGGACTCGAGTGGTACTGTTACTCCTCCTCCTCAGCCCGAGAATGAAGTTGAAGACGATGAGAGGACCGACGACAAGGCTTGAAGACCTTAGGTCCCTCTTCTCCTTCTTTTTGGTGTCTTGATGCCAAAGGGGGAAAGATTGACGGGGAGTCTTAGGCTTGAGTCTTAGGCTTTAGCTGTAGGCTGTGAGGAGAGCTATCTTTTGTGTCTTTTGTCTCTTTGTGGGTTGTAAGACTTATATCATGCTCTTTTGTTACTTTTGGTCCTGTGATGCAATTTTATGAACTGCTTATGAAAATATCTGTGAAATCTATGTTTTGTTTTTCTCTAAAAATGACATATATGCTTGTTGCTGGTATATTGTTGTCAATTATGTCATTCTCATCATGATTATCATTTATACATACTTAGTTTTGCATCCCACCATAAAGAGTGCACATATGACTTATGTTTTCATTGCTTAATGTGTTTCAAACTCATATGTGCAGACTTTATGAAAATCTTAACTTTTTATCATATTTCGTGAAATCTCAATTGGTTGTCATCAATCACCAAAAAGGGGGAGATTTAAAGTGCATCTAGGAATCCCTTGTGGGTTTTGGTTGATTTATGACAAGCAAATGAGATCCTAACCACATTGTTGAGAT
Organism: Tuctoria greenei; assembly: GCA_036927565.1. Taxonomy (NCBI): domain Eukaryota; kingdom Viridiplantae; phylum Streptophyta; class Magnoliopsida; order Poales; family Poaceae; genus Tuctoria; species Tuctoria greenei. Next base: position 105,491,145 of record JAYESD010000004.1, on the reverse strand, counting down.
GAGCATAGGTTCTAATGAGAGAATGAGCAAAGTGCCAAAAAGAAAGGAGAATGAGGAGCAATGCGGAAAAGAGCTCAAGAACCACGTGTAGTAGATCATTGTGTATGGAGTGTGTTAAGGAAACACACCCCAAGAGCTCAAGCACAAATAATCTGACACATTGCACAAAACTATACAGGACCGAACTAGTCCGACTGACCCTGGGCTAGTCCGATATCTTTTTGTACTAGATCAGACAAGTCCTCACAATGCAGACTTGTCCTCACAATCCAGTTTTTCACTGACCGGACTAGTCCGATATCACCACAGACTAGTCCGATATCTCTCTGACTAGAATCAGACTAGTCTTCCCCAGTGCAGACTAGTCCCCCAAACACTTCACAAGTTGCACAAAATCGGACAAGTCCGATAATACCACGGACTAGTCCGATATCTTTCTGATGTCAATCGGTCAAGTTCGATGTTAGCACGGACTAGTTCGAAATCCCTCTGACCTAAATCGGACAAGTGCTCCAAGTGCGGACTTGTTCCCCAAATTCACTTAGGGTTTCACCTATCCGGACAAGTTCAATATTCATCAGACTTGTCTGACGATTTCTAGAACCAAATTGGACTAGTACGCTCTCACCTCGTACAAGTCCGATATTTCGGGACACCTAGGGTTTCCTACACATAGCACACTAGACTAGTCCGGTGTCTACCACGGACTAGTCTGATCTTTCTAAACCCTAACAGTAACTTTTGGAAATCCCATATAAATAGGTGTGCACAGCCCAACCTTCACATCTCTCGACACCCTACACCGTCACGCCCTCCAAGAGCCTAGAAAACTCATCTCTCCACGCAATCCAACGCAAGAAAACTTGATCCTTTGAGGATACACTTTGGATCCAAGGAGAGACACGGTTCTTCACTCATTGAGCTCTTGGTTTGATTCCCTAACACACTCCTGTGGTTTTCATTGTAATATTAAGAGTGTGTTCTTGGTGGTGTTCATCTTGTAATCTTGGAAGCCTTCAACTTGTGAGAAGGCCCCTTGAATTTGGTTATTTGCCCTTTGTTATTAGTGAAAAGGATTGGCCTCTGTGGCGATCCGACGAGGGTAGGGTTGGAGAAGACCCGGTCCTTTTGTGCACTCCTCAACGCGGATGTAGGTTGCCTCTGTGGGAACCGAACCACGGGATAAAGAGCTTGTGTTTCTACTTTGTGCATATTGTTCTTACTTTTCTTATCTATCTAGGGTTTCAATCAATCTTGTTTATATTACATTGAAACATTGAGTATAAGATTAACGTGTGCTTCACCCTAGTTCATAGTAGTGTGACACTCCAATTATAAGTACTTTTCCGCTGCATATAGTCTAGGATCGAGATAATCGATCCAGCTTGATCAATCTAGTCCGCACTAACCGGACTAGTCCACACTCTACCGGACTAGTCCGATATCTCGGGATTTGATCAGTTTGTTAAGTGTTGCAGTTTTTAGTATTTGTCGTTTCCGGCCAGGAATTGAACTAGAAATATCCTACCGTAATAAGCTGTCGGAGCTACATTTATTTCGGGACAGATGTAGTATATGCTATATATATATAACTAAATTCGTGAAACAGAAGACCACATTTCTTCTTTTTTAATTTATTTAATCTTCGTATATCAGGATGGATCGTGTAGAACTTAAGTAGCCCAAAACTGCATGGATCGTGTAGAACCAAGCCAATATAGCTATATAAAAAGACGACATGGATCGTGTAGTTTACCTAGCATAAAACTGGAGTCTGGGATGCGATGTCGCAGGGAAGTGTCGGTGACGAAGAGGTTCGGTAGAGCCTGTCAAACTTGGTCACCCGGCGTTGTACCCAGGAGTCAACACCACCAAGAGCTTCGATGCGTCAGTGCAAGATCCGTGGGGAAAAAATTGTAAAAACCATGGGAAATGAAAACACGGGAATTTCTTAGGAATACAAGTATGGAACATAGGACAGAGAGACAACACATTTGGAGTACTGCGAGATCACTAGAAGGGCGGGGCAGCGGTGTGTCAGGAACAGAGGCCAGTGTTTCCATTTATACTCATCGTGGATGAAATAGGGTTACAATAGGCGGGACTGAAATTTGAGGCACGGGCAGTTAAAATTGGATTGTCAAAATCTCAATTGTGGCGCGCCAAGAAGAACAAAAAATTTTTTGTGGGCGTGGAGAATTTGATGCTAGCCGTTCCCTTGTGCATGCATGCAATCATGATTAATTACATGTCATGTCGCATCGATTCCTGCACGTGGTGCGTGTAGCTAGAAGGGTAGACTTCTTCAGACAACTTGCTTGCTTCTTAATTCATCTTTGTTGCCATGTATGGAGATCAAAATTGAAAAGCAGTCATCTGCTACCTAGTGGGACATTCCAAAAAAAATACGAACAAAAATATGAATAACCAAATGTATATGTGCTAATGCAAATGATATGCAAATACAGAACACCCAAATTTATGAAAGGACGATGGCAAACAATCAGCATTCTGTAACATTAATCACAATGAAATGATAACATGTAGTATATACTACTACTAAAAATACATTTTCACATGTGCGGACTACAAATGAAAAAATTGAGTGAAAGAACACGAAAGTGGAGAAACGCAACCTCAACCATGATCTCAATGGAGTTTCAACCAAGAGTCGTCGATTGTTGCAACACAACGAATTCTTGGCTAGACATTGAACAATAGCTATCTCGCCCCTTTTTTAGAAAGGAGTTGTTTTTCGATACTGCATAGGACGCATTGTTGATTAACAGAAAAGACATTTATCATAAAAATAAAAACAACACATATATTACAAACAAGAACTATGAAAGCACATAGAAAACAAGAAAAAGAAAAACTACAAATACTACTCTACTCGGAGTTGGAGGAGATCTCCTCGAACTCCGTTTCCGCTGCCTCCTCCTCTGCCGCCGCCGCTGCCGCCGCCTTCTCCGCCGCTGCCGTCACCTCCTCCTCCGCTGCCGCTGCTGCTGGTGCCTCCTCTAGCAATTGAGTCTAAAGCTTCCGGGCGACGGTCTGCAGAAGATGCTGGCGTCCCTCCACCCCAGCCACATCCCCGATCGTCTCATAGAAGACGTTGACACAACAGGCCATAATCCCTAACCCAAAGCAGTAGTGGCCGGTGGTGTCCATGCTGGTGAAGATGGGAAGTTTCCCAAGACCCAGACGGTCACACGGGCGAGATGTATTGTAAAATACATCCCGTGCCAATTTGTCGAGCTTTTTTCCGCCCATCGGTGGCAGAAAGGTGCTCGGTGGCCTCCTTCAGGCGCTGCTCAAGTTCATTGAAGCGTTGTTCGACGAGGCAGACAATCTCCTGAACCCAAACGGGATGAGGAGGTGCAGGCACCGCGGGCGGAGAAGGGGACGGAGGAGGTGTGGGTGCCGCCTCCAGTTCCACCGGCATTGTCTACGATGGAAATGGAGAAGAAGGAGGTTCAGAGTACGTTGATGGCCTGGAGCGCTTTGGTGCGGGGCTACCCATTTGTGCGGCGACGAAGTTGCGGAGAAAGAGCGAGAGGTGGTCGGCGATGGTGCGGCGGTGAAGCAAGAGAAGTTTGAAGGCTACGATCGATGGACTGGTGCGGCAGAGATGCAAGAGGACGGGTGGGCCTTTATAGCGGGTCGTCGTCTAAGTGTGCGAGTGGAGATGATCGGACGCTTCGAAAACTGCGCTTTCGAATCGGTGGGTGGGTCAGAGTTAATCCAAACCGTGGTTTGCCTCCTCTAAGTTATCGCAACGGCTCAACGCGTCCCATCTCGGCTTCACAAACATTTTTTTAATTTGACACGCAAAGGGTCCAGGGTATGCAGTGGCCCACCTGGCATACTTTGTAGGTCTGTCCGGCGGTGTTTCAGTTTTTCAATTCAAGTTTTTAAGTTTGACACGCAAAGGGCACACCGGCCCAAGGTATATGCAATGTTCCAGTTTTTTCAGTTTATCATGCAAAAGACATCGATCATGTTCCATGACGTTACATGTTTTCTCTTTTTGTTGAAAGATCATCATATATAGTTGAAAGATCGTCACAAAACAAGGGAGAAAAGTACAAGACGATGAACACACCACACATTCATTTATTATCACACACACACACACACACACACACACACACACACACACACACACACACACACACACACACACACACACACACACATATATATATATATATATATATATATATATATATATATATATATATAGTTTGAGGCTCGTTGATCATATGTTTGGGGCGTAGCATAGCATGCATGTGAGAGAGATGTCGATGATCATATATGATGACGTTACACGTGTTTTTCTCTTTTTGTTGAAAGACTTGTCCACCGCCTCCGTCGCTGCCTCCGCATCCGCCGACGGTGCCTCCGCCTCCGCTGCAACCGCCGGCGGAGCATCCTCCAACACCAGATCAAACTTCTTCTGGCCGACAGCGTTCACCAGTTGCTTGTGAAACTCCACCCCAGCCTCCTCACCGATCGTCTCGTAGAGGCAGTCGAGACGAGCGGCCACAAAGCCTAACCCAAAGATGTAGTAGCCGGCAGAGTCCATGCTGGTGTGGTGGGGAAGGATCCCAAGTCCCAGTCGGCGATAGGAGTGATATGTATTGTCAAATACATCCTGTGCCATTTTGTCGAGCGCTTTCGCTTGCACGTCGATGGCGAACAGGTTGCCGGTGACCTCCTTAAGCTTGCTGTCGAGTTTGTCGATGCGTTTCTTGATGAGGCGGACAGTCTGTAGGATCGAAGAGCACGTGAAAAGCTACCAGAGGGGGGTGAATGGTAGATTTAAAAATCTTACGCAGCGGAAACAATTAAACCCCAAACCCTTTTGGCAGAAAAACGATCTGTTAAAGAAATCGTGTGTGAGACTAATCTAAACGTGTTTCACTGTTACAAAAGTGATAGATATCAGAGAGAATCAAGTCACGAAGACAACACAAAAAGAATCACTCAAATCCGTCGAGAAAAACTCAAGTTATGATCAAAAGATCAAACAATAGTCAATCTGCCCTACCCGAGAAAAAACAGTTCTAGAACGCTGCAAAGAAACTCGTGTAGATCATAGACCACAAATCCAATGACCGTGAAATTTTGACAGATGATAGACAATCAAGTTGTGAAGACAACTCAAAAAAAAATCACGTCAATTAGATCTGTAAAACTCGAGTTATGATAAAACCACCGACGAAAGGTAGTGCTGTCCAGAAACACGACGAGTAAAACTTGTCTGGAACAAGTTGGACGAACAAGGCACAAAAGTTCCTTCAAACTACAAATTTTATTCAATAGAACACAAGAGGAACAGCCCCAAAGTCATACACCACGAGCTCTGGGCTCCCTTGCTTATATAACCAGCTAGAAAGCCAACTCAACTCAAATCAGGAACCTAATCCTACTCTGTTCACGAATCGTAACTTTCCATAACTGCTTAGGAATCTTCTATACGCAGATAGAAGCAATCTTAAGAATTCCAAACACCTTAAGAACGTATCCCACATTCCTAAACAACTCAAATTCGTGACCCACATGAAATCCAATCATAACCAACTCGATACTTTCCATACCGAGCCATAACCGACTTTGCCGCAGCCGAAGTCATCAACCGATACGATCCGATCCTTCCAACCAGATCTTCCCATCCATAAACCATCTTCAGAACCATGTTGCCACATCATGCACCGCATGCATACGTGCAAACACCTTCCTTTGACGTCCAGTAATCCTTCATATGCACTGCCCTTGATTCAATCATCCTGCGCGACCTCCTGATCAGCTCAACCACAGCTCCTTCCGAACTTGGTTGTTGGAACCTCATCTCCTCCCTGAGACTAGTCCAATGGATCTCATCACCAGCCATGTCTTGAACTCAAGCAACACCTGCACATGAATAAACAACCAATCCATATGAGCCCAGGTCATCGACTTGACTCAAGTTAGTTCCGAACACAACACCCTACGTGAGAACCTCACATAAGCATGTTGCAAAACCACAGTAACACGATATCATCTATATCAATCAAAACGCACCAAAAACATAGCAAATGAATACTAAGCAATCTTTCCAACAATATAAAGCAAGTACGAAACATTGCAAATGAAAAGCAGAAGCACTACGGTCAAGTTCTGGACCTTGCCAGAGCAACCCGGACCTTGAGCCGGAGCTAACAAAAGCTAGTAGAACCTAGCGCCAGAGCTTACCAAAACTAGTACAACCAAGCTCCCGCTGGAGTTTACAAAACTAGCAGGACCTAGCGCCGGAGCTAACCAGAACTAGTCGGAACTAGTAATCCCAAAAACTGGAGCTAGAAAAATCAACTCCGGAGCTTAGCGAAAACACGGCGGAGCTATCAAAATCGTGTCGGAGCTATCAAAAACATGCTGGAGCTACCAAAGACATGCCGGAGCTAAAAACAAAACTTCACCGGAGCTGACCAAAGCTAGTCGGACCTAAATAAAAAGGTGTTTTGGTGATATTCAAAACTTTTATTGTCAAAGCAAGTATATTCACTACAAGCCAATGTATTCAGCACACATAGGTCTTACAATCTCCCCCTTGATGAATGCATTGGCAACACCATTTAAAATCCGAACATTGGCTTATTCACATAAAAGTTTTGAAGGCAATTTCTCCCCCTTTGTAAATCAAAAGTAAAATGAGAAGAAAAATTATCCCATATTATCTCTCCCCCTTTATTATCTCTCCTTATGCTCATATTCTCTTTCTCTTCATGCTTATCTCTCCCCCTTTGACAATGTATTCAGCAAGTCATGAGCATATAAACAAATTATCTCTCCCCCTTTAGTTGTTATGAGCATATTGTAACATATACATATAAACAAAGCTCATCCAAGTCATACTAGCAAGTACCTTACATTATCACATCAATGAAATACATAAAGTAGTGTAAGCCATACTAGAGATCAAATGTAATTTTCAATTTAAGCAAGTCATGATCTCACAAACTTAACTATTTCAAAACCTGAAAGCATGACACTAGTTGCTGCATTTTATTATTTTTCAAAGCTTAAATTTAGATCATATGATATTTGCAAGAGATTATATGCGCATCTGCCTTATTCTAACCAACCAAGCCAAGCCTATGTCATTTGACAATCAGAAGCTTAAGGACATAGTTTTAATCATACACAACTTCTTCCAAGTTCATATCTAAGTGCAATGACAAGCCATCTCAAAAGAAGAAGTGCGATGCATGCATATTCTCTTGATCTTTTCTCAATTTATATTTGTTCATAAAAACTCAACATTTGAGTTGATTACTTGATGAATTCTTAATGATTAAAAGCACTTGTGAACATGTAACAAGTTCAAAACAGCAAGAAAGTTCGACCATGACTAGTTTTAGTGTAAGTAATTATTCCAATTACTAGACATGGCAAAAACTACAAAATGTATAACACGAGTAATGTAGTAAGAACTTTCAGCATGTAAAAGGAATCACAAAGTCATATATATATATGAAATACTATGCTCATATTATTTTAATTTCAGATTCACGCATAGACTTCCCAAGTTTCAAAACTCCCCCTCAATTTAAGCCATGAGGATGCATAACCCCTATTTCACTACGAATGTAACAAAAACGAGTGAAATCCAAAGGTTTTGTAAAAATGTCAGCCAATTGTTGTTCGGTATCTACATGGTGAAGCACATTGTTTCCTTTTTCAACATTATCTCAGAGAAAGTGATACCTAATGTCAATGTGCTTAGTTCTAGAATGTTGCACGTGGTTTTTAGCAATGCAAATGGCACTAGTGTTATCACAGAATAGTGGAACACTATCTAGATCAACCCCATATTCCTTAAGTGTTTGAACAATCCAAAGAATTTGAGACCAACCATTAGCAGCAGCTACATATTCAGATTCAGCTGTCGATTGTGCAACTGAATTTTGTTTTCTAGAGGACCAAGCAACAAGAGAATTACCAAGAAAATGACAGGTACCGGAAGTACTTTTCCTATCAATCCTACAACCCCCAAAATCAGCATCCGAAAAAGCTTTCAAAGTAACGGTTGAGGAAGAAGGAAGAAAAATGCCAAATTCTTGGGTTCCATGTAAGTACCTGAGAATCCTTTTGATGGCTTGACGATGTGAAACACGTGGGGAAGCTTGAAACCGTGCACAAAGACATACGCTGAATTGTATGTCCGGTCTTGATGCCGTGAGGTACAAAAGTGATCCGATCATGCTTCTATATTCTTTTTGATTCATAAATTCACCATCTTCATCAAGTTCAAGTGTTGTTGCTGTTCCCATTGCTGTTCGAAGAGGCTTGCTTTTGTCCATGTTGAAGCGCCTTAGGAGGTCTTTGGTATACTTCGTTTGATGCACAAAGGTACCCTCCTTGGTTTGCTTGATTTGCAGCCCCAAAAAGTAAGTGAGTTCACCCATCATACTCATTTCAAATTCGGAACTCATCATTGCTGAAAACTTGGACACAAGATCATGAGAAGCACAACCAAAGATAATATCATCCACATACACTTGAACGAATAATGAGTCATTGCCATGCTTAAGCACAAAAAGAGTTTTATCAACCTTGCCCATGGTAAACCCCTTTTCAAGTAAGAATGTTTTTAACCTATCATACCATGCTCTAGGGGCTTGTTTGAGACCGTATAAGGCTTTGGACAGTTTGTAAACATGATTAGGAAAATCTGGATTTTCAAAACCCGGTGGTTGTTTGACATAAACCTCCTCATCTATGTAGCCATTAAGAAAAGCACTTTTAACATCCATTTGATATAGCTTAAAACCTTTAGATGTTGCAAAAGCTAACAAAATTCTTATTGCTTCTAATCTAGCGACAGGAGCAAAGGTTTCATCAAAATCTAGACCTTCAACTTGAGTGAAACCTTGAGCAACCAACCTAGCCTTATTCCTAACCACAACCCCATCCTCACTTTGTTTATTTTTATATACCCATTTAGTTCCAATTAAAGTGTGACCTTGAGGTGGAGGTACAAGTTTCCAAACATTATTTCTTTCAAAATTTTCTAACTCTTCTTGCATGGCAATAATCCAAGATTCATTAGTGAGTGCGTGTGATATATCTTTGGGTTCAAAAGAAGCAACAAAAGCAGAATCAGCATGAGAGTTTGGATCGCAAAACCTGGACCGTGTGACTCATTCGTGCAAGCTTCCAATCATCTGTTGTGGGGGATGATCTTTGTAAAACCGTAGGGGAACAGATGTCTCACAATCTTCTTCTTCTTCATGTTCATCACAAATCGATGAGCTTGTGGCTTGAGGATGATTTGAATCAGCAATGATGGTTGTCGGTGCTGGTTGAGAATTGACATCCGGAGCTAAACCAAAGTCTTTAGCTTCTGAATTTTCCGGCAGCAACTTCAATTCTTCCTCATCTTCAATGAAAATGCTCTCCCCTGCGGATATGGATCTGGACCTGCAATGTTTGAGCTAGTACCTGGGCTAGATTCATCAAAAGACACTTCACAAGTCTCAACAATTTTGTTAGTGTCAAGTAAAAGCACACGGTAGCCTCTAGTATGAGATGGATAACCAAGAAACATGCCATCAATGGATCTAGGTTTAAGTTTATCTAGATTACCATGTTTCTTAACAAAGCATTTGCAACCAAAGACCCTAAATGTGAAACACTAGGCCTATGTCCAAACCGAAGCTCATATCGTGTTTTACCTAGCTTAGCACGCAAGAAAACACGATTTGAGACATAACAAGCGATTGCTAACGCATCAGCCCAAAATTTCCTAGGAGTTTGATATTCATCAAGCATAGTCCTAGCCATCTCAACTAAGGTTCTGTTCTTTATTTCTACAACACCGTTTTGTTGAGGTACATATGGTGAAGAGAATTGATGATCTATTCTATTTTCAGCACAAAAGTGATCAAAAGATTGATTTTTAAATTCAGTTCCATTATCACTTCTAATTGCCTTTAAAGATCTTGGGTGATCAATTGATAATCTAAGAAATAAAGTCCTTAAGTGACTAAAATCTTCATTCTTAAACGCCATAAAGTAAACCCAAGAGTATCTAGAATAATCATCAACAATAACAAGAACATACCATTTACCTCCGAAGGATTGGACACGTGAAGGTCCTACGGTGTCAAGATGCAAAAGTTGACAAGGTTCAGTTGTCATGATCATTGTGAGAGGAGTATGTGAATCTGCAACCATCTTAGCATGCTACAAGAAGAGCACACAATTTCTTTGTCCCCTTTAAGCTTAGGCAGCCCACGTATGCGATCAAGAGCACTAACACACGTTAGGTGATCAAAGCCTACGTGACCAAGTCTACGATGCCAAAAATATAAGTCCTTTGAATCATTAGCAACTAGACACCTATGCTTAGAGGAAGACATATCAAAATCAGCTTTAAAAACTCTTCCAAACCGAGACATGTTAAAAATAAGCTCACTATTTGAACCTACAACTTTGTAGGACATATCAAAATCAGCTTTAAAAACTCTTCCGAACCGAGACATGTTAAAAATAAGCTCACTATTTGAACCTACAACTTTGCAACAGTTTTTATTGAAAACAATTTCTAGATTTTCATCTAGCAATTGTGCAACAGAAAGCAAGTTGTATTTCAAATTTTTGACAAGTGCCACATCCTTCAAAGTGTAGTGATCATTTACTCTAACCAAACCCTTAGCAATTATAGGAGTTGAAGAATTATCGGCAAAAGTAACATTCTCTACATGTGACACAAAAGAGAGGGAGGAGAACCAATCTTTGTTACCGGTCATGTGGCGTGAGCAACCTGAATCCACAATCCAAATGTTCTCCTTCCTCAAACGTGTAACCTACATAAAAGCACAATACGTCGATGACTCAATACTGGGGTTTTTCAAAGGGCATTTAGGAATCCAGTACTGAGTCACGCAACGTGCAGCAGGAAAAACACGCGAAAGCTGAGACAAAACAGCAGGTTTATGAGTCCAAGTTTGAGATTTTTTATTCTTAACTACTGACCTATAAGGTGTTACTTTTGTAGCACAAAAATTAGTAGCTCCAGAGCCAAAAACAGAAGGTCCGAAGGTAAACTTTGAATGTTTTTGACTCAAAATAGCAGGCTGTACATTCGGTTCAATCTGTGCAGCAAATTTTGCATGAAAGTTATGAGATCTAGCAACCATTCTTTCCCTTTTCCGTTGTTTAGCTAGCCTATAACAAAAATATATGACATGCCCATCTCTACCACAGAAGGTACAATGAAATTTAACTTTGTGTTCATGTCTAGATGAGCAAGCAATATTTTTATTTGAAACCGAATGAGGCAACACTCCTGCAGATTTGAAAATCACTCCTTTTTGTTTAGGAAATGTTTGAATCAAACCACTTCCTAATGACTTCACAATTTTAGGTGGATGTGCCTTAGCATGAGCATGAGAATCAAAACCTAAACCAGTTTTATCATTGCATGACTTGGAAGAATTCAGTAGTAAGTTTAGGTTCTTATTCCCATTACAAAACCGATCTAATGTCCTATGCATGTCATCAAGTTTATTGGATAGATCAAGGCAATTTTCACATGAAGTTTTTCCTTTTAGTTTGCAATTGGAAGAAAATTTAACTTCATGAGAACGTAAAGCATTGTTCAATATAGAAATTTCATTCATAGCATCCTGTAGTTTCTTATCAAGATCATCACAAGTAGAACAATGCAAATCAATTGTAGAACAGCTAGCATCTTTCAAGTTTTTATCATTAAGTGCAGCAAGCTCTTTGTTCTTTTCAATTTCTAACTCAAGTTTATCAAGTGTGTAGGTGTGCGCACTTCTTAATGAGGACAATTGTTCATATATTAAATCACATGAGGAACATGCATCATCACTAGGAATCAAAGTTTTTAAACGGTTGATTTCAGATTCTAGTGATTCAATTTTAGCAGCACTATCCCTAAGCTTTTTGTCTTTTTTCTTAACAATAATAGTGGCACGAGAAATAGCATCACACATTTCTTCGCAAGTAGGACATACCACTTCATTGTCGCTGTTGTGTTCTGCCTCCTCCATACTTAATCTTGACTTGCCCGCCATGAAACACAAGTTTGCCAAATCATCTTCATCTTCATCACTTCCAATGTCCACGTCGCTTGACTTGAACTCTTGAAGCGCGGTGATGAAACTGTTGATCATCTTGCATCCTATGGTACCTTTCTTCTTCTTGTTGGAATTTCCAGAGGAGGTCTGAACCTTGCTTTGTTTTCTTCCCGGGTGGTCGGACCTGAAATGTTAGGGCATTCTGTCCGAAAGTGTCCTGTTTTACCACATTCAAAACAGCGTTGAGGTCCGGAGCTTCCTCTCCTTCTAGTTCTCACATTTTGCAATGCTTTTGAGAATCTAGTAGAGATGAGTGCCAACTCCTCTTCTGGAAATTCTTTGATCTGCTCCACGGTTAGTGAGGACAACAAAGCAAGAGTATTGCAGGATGATGATTGGCCGGAGCTAGACATATCACGTTGTGAAACAAATGCAATAGACTTATTGAGGTTCTTACGTGAGATTATGTCAATTTCATGAGTTTTTAACTTTGAATATAGCACATCTAAAGTAAGTGAACTCATGACAGTAGATTCACGAATAGATGTGACTTTCATCTCCCAAATTGACATATCTAATGCACTTAGCAATTGCCTAGCATTTTCAGCATCTAAAAAATTAACATTGACACTACGCAAGTTGCTGAGAATCTAATTAAAGCGAGCAAAAAGGTCATCAATAGACTCACCGGGTTGCATCTTGAAGCGCATGTATTCCTTTTTGAACATGTCTTGCCTTACCTCTTTGATCGTGTTGGATCCTGCGTGGTAGTCACAAAGTGCTTTCCACACAGCATAAGCAGATCAGAGGTGTGCAACACGGTCGAAGTCGCTTTGTGTTAATCCTTGTATGATCAAGTTCCGAGCCTTGTTGTTGTTGTCGACATCTCTCAGATTTGTAGCTGTAACTTGATCGTTTGATGGCACTTTGTAAGGCTTGTATACCTTCTCCCATATTGCAAAGCCTTGTGGCTGGATGAAAGCCTCCATGCGTGCCTTCCAAACCTGAAAATCGATACCAGCAAACACACAAGGTTTGGCGGAGTACTTCTCCATGATGATTAGTCAAAAACACGTGCAAATCACAAAAATTAGAACAATGTGGCTCTGATACCAAGTGTAGGATTGAAGAGCACGTGAAAAGCTACCAGAGGGGGGGGGGTGAATGGTAGATTTAAAAATCTTACGCAGCGGAAACAATTAAACCCCAAACCCTTTCGGCAGAAAAACGATCTGTTAAAGAAGTCGTGTGTGAGACTAATCTAAACGTGTTTCATCGTGAAAAAAGTGATAGATATCAGAGAGAATCATGTCATGAATACAACACAATAAGAATCACTAAAATCCATCGAGAAAAACTCAAGTTATGATCGAAAGATCAAACAATAGTCAATCTGCCCTACCCGAGAAAAAATAGTTCTGGAACGCTGCAAAGAAACTTGTGTAGATCATAGACCACAAATCCAATGACCGTGAAATTTTGACAGATGATAGAAAATCAAGTTAAGAAGACAACCCAAAAATAATCACGTCAATTGTATCTGTAAAACTCGAGTTATGATAAAACCACCGACGAAAGGTAGTGCTGTCCAGAAACTCAACGAGTAAAACTTGTCTGGAACAAGTCGGCCGAACAAGGCACAAAAGTTTCTTCAAACTACGAACTTTATTCAATAGAACACAAGAGGAACAGCCCCAAAGTCATACACCACGAGCTCTGGGCGCCCTTGCTTATATAACCAGTTAGAAAGCCAACTCAACTCAAATCAGGAACCTAATGCTACTCTGTTCACGAATCGTAACTTTCCATAACTGCTTAGGATTCTTCTATACGCAGATAGAAGCAATCTTAAGACTTCCAAACACCTTAGGAACGTATCCCACATTCCTAAACAACTCAAATTCGTGACCCACATGAAATCCTATCATAACCAACTCGATACTTTCCATACCGAGGCATAACTGACTTCGCCGCAACCGAAGTCATCAACCGATACGATCCGATCCTTCCAACCAGATCTTCTCATCCATAAACCAACTTCAGAACCATGTTGCCACGTCATGCACCGCATGCATACGTGCAAACACCTTCCTTCAACGTCCAGTTATCCTTCATATGCACTGCCCTTGATTCAATCATCCTGCGCGACCTCCTGATCAGCTCAACCACAGTTCCTTCCGAACTTGGTTGTTGGAACCTCATCTCCTCCCTGAGACTAGTCCAATGGATCTCATCACCAGCCATGTCTTGAACTCAAGCAACACCTGCACATGAATAAACAACCAATCCATACGAGCCCAAGTCATCGACTTGACTCAAGTTAGTTCCGAACACAACACCCTACGTGAGAACCTCACATAAGCATGTTGCAAAACCACAGTAACACGATATCATCTATATCAACCAAAATGCACAAAAAAACTTAGCAAATAAATACTATGCAATCTTTCCAACAATGTAAAGCAAGTACGAAACATTGCAAATGAAAAGCAGAAGCACTACGGTCAAGTTCTGGACCTTGCTAGAGCAACCCAGACCTTGATCCGGAGCTAAAAAAAGCTAGTAGAACCTAGCGCCGGAGCTTACCAAAACTAGTACAACCAAGCTCCCGCCGGAGCTTACAAAACTAGCAGGACCTAGCGCCTGAGCTAACAAGAACTAGTCGAAACTAGTAATCCCAAAAATCGAAGCTAGAAAAATCGACTTTGGAGCTTAGAAAAAACACGGCGGAGCTATCAAAATCATGTCAGAGCTATCAAAAACATGTCGGAGCTATCAAAGACATGCCGGAGCTAAAAACAAAACTTCACCAGAGCTGACCAAAGCTAGTCGGACCTAAATAAAAAGGTGTTTTGCTGATATTCAAAACTTTTATCGTCAAAGCAAGTATATTCACTACAAGCCAATGTATTCAGCACACATAGGTCTTACACAGTCTCATCATAATCGGACGGGAGAGGTGCGGGCGCCGCGGGTGGAGACGGGGTGGAGGAGGTGCGGGCGCCGCCTCCAGTTCCACCGGCATTGGCGGCGACGGAAACAGAGAAGGAGGTTCGGAGGATGTCGATGACCTGGAGCACTTCGGTGCGGGGCTACCCATTTGTGCGGCAACAGAGGTGCGAACAAAGCGAGAGAGGTGGTCAACGGTAGTGCAGCAGAGGAGCAAGAGGAGAAGTTTGGAGGATAAAATTGATCGAGGGGTGCGTCGGAGAAGAAGAGGACGGTGTGCTTTTATAGCGGGTCATCGTCTAAGTGCGTGAGTGAAGATGATCAGACGCTTCAAAAATTGTGCTTTTGAATCGACGGTCAGAATTACTCCAAATCGCGGTTCGCCTCCTCTCGATTATCGCAACGGCTCGACACGTCCCATCGACCAGTTTTTTAATTTGTACAAAAAGGGCTCAGGATATGCAATGGCCCACCTGGCATACTTTGTAGGTCCGTCCTGCGGTGTTTGTAACATTTCGTGCGAATGATTTCAACGAGGTGCGGAGATTGACGTGAACGCGCGTGGCAATCGACCGAGAGTCCATATCTTTTTTTTAAGGATCTAACCGTTGCCGACCGAGAGTCTATATCAAACTGATGATAATTTTCGTGATCATGTATGATGGTGGACATGAATATAATGCATGTGAAAGAGACTCGCGATCAAGCATGTTTGGTCACGTGTTGAGGATTTTTGTGCCCCCTTGTTGAGGAACATGTTAATTTGATGACGTTGAGGATCGGATGTGGCGTACGTGTTTTCACAACTGTGTTCATTTGTTCCTAAAATCAGAACACGTAGCGGCTAGCGCCTACGCCTGTTGTTTCTTTAAAAGACGAGTACAATGTTACATAATGGCAGCATGCGATCGATTAATTTGATGAACCACGTGCGTAGTGAGAGCTCTGTGCTTATTAGACGATGGTAGTCCACATTCTATCATCATACCATCGAGGGAACATCCTTGTGTCCAATTTGTTATCTCTATTGATGACAGGATAATATTCTTCATTAGTGTGGTAGATAAACTGCCATATAGGTTGAGAGCATACACATGCATGGTAGAGAATATGATAAATATAGAAATATATATACATGGTAGGAAATATTCTATTCTTTGAATACATGTTTGGCGTGTAGCATGCATATGTACGTCTAACATCCATGTGAAAGACCTTGATCATGTTTGACGACGTTATGTATTTTCTCTTTTTCTTGAGAGATCATCATGTTTAAGGCTCGTTGATCATGTTTGGGGCTTAGCATGCATAGACAATTAACATGCACGTGAAAGACTTCGACACAATTGAAATAACATGCATGTTTTTAAAAGCAAGATATAGTGTTTCCTCAAGAAAAAAATTTATAGGAGACTGGGTGCACAAGCAGAAAAGCTAGAACTTGAGGGATGCACCTGCGAATTCCATGCCTGGATGATCGACGGCAGCCGATCCGCAGACTCGGTGGTTAGATTAGTAGTCGCCGAAGAGCAGCTCGTGCCCGACCTCGAAGGAGACGAAGGCATCGATGCACGCATAACTGATATGCTCGCCGGAGAGATTTTACGCATCCCAGTTGCTCGTCCTCAGCCGGTAAGGCTTCTCCATGTCGGCGCCAATCATGGCGCTCGCGATGTCTTTCAGCCCCGTGCGGTGGAGGCTCGGGCGATCCATCTCCTCTGCCGCGAGCTCGGCCAGGTCCACAGTTTTGGCCACCTTCAGCTGCCAGTCCTTCCAAAGTCTGTCGATGTCACCCTCCATGCCCACACCGATGAAGTGGTAGTCGGAATCACCGAGGAAATCTTCCAGCTTGTCAGGTAAGTAGTAAGCATGGATGACCTGGAAGATGAGGCAGCGGCGCCCGATGCAGAGCTGCAGAACAGTGACGAGTTCTAGTCGGTGGAGTAGCTGGGGCACCACTCGACGTCGAGTCCGACGACGAGCTTGTGAAGGCGCCGACAGTGGACAGAGAGGACCACCTCGAGCCAGTCCTCCACGGCCTCGCCGGAGGACGTCATGATGGTGGCGATCACGTCTTCCTCGAACGTCATGTTGTACACCTGAGTCCCCGCCATTGGGTCCTCTCTCCTTGTCGTCCCTACGGTTGCCGTCTGCCGTGGCGCAGCACAACTTCTCTCTTGTGCAAACCTTCGTCTACACCTTTAGTTTGGATTTTAATTGGAAACGGGCCTGGATATTTAATTGATACAGTTATGATATGAGCGGAGGAGTTTCTGAATTTGACGGGCTCGAGCCCGGAGTAAAGAGAGTAATGAATATTTTTGAATCTGATATACTCTTTCTAATTTTTAATTCTTATCATTATGACCACAAGTTGCATTGTCTCACCAAACACCACGTATAACAACAACAACATTTCTCAGGGATCCACCCACTGGGTACACCGGGTGGGCCACGGGATACCCTGGGTCCATCCACCAGAGAGTAGCTAGTGTGAATGCATGCTGGGGAGATCAGTGGAATCGGGAACTATCCAATGAAGATGGAAGTGAGCAGTCTCACGGTTCATGTATCGAAACACGCGCCATCCTTTTTCTTCTTCCCTTTTTTCTTATATGTATTATTTTTCCACCAATCTTATAGCCCCCCTTTATTTGAAGTTTTATGGTTGGATCAAGATACGTGGCCAGCATGAGGCGAGAGCCGTGTGTGCAACACCAGGCAGAACATCGTGGAGAGACGTTGCTCCCCTTGTTGAATTTGATGACGTTGAGGATCGAATGTGGCGTACGTGTTTTCACAAGTGTGTTCATTTGTTCCTAAAATTTGAACACGTATCGGCTAGCGCCTACAACTGTCGTTTCTTCGAAAGGATGAGTACAGCATGGTTGAAAATTGTATTGTACTATGCAAGGCCTGCAATTAATTTGATGAACCATGTACGTAGTGAGCTGTTCCTAGATGATATTCTATCCTTGAACCCTTGAGGGAACATTCTTCATGTCAAACATGCACGATGAGAGTGAGGACGGCGCTCGGTGGATGGCACTTTGTTAATCTAGGCTAAAGTTTTTTTAGATAATGGAAATAATTAAACCGGGCAATGAATGATGTGCAATCTGGACTCTTGTGCAAGCGTGCAATCTGCAAATCTCAGCCATTTGACGGACATCCAAGGGTGGCTGACATTTTACACATAAATCCTTCCACCTGCCTGTGTAAAAGGAAGGATCTATGTGTAAAATGGTAGCCATCTTTAGATGTCTATCTAATGGCTGAGATTTGTGGATTGTACGCTTGTACAAGAGTCCAGATTGCATAGCAGTCGTTGCCATTAAACCGACCTTTTCCTTAATACAGAGTACGCCCACACTGATACACCAAGTTGTGAGGATCAACAACAAAAGACTCAACCCAACACACTAGTGAAAGTAAAACACCCAATACATTTTATTATTATGGAAGTCTATAACTAAGACTCAATCCAAATCGGGCAAATATTTCGATGACACTGACTTCTAGTGTGTCTTTGCAAGCCATCCGAATCAAGTCTTTTTTGTCTTCACCCTTTTGCAGTGACGCCCACGACCATTTAATTTGGGCTAAAGTTGATACTCAAGAAACTATTATAGTATTTTTGTGATTTACTACGCACTTTGTTTTTTGATTGCTCATTGTGTTGGATCCGTGTTGGGTTTGAACATAGAGAGTGGGCACAGGGTGAGGGGGAAGGTTCTCCCTGCTGGTGCTGTCAGATAAACTAGGTGGTAGTCACTTTCTGGATCTCCAGCTCAGTAGAGTTGGAAGTGGAAATATATTCCATTCTAAAAACTAAAAGAGATAAATAGTCCACTAGTTTATCGTTAGAACAACAACATTAGAACTATTTTTGCGCAGCAATGAACAACAAAATAAAGTTCGTTACCTCAAGACGATACATTACAAACAAGAAAAAAGAAAAACACAAACTACAAACAAGAAAAGAAAAACAACACAACTAAGAACAAGAAAAAAAACTACTTCTCCTCCACCTCCACCTACTTCTCCTCCTCCTCCTCCTCCTCCTCCTCCTCCTCCTCCTCCTCCTCCTCCTCCTCCTCCTCCTCCTTCTTGGGCTCCTGGCAGGGCGAGCGCACCTCCCGGGGTGGAGATGGGAAGCCTAGTTTCTTGGACATCGCTGCCACCAGGTTGTCGTGGCTTGCAACGTCGAGCTCGTCCGTCAGTGTCTCCCAGAGGACGTCAAGGCGACCGTCCAAGTGTGTCATGCCGAAGACTTAGTGGCCCGTGGTCCCCATTGCTGTATACTCTGGAAGGGGACCAATCCCAAGGCGACGCATGGAGCGCGATGTATTTTCAAATGCATCGCGCGCCATCTTTCGAAGAGCTCACTCCTTGTCTGGGAGGGAGTCCAGTCGGGGACGCTTCCCCTTGGCGTCCTTCGGCGGGCTTGGCGGCGGCGTTTTCTTGTCAGCCATGGTGTTCTTGGCGCGGTTTTGTGAAGAGAGGAAGAGTGTCTATGCGGAGAAGACGATGGCATGTCCGGGTAATCTTATAGCGTAGTAGCAGCCTAGTTGTTCGTCTCTCGATGCGCACAGTAGTCGTGATTGTGAGACCTATGTGTGCTGAATACATTGGCTTTGATGATAACAAGTTTTGAATTCTGCCAAAATACCTTTTTAGCAAGGTTTGACTCTAGGTACGATCTTTTGCTAGGTCCTACTTATGTTGGTTAGCTTTGACATGTTTTTGGGTAGCTCCGGTGAGCTTTGTCCTTAGATCCAGCATATCTTTGATAGCTCTAGCATGTCTTTGTTAAGCTCCGACATGTTTTTCGAGCTTCGGCTTTTAGGTTGACTAGCTCTGACTTGCTTTGGTAAGCTCCGACGCTAGGTCCGACTAGCTTTGGTAAGATCCGACGCTAGGTCCTGCGAGCTTTGGTAAGCTCCAGTTCAACCTCCGGTTAGCTTTTGCAACGTCCAGAGCTTGATTGCAATGTTCCTAATTTTCCTGTGAAATATTTTGAACTTGCTTTACATTGTTGGAAAGATTACTTTGTATTTAGTTGCTAAGTTTTTGGCTTGTTTTGGTTGGATAAGGTTGATAACGTTTTTACCGTGGTTTACAACACGCTTATGTGAAGTGTTCACATAAGGTGTTGTGTTTTGGAATTGACATGAGTCAAGTCGCGTACTTGAGCTCGTACGGATTGGTTGTTTGTTCATGTGCAGGTTTTGCTTGAGTTCGAGTTATGGCTAGTGACAGGATCCTTTGGACTAGTCTCATGGAGGAGATGAGGTTCCAACAACCAAGTTCAGAAGGAATTGTGGTTGAATGGGTCAGGAGGTCGTGCGAGATGATTGAATCAAGGGCAGTGCATATGAAGGTTACTGGACGTCGAAGAAAAGTGTTCACACGTATGCATGCGGTGCATGACGTGGCAACATGGTTCTTAAGACAATTAATGGAAGGAAGATCTAAAGGATCAGATCGTATCACATGATGACTTCGGCTGCTGGCTGAGTCGGTTATGACTCAATATGGAAAGTATTGAGTTGGTTATAGTAGTTTTCATGTGCCGCATGAAAGTCAAGTTGTTTAGGAATACGGGATGTGTTCCTGGTTTGTTCGGAAGTCTCGAGATTGTTACTATCTGCGAATAGGAAGATCTTGAGCAGTTATGGAAAGGTTCGATTTGTGAATTGAGTGGGATTAGAGTCCTCGTTTGAGTTGAGTTGGCCTTCGGGCTGGTTATATAAGCAAGGGAGGCCTGAGCTCGTGGTAGACGACTTTAGGGCTGTTCCTCTTTTGTTCTATTGAATAAAATTCATAGTTTGAAGGAGCTTTTGTGCTCTATTCATCCGACTTGTTTTCTACAAGTCTTTCTTGTCTAGTTTATGCACAACACTACCTTACTTTGGTGGTTTTATCATAACTTGAGTTTTACAGATCCGATTGATGTGATTCTTTTTGGGTTCTCTTCACAACTTGATTTTATATCATCTGTGAAAATTTCACAGTCATTGGATTTGTGGTTTCTAATCTATACGAGTATCTTTGACGAAAAACAGAACTATTTTTTATTCGGTAGAACAGATTGATCTTAGTTCAATCTTTTGATCGTAACTTGAGTTTTTTCTCAACGGATTTGAGTTATTCTTATTGAGTTGTCATTGTGACTTGATTTAATTGTTTCTGCTATGTAAGATTTTCTGAATCTACCATTCACCCCCCCTCTGGTAGCTTATCACGTGCTCTTTGATCCTACAATTGGTATCATAGCCACGTTGCTCTAATCTTAGTGATTCACACGTGTTTTTGACTAATCCTCATGGAGAAATACTCGGCAAAACCTTGTGTGTTTGTTGTATAGATTTCCAGATTTGGAAGGCACGCATGAAAGCTTTTATTCAGGCGTAAGGCTTCCCGATATGGGAAAAAGTGTTCAAGCCTTACGACGTGTCGTCAAACGTTCAAGTCACAGCTACAAACTTAAGAGATGTTGACAACAACAACAAAGCCTGCAACTTGATAATCCAAGGACTAACTCAGAGCGACTTCAATCGTGTTGCACATCTCCGATCAGCGTACGATGTGTGGAGAGCACTTTATGACTACCACAAAGGATCCAACACGATCAAGGAGGTAAAGCAGTATACGTTCAAAAAGGAATACATGCGCTTCGAGATGCAACCCGGTGAGTCCATTGATGACCTTTTTGCTCGCTTTAATAAAATTCTCAGCAACTTGTGTAATGTCAATGTTAATTTTTTAGATGCTGAAAATACTAGGCAATTATTAAGTGCATTAGACATGTCAATTTGGGATATGAAAATCACATCTATTCGTGAATCTACTGTCATGAGTACACATACATTAGATGTGTTATATTCTAAATTGAAAACTCATGAAATTGACATAATCTCACGTAAGAACCCCAAGAAGTCTCTTGCATTTGTTTGTCAACATGATATGCCTAGCTCCGGCCAATCTTCATCTAGCAATACACTTGCTTTGCTGTCTTCACTAACCCTGGAACAGATTGAAGAATTTCCAGAAGAAGAGCTAGCGCTCATCTCTACTCGTTTTTCAAAAACATTTCAAAATGTGAGAACTAGAAGGAGAGGAAGCTCTGGACCTCAATGATGCTTCGAATGTGGTAAGACATGACACTTTCGTACATAATGCCCTAACCTTTCAGGTCCTACTACTCGTGGAGAGAAGCAGAACAAGGTCAAGACCACCTCTGGAAACTCCAACAAGAAAAAGAAGGATTCCATAGGACGCAAGATGATAAACATCTTCATCACCGCACTTCAAGAGCTCAGTTCATGTGATGTAGACATCGGAAGTGATGAAGATGATGACAATCTGGCCAACTTATGCTTCATGGCGGGCAGAACAAGATCAAGATCAAGTCAGGAGGATGCAGAACACAACAGTGACGGCGATGAGGTACGTTCTACCTGTAATGAAATGTGTGATGTTATTTCTCGTGCCACTATTATAGTCAAGAAAAAGGACAAAAAGCTTAGAGATAACGCTGCTAAAATTGAATCACTAGAATATGAAATCAATCATTTAAAAACTTTGATTCCTAGTGATGATGCATGTCCCTCATGTGATTTAATATATGAACAATAGTCCTCCTTACGAAATACACACTCCACTCTTAATAAATTTGAGTTAGAGATTGAAAAGAACAAAAAGCTTGCTGCACTTAATGATAGCAAATTAAAAGATGCTTCTTGTTCTACAATTGATTTGCATTGTTATACCTGTAATGATCTTGAAAAGAAATAAAAAGATGTTATGAATGAAATTTCAATACTGAACAATGCTTTACATGCTCATGAAGTTAAATATTGTTCTAATTGCAAACTAAAAGGAAAAACTTCGTGTGAAAACTATCTAGAATTGTCTAAGAAACTTGATAATATGAATAGGTCACTAGAGCAATTTTGTATTGGGAACAACAATCTAAACTTGCTGTTGAATTCATCCAAATCTTGTAATGATAAAACTGGTTTAGGTTTTGATTCCCATGCTCATTCTAAAGCACATCCACCTAAAATTGTAAAGTCATTAGGAAGTGGTTTGATTAAAATAGTTCCTAAACCAAAAGAGGTGGCTTTTAAATCTGCAGGAGTATTGTCACATTCAGGTTCAAATAAACATACTGCATGCTCATCTAGACATGAACACAAAGTTAAATTTAATTGTACCTATTGTGGTAGAGATGGTCATGTCATAGATTCTTGTTATAGACTAGCTAAACAACATAAAAAGGAAAGAATGCAAGTTAGATCTTATATCTCTCATGCAAAATTTGCTGCAACCTGCTGTTATGAGTCAGAAACATTCGAAGTTTACCCCCGGAGCTACTAATTTTTGTGCTACACAAGTAACACCTTATAGGTCAGTAGTTAAGAACAAAAAATCTCAAACCTTGACTCATAAACCTACTATTTTATCTCAGCTTTTGCGTGTTTTTCCTGCTGCACGTCGTGTGACTCAGTACTGGATTCCTAAATACCTTTTGACTAACCCCGGTATTGAGTCATCGACGTATTGTTCTTCTATGTAGGTTACACGCTTGAGAAAGGAGAACATTTGGATTGTGGATTCAGGTTGCTCACGCCACGTGACTGGTAACAAAGAATGGTTCTCCTTCCTCTCTTTTGTGTCACGTGTAGACAATTTTATTTTTGCCAATAATTCTTTAACTCCTATTATTGCTAAAGGATCAGTTAGAGTAAATGATCACTACACTTTAAAAGATGTGACACTTGTCAAAAAATTGAAATACAACTTGCTTTCTATTTCTCAACTGCTTCATGAGAATTTAGAAATAATTTTCTCTAAAAATTGCTGTAAAGTTGTAAATTCAAATAGTGAGCTTTTGTTTAACATGTCTCGCTTTGGAAGAGTTTTTAAAGCTGATTTTCATATGTCAACTTTTGAGCATAGGTGTCTAGTTGTCAATTATTCAAAATATTTATTCTTCTGGCATCGTAGACTTGGTCACGTAGGCTTTGATCACCTCACTCGTGTTAGTGCTCTTGATCGCATACGTGGTTTACCTAAACCGAAAGGGGACAAATATATTGTATGCTCTTCGTGTAGACATGCTAATATGGTTGTAGGTTCACATGCCCCTCTCACGATCACAATGACAATTAGACCTGGTCATGTTTTGCACCTTGACACCGTTGGTCCAGCACATGTACAATCCTTTGCAGGTAAATGGTACGTGATTGTAATTGTTGATGACTATTCCAGGTACTCTTGGGTCTATTTTATGGCATCTAAGAATGAAGCTTTTACTCGTTTTAGGACTTTATTTCTTAGACTATTAATTGATCACCCAGGGTTGTTAAAAGCAATTAGAAGTGATAATGGAACTGAATTTAAAAAGCAATCATTTAATCACTTTTGTACTAAAAATGGAATAGAACATCAATTTTCTTCACCTTATGTTCCTGAACAAAACGGTGTTGTAGAAAGGAAAAACAGAACCTTAGTTGAGATGGCTAGGACTATGCTTGATGAATATCAAACTCCTAGAAAATTTTGGACAGATGCAGTTGCAACAACTTGTTATGTTTCAAACTATATTTTCTTGCGCACTAAGCTTGGTAAAACACCTTATGAACTTCAGTTTGGACATAGGCCCTGTTTTTCACACTTTAGGTTTTTTGGTTGCAAATGCTTTGTTAAGAAACATGGAAATCTTGATAAATTTGAAGCCAGATCTGAAGATGGCATGTTTCTTGATGACCCATCCACACTAGAGGATACCGTGTGTTTTTATTTGGAACTGACAAAATATTGGAGACTTATGAAGTTTCTTTTGATGAAGCTAGCCCAAGTACTAGCTCCGGTATTGTAGGACCGGACCCATATCCTCAGGGGAGGGTATTTTTGAAGAAGAACAGTCGATGATATTGTCTGATCGTTCCGAAGCTGACATGTGTCTAGCTCCGAACTTTGAACAATTTCCGACTATGACCTCTACTGGTCCTGATCATCCACAAGCCACAAGCTCATCAATTTGTGATGAACCTGATGAAGAAGAAGCTTGTGAGACATTTGTTCCCCTACGGATTTACAAGAATCATCACCTACAACAGATAATTGGAAGCTTGCATGAACAAGTTACAAGATCCAGGTTTTCCGACTCCAATTCTCATGCTCATTCTGCTTTTGTTGCTTCTTTTGAACCCAAAGATATATCACATGCACTCACTACTGAATCTTGGATTATTGCCATGCAAGAAGAGTTAGAAAATTTTGAAAGAAATAATGTTTGGAAACTTGTACCTCCACCTCAAGATCACACTTTATCTGGAACTAAATGGGTGTTTAAAAATAAATAAAGTGAGGATGGGGTTGTGATTAGGAATAAGGCTAGATTGGTTGCTCAAGGTTTCACACAAATTGAAGGTCTAGATTTTGATGAAGCTTTTGCTCCTGTTGCTAGATTAGAAGCCATAAGAATTATATTAGACTTTGCCGCATTAAAAGGTTTCAAGTTAT
This sequence comes from Tuctoria greenei, assembly GCA_036927565.1. Taxonomy (NCBI): domain Eukaryota; kingdom Viridiplantae; phylum Streptophyta; class Magnoliopsida; order Poales; family Poaceae; genus Tuctoria; species Tuctoria greenei. The sequence goes on along the minus strand of JAYESD010000004.1, from coordinate 105,465,568 downwards.
ATAAAATGGATGTAAAAAGTGCTTTTCTTAATGGCCACATAGATGAGGAAGTTTATGTTAAGCAACCACCTGGTTTTTAGAATCCGGAATTTCCTTATCATGTTTTTAAATTGACTAAAGCCCCGTATGGTCTAAAACAAGCTCGTAAAGCATGGTATGATAGGCTTAAAACATTCTTAATTGAAAATGGTTTTACCATGGGCAATATAGATAAAACTCTTTTTGTACTTAGGCATGGCAATGACTCATTATTCGTTCAAGTGTATGTGGATGATATTATCTTTGGTTGTGCTTCTCATGATCTTGTGTCCAAGTCTTCTTCTATGATGAGTTCAGAATTTGAAATGAGTATGATGGGAGAACTCACATACTTTTTGGGGATGCAAATCATGCAAACCAAGGAAGATTCAAATAGTAATCTAATTCAACTTCTTTTTTTCACTACATCCACTTAATTTCAAGCAAGTCAAAATCAAAAAAATCGAAGCCAATTCTTCATTGAAAGAATCCATGGGGAGGGAGAAAAATAATACGAGAATAGACTATACTATATATAATAAAAGAAAAAAAGTAAATAAAAGGAAAAAACCTGCGAATCTTTCATACTTAAAAAATGACGCGAGATCCTTCAAAAAAAAGAACAAAAAAAAATTCGAAGAATAAGGAAAGAGTATAAATGGAAAATGTGCGATATGTTGTGAATAGTTTCGTGTAAGAAAGTCTAATTTTCTTATGTAAAGAACTTTATTTTTACTCGTCACTTCTAGTAGAAATTCTTAATTACTATAATCGCTCTTTCTATTCTATTTCTTTCTATTTCTATTATAGTAGAATGAAACATAGTAGAATAGAACAACTCTTTCTTAAAAGAGATTTTTACAAGAGTGAAACAAACTAAAGAAAGAGAGAACAATAAAGTTTGGCAAAATGATTAATACAAAATAAAATGATCAATTAAAGAAAAGAGTTGATACTACAATTCGACTACTCAATCAATTAGTAGTATCCCTAGAGTCCACTTCTCCCCCATACTACTAGCGAAAGAGAAAATGTAAAGACTACCATTAAAGCAGCCCAAGCGAGACTTACTATATCCATGTAAATTATGTTTCCTATTTCTATGAAGGAATTATTCTACTATTGATCAATAATCATAGTAGAATTAAGGGTACAGAGTAGAAATTCTGCTCTAAGACTATGCTATGGATGAATCAGTTAAAGGAACTTACTCCTATCAAATTCTTATATGATTTCTGGTAGAATTGGAGAGTATTAAGTATAAATATGATACATATACCTTTTCCTTAAAAAAGAAAGAAAAGAGTGTGGGAATGTCCTGAATAGAAGACGCGGGAATAGAGAGATTTTTTCTTCCTTTTGTTACCTTTTTTATAAGCAAAGGACGTCAGAATATACCATAAAATTAGGATAGATAAATATTTATTGGATACCTACTTTACCCATGTTTATTTTTGACCTAAACCCTACAGCCCCACTTTCTCTCTTTCTATGAAAGAGTGAGGAGACCTTATCCACTCCACGACTCCTAAATTGATTTTTGATCAGCCTATTCAATCCGATTCTCGACAGAATCCGTAGCCTTTACTTTACCTTTGTGCATCAAACAAAGTATACAAGAGACCTTCTCAAGCGCTTCAACATGGACAAAAGCAAGCCTCTTCGGACACCAATGAGCACAACAACAACACTTGAGGTTGGTGAAGATGGTGAGCTGGTTGATCAAAAAGAATATCAAAGCATGATTGGATCACTTTTGTATCTCACAACATCAAGACCGGACATACAATTCAGCGTATGTCTTTGTACAAGATTTGAAGCCTCCCCACGAGCTTCACATCGTCAAGCTGTCAAACATATTCTCAGGTACATACATGGAACTCAAGAATTTGACATTTTTCTTTCGTCGTCCTCAACCGTTTCTTTGAGAGCTTTTTCCGGTGCTGATTTTGGAGGTTGTAGGATTGATAGGAAAAGTACTTCTGGTACTTGTCATTTTCTTGGTTATTCTCTTGTTGCTTGGTCCTCTAGAAAACAACACTCAGTTGCACAATCCACTACCGAATCTGAATATGTATATGCTGCTAGTGCTTGCTCACAAATTCTTTGGATTGTTCAAACACTTAAGGACTATGGGGTTGATCTAGATAGTGTTCTACTATTTTGTGATAACACTAGTGCCATTTGCATTGCTAAAAAACCCGTACAACATTCTAGAAATAAGCACATTGATATTAGATATCACTTTCTCCGTGATAATGTTGAAAAAGGAAACATTGTGCTTCACGATGTAAATATCGAACATCAATTGGATGACATTTCTACAAAACCTTTGGATTTCACACGTTTTTGCTTTATTCGTAGTGAAATTGGGGTAATGCATCCACAAGGGTTGAATTGAGGAGGAGTTGATTTCAAAATTTGGAATGTGTGAATCAGAACTTCAAAATATGAGCATAATATTTCATACATATATGACTTTGTGATTCCTTTTTGTGCTGAAAGTTCTTACTACATTACACATGTTATACATTTTGTAGTTTTCGCCATGACTAGTAATTGGAATAATTACTTACACTAAATCTGGTTATGATCGAACTTTCTTGCTGTTTTGAAATTGTTGCATTCTCACATGTGCTTTTATACATAAAGGATAAATCAAGTAATAAAATCACATGTTGAGCTTTAAGATCAAATGAAAAATTAAGAAAAGATTAAGAGAATATGCATGCATCGCACTTCTTCTTTTGAGATGGCTTGTCATTGCACATAGATATGAACTTGGAAGAAGTTGTGTATGACTAAAACCATGACCTTAAGCTTCTGATTGTCAAATGACATAGGCTTGTCTTGGTTGGTTAGAATAAGGCAGATGCACATATAATCTCTTGCAAATATTATATGATCAAATTTATGCTTAAAAGATCAATAAAATTGCAGCAACAAGTGTCATGCTTTCAGATTTTTAAATAGTTAAGTTTGTGAGATCATGACTTGCATAAAATTGAAAATTATACTTGATCTCTAGCATGGCTTACACTATTTATGTATCTCAATTATGTGATAGTGCAAGTTACTTGATAGTATGACTTTGGATGAGCTCTATTTTATATGTATATGTTATAATATGCTCATAACATTTGAAATTTCTCTTTTAAACCTTGCTGAATACATTGTAAAAGGGGGAGAAGTAATTATGCAAGGGGGAGAGAAAATTAGAAAATGTTATTTTTTTATCCAACATTGTGAAAAGAGGGAGACATTGACATTGCACACATTCACAATTGTTTTTGTGATATTGCTAAAGGGGGAGAAATTGTTTTCAAAACTTTTAATGTGATCAAGCAATTGTTCATATTTTAAGTGGTGTTGCCAATGCATTCATCAAGGGGGAGATTATGAGACCTATGTGTGCTGAATACATTGGCTTATGCTGAATACATTGGCTTTGATGATAAAAAGTTCTGAATTCTGCCAAAAAACCTTTTTAGCAAGGTCCGACTCTAGGTCTGAGCTTTTGCTAGATTCGACTTATGTTGATTAGCTTCGAAATGTTTTTGGGTAGCTCCGGTGAGCTTTGTCCTTAGCTCCAGCATATTATGGATAGTTGTGGCATGTCTTTGTTAAGCTCCGACATGTTTTTCTAGCTCTGGCTTTTAGGTTGACTAACTCCGACTAGCTTTGGTAAGATCTGGCACTAGGTCCGACTAGCTTTGGTAAGCTCTGGTTCAAGCTCCAGTTAGATTTTGCAATGCTCGAAGCTTGATCACAATGTTCCTAATTTTCCTGTGAAATGTTTCGAACCCGCTTTACATTGTTGGAAAGATTGCTTAGTATTTAGTTGCTAAGTTTTTGGCGTGTTTTGGTTGGATAAGGTTGATATTGTTTTTACTATGGTTTACAACATGCTTATGTGAAGTGCTCATGTAAGGTGTTGTGTTTTGGAACTGACGTGAGTCAAGTCGCAGACTTGGGCTCGTATGGATTGGTTGTTTGTTCATGTGCAGTTGTTCCTTGAGTTCAAGTCACGGCTGGTGACAGGATCCTTTGGACTAGCCTCAGGGAGGAGATGAGGTTCCAACAACCAAGTTCAGGAGGAATTGTGGTTGAATGGGTAAGGAGGTCGCGCAGAATGATTGAATCAAGGGTAGTACATATGAAGGTTAATAGACGTCGAAGGAAAGTGTTCGCACGTATGCATGCGGTGCATGACGTGGAAACATGGTTCTTAAGCCGGGTTATGGAATGAAGATCTGAAGGATCGTACCGCATGGTGACTTCGGCTGCTGGCTAAGTCGGTTATGACTCAATATGGAAAGTATTGAGTTGGTTATGGTAGTTTTCATGTGCTGCATGAAAGTCAAGCTGTTTAGGAATACGGGATGTGTTACTTGTTTGTTAGGAAGTCTCAAGATTGTTTCTATATGCAAATAGGAAGATCTTGAGCAGTTATAGAAAGGTTTGATTTGTGAATTGAGTAGGATTAGAGTCCTCGTTTGAGTTGAGTTGGCCTTTGGGCTTGTTATATAAGCAAGGAAGGCCACAGCTCGTGGTAGACGACTTTAGGGCTGTTCCTCTTGTGTTATGTTGAATAAAATTCGTAGTTGGAAGGAGCATTTGTGCCTTGTTCGTCCGACTTGTTTTCTTCAAGTCTTTCTTATCGAGTTTTTGCACAGCACTACCTTACTTTTGTGGTTTTATCATAACTCGAGTTTTACAGATCCGATTGATGTGATTCTTTTTGGGTTCTCTTCAAAAATTGATTTTCTATCATCTGTGAAAATTTCACGGTCATTGGATTTGTAATTTCTAATCTATTTGAGTTTCTTTGATGAAAAACAGAACTGTTTTTACTCGATAGAACAGACTGATCTTAGTTCAATCTTTTGATCGTAACTTGAGTTTTTCTCGACGGATTTGAGTGATTGTTATTGGTTGTCATTGTGACTTGATTCTCTCTGATATCTATAATTTTTGTCAAGATTGAACACATTTAAGATCATTTGCACACATGGTTTATCAATTGTTTGATTTTCTACCAAAGGGGTTGGGATTTAATTGTTTCCGTTGAGTAAGATTTTTTGAATATACCATTCACCACCCTCTGGTAGCTTCTCACGTGCTCTATGATCCTAAAGTGATGGGACGCGGAGCAGTTCCAATTGAATTTAAAGATGCGCACGTGTTGCGCGCGTTTAAGGTGTCTCGGTAACTGGCGCGCACGTAAGCTCAGTGCGCCCGATCGCATCAGCCGCCTGTACAAATGGTTACGGTTCAAGGACCAAACCTTATGCGGCAAACAACAACATATAATACTTTCTCCGATCCAACTCAACTCTATTTATGTTTTGGTCAAACTTACTTTTGACCAATGATATATATGGTTTTTATTAACTTTAATAACATGTACTAGATTTTATATTATGGAAATATTTTCATGGTGAATCTAATAGTACAATTCTTGTATTGTTAAAATAGATCAAAATTATGTAAATCATTGGTCAAAGGTAGATTTGACGAAACCTAAGGCTCCCTTTGGATAAGGAATTGATAAACACAGGAATAGGAAAAACATAGGAATTGAAATTGTATATTTTTGCAATCCTATAGGAATTGAAAATATAGGAATTGAGATGAGAATCCCTTTGGCAGCATCATAGGAAAAACAAAGGAACCTGCAACATGAGCCAGGAAAGAAAAAAGAGGTCCAAGCTCATGTTATGTTTCCTACAAAATTTAGTAAAGGAATCCATTCCTATAGATACTACCCTTTGTTTTTCCTGCGAGCCAAATGGTCATGTAGGAAAAAATCCTTTACAAATCCTATACTTCAAAATTCCTTTTACATTCCTTCAATCCAAAGGGAGCCTTGACATGGGACGCACGACAGAGGTTATGGTGCACTGGCACACCTGGACCATACGTGTACCCGGCCAGCCGTGTAGCTTCGTTTTATATTTTATTCCCTAGCCTTAAAAGTTTCCTCATCCTCCCTGTTTGCTCTGTTTGCTCTTCCCTAGGCTTAAAAGTTTTATATTTTACAATATTTTTACATATGTAATATGCACTTAGGATATATCACTTGATAGTTTTGCAAAAAAAGATGGAGGAGAAATATGTATATCCCATGCAACTACGTAAATCCACCCAAATTAATTAGCTAGTTACTTTTTAGGATGATAAAAAAATATTATCTTTTTCTAGGTGAGGTGGCCGGGGTAGATGATGTGGCACAATAGCTTATGTGGCATGCCAATGTGGATGTCCAACTCAGACTAAGGATGAAAGTGAAACAGTTGTGTGAAGTCGAGGGACTAAATAATTGACCCATTTGAAAGTTCAAGTACCAAAAACTGAGTTTTGATTGAAAGTTTGAGGATGAAGTTGGGTATTGTGCCAATTCTAAATGAGCCAAGAGCTTGTGAGCTTGATGAGCACCGTCATTGTTTTGAGCAGCGATTAGTTTATGACATCATCAAATCTGGAGTAATTTTTCTAGACCATTTGGGGCCTAAAAATTAGTTAAAACGCTATATATAAGGAGAAAGATTAGGATATGCTACCTTTTGCTTGTGTTGAATAACCCTGCGCCGAGGACAACATATCTGACACTTCATTCTGGTCGCCAGGATCATTCTGTCCCAAGTCATCTGGGGCAGCAGACGGGGGACCATGATCATCAGGATAAGGACCAGGCAAGAAATCATTGGTCAAAGGTATGTTTGACCAAAGCTAAAAATAGAGTTAAGTTGGGACGGAGGGAGCACTTTACAGACTACTTTGTAGGCCCCACTGCGGGCGATCTCCAGCCTCTTGGCAACTCCAGCGGCTAAAGTAGCGTACAATTGTACATTAGAGCCATAACTCCAGTGCTTGTCTTTTGTTTAGCCCAGTTTGCATCAAAGGAAACTCACGGGACAATTTAAAGGAATAGAATCCTCCAGAAGATAAAGACATTCATACGTAGTTTAGAAGCCATAACCATCACTGCGCGTCTGCGCGCGTCTCATCGTCTTCTCTGCGCGTACTAAAGACACATCGTCCTCTTCTCCACAACACACACCGGACATTCTCTTCTCCGTGCATACTCTTACTCTTCGTCTCTGTCACGCGCGCCCTCATTGGTTCCCTTAGAAGCCTATGGAGTTCCCCTTGTGCACGATATTGCGGTCCTGATTGCGAGGTGGATCGCCGCAACCTCCCCGCAGCCCATGGACGACCTCTCCAGTCTGCGCGCCACCTGCATGGCCATGCATGCGGCATGCTGGGATCGCGCCGTGGGCAGGCGCGTGGAGCTAGAGCGGGAGAGCATGGCCCTCGAGTATATCCTACAGGTCAAAGGTGAGGCCCACGTCGGCTACAACGCGGTCAGGTCCGTCGCGATGAAGTGGACCAACACAGAGTGCTGCTAGTGTTGGCATGAAGCCATAGAGAGTGTCTATGGGGTCGCCTGGAGGTTCCTGGGCAGGCCTCTTCTAGGACAGCCGCCGATGGCGGTGCCCAACATTGACAATGATGCTTGGTGCTCCCCAAAAGGGGGGAACCAGGGAACTGCTCGCTGTGGCAGGCAAGGGTGGGAGGAGTGGAGAGTCTTCTATACTGAGAACTGTAGGATTAAGCACGAGCATGATCGGTTCTGTCGTGAGGCGTTGTACTATTTGGGTTATATTCCCTCCATTCATTTTTGGATATGATGCACCCCTAGTTCTCCCAACGCCAATTAAAAGATAACAAAGGGAGTATATAAAATAGACTAAGGCATGTTGATGTGTTTCCCCTATGCGCACACTTCTCTGATGAATGTTGCACTTGTTGTGTTTCCCCTATGTGCGCTCGTCTTTTGTTTAGCCCCGTTTGCATCAAAGGAAACTCACGGGACAGTTTAAAGAAATGGATTCCTCCAAAAGTGAAATACATTCAATCAGTAGTTTGGAACAAAGGAAATCAGTGTTCCCTTTCAGAGGAAATACATTCAGCATATTCCTCATTTTTCTTCGTGATTTCGCCAGATATGTGGCACAGCGGACCACCATCTTCGGGGATCATCAGCTGCGGACAAAACCGATGGGGGTCGATGGAGAAGTTTGCCATTAATGAGCGACGAGCCGCGAAGAAACAAATCTGCCTGAGAGGAACAAAGGCTTATTTGGAGGTTGCGGTTTCTTGGGAGTCTCCAGAGTATTATATTATAAAGAGACACGACATGGATACGAGATGCACCTGGGGGCATGTGCATACCGTTCTCAGATGGTGCCACCTATTTCTGGCAGTTCGATCTACCATCCATGATCCTCAATAGCGCGCTTCTGAGCTCAAACAGAAGCTAAAATTTCTCAACTGCCACGATTAGGGAACGGCGATTGAAGACATGAAGGAAGTACGTAGCACCATCTGAGAACAGTATGCACTTGCTCTCCGGTGCATACCATATCCAGAAATTTTTTCTCCCACAACAAGAGTAGTGATAGCTAGAGGTGACACCGTATGGAACCGCCGTGTATAGGAGTAGTGGTAATGATGACACCACGTATAGGAGCATAGGGCCAGTGGTAAAACTTTCGGCTTGTTCTAGTCCTTGCATAATAACATCGCGACTCTTCAGATTTTGGCAGGAAAACAACTTGACAAAACATGAAAAGAAAAAATATGAAAAAACAAGAACAGAAACACAACATCACAACATGGATTAATCTGCGTTAATTGATTTCCTGTTTTACAGTTTCGTTCTCCAAGCTCTTTCACCTTAAATCTCGTACATAGTCCACACAATTCGATTCACGCACGAAGTGGGTTAAAGGGGAAAATTTGGCATCGTTAAAGAGATGTTTTTCGATAAAAGGAGAAATTTTTAATTTGACACGGAAAGGGCCCAACGTATGTGGGGAAAAATTATGCTTATAAAAAGTTGCGGTTTGCATCCCTCTCGGTTATCGCAATGGCTCGACATGTCCCATTGTCTTCACTAGTAGTTTTTTAATTTGACACGGAAAGGGCCCAGGGCTTTATATAGAAAACATCCGCCCCGTACACGCCTCCTACACGTCCCGTTCGATTTCGACCGGGCGAGCAGACGAGCGTGCATATGTCTTGTACGACATCTTTTTTCAATCGGATGTCTGACTACAATAACGTGTGTTGCCTTATATTCTCGTTGCAACGAGCTCAACTTTATGAGGTGGGACAAATCATTCATAGATTGTCAAAATCACTCGCACGAATTCGTTACGGACACCATGCGTGGGGGCAAACGTCAGGAATATGCCAGGTAACCAGTGCACAACCTAGGCCCAGGTGGTGCATAGATTGCAAGTGACGAGGATACGATTCCTAGAAATAATCCTAACGTTATCCCTGTCATGTCCGGCCATCATACAACTTCGTTTGGGTAGGAGTGGATCCACATCAATCTAAGTGGATTGGAGAGTGTGCAGCAATCATACGACCTGGTGTAATGAAGATTTTTGCATCTGATATACTCCTCTTTTTTGGCAATCCTCCCAGTCCTTGCAATAATAACATCGCGACTGTTCAAATTTTGGCAGGAAAACAACATGACAAAACGTGAAAAGAAAAAACATCAAAAAAACAAGAACAGAAGCACAACATCACGACTTGGATTAATCCGCGTCAATCGATTTCCTGTTTTACAGTTTTGTTCTCCAGACTCTTTCACCTTAAATTTCGTACGTAGTACCTATTTTTTTCTAACATTTTTCTCTTCCTTTCTTTTCTTTTCTTTTTTGGAGTTCATTTACTCCACTTTTCTTTTCTTTTATAGAGTTCATTTTCTCCACTCTAGAGGCCCCCGGTGTGGAGGGTCGCACAATTCGATTCACGCACGAAGTGGGTTAAAGAGGAAAATTTGGCGCCGTTAAAGGAGATGTTTTTCGATAAAAGGAGAAATTTTAATTTGAAATGCAAAGGGCCCAACGTATGCGGGGAAAAGTTATACTTATAAAAAAACCGCGGTTTGCATCCTTCTTGGTTATCACAACGGCTCGACGTGTCCCATCGGCTTCCCTGGCAGTTTTTTTCAATTTGACACAGAAAGGGCCTAGGGCTTATATAAAAAGCATCCGCCCCGTACACGCCTCATCCACGTCCTGGACGACTTCGACCGGGCGAGCAGACAATTTCGAACGGAGCATGGCCGAGTCTTGTATGACATTTTTTTTCAATCGGATGTGTAACGACAATAGCACGCGTTGCCTTATATTCTCATTGCAACGAGCTCAACTTTCCAAGGTGGGACAAATCGTTCATAGCTTGTCAAAATCGCTCGCACGAATTTGTTACGGACACCGCGTATAGGAGTAGTGGTAATGATTACACCGCACATAGGGTCATTGGGCCAGTGTTACGTTGGGGCCAGTGGTATATAGATGGTGCCACGACCAGCGAACGACGATTGAAGACACGAAGGAAGTACGTGGCACCATCTGAGAACGGTATACACTTGCTCTCCGGTGCGTCGTTAAAGGAGATATTTTTCGATAAAAGGAGAAATTTTTAATTTGACACGCAAAGGGCCTAGCGTTTGCGGGGAAAAATTATGCTTATAATAAACTGTGGTTGGCATCCCTCTCGCAATGACTCGACGTGTCCCATCGGCTTCGCTGGCAGTTTTTAATTTACACGGAAAGGGCCTGAGTATTTATATAAAAAACAACACGCCTCCTACACGTTCCTTTTGAGTTCGACCGGGCGAGCGGACGATGTCGAATGGAGTGTGCAGAAGTCTTGTATGACATCTTTTTTCAATCGGATGTCTGACCACAATAGCGCGCGTTGCCTTATATTCTCATTGCAAGGAGCTCAACTTTTCTAGGTGGGACAAATCATTCATATCTTGTCAAAATTGCTCGCAAGAATTCGTTATGGACACCGCGTGCGGGGGCAGGCGTAAGGAATATGCCAGGTGACCAGTGCACAACCTGGGCCCTGGTGGTGCATAGATTGCAAGTGACGAGGATACGATTCCTGGAATTAATCCTGGCGTTATCCCTGTCATGTCTGGCCATCATACAACCTCGTTCATTCATGTGGATACATGTCACAGTCATGCAACTGCATCATTCGTCCGTTCATGTGAACACATTTCACAAATCTGGAACGTTATGCATAGTCTTGGATATGCATACGGTATCCATAATTTTTTTCCTCGTTTGGGTACGAGTGGATCCACATCAATCTAAGTGGATTGGAGAGTGTTCGGCCATCATACGACCTGGCGCAATGAAGATTTTTGAATCTGATATACTCCTCTTTTTTTAACTCTTATCGCTATGACCACAAGTTGCATTGTCTCAACCAAACACCATGTACAACAACAATGACTCAGCAGAATCAGAAAATGGCCAATTAAAATGGAAGTCAGCTGTCTCACGGTTCATAGATTGAAATGTGCGCCATTCCTTTTCTTATTCCTTTTTTCTATCCATAACCGTGAGACTGTTGAGTTCCATCTTCATCGGCACATGTACGGTCCGGGTGTGCCGTTGTACCTTAACCCCCGTTGTGCGCCCCCGGTGGTGGTTGGAAGACCCCTGCAGGTATGTTCTGATTCCCGTCCTCCAACTCCATCTAGGTTTCCGATGACGGATGTGGTTCATCGCCAGATAAATCAACAAAGTCGGTGATGAGCGACATTCAAGTCTCTTGATGAAAAACTGACTGCGGGGGTCTCCTGTTCTGTCCTCCCTGCGTCCTTCTACTGATGTGTCAAAATGATATTGGTCCCTTTATTAATGCTTGGTTTAACTACCATACCTTCACAACAAATAACATGATGACACGTCAGCGGGAGTACGCATGGGAGTACAAATAGGAGGAGGCATTGCCAACACAGTCAACAATGACTATTACATGTGTGCGTGCTTATCCTTTCTACAGTGTGGTGGTGAACCGCCTACGTCATAGGTCCTAGATGGAGTTGAAGGATAGGAATCGGAGCATACCTGCATGGACCAGGATCGCCTGATGTAGCGACATTTTACTGCATGCGTGTAGTAAAGACTGCATCCACTGTTTGTTTTGATCTGACAGTTGTACTTCCCAGCTATCCAACTAAGGGGTCCATTCAAATCATTTCTTAAACTCTTGCCTGCTTGCTTCAACATGAGAAAGAGTTTACATGCACATAATGATGCAGACTTCAAACATATAAATAAAACAAACTTCTATAACAAATTAACAGGATTAAAAACACATTAACTATCAAGGGACATTAGGGAGGGTTCTGATGCTTTCATTTTGTAAACATGACAAAAATTCAAGAGTTTTTAATTTAATTGCCTCTTGTTTGCATTAGCATGAAGTACAATCTTTTTTCTTTTTTGCCTAGAGCATGAAGTGTCGTATAGATCATCTGCAATAATTAATGAGAAAATGCCATATTTAAAAAAGACTCCTGAAAATAGGATGCAGTAAAATTCACTACATCAGTCGATTCTGGTCTGCCTGCAAGGGTCTTCCGAACAACCACCGGGGACGCACGGTGGGGGTTAAGGTGCACCGGCACACCGGCCCGGACTGTACGTGTACCCGGCCAGCCGCGTAGCTTCATTTTATATTTTATTCCCTAGGCTTAAAAGTTTTCTATTTCTCTCTGTTTTTGCTCTGTTTGCTCTTCCCTAGGCTTAAAAGTTTTATATTGTACAATATTTTTACATATGTAATCTGACATAGGATATATCACTTGATGGTTTTGCGAAAAAATGGAGGAGAAATATGTATATCCCATGCAACTACGTAAACCCATCACAATTAATCAGCTAGTTACTTTTTAAGATGATAAAAAAAATTATTATCTTTTTCTAAGTGAGGTGGTTGGGGTAGATGATGTACATGGCATAATAGCTTATGTGGCATGCCAATGTTGATGTCACACTCAGACTAAGGATGAAAGTGAAATAGTTTTTTGAAGTTGATGCATGCAATTAAAGTTTTGGTGCAATCATGTAATCAAAGATTTTCATCCATTGGATCTATACATCTTACGGTTATTACATCTTTTCATTTAACCCCTTCCACCACCACCACCAGCCCTCCACCTGGTGGAGAGGGTTAAATAAAAGATTCAACGATCGTAATGTAAATAGATCCAACGGTTAAGATGGTTGATTGCATGAATGCACTAAACATCTGATTGCATTCTAGTTGAACCCAGCTTTAAAATAGAAAATCTTTTGACACTGATTAATCCGGTCATGATGTTTTTCTCTTCTGTTTTTTGTGATGTTTTATTTTTTTCTTGTTCTGTGATGCTGTTTTTCATGTTTTATACTTCCTCCTTCCCATATTACTTGTCGTTAATAATAAGGACAAGTTTTCTAGTTCAAATATGAACTAAAAAACTTGTTATAACGTCAAGTAATATAGGAAGGAGGGAGTAATATTTTATGATAATAAACTCAATGTTGTTCATCTGTTCCATCTGTTATTTTGTTTTCTATTTGCTGTTTAGTGAACTATCTGTTCTATCTGTATTCTCTATTAATGAACGACGCTCCACACCACCGGTGGCCTCTAAAGTGGCCTATACGATACTTTAGCCGCTGGAGGTGCCAAGAGATCGCCCGCAGCGGGGCCTACAAAGCGGTCTGTAAAGTACTAACAGGTTGCGACGACTGGAAAAAAGTGGAGACAATAAACAGAGAGAAAAGAAAAGAAAGGACGAGAAAGATGTTAGAAAAAGATAGGTAGAACTCAAATGTACCACTGGCCCTATGCCCCTATACGCGGTGTAATCATTACCACTACTCCTATACGCGGCCAGAAGTTATTACCATTGCTTCAAGGGAAGTGATGCACACTAGATGTGTCGATTAGTTTATTTTGTGTTTATTGGGGATTATGTAACATCTAGTTCTGTCGATTAGCGACGGCTGGAATGAAAAGTGGAGATAATGAACAGAGAGAAAAGAAAAGAAAGGACGAGAAAAATGTTAGAAAAAGATAGGTAGTACTGTAAAACAGGAAATGTTTGGCGCATATTACTATCAAACATAGTATGTTATCTCTATTGATGACAGGATATTGTTCTTGTGCTGATGTTGAAAACAAAGCGGTTCCGTTACTTCGTGCGTCCCATCAGTGCATGAGGCGTGGGTCCCATAGGCTATGGGTTCACATGTTAGCCACCCTTAATGCACATGCAGTGCTGCAGAGGATGTGGAATCCGCCACCGCCGTAAGCTGAACTATCACCGCGTGTGACCCCCATCTAATACTCCAGAGACTCCCAAGAAACCACAACCTCCAAATACTCTGTACTAAAGTAGTAATACACCCTTAGTTCCTCTCAGGCAGATTTGTTTCTTCGCGGCTCATCGCTCATTATTGGCAAACTTCTCCATCGACCCCTATTAGTTTTGTTCACAGCTGATGATCCCAGAAGATGGTGGTCCGCTATGCCACATATCTGGCGAGATCGCGAAGAAAAATGAGGAATATGCGGTTGCGGTCACAAATGGGGTACTAACTCCAATGAATTTATGGACCCATGGGATTGGCATGTAGTACAAGTTAAGAAATAAACTTGAGAGAGACGCTTTAGGGCTTGTTTGGGTGCATTCAATCTAAATGGATTGAAGTGGATTGGAGTGAAAAATGAACTAATTTTCTCCTAAATCCACCTCAATCCACTGAGATTGAAGTGGATCCCTCCTATCCAAACAAGCTCTTAGTCCGAGCAAATTCCCACGTCGAATATATTTCCTTCAGAAGGGAACACTGATTTCCTTTATTCCAAACTATTGTATGATTGATAGTATTTCATTTCTGGAAGAATCCATTTATTTAAACTGTCTAGTGAGTTTCCTTTGATGCAGACGGGGCTAAACAAAAGATGAGCACGCATAGGGGAAACACAACAAGTGCAACATTCATCAGACGACGAGCGGGCATAGGGGAAACACATACAAGTCTATTTTATATACTCCCTTTGTTCTCTTTTAATTTGTGTTGGGAGAACTAGCATCCAAAAGAGAATGGAGTGAATATAACCCATAGAGTACAGTGCATGACAGCAGAATAGGTCATGCTCGTGCTTAATCCTACAATTCTCAATACAGAAGACTCTCCACACCTGCCACATACCTTGCCTGCCGCAGCGGGCAGTTCCCTGGTTCCCCCTTGTTGAGCAGCCCCAAGCGTCATTGTCAATGTTGGGCACCGCCACCGGCGGCGCTTCCGGACGAGGCCTGCCCAGGAACCTCCAGACGACACGATCGATACTATTCATGGCTTCATGCCGACACCAGCAGCACTCCTTGTTGGTCCACTTCATCGTGACAGACTAGACCGCGTTGTAGCCGACGTGGGCCTCACCTTTGACCTGCCAGATATACTCAAAGGCATCGCGGGCCCCACGGCCAGTGTCGTAGCGGAGCATGGCGAGGACATAGGCTGCCACCATGTGGCCATTCGCAGACGCCCGGGCAAGGAATTGGGTGCCCGGCTACGCGTGGCCGTCCCGGAAGACGTAGCACACATGAGGGTTGCCGACGATTGCCAGGCGCTCCACGAGGGCGTCATAGCTCCTGTTAAGTGTCCAGATGCTCTCCCGCTTCAGTGCCACGTGCCTTCCCACGGCACAATCCCGGCACGCTGCGTGCATGGCCTTACAAGTGGCACGCAGTCTGGAGAGGTCGTCCATGGGTTGCGGTGAGGTGGCGGCGACCCACCCCGCAATCAGGACCACAATATTGTGCGGCAAGGGGAACTCCATGGGCTTCGAAGGGAACCAATGAGGACACGCGCGATGGAGGCGAAGAGGAAGAGTACGTGCGGAGAAGAGGATAGCCTGTGTGTGTTGCAGAGAAGAGGACAGTGTGTCTTTATTAGTACGCGCGGAGAAGACAATGAGACACGCGCAGACGCGCGCAATGATGGTTATGGCTTCTAAAGTGCACCGTTTGGAATGCTACTTACAAAACTCGTATGAATGTCTTTCCCTTTCGGAGGATTTCATTCCTTTAAACTGTCCCATGAGTTTCCTTTGATGCAAACGGGGCTAAAAAAGACGAGCGTTGGAGTTATGGCTTCTAAAGTGCAGCTGTTTGCTACTTTAGCCGCTGGAGTTGTAAGGAGGCAGGAGATCGCCAACAGGGGGGCCTACAAAGCGGTTTGTAAAATGTACTCCTCCCTCCGTCCCAACTCAGCAATTTTTTATATTTGGTCAAACTTACCTTTGACCAATGATATCTTGCCCGGTCCTTATCCTGATGATCAAGGTCCTCCGCCTACTGCCCCAGATGACTTGGGGCAGAATGATCCTGGTGACCAGAATGAAGTGTCGGATATTTTGTCCATGGCGCAGGGTTATTCAACACAAGCAAAAGGTAGCATATCCTAATCTTTCTCCTCATATATAGCGTGTTAACTAATTTTTCGGCCCCAAATGATCTAGAAAAATTACTCTAGATTTGAAGATGCCATAAACTATGACAGTGTTCATCAAGCTCGCAAGCTCAACTTCATCACCAAACTATCAATCAAAACTCAGTTTTTTGTCCTTGAACTTTCAAATGGGTCACTTATTTAGTCTCTCGACTTCACACAACCGTGGCATGCCACACAAGCTATGACGCCACATCATCTACCCCGGCCACCTCACTTATAAAAAGATAATATTTTTTTATCATCTTAAATAGTAACTAGCTAATTAATTCGGGCGGATTTACGTAGTAGCATGGGATATACATATTTCTCCTCCATGGTTTTTTTGCAAAACTATCAAGTGATATATCCTATGTGCATATTACATATGTAAAAATATTGTGAAATATAAAACTTTTAAGCCTAGGGAAGAGCAAACTGAGCAAACAGGGAGGATGAGGAAACTTTTAAGCCTATGGAATAAAGTATAAAATGAAGCTACACGGCTGGACGGGTACACGTATGGTCCGGGTGTGCTGGTGCACCATAACCTCCGATCCGTCGTGCGTCCCATATCAACTCTAGTTTTCAATTCCTATGTTTTTCCTATTCTTGTGTTTTTCAATTCCTTTTCCAAAGGGATCCCTAGGTTTTGTCAAATCTATCTTTGACCAATGATTTACGTAATTTTGATCTGTTTTAACAATACAAGAATTGTACTTTTAGATTCACCATGAGAATATTTCTATAATATACAATCTAGTACTACATGTTATTGAAGTTAATAAATTCCATATAAATCATTGGTCAAAGGTAAGTTTCACCAAAATAGAAATAGAGTTGAGTTGGGGCGGAGGAAGTTGCCGCATAACGTTTGGTCCTTGAAGTTGTAGCCATTTGTATAGGTGGTTGATGCGACCGGGCACACCGAGCTTATGTGTGCACTTGTCACCGAGGCGCCTTAAACGCGCACAGCGCATGGGCATCTTTGAATTCAATTAGAACTGCTTCGGGTCCCATCACCACTACTACGTACCCCGAGAGACGAACAGCAAGGCTGCTACTATGTTATAAGATCACCCGGGCATGCCATCGTCTTCTTTGCACAATCACTCTTCCTCGCTTCGCAAATCCGCGCCAAGAACACCATGGCTGACAAGAAAACGCCGCCGCTAAGCCCGCCGAAGGACGCCAAGGGGAAGCGTCCCTGACCGGACTCCCCCCCGGACAAGGAGTGGGCTCTCTGAAAGATGGCACGCGATGAATTTGACAATACATCGCGCTCCATGTGTCGCCTTGGGCTTGGTCCCCTTCCATAGTATGCTGCAATGGGTACCACAGGCCACTACGTCTTCGGCATGACGCACTTGGCCGGTAGCCTCGACATCCTCTGGGAGACGCTGGTGGACGAGCTCGACGTCGCCAGCCGCGACAACCTGGTGGTGGCGCCGTCCAGGAAACTGGGCTTCCCGTCTCTGCCGCGGGAGGTGCCCTCGCCCTTCCAGGAGCCCAAGGAGGAGGAGGAGGAGGAGGAGAGGAGAAAGAGAAGTAGGTGGAGCGAGGTGGAGGAGAAGTAGTTTTTTTTCTTGTTCTTAGTTGTGTTGTTTTTCTTTTTTTGTTTGTAGTTTGTGTTTTTCTTTTTTCTTGTTTGTAATGTATTGTCTTAAGGTAATGAACTTTATTTTGCTTTTCATTGGTGCGCAAAAATAGTTCTAATGTTGCTGTTCTAACGATTAAGTAGTGGACTATTTGTCTCTTTTATGTTTTATAATGGATTTTATTTCCACTTCCAACTCTACTGAGCTGGAGATCCAGAAAGTGACTACCACCTAGTTTATCTGACAGCACCAGCAGGGAGAAGGCCACTCTCTATGTTCGAACCCAACACGGATCCAACATAATGAGCATTCAAACAGCAAGTACGTAGTAAATCACAAAAAAGGGCAACAACAGTTTCTGGAGTATCAACTTTAGCCCAATACTAGAAGTCAGGGTCATCAAAGGGTGAAGACAAAAAAGACTTGATTCAGATGGCTTGCAAAGACATACTAGAAGTCAGGGTCATCAAAGTTTTTGCCCGATTTGGATTGAGTCTTAGTTATATACTTCCATAATCATAAAATGTATCGGGTGTTTTACTTTCACTAATGTGTCATAAAATGTATCAGGTGTTTTACTTCACTAGTGTGTCGGGATGAGTCTTTTGCTGTTGATCTTGACAACTTCGTGTATCAGTGTGGCCGTACTCTGTACTGAGGAAAAGGTCGGTTTAATGGCGACGACTGCTATGCAATCTGGAATCTTGTGCAAGCGTGCAATCCGCGAATCTCATCCATTTGACGGACATCCAAGGGTGGCTAACACTTTATACATAAATCCTTCCACCTGCCTTTTTAATAGGAAGGATCTATGTGTAAAATGGTAGCCATCTTTAGATACGGATTGCACGCTTGCACAAGATTCTAGATTGCACAGCAGTCGTTGCCCGGTTTAATTATTTCCGTTATCTAAAAAATTTTAGCCCAGATTACAAAGCGTCGTCCATGACCGAGCGCTGTCCTCACTCTCGTCATGCATGTTTGACATGAAGAATGTTCCCTCAAGGGTTCGAGGATAGAATACCATCTAGGAAAAGCTCACTACGTACGCAGTTCATCAAATTAATCGCATGCCTTGCACAGTACAATATAATTTCCAACCATGTTGTACTCATCATTTCAAAGAAACGACAGCCATAGGCGCTAGCCGCTTACGTGTTTAGATTTTAGGAACAAATGGACATATTTGTGAAAACACGTATGCCACATCCGATCCACAACATCATCAAATTCAACAAGGGGAGCAACGTCTCTCCACGATGTTCCGCCTGGTGTTGCACACACGACTCTCGCTTCGCGCCGGCCACTTATCCTGATCCAACCGTACAACTTCAAATAAAGGAGGGCTAGACTATTGGTGGAAAAATAATACGTATAAGAAAAAAGGGAAGATGAAAAAGGACGGTGCGCGTTTTGATATAGGAACCGTGAGACTGTTGACTTCCATCTTCACTGGCCAGTTCCTGACTCCACTGATCTCTCCAACATGCATCACACTAGCTACTCCCTGGTGGCTAGACACAGGGTATCCCGTGGCCCATCCGGCATACCCAGTGGGTGGGCCCCTGAGAAATGTTGTTGTTGTTGTTGTACGTGGTGTTTGGTTGAGACAATGCAACTTGTGGTCATAACGATAAGAATTAAAAATTAGAAAGAGTATATCAGATTCAAAAATCTTCATTACTCTCTTTACTGCGGGATCGGGCCCGTCAAATTTGGAAACACCTACGCTCATATAGTAATTGCATCAGTTATATATCTAGGCCCATTTCCTTAAAATCCAATCTAAAGGTGTAGACGAAGGTTTGCACAAGAGAGAAGTTGCGTCGTGCCGCCGTGGACGGCAACCGTAGGGACGACAAGGAGAGAGGACCCAATGGTGGGGACTCAGGTGTACAACATGATGTTCTAGGAAGACGTGATCACCACCACCGTGACGTCCTCCAATGAGGCCGTGGAGGACTGGCTCGGCGAGGTCCTCTCCATCCATCGTCGACGCCTTCACAAGCTCGTCGTTGGGCTCGACGTCGAGTGGCACCCCAGCTACTCCACCGACCAGAACCCCGTCGTCGTTATGCAGCTCTGCGTCGGCCGCCACTGACTCATCTTCCAGGTCATCCACGCTGACTACTTCCCCGACGAGCTGGAAGATATCCTCGGCGATTCCGACTACCGCTTCGTCGTCGTGGGCGTGGAGGGTGATGCCAACAGACTTTGGAAGGACTGGCAGGTGAAGGTGGCCAAAATGGTGGACCTGGCCGAGCTCGCGGCGGAGGATATGGATCGCTTGAGCCTCCACCACGCGGGGCTGAAGGACATAACGAGTTCCATGATGGGCGCCGACATGGAGAAGCCTTACCAGGTGAGGACGAGCAACTGAGACGCGTACAATATCTCTGGCGAGCAGATAAGCTATGCGTGCATCAATGCCTTCGTCTCCTTCGAGGTCGGCAACAAGCTGCTCTCTGACGACTACTGATCTAACCACCAAGTTTGCAGATCGGCTGCCGTCGATCATCCCAGAATGGAATTCGTAGGTGCATCGCTCAAGTTATAGCTTTTCTGCTTGTGCGCCCAATCTCTCATAAAATTATATTTTCTTGAGGAAACACTATATCTTGCTTTTAAAAACATTCATTTTATTTCACATGCATCGAGGTCTTTCGCATGTATGTTAGTTGTCCATGCATGCTACACCCCAAACATGATCAACGAGTCTCAAACATGACGATCTCTCAACAAAAAGAGAAAACACGTAACGTCAGCAAACATGATCGAGGTCTTTCACATGGATGTTAGACGTACATATGCATGCTATGTCCCAAACATATATTCCAAGAATAGAATATTTCCTACCATGTATATATATTTCTATATTTATCATATTCTCTACCATGCATGTGTATGCTCTCAACCTATTGTAGGATCTAAGAGCACGTGAAAATCTACCAGAGGGGGGTGAATGGTAGATTTTAAAATCTTACGCAGCGGAAACAATTAAACTCCAACCCCTTCGGCAGAAAAACGATCTGTTAAAGAAATCGTGTGTGAGACTAATCTAAACGTGTTTCACCGTGACAAAAGTGATAGATATCAGAGAGAATCAAGTCATGAAGACAACACAAAAAGAATCGCTCAAATCCGTCGAGAAGACTCAAGTTATGATCGAAAGATCAAACAAAGGTCAACATGCCCTACCCGAGAAAGAAAAACAGTTCTAGAACGCTGCAAATAAACTCGTGTAGATCATAGACCACAAATCCAATGACCGTGAAATTTTGACAGATGATAGATAATCAAGTTGTGAAGACAACCCAAAAAGAATCACATCAATTGGATCTGTAAAACTCGAGTTATGATAAAACCACCAATGAAAGGTAGTGCTGTCCAGAAACTCGACGAGTAAAACTTGTCTAGAACAAGTCGGACGAACAAGGCACAAAAGTTCCTTCAAACTACGAATTTTATTCAATGGAACACGAGAGGAACAGCCCCAAAGTCATGAACCACGAGCTCTGGGCTCCCTTGCTCATATAACCAGCTCAAAAGCCAACTCAACTCAGATCAGGAACCTAATCCTACTCTGTTCACGAATCGTAACTTTCCATAACTGCTTAGGATTCTTCTATACACAGATAGAAGCAATATTAAGACTTCCAAACACCTTAAGAACGTATCCCACATTCCTAAACAACTCAAATTCGTGACCCACATGAAACCCTATCATAACCAACTCAAATCTTTCCATATTTGAGTCAAACCCAACTCAGCAGCCTGAGTCCATAACCTAGTCGGTTGGACCTTTCCGACCAACTCTTTATGATGTACACATCTCTTCATCACGTCTCGGAACCATGTAGCCACGTCCATGCACTCCTTGCACACGTGCAAACATCTTCCAATGACGTCCATGATACCTTCACATGCATTGTTCTTGATTCAATCATGTTGCGCAACCTCCTGATCAGCTCAACCACAATTCCTCCTGAATTTGGTCGTTGGAACCTCATCTCCTCCCTGATACTAGTCCAATGGATCCCATCACCAGCCAAGTATTGAACTCAAGCAACACCTGCACATGAATAAACAACCAATCCATACGAGCCCAAGTCCTTGACTTGACTCAAGTTAGTTCCGAACACAACACCTTACGTGAGAACCTCACATAAGCATGTTGCAAAACCACAGTAACACGATATCATCCATATCAACCAAAAACGCACCAAAGACTTCGGAAATGAATACTAAGCAATCTTTCCATAGATGTAAATCAACTACAAAACATTGCAAATGAAAAATAGAAGCATTGCGGTCAAGTTCCGGACCTTGCCAGAGCAACCTGGACCTTGAGCCGGAGCTAACAAAAGCTAGTCGGAACTAGTAAACCCAAAAGCCGGAGCTAGAAAAATCAACTCGGATCTTAGCAAAAACACACCGGAGCTATCCAAAACAAGCCGAACCAACCATCGGACCTTACCGTAGCTCGGTGCTAGAGTCAGACCTTGATAAAAAGGTGTTTTGGTGATATTGAAAACATTTATCATCAAAGCAAGTGTATTCACTACAAGCCAATGTATTCAGCACAAATAGGTCTTACAATCTCCCCCTTGATGAATGCATTGGCAACACCATTTAAAATCCGAACATTGGCTTATTCACATAAAAGTTTTGAAGGCAATTTCTCCCCCTTTGTAAATCAAAAGTAAAATGAGAAGAAAATCCAAAAATTATCCATATTATCTCTCCCCCTTTATTATCTCTCCTTATGCACATATTCTTTTTCTCTTCATACTTATCTCTCCCCCTTTGACAATGTATTCAACAAGTCATGAGCATATAAACAAATTATCTCTCCCCCTTTAGTTGTTATGAGCATATTATAACATATACATATAAATAAAGCTCATCCAAGTCATACTATCAAGTACCTTACATTATCACATCAATGAAATACATAAAGTAGTGTAAGCCATGCTAGAGATCAAATGTAATTTTCAATTTAGTAAGTCATGATCTCACAAACTTAACTATTTCAAAACCTGAAATCATGACACTAGTTGCTGCATTTTATTATTTTTCAAAGCATAAATTTAGATCATATGATATTTGCAAGAGATTATATGTGCATCTGCCTTATTCTAACCAACCAAGCCAAGCCTATGTCATTTGACAATCAGAAGCTTAAGGACATGGTTTTAGTCATACACAACTTCTTCCAAGTTCATATCTAAGTGCAATGATAAGCCATCTCAAAAGAAGAAGTGCGATGAATGCATATTCTCTTGATCTTTTCTCAATTTATATTTGTTCATAAAAACTCAACATGTGAGTTGATTACTTGATTAATTCTTAATGATTAAAAGCACCTGTGAACATGTAACAAGTTCAAAACAGCAAGAAAGTTCGACCATGACCAGTTTTAGTGTAAGTAATTATTCCAATTACTAGACATGGCAAAAACTACAAAATGTATAACACGAGTAATGTAGTAAGAACTTTCAGCATGTAAAAGAAATCACAAAGTCATATATGTATGAAATATTATGCTCATATTATTTTAATTTCAGATTCACACATAGACTTCCCAAGTTTCAAAACTCCCCCTCAATTTAAGCCATGAGGATGCATAACCCCTATTTCACTACGAATGTAACAAAAACGAGTGAAATCCAAAGGTTTTGTAAAAATGTCAGCCAATTGTTGTTCGGTATCTATATGGTGAAGCACAATGTTTCCATTTTTCAACATTATCTCGGAGAAAGTGGTACCTAATGTCAATGTGCTTAGTTCTAGAATGTTGCACGGGGTTTTTAGCAATGCAAATGGCACTAGTGTTATCACAGAACAGTGGAACACTATCTAGATCAACCCCATAGTCCTTAAGTGTTTGAACAATCCAAAGAATTTGTGAGCAAGCACTAGCAGCAGCTACATATTCAGATTCGGCTGTGGATTGTGCAACTCAATTTTGTTTTCTAGAGGACCAAGCAACAAGAGAATTACCAAGTAAATGACAAGCACCGGAAGTACTTTCCCTATCAATCCTACAACCCCCAAAATCAGCATCTGAAAAAGCTTTCAAAGTAACGGTTGAGGAAGAAGGAAGAAAAATTCCAAATTCTTGAGTTCCATGTAAGTACCTGAGAATTCTTTCGACGGCTTGACGATGTGAAGCACGTGGGGAGTCTTGAAACCGTGCACAAAGACATACGCTGAATTGTATGTCTGGTCTTGATGCCTTGAGATACAAAAGTGATCCGATCATGCTTCTATATTCTTTTTGATCCACGGGTTCACCATCTTCATCAAGTCCAAGTGTTGTTGTTGTTCCCATTGGTGTCCGAAGAAGCTTGCTTTTGTCCATGTTGAAGCGCCTTAGGAGATCTTTTGTATTTTCCGTTTGATGCACAAAAGTACCCTCCTTAGTTTGCTTGATTTGCAGCCCCAAAAAGTAAGTGAGTTCACCCATCATACTCATTTTAAATTTGGAACTCATCATTACTGAAAACTTGGACACAAGATCATGAGAAGCACAACCAAAGATAATATCATCCACATACACTTGAACGAATAATGAGTCATTGCCATGCTTAAGCACAAAAAGAGTTTTATCAACCTTGCCCATGGTAAACCCTTTTTCAAGTAAGAATGTTTTTAACCTATCATACATGCTCTAGGGGCTTGTTTGAGACCGTACAAGGCTTTGGACAGTTTGTAAACATGATTAGGAAAATCTGGATTTTCAAAACCTGGTGGTTGCTTGACATAAACCTACTCATCTATGTAGCCATTTAGAAAATCACTTTTAACATCCATTTGATATAGCTTGAAACCTTTAGATGCAGCAAAGGCTAACAAAATTCTTATGGCTTCTAATCTAGCAACGGGAGCAAAAGTTTCATCAAAATCTAGACCTTCAACTTGAGTGAAACCTTGAGCAACCAACCTAGCCTTATTCCTAACCACAACCCCATCCTCACTTTTTTTATTTTTAAATACCCATTTAGTTCCAATTAAAGTGTGACCTTGAGGTGGAGGTACAAGTTTCCAAACATTATTTCTTTCAAAATTTTCTTACTCTTCTTGCATGGCAATAATCCAAGATTCATTAGTAAGTGCGTGTGATATATCTTTGGGTTCAAAAGAAGCAACAAAAGCAGAATGAGCACAAGAGTTTAGATTGCAAAACCTGGACCATGTGACTCGTTCGTGCAAGCTTTCAATCATCTATTGTGGGGGATGATCTTTGTAAAACCGTAGGGGAACAGATGTCTCACAAGCTTCTTCTTCTTCATGTTCATCACAAATCGATGAGCTTGTGACTTGAGGATGATTTGAATCAGCATTGATGGTTGTCGGTGCTGGTTGAGAATTAACATCCGAAGCAGAACCAAAGTTTTAGCTGCTGAATTTTTGGGCAGCAGCTCCAATTCTTCCTCATCTTCAACAAAAATGCTCCCCCCTGCAGATATGGATCTGGACCTGCAATAACTGAGCTAGTACCTGGGCTATCTTCATAAAAAGATACTTCACAAGTCTCCACAATTTTGTTAGTGTCAAGTAAAAGCACACGGTAGCCTCTAGTATGAGATGGATAACCAAGAAACATGCCATCAATAGATCTAGGTTCAAATTTATCAAGATTACCATGTTTCTTAACAAAGAATTTGCAACCAAAGACCCGAAAGTGTGTAACACTAGGCCTATGTCCAAACTGGAGCTCATATGGTGTTTTACCTAGCTTAGCACGCAAGAAAACACGATTTGAGACATAACAAGCGGTTGCTAACGCATCAGCCCAAAATTTCCTAGGAGTTTGATATTCATCAAGCATAGTCCTAGCCATCTCAACTAAGGTTCTGTTCTTTCTTTCTACAACACCGTTTTGTTGAGGTACATATGATGAAGAAAATTGATGATCTATTCCATTTTCGGCACAAAAGTGATTAAAAGATTGATTTTTAAATTCAGTTCCGTTATCACTTCTAATTGCTTTTAATGATCCTGGGTGATCAATTGATAATCTAAGAAATAAAGTTCTAAAGTGAATAAAAACTTCATTCTTAGACACCATAAAGTAAACTCAAGAGTATCTAGAATAATCATCAACAATCACTAGAACATACCATTTACCTCCGAAGGATTGAACACGTGAAGGTCCTACGGTGTCAAGGTGCAAAAGTTGACACGGTTCAGTTGTCATGATCATTGTGAGAGGAGTATGTGAACCTGCAACCATCTTAGCATGTCTACAAGAAGAGCACACAATTTCTTTGTCCCCTTTAAGCTTAGGCAACCCACGTATGCGATCAAGAGCACTAACACGCATTAGGTGATCAAAGCCTACGTGAACAAGTCTACGATGCCAAAAATATAAGTCCTTTGAATCATTAGCAACTAGACACCTATGCTTAGAGGAAGACATATCAAATTCACCTTTAAAAACTCTTCCAAACCGAGACATGTTAAAAATAAGCTCACTATTTGAACCTACAACTTTGCAGTAGTTTTTATTGAAAATAATTTCTCGATTTTCATCTAGCAATTGTGCAACAGAAAGCAAGTTGTATTTCAAATTTTTGACAAGTGCCACATCCTTCAAAGTGTAGTGATCATTTACTCTAACCGAACCCTTAGCAATTATAGGAGTTGAAGAATTACCGACAAAAGTAACATTCTCTACACGTGACACAAAAGAGAGGGAGGAGAACCAATCTTTGTTACTGGTCATGTGGCGTGAGCAACCTGAATCCACAATCCAAATGTTCTCCTTTCTCAAACGTGTAACCTACATAGAAGCACAATACATCGATGACTCAATACTGGGGTTAGTCAAAAGTCATTTAGGAATCCAGTACTGAGTCACGCGACGTGCAGCAGGAAAAACACGCGAAAGCTGAGACAAAACATCAGGTTAGTTTGAGATTTTTTATTCTTAACTACTGACCTATAAGGTGTTACTTGTGTAGCACAAAAATCAGTAGCTCCGGAGGCAAAAACAGAAGGTCCGGAGGTAAACTTTGAATGTTTTTGACTCAAAACAGCAGGTTGTACATTCGGTTCAATATGTGCAGCAAATTTTGCATGAAAGTTATGAGATCTAGCAACCATTCTTTCCTTTTTCTGTTGTTTAGCTAGTCTATAACAAAAATCTATGACATGACCATCTCTACCACAGTAGGTACAATGAAATTTAACTTTGTGTTCATGTCTAGATGACCAAACAACATTTTTATTTGAAACCGAATGAGACAATACTCCTGCAGATTTGAAAACCATTTTTTGTTTGGGAACTGTTTGAATCAAACCACATCCTAATGAATTTGCAATTTTTGGTGGATGTGCCTTAGCATGAGCATGAGAATCAAAACCTATACCCGTTTTATCATTGCAAGACTTGGATGAATTCAGCAGCAAGTTTAGGTTCTTATTCCCATTACAAAAACCGATCAAATGTCTTATGCATGTTATCAAGTTTATTGGATAGATCAAGGCAATTTTCACATGAAGTTTTTCTTTTTAATTTGCAATTGGAACAATATTTAACTTCATGACAACATGAAGCATTGTTCAATATAGAGATTTCATTCATAGCATCTTGCAGTTTCTTATCAAGATCATCACAACTAGAACAATGCAAATCAATTGTAGAACAAGAAGCATCTTTTAAGTTTCCAATATTAAGTGCAGCAAGCTTTTTGTTCTTTTCAATTTCAAGTTCAAGTTTATCAAGTGTGGAGGTATGTCCACTTCTTAGGGAGGACAATTGTTCATATATTAAGTCACATGAGGCATAAGAATCATCACTAAGAATCAAGGATTTCAAACAATTAATTTCAGATTCTAGTGACTCAATTTTATCAGCATTGTCACTAAGCTTTTTGTCCTTTTTCTTAACAATAATAGTGGCACGAGAAATAGCATCACACATTTCTTCGCAAGTAGGACATACCTCTTCATTGTCGCTGTTGTGTTCTGCCTCCTCCATACTTGATCTTGACTTGCCCACCATGAAGCACAAGTTTGCCAAATCATCTTCATCCTCATCACTTCCAATGTCCACGTCGCTTGAGCCAAGTTCCTGGAGTGCTGAGATAAAACTGCTCACCAATTGATGTCCTGTAAAACCCTTCTTTTTCTTCGTATATTTTGCAGAGGAGTGCTTCGTTCTTGTTTTCTTTTCATCCCGGGAAGAAGGAACTGAAAGGTTAGGGCAATCTGAACAAAATTGTCCTGTCTTACCACATTCAAAGCATCGTTGAGGTCCGAATCTTCCTCTCCTTCTAGTTCTCACATTCTGCAATGCTTTTGAGAACCGGGTAGAGATGAGCGCTAGCTCCTCCTCTGGAAACTCCTCAATCTGTTCAAGGGTTAGAGAGGACAGCAAATCAAGTGTACCACAAGATGATGTTTGACCGGAAATAGGCATGTCACGTTGAGAAACAAAAGCAATAGACTTGTTGGGGTTCTTACGTGAGATTATGTCAATTTCATGAGTTTTTAACTTGGAATATAGCATATCTAAAGTAAGTGAACTCATGACAGTAGATTCACGAATAGATGTGACTTTCATCTCCCAAATTGACATATCTAATGCACTTAGCAATTGCCTAGCATTTTTAGCATCTGAAAAATTAACATTGACACTACGCAAGTTGCTGAGAATCTTATTAAAGAGAGCAAAAAGGTCATCAATAGAATCACCGGGTTGCATCTCGAAGCGCATGTATTCTTTCTTGAACATGTCTTGCCTTACCTCTTTGATCGTGTTGGATCCTTCGTGGTAGTCACAAAGTGCTTTCCACACATCGTATGCAGATCAGAGGTGTGCAACACGGTCGAAGTCGCTTTGTGTTAATCGTTGCATGATCAAGTTCCGAGTCTTGTTGTTGTTGTTGACATCTCTCAGATTTGTAGCTGTAACTTGATCGTTTGATGGCACTTCGTAAGGCTTGTATACCTTCTCCTATATTGCAAAGACTTGTGCCTGGATGAAAGCCTCCATGCGTGCCTTCCAAACCTGAAAATCAATACCAGCGAACACACAAGGTTTGGCAGAGTACTTCTCCATGATGATTAGTCAAAAACACGCGCAAATCATAAAGATTAGAGCACCGTGGCTCTGATACCAATTGTAGGATCGAAGAGCACGTGAAAATCTACCAGAGGGGGGGGTGAATGGTAGATTTTAAAATCTTACGCAACGGAAACAATTAAACCCCAACCCCTTCGGCAGAAAAATGATATGTTAAAGATATCATGTGTGAGACTAATCGAAACGTGTTTCACCGTGACAAAAGTGATAGATATCAAAGAGAATCAAGTCATGAAGACAACACAAAAAGAATCACTCAAATCCATCGAGAAAACTCAAGTTATGATCGAAAGATCAAACAAAGGTCAATCTGCCCTACCCGAGAAACAAAAAACAGTTTTGGAACACTGCAAAGAAACTCGGGAAGATCATAGATCACAAATCCAATGACCGTGAAATTTTGACAATGAGATATAATCATGTTGTGAAGACAACCCAAAAAGAATCACATCAATTGGATCTATAAAACTCGAGTTATGATAAAACCACCGATGAAAGGTAGTGCTGTCCAGAAACTCGACGAGTAAAACTTGTCTGGAACAAGTCAGACGAACAAGGCACAAAAGTTCCTTCAGACTACGAATTTTATTCAATAGAACACAAGAGGAACAGCCCCAAAGTCGTGCACCACGAGCTCTGGGCTCCCTTGCTTATATAACCAGCTCGAAAGCCAACTCAACTCAGATCAGGAACCTAATCCTACACTGTTCACGAATCGTATCTTTCCATAACTGCTTAGGATTCTTCTATACGCAGATAGAAGCAATCTTAAGACTTCCAAACACCTTAGGAACATATACCACATTCCTAAACAACTCAAATTCGTGACCCACACGAAATCCTATCATAACCAACTCAAATCTTTCCATATTTGAGTCAAACCCAACTCAGCCGCAGCCTGAGTCCATAACCTAGTCGGTTGGACCTTTCCGACCAACTCTTTATGTCCACATCTCTTCATCACGTCTCGGAACTATGTAGCCACGTCCATGCGCTCCTTGCACACGTGCAAAAATCTTCCAATGACGTCCATGATACCTTCACATGCATTGTTCTTGATTCAATCATGTTGCGCAACCTCCTGATCAGCTCAACCACAATTCCTCCTGAATTTGGTTGTTAGAACCTCATCTCCTCCCTGAGACTAGTCCAATGGATCCCATCACCAGCCATGTCTTGAACTCAAGCAACATCTGCACATGAATAAACAACCAATCCATACGAGCCCAAGTCCTCGACTTGACTCAAGTTAGTTCCGAACACAACACCTTACATGAGAACCTCACATAAGCATGTTGCAAAACCACAGTAACACGATATCATCCATATCAACCAAAAACGCACCAAAGACTTAGCAAATGAATACTAAGCAATCTTTCCAGAGATGTAAAGCAAGTACGAAACATTGCAAATGAAAAACAGAAGCATTGCGGTCAAGTTCCGGTCCTTGCGAGAGCAACCCGAACCTTGAGCTGGAGCTAACAAAAGCTAGTCGGAACTAGTAAACCCAAAAGCCGGAGCTAGAAAAATCAACTCGGAGCTTAGCAAAAACACGTCGGAGCTATCCAAAACAAGCTGAATCTACCGTCGGACCTTGCTGTAGCTCGGTGCTAGAGTCGGGCCTTGATAAAAAGGTGTTTTGGTGATATTCAAAACTTTTATAGTCAAAGCAAGTGTATTCACTACAAGCCAATGTATTCAGCACACATAGGTCTTACACCAATAGGGCAGTTTATCTACCACACTAATGAAGAATATTATCCTGCCATCAATAGAGATAAAAAATTTGACACAAGGATGTTCCCTTGACGGTACGAGGATAGAATGTGGACTACCATCGTCTAATAAGCACACAGCTCTCACTACGTACATACGTGGTTCATCAAATTAATCGATCGCATGCTGCCATTATGTATCGCTGTACTCGTCTTTTGAAGAAATGACAGGTATAGGCGCTAGCCACTACGTTTTTTGATTTTAGGGACAAATGAACACACTTGTGAAAGCACATACGCCACATCCGATCCTCAACGTCATCAAATTAACATGTTCCACAACATGGGGGCACAAAAATCCTCAACACATGACCAAACATGCTTGATCGCGAGTCTCATTCACATGCATTACATTCATGTCCACTATCCTCCATGATCACAACAATTATCATCGGTTCGATATGGACTCTCGGTCGGCAACGGTCAGATCCTTCAAAAAAAGATATGGACTCTCGGTCGATTGCCATGCGCGATCACGTCAATCTTTGCACCTCATTGAAATCATTCGCACGAAATGTTACAAACACCACGGGACGGACCTACAAAGTATGCCAGGTAGGCCATTGCATATCCTGGGCCCATTGTGTGTCCAATTAAAAACTGGCCGACAAGACGTGTTGAGCCGTTGTGATAACTGAGAGGAGGTGAACCGCAGTTTGGAGTAACTCTAACCGTCGATTCAAAAGTACAATTTTTGAAGCGTCCGATCATCTCCACTCACGCGCTTAGACAACGACCCGCTATAAAGGCACACCATCCTCTTCTTCTCCGCCGCACCTCTTGATCGATTTTAGCCTCCAAACTTCTCCTCTTGCTTCTCCGCCGCACCACTGTCGACCACCTCTCTCTCTTTGTTCGCACCTCCGTCGCCGCACAAATGGGTAGCCCCGCACCAAAGCACTCCTGGTCATCGACGTCCTCCAAACCTCCTTCTTTGTTTCTGTCGCTGCCAAGGCCGGTCGAACTGGAGGCAGCGCCTGCACCTCCTCCACTCCCGTCTCTGCCCGCGGCACCTGCACCTCTTCCATCCGACTATGATGAGACTCTCTGCCTCATCGAGGAAAGCATCGACAAACTCAACGGCAAGCTTAAGGAGGTCACCGGCAACCTGTTCGCCGCTGACGTGCAAGCAAAAGCACTAAAAAAAATGGCGCAGAATGTATTTGACAATACATCTCACTCCTGTCGCCGATCGAGACTTGGTATCCTTCCCCACCACACCAGCATGGACTCCACCGGCTACTACATCTTTGGATTAGGATTTGGGGCCGCTCGTCTCGACTGCCTCTACAAGAAGATCGGCGAGGAGGCTGGGGTGGAGTGTCGTGAGCAACTCGTTGTTGACGGCTGTTATATACCAATTTCATCCGTCAATTTAACTCAATTATGTGAAGGATTTGTCATTTATTGCACACATCACCTTTCTATCTAACCCAATTCCACTTGGACTTGGAGAAATATGTGTATGCAACATTTTATGTGGGAAATGAGGAAATGTAGAGGGACTAATCCTATAAAATATCATCCCAGCCAATCAGTCGACAACATGTGGCATCCCATGGATCAAATGGCCCACAAACATAAGTATCCGAGGAGATCCAACGGTGTATCACCCATATACATCAATGGGACCCACCTGGCAGCCACCTGGTCTTTGCACCAAACTCGGTCAGCCTCCACGTGTTGGCTCCTCCCGGCTTCCTGGGGTCAATGGTGACTGATTCACATGCTTTTGGTGGCGGGAACCGACCTCAACACTAGTATAAATAGGACCCCCTACCCCTCACTTCAACACACACCACTTGGGCATCATTCTATTGTATACACTATCTTCCATAGTCCTTAGAGGAGTTAGGATGTAGAGAGGAGAGCCTCTAGTCCCAAGTCCAATTTGGGAAAGGAGTAGAAGGAGTCTCTCTTCCCAATTCCACATTGGGAAAGGCATGGCTTATGTACTCCTTCTTGTATTTGTGACTTTGTGCTCAACAAAGATATTATCTTTAGTCTTCTTTTATACGTATACTTGGACAAAGTGTTTCTTGTTTGATTGTGGAGTCCATGTATGTGGAAGGTATAGGCTTTATGATTTCACTCTCATGATCACATCTTATGGTCATAAACACTATAGACCCCCACTATAGTCTATGTAGTTATGAGATGATTATGTTAATATGAATGCTATGCTATGCAATCAACATTGGTTCAACGATGTTTAGGTTAGTCATTGCCTTAGGATGGATTGTGCCATGGCTCCTAAGGTATTTGCTCAGTATGCTAGCATGGTGCTAGGGTATTTAAGTAGCGTTGGATGTCTCGTAGACCCACAGATTGAAGAGGTAGGAAGTAGGTGGTGACAACCCTATCTGTCCTATGTAATCCTCCACGTTCGGCTATGCCACAGGTTCTTGGCAGGAGTCACCCTAGTATTGCTAGGGGTAAGCCCGTGCCCGATGTGTTGAATAGCATTGCATAGGAATTCATCATTGACATGACCATTAGTATCTACCTTAGGCTATGTATATGTATTAGGAGCATTGTAGGAGCAACTCTCTAACTCTCAATCCAATCTCCCTCTAGGACCCATTTTACCCTTTAGAATAGATTGCCTAGGTATGTGTCACACTACCCCTATTATCAACTTACCCCTGTCCACATAATGGATTAGTATCCCATTGCTTGACCATAAGAGTAGTATATACTTTACTCCATTACCTTCCTTTGAGATAAATACAATACCCTTGGGAATACTCATGGGTGAAATGCTACAACGGTATCTTCCGTGCGCTTGTGGATCTCATCTCTTTACCGGAGATGATCTGTGGTGTTAAGAAATACCAAGAAGCATTTCTGGCGCCGTTGCCGGGGATGATTTGTTAGTATATCTTAGGAGCCGTCAACAAGCATTTCTGGCGCCGTTGGCGGGGAAGGCAAAGGAAGTAAAGGATAGCTATCACTTGTGATTAAGCTATAGGTACTAATAGCTATTAGGCAGGATTACCCTTGTTTGTTTTCTCCTTTGTATGAAAACAGGGTAGTGTTGGCCAACCCATTGTATGGGATGGCCAACGAGGATGCAAGTGCTAAACTGCAAGATAATTTAAGACGTACCTCAACAAATGTCCGCTAGGCAACACCATTGCCTTTTTGCGGGAAAATTTTAGCTTTCAGTAGGAGCCAAATTCATCCATACCCAATCTTGGGGAAGGCTCCAAGAAGTTCTTCTTGGTTTGCCTCCACCATGGGGTGGATAGCTGGCTCTTCATCCAACACTCGTGTCATGGGTTAGCTCCACCAATCCATGATCACATTCATGCTTGAGCTGAAGGAGTCCTATTCTCATTCATCATGGATGAGAATAAGGTCTCCACTCAAGGGGTGGATTGAAGAATGCTCGAGTTCCCATAGCTTGTCATGCACACCACTTCACAAGGTGGATATGCTAGTTGTGGAACTACACCTCCCATTGAAGTGTCACGAATATCTAAGTCATTGGAGATTTGTTTGGATAATCCATGTCATGGATATTCACATGATTTGTGAAAATCCATGTCATCACGGGATGCATGGGAATTATTTCCCTAGGACACATGAGGACTTTTTTCAAACAACAACTCCAATGGCTACCATTCACAGGGAGGTCAAGGGTGGAATTAACATGACCCTTGTATTCAAGGAGGCTATGGCTTTCCAAGGGATTTAAGTTCAACTAGCCTACGTTGAAGTATCTTGGCCAAGAAGAAATCAAGACAACATTCACATTAAGATGTTGGCCAAGGACAAGAACTTAAGGAGCATTCAAAGTCCAAGATTTCCCACAACACTTGTTGGGATTCCCACACTTCGACCAAACTCATTCAACCTAGGGCAAGTGACATTGTGGATGAAGCGTTTCTTGTTTGATTGTGGAGTCCACATGTCATCATGCCCAAGGAGCCTTTGACCCATGATCAAGGTATGGGTTGATGGAATATCAATATGGTCAGAGTGGCACACCTAAGAAGGACAAAGCCTCACCATGCTCATGAAGGAATACATTCAAGAGGGAGAACCCATCGCTACAACAACATGTCTATATCAATACAATGGGGAGAGGCTAGGGCCACCATGTGTCCCACATGTTCAAATGACACCCAAATGAGTTTGGCATGTCAAAACAGAAGAAATCGTCCACATCTTCAACTCCGGGATTGGACAACAAATCATCGTGCTGAACAGAACGGAGGTAAGTCCTACTCATCGAACTTCAAAAAATTCGGTGAGTCCTTGCCAATAGGTTAATTGGTAGTTATCTACTATTTGTTTTCCAAATTGCATCAACCCTTGCATTTGCATGTTTGAAATTCCACACTTGAATGTTGGAAAGTAAAATTTCCAACCATCATAAAACTGAAAATTTGAATTAGGGGAGAAATTTAATTGGATATGAACTATGTGCATGACCACTTGAATTTATCTTCCTTGTTCAAACCAAAAAGATTTGATTTGACCCTCATTGCATTTACAAGTTATTTGAAGCTGGGCAAGACAATTTGAAAATTGGGTTCAATTTGCTTTTGGACAACGTAACCCGTTTTCGAGTTGTTTTGTGTGTTCCTGATTAAAGTGCAGCTAGGTCAAAATTGTGAAAAGGTGGTTTGGCAAGAAAGTGGAAGGTTTCATCAAGCTCAAGTCACCATTGGGAGGATTTGAGAACACTTCTCTCGTTCAAACTCATTTTGAGTTTGAGGAAGAGAAATGTTCAAGAGGATGACCCACTGGAGGAGCTAGAACCAAATCCATCGCCAAATCCAACCTCAACTTGGCATTTGACATCAAGCATCAAGCCTATGCCAAAAATCAAGGTTATGAGTTTCTCACACAAAGACCTTTGTCACCAACTAATTCCCAAATGAGGCATGAGTTTATAAATTCCATTGTTTTGTTTGCCATAGAATTGAATGTATTTTGTTGCATTTGTGAGGAAGGTTGACACTTCCTCATCACAAGCATCCTCACAAGAGTAAGTGTGTATTGACTTTTGGATCTCCAAAAGGAAATCCCACCTTACTTGAAAAAAATCTCAAACAAGTACCTAGAATCCTTTAAGAATTGTTTTGTAAACATAGTCATTTTTGTCGAGGTTCAGAAAACAAAACTTTTGGGCATGACTTAATTGGGGATTTGGCATAGGCATAGTGACAGCCATAATTTTTAATTGAGCTTCATGCATAGATGGTGTCACTAGATTTCAAACTCCTAGGAATAAGTGATATCCTTGCACTGAAATTGAATTGCATTTTTAGGAGTCACTAAATTTCAAATTCCTATTGAGGTTCAGGAGGATAAAATTGATAATCTTGTTTGTCATGGTCTAAATGATAAAAATTTGCTCTTGAAAGCTAAGATGGTTAGAAACTTTAAAAGGTGTAGGGATCCATATAGTGTATTTCTATCACATGCATTGCTATGAGTAGGAGCTTTAGAAAATATGCAACATGAATTATCCATAAAGCTCCACACTCATCAATGAGTAACACATTGATCATAGATACACTTGACATTGGATCCAATGCATATTTGATTTTGTTCTTCCCCATATGTAC
Organism: Tuctoria greenei; assembly: GCA_036927565.1. Lineage (NCBI taxonomy): Eukaryota > Viridiplantae > Streptophyta > Magnoliopsida > Poales > Poaceae > Tuctoria > Tuctoria greenei. Next base: position 105,429,121 of record JAYESD010000004.1, on the reverse strand, counting down.
AAATGAAAGTTCAGTTACCTAACTCGAACGTTCATTTGTACAAGTCTCGAGAGCTAACCATCCCTCTCCATTCAAGAGAGGAAGTTTGCAGGAGTAATATTACTATACAGGCATTCATGAAGCTGATTGTTGGGATCCCTAGAGGATTCCATTTCAACATCTCTTGGCCAAGGAGTAAATTAGGATTGTTGTTATCTATCAGAAATTATGGCCGAAGGTCAATCATAACTATACGAGGCTAGAGATTTGAAATGGGAACCCTCCATGAGCAACCAATGAGCTGCCATGAATGGGTGAGAGCATTATGCTCTCAACTATTTTAAGCACTCATTCAAGCTCAAGGGATTTTCCACCATCACTGAGTACAAGTTATTCCTATGTGGCTAAGAGTTATGATGTACCATGACCAAGGAATGACAAGATCACATCCAATTTATATTGGGTGCAAGTTGTTCCTATGTGGCTAGAAGGTATGTCATGCCTTAGACAAGGAACAACTGATCACACTCAACCCATGTTGAGTGCATGTCATTCCTTTGTGGTTCTAGGTATGCTGTACCTTACCCAAGGAACAATTGATCATACCCAATGCATGTTGGGCACATGTCACTCCGTTAATGCAAAAAGATATGATACAACTTAGCCAAAGAATGATGAACATACTCAATGTATGTTGAGTGCACATCATTCCTTTTGGATCTAAAATGATATCCTTATCTTATCCAAGGAATGGCAAAATCACACCCAACACATGGAGACCCTAATGCGGACAATTAACATCGAAAACACTCTATTCAACCACACTCATGGTGTCCATGGGAGGCAACACAACAAGCAACACTCAACCCTCCATTGTCAAAGCCATGCTGCAACAAGGATAGGCCAACTCATGGCCTACCTCCGTCATTAGGGTTTCAACCCCTATCACGGACCTTGATCAAGAATAAGCTTTGGGGAGGACCCCCACTTGAGGTAACTTGTATCACACCCACTATCATCCACCTTGCATCTAATATATATATATATATATATATATATATATATATATATATATATATATATATATACATATATATATATGTTAGATTCGCTTTCATCAAATAAAGATGTGCGGTAAGAATGATTTAGAATTCACATAGATGATATGATGAATAGTTGCTCTGTTTTATTTTCCTAAGTCTCTAGTTTACAACTTGCTACTCTCTGAATATTGCTTTCATTGGTTTGAAATACTTTTACCTTAATTTGGAAGTTGTGGGTAGCAAAAGCTTAATCTATTTCTAGGTTGTTGCGAGATCAGAATTGGTAATAGGGCTGCTAGTCCAAGTTTGAAAGTAAAACTAAGATGTCCGGAGAAATTCTAAAAAGATTTAAAATTCCCTCAATTGATTTGAAATACCTACCAAAGCCATATGATTTTCATACATAAACAAAACCTTATGGATATGCTATTTGCTTTCACATTGAGCCTAGTCAAACTAGTATAGACCTATGTGAGAAATCATTCAACTCTTTTTGAATTCAAGACTTCACTTGCACATGCTATACTTCTACACTAGATGTAAGCAAAACGTCCATCATATCCACCATACCACAACGAAAAGAGAAACTCCATGTTATTCATGTTTAGCACTCTCTTCAAAATTCATTGCAAAGAAAGGGAGTAGAATACATGGCTACAAAAAGAAAAAAAGGCATGCTTACATCATAAGCATGAGAGAAAAAAAAAAGAGAGAAAAGAAAAGTAGTCATGTTTCATCCCTGCAAAAGAAAGAGAGATTATACAAAAACAGAGTTATCTCAAGTATCCACATCCACTTCCACTCTATCACACATGCACTAGTCTTGAATCAAAAAGTTTTGATTTGAATTCTCCTAAGGCTTACTCTTTTGACTTAGCAATATATGTGATGCAAATATGCCTACTTACTTTCCTTACCAAGCTACACATACAAACCATATTCAATGAGTAGGAATAGTAGAGGCACAATGCTTTGGTGAGGAAATATTTCCACTATCCACAAAGGAGTGACTGAGAGAATCAAATTGAGGTACTTAATATCTAAATTGAATTCTCCGGAATTTAAGTGGAACTTGATTTCTAGGCTATGTTTGCTCCATTTGCTATTCTACCTTTCAACTACTCATGAATATGAAAAAGCATAAGCCCCATGATAACTTAAGAAAGGTAGGGCTCATAGTCAATTTTTGCAATACTAGGTAGAGTATCTTGTTGTGCATCAGATACTTTTGAAAATAAGACATTGTAGCAACTTCTGATCATCAACCTAAAGTCTTGACTTTGCTTGGGACGAGCAAATGATAAGCTTGGGGGAGTTTGTTGACGGTTGTTATATACCAATTTCATCCGTCAATTTAACTCAATTATGTGTAGGATTTGTCATTTCTTGCACACATCACCTTTATATCTAACCCAATTCCACTTGGACATGGAGAAATATGTGTATGCAGCATTTTATGCAGGAAATGAGGAAATGTAGAGGGACCAGTCCTATAAAATATCATCCCAGCCAATAAGGCAATGACACGTGGCATCCCATGGATCAAATGGTCCACAAACAGAAGTATCCAAGGAGATCCAACGGTGTATCACCCATATACATCAATGGGACCCACCTGGCAGCCACCTGGAGAAAGCACACGAGAAACGGTGCAATGACCAGGTCGCCCGAACCAGGGGGTCAGCTGACCTAGTCTTTGCACCAAACTCGGTCAGCCTCCACGTGTTGGCTCCTCCCGGCTCCCTGAGTCAATGGTGACTGATTCGTGCACTTTTGGTGGCAGGAACCGACCTCAACACTAGTAGGACCCCCTACCCCTCACTTCAACACACACCACATGGGCATCATTCTATTGTATACACTATCTTCCATAGTCCTTAGAGGAGTTAGGATGTAGAGAGGAGAGCCTCTAGTCCGAAGTCCAAATTGGGAAAGGAGTAGAAGGAGTCTCTCTTCCCAATTCCACATTGGGAAAGGTATGGCTTATGTATTCCTTCTTGTATTTGTGACTTTGTGCTCAATAAAGATATTATCCTTAGTCTCATTTTATACGTATACTTGGAAAAAGCGTTTCTTGCTTGATTGTGGAGTCCATGTATGTGGAAGGTATAGTCTTTATGATTTCACTCTCATGATCACATCTTATGGTCATAAACACCATAGACCCCAACTATAGTCTATGTAGTTATGAGATGATTATGTTAATATGAATGACTATGCTATGCAATCAACATTGGTTCAACGATGTTTAGGTTAGTCATTGCCTTAGGATGGCTTGTGCCATGGCTCCTAAGGTATTTGCTTAGTATGCTAGCATGGTGCTAGGGTATTTAAATAGCGTTGGATGTCTTATAGACCCACGTATTAAAGAGGTAGGCAGTAGGTGGTGACAGCCCTATATGTCCTTTGTAATCCTCCACGTTCGGCTATGCCACAGGCTCTTGGCGGGAGTCGCCCTAGTATTGCTAGGGGTAAGCCTGTGCCTAATGTGTTGAATAGCATTGCATAGGAATTCATCATTGACATGACCATTAGTATCTACCTTAGGCTATGTATATGTATTAGGAGCATTGTAGGATCAACTCTCTAACTCTCAATCCAATCTCCCTCTAGGACCAATTTTACTCTTTAGAATAGGTTGCTTACGTATGTGTCACACTACCCCTATTATCAACTTACCCCTGTCCGGATAATGAATTAGTACCCCATTGCTTGACCATAAGATAGTATATACTTTACTCCATTGCCTTCCTTTGGGATAAATACAATACCCTTGGGAATATTCATAGGTGAAATGCTACAACGGTATCTTCCATGCGCTTGCGGATCTCATCTCTTTATAGGAGATGATCTGTGGTGTTAAGAAATACCAACAAGCATTTCTGGCGCCGTTGCCAGAGATGATTTGTTACAATATCTTAGGAGTCGTCAACACTCGTGAACGCCGCCAGCCAGAAGAAGTTCGATCTGGTGTTGGAGGATTCTCTGCCGGCAGTTGCGGCGGAGACGGAGGCGCCTGCAGCAAATGCGGAGGCGGCGATGGAGGCGGAGGCGCTGCCGACAGATGCGGAGGCGGCGACGGAGGAGGTGGACAAGTCCTCCTCCGAGTAGAGTAGGATTAGTAGTAGTTTATTCTTTTGTTTTCAATGTGTTTTTTCTTGTTTGTAATATATGTGTTGTTTTTATGTTAATAAAAAATATCTTTTATTTTATGTTCAAGAACAATGTGTCCTACAATACATGCACTAACGAAAAACTTGTCCTTTTATTGAAAAACATCGCATATGGAAAATTAACACATTAGTAATATTATATATAATAAATATTAAACACATTAGTAGGACGTACATAGTAGAATTATATTTCAAAAAAATACGAAAATAAAAAGCTAGACCGTGTAACTGTACATCACATCCGGATGATGGAAATACCAATTAATTTTATTTATTTTCTCTTTACTAGCTGTCGTCGTGCCCCCCCCCCCCCACCCACCCACCGGCCTGGCCCTAGGCAGTAGACCCTCCCGCCTACGCCCAAAGTCAGGCCTGCCTTTAAGACCATCTGCAATGGTTCACGGTAAAGCTTAGGCTGTGTTTGGGAGCACAATATTTCAATACTGAAGTTTTGGAAACCATGGTTTTTAAAATGACACGGCAATACCAAAGTATTTCAATAACACAGTTTTGTAATACCACGATTTTGCAATAAATAGGATTGTTTGGGAGCAAAGTAGGAAGCATCAAGAGCAAGCCAGCAGAGAAAAACTTTGGTTCAGACCAAAGTTTTTTTCTACTCCAAGAATACCATATTATAGACAAAACCGTGGTTTTAAATACATAGTTTTTGAGTTGGTTGCCAAACACCATTATGTAAAAAATACCATAGTAATCTCAAATACCACGGTATTGCTCTAAAACTCCAAAAATACCATGTTCCCAAACACCATTACTGGACTGCGGCTTGCGAATCAGATGGTCCTATCTCTTAACCCCTTGGTGCGGAAATCGAATTCTCTACGGCCCTGCCGCACAGTCGTCTTTGTGCGACCCTACCCAGATGGTTGCCACGTACGTTCACGCTCTGAATCACAGCCATACAACCAAGGGCGCACTGCACGGTTCTTGCGACTATGCCACCCTGCCCTGATGATTACCACGTACGCGAACGCACCGAATCTTGCAGCGCGCACAGGCACACAAACTCCACGTCCGAAATTTGCTCAGCGATCCGAATAACTCGGTGCTCGGCATGCACGATCCATCATCATGCGCATGAGCACGTACGACGGGGCCAATAAGATCTGTGTTTGGTTGCTTGTCTTGGATTGAATTGACTTGGATCAATTGGATGGTCCAGTCATGTGTTATTTGTTTCGCGGTCAGACGGGTGATCCATGTTCGAGGAATATAAAATATTCCTCGCAGATGCTGGATGAGATGGTCCAGGATATTTGGTTGGATGTGAGTCCATCCACCTTATCTAATTATGCTTCTTAGAAATGTAATTAGTGATAATTAACTTGTTTATTGTTGATTAATTATTACAATTATGATATTAACATTAATATATGCTAGTAATATGATAATTAGTATATAAATAATTAATATTATGAAATTATCAACTTAGATGATTCAATAATCTAATCAAGTTTCATCCAACCTACGTACAAAACAAAAAATTGATTCGTCCAGTCCATCCAACTAAACGTTAATTTGGATGATCCAAGACATAAAGAAATGGATGATCCTATATCTCCAATCCAACTTCGACGTCAAACCAAACGCAATTGATGATTGAGCACTTTGTCACATGTCACTAGAGTGTACGCACAAATGACAAATACACGACCTCAACACCGGGTTTAGGGTGCATCGTGGACTAACCACATGACCCGCCCAAACACTCACGTAATTAGCATACACCTGCAAACGGCAACGCCGACCAACTTATACTTTTTGTACTACATACAAAGAATTTTCCTTGCACTACAAGAATCGGACAAAAGGCTGTTCCTCTTTTCTTATAGTGTTCTCCATGAGCCAATAAACAAGCTCTTATGATGCGGTTGTGTAGTTAAAAAATAAACTACAAAGCGATATATATATATATATGATGATCTTTCAAAAAAAAAGAAAAAACCCGCGTAGCGTCATCATATATGATCATCGATGTCTCTCTCACATGCATGTTATAGTTGTCCATGCATGCTACCCTACGCCCCAAACATATGATCAACGAGCCTCAAACTATATATATATATATATATATATATATATATATATATATATATATATATATATATATATATATATATATATAACATGTTAGTTGTCACGCCCCAAACATAATCAACGAGCCTCAAACTATATATGACGATGTTTCAACAAAAAGCAGAGAAAACACGTAATAATGTTGTTATCAAACATGATAGCGAGGTTTTCAAGTGCATGTTACTTGTCCATGCATGCTTGCTACACCCCAAACATGATCCACGAGCCTCAAACATGACGATCTTTCAACAAAATTAGAAAACACCTAACATCATCGAACATGCATGATCGAGGTCTTTTGCATGTCAAACTGAGAAAAACATGAACGAGTGTTTGTGATATATATATATATATATATATATATATATATATATATATATATATATATATATATATATATATATATATATATATATGTTAATGAATGAATGTGTAGTGTGTTCATCGTCTTGTACTTTTTTCTTGTGTTTTCTAACAATCTTTTAGCTATATATATATGACGATCTTTCAACAAAAAGAGAAAACACGTAACGTCATTAAACATGATCGAGGTTTTTTGCGTGACAAACTGAAAAAAGCTGGAACATTGCATATACCTTGGGCCGGTGGGCCCTTTGCATGTCAAACTTAAAAACTGGAACTGAAAAACTGAAACACCGCCGGTCGGACCTACAAAGTATTCCAAGTGGGCCACTGCATACCCTGGACCCTTTTCGTGTCAAATTAAAAAACTATCTGTGAAGCGGAGATGGGACGCGTCGAGCCGTTGCGATAAATTAGAGGAGGCCAACCACAGTTTGGATTAATTCGAAAGCGCAATTTTCGAAGTGCTCGGTCATCTCCACTCGCGTGCTTACACGGCAATGACTGCTATGCAATCTGAATTCCTGTGCAAGCGTGCAATCCGCGAATCTCAGCCATTTGACAGACATCCAAGGGTGGCTGACATTTTACACATGGATCCTTCCCTTTACACAAACAGGTGGAAGGATTTATGTGTAAAATGTCAGCCTCCCTTGGATGTCCGTCCCATGACTGGGATTCGCAGATTGCACGATTGCACAGGAGTCCAGATTGCACAGCAGTCGTTGGCCGCTTAGACGACGACCCACTATAAAGGCACACCTGTCCTCTTGCGTCTCCACCGCATCACTCCATCGATCATAGCCTCCAAACTTCTCTTGCTTCACCACCGCACCATCGCTGACCACCTCTCGCTCTTTCTCTGTACCTACGTTGTCGCACAAATGGGTAGCCCCGCATCGAAGAGCTCCAGGCCGTCGACGTTCTTCGAACCACCTTCTTCTCCGTTTCTGTCGCTGCCAATGCCGGTGGAACTAGAGGTGGTGCCCGCACCTCCTCCATCCCCATCTCCGCCCACGGCGCTCGTACCTCCTCATCCCGTTTGGGGTCAGGAGACTGTTCTCCTCGTCGAACACCGCTTCGATGAACTTGATCGGCGCCTGAAGGAGGCCACCGAGCACCTTTCCACCACCGCCGGGCACACAAAAAGCTTGAAAAATTGGCGCAGAATGTATTTTCCGAAACATCTCACTCGTGGGACCGTCTGGGTCTTGGGAAACTTCTCGTCTGCACCAGCATGGACACCGCCGTCCACTACTGCTTCGGGTTAGGGTTTGTGGCCGGTCATCTCAACGTCCTCTATGAGACGATCAGGGAGGTGGTTGGGGTGGAGGGCCACCATCATCTTCTGCAGACCGTCGTCCGAAAGCTTCGGACTCGATTTCCGGAGGAGGCGGCAGTAGCGGCAGCAGCGGAGGTGGCGGTGGCAATAGCGGCGGAGAAGGCGGCGGCAGCGGCGGTGGAAGAGGAGGCGGCGGCGGCGGAGAAGGAGGTGGAGGAGATCTCCTCTGACTCCGAGTAGAGTAGTATTTGTAGTTTTTCTTTTTCTTGTTTTCTATGTGCTTTCGTAGTTCTTGTTTTTAATATATGTGTTGTTTTTATGTTAATGAAAAATGTATTTTTTGTTCATGAACAATGCATCCTATGTAGTATAGAAAAACAACTCCTTTCTGAAAAAGGGGGGAGATAACCGTTGTTCAATGTCTAGCCAAGAATTCGTTGTTTTGCGACAATCGATGACCCTTGGTTGAAACTCCATTGAGATCGTGGTTGAGGCTGCACTTCTCCTCTTTCACTCAATTTTTTTATTTGTAGTCGGCGCATGTGAAAATGTATTTTTAGTAGTAGTATATACTACATGTTATCTCATTGTGATTAATGTTACAGAATGCTGATTATTTGCCATCGTCCATTCGTGGACTCGGGTGTTCTGTATTTGCATATCATTTGCATTAGCACATATACATTTGGCAATTCATATTCTTGTTCCTATTTTTTTGGATTGTCCCACTAGCTAGCACATGACTGCTTTTAGATTTTGATCTCCATGCATGGCAACAAAGATGAACTAAGAAGCGAGCAAGTTGTCCTAAGAAGTCTACCCCTCTAGCTACACACACCATATGCAGGAATTGATGCGACATGACATGTAATTAATCACGATTGCATGCGTGCACAAGGGCACGGCTTGCGTCAAATTCTCCACTCCCGCGAAAATTTTTCGTTCTTCTTGGTGCGCCACATTTGAGATTTTGACAATTCAATTTTCATTACCTGCTCCTCCAATTTCAGTCCCGCCTATTATTGTAACCCTATTTCAGCCACGATGAGTATAAATGGAAACACTGGCCTCCGTTCCCAACACAACGCTGCCCCGCCCTTCTGGTGATCTCGCAGTACTCCAAATGTGTTGTCTCTCTGTCCTGTGTTCCATACTTTTATTCCTATGAAATTCCCGTGTTTTCATTTCCCACAGTTTTTACAATTTTTTCCCCATAGATCTCGCGGTAATGCATCGAAGCTCTTGGTGGTGTTGACTCCTGGGTACAATGTCGGGCGACCAAGTTTGACGGGCTCTACCGAACCTCTTCGTTGCCGACACCTCCCTGCGACATCGCATCTCGGACTCTAGTTTTGTTCTAGGTAAACTACACGATCCATATCGTCTTTTTATAGAGCTATATTGGCTTGGTTCTACACGATCGATGAAGTTTTGGGCAAGTTAAGTTTTACACGATCCATCCTGATATACGAAGATGAAATAAATTAACAAAGAAGAAATGTGGTCTTCTGTTTCACAAATATATATATATATATATAGAATATACTACATCTGTCCCGGAATAAATATCGCTCCTACAACTTATTACGGTAGTGTATTTCTTATTCAATTCCTAGTCGAGAATGACAAATACTGAAAACCAAAGGTAGTATGTAATTTCTGGATTTAGAAGTAAATGACGCACGAGTTATCTAATCAACCACTCCAAATGTTGTACTCTCATTCCTATTTTACAAATTTGTATTCCTAAGATTTTTATTTCCCACGGTTTTTACACTTTTTTCTTTCTTGTGGCTTTCTTGGATCGTATGTTTTTTTTTCTATTTCTTCATTTCTAATTCCTCTGTTCGTAACAAACACTAAAGTTTATAGAAACCACATCGTCCGATCCAAAATCTATGGCGGTCATGTAATCTGACATTATCACTGTTATTTGGAATGACTACTGACAATGCTCTTTACATTAGGAACAAGACATCAAACCTTGAGGTCGCCTACAAGCATTCATGGTGGCCAACAAGCACCTGGTATAACTATAAATGTGTTACTATCAAAATTAAAAAACATTAAATCCTTTGCATGATACGTAGAGAATATTGCAGCACATGGTGTTCAGGAACCCAAGGTTCTTCACTCCCTGGTACTACGATGCATGAATCAACAACAGGTATAGATACACAAACCAGAAATATTCCTTCCGCCCCAGCGTAACTTTGCTTTTGGAGCTTTTTTAAAGTCCCACTCCAACTCTATCGGTAGCTTCCAACTACCCATATCACATCACATTACTACTTGCCTCTCTATCGTGCCATTTGTTTTGGTAGAGCGTGTTAGTTTTTTACTCATTTGGCATTGAATTTGGAGCATTTTGAGAGACTACATTCTGTCCTTTAGATGTATTGATGATGGATGTATCATGGTCATTTGCATTCTTTCCTAGGCTCTACTAATTGTTTAGCATGCCTTGTGATTCTACTTTCTTAGTACTCCCTCCTTCCCACAATAGTTGTTGTTAGGACAACAAACTTAGTTCAATTTTGAACTAGATTTGTTGTCTTAATGACAACTATTGTGGGAAGGAGGGAGTAGTCTTTATAGTTAATAGTTCATTAGCCTGTGTGATGGCGTGATTTTTTTATGACTCCACGTTGTGCTCTCTCGCCGCCTGACACTCCGGCCAGCACCGGTGCCCAGGCCCTGCTTCTTGTCACTTCAGTGTCCTCCTTGACACATCTCCCTCGCCCATCGCTACGTCCCATCCTTTGCTTGCCATGATTACCCCGCCGCCCGCAAATCCATGGCCATTACTCGCCCTGCCACCAATACTCCTCGAGAGTTTTGAAGAGACCGAATCCTTGCTTTGTTGAGTGTCGCAAGCTAGGACTATGCAGTACTGCACCTGCAGTAGCCGCCACTAACAAGTGGACCCGATGTCTCATGGGCTCATATGTCAGTGGAAGCTAATGCAGGTGCAGTACTGCGGAGGATTTCAATCCCGCAAGCTGCCTGCCTTATCTGTCTTGCATTCGCCACATTCTACCGCTGGCATTCATTAATTGCCCTGCAACTAATAATTCTCTTCAAGACGCACTTCGGCCGGTGTTAGTCAGACCAAACCGGCGAACCCTATCTTTGTATAGTCTAGCGTTGCAAGCTGCATGCCCGCCCACTAACAGTCTTGCTTGCTTTGCTATTGGACTGAAAATCCTTTGCAGTACTACGAGTGTGTACCGCCACTAACATGTGTACCTGATGGCTCATTTTAGGGTATGAACAACAACAAAGAAGTCAACAATGTACCCCCCCCCCCCCCCCCCCCCGCCCCGATCAAAATATTTGTCGTTCAGACAGTCCTAATTAGTTCATTTTTAATTCATTTATTGGTCTGATATGAACAATTAATATAAACCAGGAGGGAGTAATATAGAACAAAATGCTGCTGGGACGCAGTCCTCCCACGCTCGTATTTGCCGCACTGGTCGTGAAGATGGTATGAACATCAGACTTTTCTTCTTTTCATACTATTTGTACATGATACTAAACTTGGTCAGGCGGTAATTTGCTTTAATCGTTTACCGTTTGAATCAATGTAACATAAAGAAAGAAGTTTGGAAGAAGTGTGGCTAATGGACTTAAGGTTGCCAGAATATGCTATGCATCCCAGGTTAGTAGAACGGAGCATCTGAAGCTAATAATTTAGTTATCCACTAGGTTTGGTGCTGCGGTTGGTATTAACTAGTGACACTTTGTCGATGATGTGGTTATGTTTACAAAAAGACATGCATCCCACAGCGGTGAAGGAAGTGGGCAGAGGTTGGCCATAGTAACAAGAGAAATATAGAACAAGACATTCTGATTAGTACAAGACATGAAGAAAGACTTTGTGAAAGTGATAATTATATCCTTGCTCACCAAGTTGAGTTGGTTTACTATCTGCCATATCCTTGTCCAAAGCTAAGTGCTTGGTGGGTGGTGTATAAAGTTAACCCGCAAGATCGGTTATATGTCTCGGGTGATGCTCGTTATCAAGACGAACAGGATGAAATGTACCAAAAAGATGATGTGCCATCATCTTTTAATATTGAAGATGGTTTAAGTCTCGATAAATTAGTTGGTGATGTTGAATACAATGAATTTGAACTCCATAATATAGTAGGGATTAAAAGAAAGCAACAAAGTCTTAAAAAAGTTAGACAGAAGAAGCAAGTTCGTCGTCAACACATTACAGACGAAGCATCAGATCATGATGAATTTTAATCTTGTAATCAATTCACATTACACATATATTACATTTTATTAATTTTTGTATTTATAATTAATTTCATTATGTATTTATTTCTAACAAGTTCCTCTTTTTAAATGGATGCCTCGTTGTGTGAAGCGTATCGCAAAGGGACTTAATTTTGACTCCTCAAGCAAGTCTGGTACTCAGTCTGCTAGCTCCTCTCGTAGTTGGGAGTCTTTTTTCAAAGGTCCGCCTCAAGTAATAATAGACGAGAATCACTTAGAAGTTGCATGGAACAATTTAGGGAACAGGTTCATGTCTAATTAAAGGTTTATTCCATGTGGTTTATTATATTTAAATATATATCATTATACAAAATATAGTTTTCTCTAATTTCAGGTGGAGGGTCAGGAGGAGCAACAGGAAGATCAAGGCGGAGGTGTTTCTATGAGGCAGGAACAATAAGACAGAGGTTTTTGTGTGGGGCAGAAAAAACATGGCAAAGGTGTTTCTGTGAGGCAAGAACAACAAGGCAGAGATGTTTCTATGGGGCAGGAACAACAAGGCAAAGGTGTTTTTGTGGGGCAGGAACAACAAGGCAGAGGTGTTTCTGTGGGGCAGGAACAACAAGGCAGAGGTGTTTTTGTGAGGTAGGAACAACAAGGTAGGAGTGTTTTTGTGAGGCAAAAACAACAGAAAGGGGTAAGTGGGGTAAGAGACTATACTGATAACGAATCAAAGGAGGATGGGGAGGAGGAGGAGGAGGGGGGGAGGGGGAGAGGGAGGAGGAGGAGGAGGGGGAGTAGGAGGAGGAGGAGGAGGGGGGAGGGGGAGGAGTTGAGACCATCATTCAGGTGTCGGGCTACAAACTCTCTCCCACTGGCTGTGCCAATAGAACAAAGATCGAGGATTATTCCGGTCGGTTACTGGTTAGTAAATAGACAATTGAATTGGATGTATTAATTTAATATGATGACAAATATAATGTGTTGTTATAATAACTTGCAGGCAATGGGACGACTTCGGTTGCGATGGTCGACAACACCATAGACAACCTAATGCGGTGTTGGGTGCCATATGTCGTGATCATTATCCTAGCCTTGTTCTTATAAAAGGTGAAGAGAAACCTGCTATACATTTGAGGCACTACAAGATTGCTCCACATCCCGTGCATCCAGATGTGGCAGGAGCTGTCTGACATGATTTTTCTAGCTAGTAACTTATTTATCTTGATAATAATGTTTTTATTGGATGTACTATTACTTTTGTAGGAACTATATCACGTGCCAGAGACCAATGATGTAGCTCCGTAACACTCTCATTTTCATGCATCATGCCCTACATACATTCATATACATGTTTAACATTAATCCACATAAAGAGGAACAAGTTTAAAATTGATTAAGAACAAAACTACACTTAAAATGCTGAAAAGTGTGGACTAGTCCGGTTTTGGTGAGGACTAGTCTGATTTCTCTCTGACTTCAAATGGACTTGTCCGTTTTTGCTGCGGAATAGTCCGATTTTGCCTCTGGACACTTTCGGACTTGTCCGATTTTATGCGGACTAGTCCGGTGTTCCAAGAATCCTTGAAAATTTGCTAAGTCCCTGGACTTGTCCGGACTAGTCCGGTGTCCCAGCGGGCTTGTCCGTTTTCCTCTCTGACTAAAGTCGGACTTGTTCGATTTTTGGCCAGACTTGTCCGATTTCTTTCGGACTAACTTTGGACTAGTCTGGTCCTTTTCGGATATGTCCGATATTTCGCGACTCCGAATTGATCTTTTGTTTTACGACTTGTTTCTTGAGTTTCACATCAAGTGGGCCTAGGGACGTCGTGCCAAACTCTTTTAGAGCCCATGTGGGACTCTAAACCGGCCTCTACTCATCCCAAACTCGAAATCCATATGACCCTAGCCTCCACCTCTGTATAAACAACCTCACCCCTTGGCTTGACATCTATTTTCCACTTTTCCACCCGACACAAACCCTAGTTCATGGAGAGCTACCATCAAGGAGGGAGTAGGAGATCCCAAGCAAGAAGAAGAAGAGGAGGAAACGAAGGAGGATCAACATCTCCATCAACTTCGAGTTCTTCATCAACAACCCACCATCAAATTCATAACCAACCCTAGATCATCAAGATCCAAGTGATGTGACACCCGGTTCTGAAAAACGAACCAAGTGCAGTGTATGTGTGCCCCGGATGTTCATCACACATACACAAATGCATCACAAACGGAAATCAGAATTTAACCATGTCACGAATAATATAAATATCTTGATTCTATTGCAGCGGAAAATAATCTGGCGTAGGCGACTCCAACTCCACAGGCAATCGACGGTAGTACGCATGCCTAGTACTCCATATTATCCTCAGGATACTCCAAACATCTCCTGAAACTGTTGGTGGGGGGATTGCAAGTGTGAGTACATGTCCTACTCAGTAAGTGTGGAAAAGTATGACATGTAGCTAAAAGCAAGGATGATAATAAATAGTGGCTATTTGCAGAAAAGTACATTGTAATACATATGAAAAAGCATCCTACGATGTCTATGTTATCTTAATCCCGTCATAACCCAAGTAATTATCATAACTTGTATCCAACATTTTCATTTACCATCATACCTCATCCATCAATTCGATAATCATCCATATACCAATTTCTCACTTTCATAACCAACCATATCCATTTCTTGTAATATTATAACCCAAACCATAACCCAACCAATATCAATCCATCCCAACTCCAAAGTTCCACTCTAATCATGGAAGTTGTCCAGGTGCTCGTGACCGGAAGCACGGCTATCATGATAGTTTTTAACACTCTACAGAGGTTGTACCACTTTACCCACATGTTCATGATTTCATCACCTTTCGGTGACTAAGAACCTCCATTATGCCTTATCACACTTCCATAGGTGTGCGGCCAAGAGATCACAAAATAGCCTTTCAAAAGGGACTACTAGTGTGTACGGGCCGACTAAGGTTTCACCGGCAGGCTTGAATCTCCATTCTCCAACCCACGGGCCCCCTCGTGTGCCATGCGGATCCCAGGGTAGCCCTCCTCGACTCCCATTCCCTGTGCCATCCAATGGTCCATACAATACTAGCAGCGCTCCTAATTACTCAGCTACGCCACACCCATACTTGGCCTTGTGGTGGCATTGTTGTCCTGACATATTCTTGCATCAACTGGTCCTTAGATCTAAAGCAAGCAAACCACCATGACATCCAACCCATCCACATACCAGGCTTGCTTAGATCACCCATTACAACATCATATTGACCAGTTCACATTAACCAGAATATTATTAGTGCATAATTAAATGTATAGTGTTGTTTTCCCATACTAGTTAATTAAGCAAAGAGAAAAGGAAAAAAGCCCATCCCGACTCACTACCATAATTCCAGGTGACAAGGGTGATTAAACAAATCTAGTAAACTTCCTACCACAGGATTTCCCATCAAATTGACACAGCATGCAGTTTTGCAAACAAAACATCTATTTTCAAAACAGGATCAATAGGCTTCAAGGACACTTGCCTTAATATTCCATAATTCCGATAGTCAATCAACTCAAAGTCTTGCACTCAAAGATCCACGCATACTCGCTTCTCGATCATAACCACTTGAGCAAACCATCTACTCGCAATCAACCACATACACAAGCAAACATACGTAATAAATGCATTGCAACCACTAATCAATATGAAAAATATGAATACATGCAGAAAATATGTTTGTATTAATGTTACATAACTTTCTATGGCTTTTTAATAATTTTCTATAATGATTTCCTATTTATTTGAGCAAGTTTGGAATTAATTACAATTAATTCAGAAGCAAAATAATTATTTCAGAACATTAAATATTCTGAAAATAATATTAGTAACTTACTAGAATTTATTCTAAATTTTCTGGAATTTTTCTAGATTTATTTTGATACTTTATGAATTAACTAGGCTTTAATCTCATTTATTAAGTCTGAAAAACAGATTAGATATTACTGAAAATATAAATTTTGCCAAATCTAAAATATCATATTGATCTTGTATGATTTAATCCAACTTATGCGTTCCAAGTGATTTTTAAGATGATCAGACAATGATCAACCATCGCTCAAATAAAACACGTTCTACACATGATCTAATTCATATACTAGAACCAAATTAATAGTCTAGATCTAGATTGTAATACCTACTGTGTGCGCATCAAGTCCGGACGGTCGTGGAGCGGTGGCGATGCGGCGTGTCTCCGGGATCTAAGGTTTTGTTGATGAAGATGACGGCGGTCTAGCGTAGTCCAAGTAGATGAAGGCATGATATAGACGAAGGAGATGGCGATGCGATCATTCGGCAACATGACGGCGGCGACGACGTAGCGATCTCCCACGAAGAACGGTAACGATGGGATGATCCCCGCGGACAGTGGCTCCTTTCTTCCCCTTGAAAGTGCATCTAGGACTCCCTTGTGGGTTTTGGATGATTTATGACAAGCAATTGGGATCCTAATCCTTTTGTTGAGGATGAATGCAGGAAAATGATGAAAAATGAGCAAAGTACCAAAAAGAGGGAAATTGAGAAGGAAAATGAATTTGAGCTCAAGGAGAAGAAATTAGTAGTTTAGTATGCATGGAGTGTGTTAAGGAAACACACCCAAGAGCTCAATCTCATTTAATCACACACACACAATGCACAAAGCTATACAGGACCGGACTAGTCCGATATCAGCCGGACTAGTCCGATATCCCACTCTGCACCAGATCGGACAAGTCCGGTCATCACCGGACTAGTCCGATATCTTTCTGTTCCACTTCGGAGTAGTCCTCCCCAGTGCGGACTAGTCCTCAAAACAATGCACAAGTCTCACAAAATCGGACAAGTCCGTTGTGACCCGGACTAGTCCGATATACTTTCTGATCCACTTCGGACAAGTCCGGTGTTTACACGGACTAGTCCGATATACACCCTGATCTAAATCGGACAAGTCCTCTAAGTGCGGACTTGTCATCCTAAACACTTAGGGTTTCATGTGTCCGGACAAGTCCGATGTCAATCGGACTAGTCCGAAGCTTTCCAGTGACGAAATCGGACAAGTCCGTTTTGAACCGGACTAGTCCGAGATTCCTGGACACTTAGGGTTTGCTTCACACAGCACAACGGACTAGTCCGGTCACCACCACGGACTAGTCCGATCTTTCTGAACCCTAACGGTAACTTCTAGAAACCCCATATAAATAGAGGTGCACGGCCCACTTTCACCTACTCCTGAACCCTAGCGCCGTAACACCTCCCAAGAGACTCAAAAACCATCTCTCTCCACGAAATTAAGTGCAAAAATCAATCAATCCATTGAAGATCACTTGTAGATCATTGGAGAGGCACTTGGCACACGATTGAGCTCTTGGTTTGAATCTCTAACACACTCTTGCATCTCAATTTGTATATTTCAAAGTGTGTTATTGGTGGTCTTGAAACTTGTAATCAAGGGAGCTCTCAACTTGTGAGATCGCCCCTTCAACTTGGTGATTTACCCCTGTGTGTTTAGTGGAAGAGGATTGGCCTTCGTGGCGATCCGACGAGGGAAGGGTTGGTGAAGACCCGGTCCTTTTGTGGACTCCTCAACGTGGACGTAGGTTGCCTTCGTGGTAACCGAACCACGGGATAAATCTTGTGTCTTGTTCGTTTGTGTTCATCATTCTAGTTGATCAACATTATCTAGGGTTTGATTCATCTTGTTGAATTTAGGTTAAATAGTTGAACAAGAATCATACCTGCAATAGAACTTGACATACAATCATTGAACTGTTATTGAAGTTTATAT
This sequence comes from Tuctoria greenei, assembly GCA_036927565.1. Taxonomy (NCBI): domain Eukaryota; kingdom Viridiplantae; phylum Streptophyta; class Magnoliopsida; order Poales; family Poaceae; genus Tuctoria; species Tuctoria greenei. Next base: position 105,411,135 of record JAYESD010000004.1, on the reverse strand, counting down.
TTCCGCTGCAAACGTCAATGAAACAATCAAATTGACCTAACTTGATCAACCTAGTCCGTGAAATCCGGACTAGTCCGCACTTCACCGGACTAGTCCGATATATCTGGTTTTGACCTTGTTGTTGAAGTGCTACAGCAACCGAGAAAATTAAAGAAGGCCTATTCACCCCCCCTCTAGGCCTACATTCAATTGGTATCAGAGCAGGTTCTTCAGGAAAGAGTGCAACCACTCGAAGAGATCATGTCGGACATGAAGGAAGTCCAGAAAATCAACAACCAGGAAGAAATGAACAATGACAAGCACCAAAAGCTTGAAAAGTATCTCGAAGCCATTCAAGACTTCGATGATGATGATGAGGAGACATTGGAGCTGAAAGCACTGCTCCGAAAGAAAGCACTTTCCAAAGGGAAAGCTAAAGTTGAAGAAAAGAAGAAGGGGAGTAGCCACACCGACTACTCCCGATATCCTTTTAATTATGACCGTTTAAATTCTAACAGCAGTCATTATCTATCTATTCCTCTTGGAAAAGCCCCACACTTCGATGGGAGTGATTACTCCATGTGGAGGCAAAATATGAAGATGCACTTGATTTCCCTTAACCCAAGTTTATGGCATATTGTGTGCACAGGAATAAACATCCCTGATGACGATGAATAACTCACACCAAGTCAAGAGCAAGCCATCCACAGGAATGCCCAAGCCGCAGCCGTTATCACCTCATCTCTAAGTAGAGATGAATTCACAAAGGTGGACGGATTGGAGATTGCCAAAGAAATCTGGGACACACTACAGACAGCACATGAAGGTGACAGGCATGTGCGGGAGGCAAAGATTGAGATGATTGAAGGCGAACTGGGAAGGTTCGCGATTGAGGAAGATGAGTCTCCCCAGGACATGTACAACAGACTGAAGACTCTTGTGAACAAGGTTCGATCATATGGTAGCAAAAAGTGGAATGACCACGAGGTTGTAAAGCTCATCCTTAGAGCCTTTATGCCTCGCAACGTCACACTTTGCTCCATGATCCGAGAAAGTCCCGGGTACAAGAAAATGACTCCGGATGAACTGCTTGGCAAAATCATCAACTTTGAGATGATGGAGAAGCAAGCCAAGCACGTCAAAGAAATAGCCGATCTCAGATCGGCCAAGAAGAAGGGAGTTGCCTTAAAGTCCTCACTCAAGCCTCTATCCAAACAAGCAAAAGAAGCACAGCTTGAGGAGGACAGCGATGATGAAAGCAGCGAGCTGGACGAAGAAGATATGATCTTGTTCATGAAGAAGTTCAAAAGAATTATGAAGAAAAGACAAGGAACAAAATCGAGTGAAGGAAAATACAAGGAGAAGACAAAGCCGAAGATGAGGCGGGCATGCTATAATTGTGGTGAGTACAATCACTTTATAGTTGATTGCCCATATGAGGACAACAAGAAGAAGAGTAAAGAGTCCAAGTCTCAACCGAAGAAAGTCTTCAAGAGAAGAAACAAGCTGAACAAGCACATATCGGAAAGGAGTGGGACTCAAACGATGAGTCCTCATCGTCCGATGAAGAAGAAATGGCTAGCATAGCCATTGAAAGCATGTCCAAGAAACCCACACTCTTCCCCACGCTCGTTGCAAAGAAAGCAAGTGGAACTTGCCTCATGGCTAAGGAAGGTAAACGCAAGGTAAACATCAAAACTCCTTCCTTGCATTCTTACTCGAGTGATGATGATCTAGATAGTGATAATGAAGATATGCTAATTGGTTTAGATAGAAAAACTGCTGCTAAAATGAAATTGTTACTTAACCAACTTGTTGAGAAGGAAGAGCTAATTGATCGTCAAGAAGACATGATTATCTCCCAAAAGGAGAAGCATGTCGAACTTGACAATCTACTAGCTCTTGAAAAGGAGAGAAACCACTCACTAGAGCTTAAGCTAGCTTCAAGCAAGAAAACTTGCTTGGAGTTAACCAACTCAAACGTTGCAATCAAGGATCAACTTGATGACTTAATCAAGGTCAACAAGATCCTTGAAGTGCAGGTTGAGTCACTCAAGCTTAGTGAACCTTCCTCCTCTTCAACCCTACCTTCTCAACCCACTTCAACTAATATCACTCATATTTGCAAATGTGATAAAATTAACACCAGATTGAAAGAAAATTCTACCTCCACAAAGGACAAAAATCCTACCCAATGTGTGATATTTGACAAGGAGAGGATCAACTATGCACGTAGTGCATATTTGGTCCAAAGACCTCCAAATGTCAAGTACGGCATTGGTTACTCTCATGATGGAAAGCAAAGAGCTGGAAATCATAAAGATAACAAGGGAAGGATTACCTTTGTGAAGGGAGGACCCTCACAACCTGGTAACTCGAAAACTAAAAATCTGAACTCCCATGAAAACCGGACTAGTCCGGTTGTGGTCCGGACAAGTCCGGTCATCCGGACAAGTCCGGTCACACAGACTAGTCCGACCCATAATCAACAGCAACTCTTGTTTAAAACCTTTGATGCTTCTTATGTATTAATGAAAAATAATGTTGGTAAAGTGTATGCGTATTATGCTGGGCCACGCCATGGGAACACAAAATCCCATGTGTGGGTGCCCAAATGTATTGTTACTAACCTCCAAGGACCCAAGCAAGCTTGGGTACCTAAAACCAAGGCGTAATTTGTTTTTGTAGGCCTACTCCTCCGGTGGATCCAAATGGGTGCTGGACAGTGGATGCACAAACCACATGACCGGAGAAAGGAGGATGTTTGTGGAGTATGAAGTGAACCAGGACCCAAACGAAGGCATCTACTTTGGGGATAACAGTCAAGGAAGGGTCCCCGGTACCGGTAAAATAGCAATATCCTCTGAACATACTCTTTCGCATGTTTTACACGTTGAATCTTTAGATTATAACCTGCTGTCCATATCTCAGTTACGTGACAAAGGTTATAATTGCCTGTTTACTAACGAGGGTGTGACCGTCTCAAGGAGAAGTGATGGTTCCGTTGGATTCAAGGGTATGTTAAAGGGAAAGCTTTACCTTGTTGACTTCAACAAGGATAAAGCCGAACTCGACACATGCTTGATTGCAAAAACCAACATGGGTTGGCTGTGGCATAGACGGCTAGCACATGTTGGTATGAGGAACCTTCAAAAACTCCTCAAGGGCGATCACATCCGAGGTTTGAAAGATGTTGTGTTTGAGAAAGACAGGCCTTGTAGCGCGTGCCAAGCAGGAAAGCAAGTTGGAGCACAACATCCTGCGAAGAACATCATGACCACGACAAGACCGCTCGAACTACTTCATATGGACTTGTTTGGTCCAATTGCTTACATAAGCATCGGCGGTAACAAATACGGTTTAGTTATTATTGATGATTTTTCCCGGTTCACTTGGGTGTTATTTTTGCATGACAAGTCAGAAACACAAGGAACACTCAAGAAATTCTTCAAGCGAGCGCAAAACGAGTTCTCACTATCAACCAAGAGTATTCGGAGCGACAATGGCACGGAGTTCAAGAACATACAAGTGGAGGAATACCTTGATGAGGAAGGAATCAAGCATGAATTCTCAGCACCATACTCTCCACAACAAAACGGAGTTGCCGAAAGGAAGAACCGAACGCTCATAGAGATGGCAAGAACAATGCTCGATGAATACAAGACTTCGGATCGATTTTGGGCAGAAGCAATCAACACCGCTTGCCATGCCGCAAATCGACTCTACCTTCATCGACTACTAAAGAAGACTCCCTATGAGCTACTCACCGGTAACAAACCGAACATTTCATATTTTCGAGTTTTCGGTTCTCCTTGCTATATTTTGAACAAGAAGCCCAGGACTTCAAAGTTCGCTTCGAAGTCCGATGAAGGTTTCTTACTTGGTTATGATTCGAACACTTACGCCTATCGTGTTTTCAACAAGGCCTCCGGACTTGTTGAAGTGGCACGTGACGTAGTGTTTGATGAAACTAATGGCTCCCAAAAGGAGCAAGTTGATCAATGTGAATTAGGAAAAGAGGAAGCTCCCTATCAAGCATTGAAGAGAATGGCTCTAGGCGAAGTACGACCACAAGAGTCATCGTCACAAATACAAGAGGAAAGTGAACCACAAGAGGAAATCAACAATTCAGGGGGAGCCTCGATACAAGACAAATCACATGAATATGAACATGATCAACAAATCAACGAGGACAACAACTCAGGGGGAGAAGAAGATGATCACCAACATACGACCCCCCAAGTGCCACCTCCAAGAGTACACCAATGCATTCAAAGGGATCATCCAATCGACAACATCATCGGCGACATCCAAAAGGGAGTAACCACTAGATCTCGTATAGCAAATTTTTGTGAACATTACTCGTTTGTCTCCTTTTTGGAACCCCGCAGGACTGAGGATGCATTAAAGGATCCGGACTGGGTGGTGGCAATGCAAGAAGAGTTGAACAATTTCAAGAGAAACGAGGTTTGGGAACTTGTGTAAAGACCCAATGCAAATATTGTGGGCACCAAGTGGGTCTTCCGCAACAAGCAAGACGAACACGGAGTGGTGACAAGAAACAAGGCACGACTTGTGGCCAAAGGTTACTCACAAGTCGAAGGTTTGGATTTCGATGAAACCTTTGCTCCAGTAGCTAGGCTTGAATCAATTAGAATATTACTTGCATATGCTACTCACCATGATTTCAAGTTGTATCAAATGGACGTGAAAAGCGCCTTCCTCAATGGACCGATCAAGGAAGAGGTGTACGTGGAGCAACCACCCGGATTTGAAGACGAAGAGTTCCCCGACCACGTGTATAAACTGCGTAAGGCTCTCTATGGCCTCAAACAAGCTCCTAGAGCTTGGTATGAGTGTCTTAGAGATTTTTTAATTGATAATGGCTTTCAAATTGTCAAAGTAGATTATACACTATTCACGAAAAATCTGGATAATGATCTTTTTATTTGCCAAATCTATGTTGATGATATAATTTTTGGATCAACTAACCAATCTTTCTGTGAAGAGTTTAGTAAAATTATGACAGACAGATTTGAAATGTCAATGATGGGAGAATTGAAGTACTTCTTGGGATTCCAAGTGCGGCAACAAAGGAAAGGAACATTCATAAGCCAAACCAAGTACACACAGGACATCCTCAAGAAGTTTGGCATGGACAAGGCAAAGCCCATAAAGACTCCCATGGCAACGAATGGTCACTTGGATCTCAATGAAGATGGACCGAGCGTCGACCAAAAGGTATATCGCTCCATGATTGGATCTTTACTTTACTTATGTGCAACTAGGCCATATATTATGTTGAGTGTATGTTTGTGTGCAAGATTTCAAGCCAACCCTAAGGAATGTCATTTGACAGCCGTAAAGAGAATCCTAAGATATTTAGTTCATACACCCAATCTTGGTCTTTGGTACCCAAAAGGCTCAAAATTCAATCTCATTGGGTATTCCGATGCAGATTATGCCGGGTGCAAAGTTGATAGAAAAAGCACTTCCGGCACTTGCCAATTCCTAGGAAGATCCTTAGTTTCTTGGTCATCCAAGAAACAGAATTCCATTACAGCCGGGAGTTGTTGTGCACAACTCCTTTGGATGCGACAAACTCTAAGGGATTACGGTTACAATATGAACCGTATTCCTCTTCTTTGTGATAATGAGAGTGCCATTAAAATAGCCCACAATCCAGTTGAGCACTCTAGAACTAAACACATTGACATAAGACACCATTTCTTGAGAGACCATTCCATGAAAGGAGACATATCCATCTCTCATGTCAACACCCAAAAACAATTGGCCGACATATTCACCAAGCCACTTGATGAAAAACGTTTTTGCGAACTCCGAAATGAGCTAAACATTCTTGATTCTCGGAGTGTGGCTTGAAAAGTTGCATACCTGTATGATTGCTTCAAAATATTGATTGAATTGTGAAAATTAACCCTCCCCACTTTTCTCTCGAAAAACTATGTCAATTATTAGATCTTGATGAATTTTTGATCATAGTATGATTGTTGTTTGCTTCCTGGTCAAATTCATCAAGATTATTTGAATTGTTTTGCCTCTCTACTCTCAATTATTGGACCTTCAAATATATATGAATGGGCTATGCAATTCTCTCTTGGTTACCACGGACAAGTCCGTGGTTACCCGGACTAGTCCGCCATTGCAGACTAGTCCGCCATTGCAGACTAGTCCGCAGTGTGCCGGTTAGGCCGGACTAGTCCGACATACCACGAACTAGTCCGACTTAGGTCTCTGGAGGACTTCGGACTAGTCCGGTCATGTCCGAACTTGTCCGATTTTTCGTGTCCATAACCCTAGCCGCCACTAAACCCTAATCCCTTCACCCCACACTCGCCCCCAAGCTTTTTATCTCTTGCGCTCGAGCTCCCAAGGCGAATCCTTGATTCCTCCGTCGAAAAGCCTCAATCTTGGGTGGAGATCAAGCTTGAAGACTCGGGGATTGAAGTTGGCGGACAAGTCCGGCCTCCAACCCCCAAAATCTCAAGCTTCCTTTGATTTCTTGGTAAATACTCTTCAAAACCCTAAGAAATCACAAATTTCTCTATTGCTTATCGTTTGGCCTAGCATTCTTCACTAGTTACATGTCTAGTTGATGTACTATGTGTATGCTAGACTAGTTTTACCTTAGGGATCAATTTTTGTCCAGTCTGTTAGGTTTTTGCGAATGAACACCGGACTAGTCCGGTCCAGGTACGGACAAGTCCGGTCCCCCGGACTAGTCCGTGCCTGTGCACCGGACAAGTTCGTTGTTTCTGAACCAAAACCTAATTCTTTAATTCCCTAATGCATTCCATTGCCATCTTACCTCACCAATACCTTGTATAACTTGTCCTTTCTCTTGAACACTCATTCTCAGATCATGTCGAGCTCTGACAACGAAATCTCCGATTTCGAGGCCGAGTTGGACCACGAGGTGGCACCTCGGTCCTCGGCGGGTCTTGGCAAGAAACGCCAAGAGAGACCCTCCGAGCCTGCTCCCTCACCTCCCCAGGTTCGGAGGAAGGTGTGTGTCAAGAAGGCCGCCTCAAAGGCTGCTCCTCCTTCAAGTGGCCCTCGCCAAGCTAAAGGGAAGGGCAAGGGGGTTGCCACAGGGCCTGTTGGGCCCCTAAAGCTGCATACTCCCAGAGAAGGGGTCCGGGACCCCAATGAGGAAAGATTCAATGGCAAGGGCAGCGATGTGGCTGTGAAGCTGAGATGTGTTGATTGCTATGCAAGGCCCAAGCAAGCAGCTGATGGCAGGTTTTGGTCAAATTTCCATGCTGATTTCTACAAGCTGGTCTATTTGCCGATGAAGACCCCGGTAGTACGCAGTCAATGGATTGACTGGGCTCACCTTGTGAAGAGGAAATGTGCAGCTTTTGATGAAGTGATAGCAGCTGCAGAGAGACATGGGCTGAAGGATCTGTTTGCCTTCAGATATAATTGGAATGATGAAGTGATTGCACAATTCTATGCAACGTGCCACTTCTCAAGTGAAGACGAAGAAAGTGTGACTTGGATGACTCATGGATCCAAGTATTCTATTACTCAAGAAGAGTTTGCCCGCCTGCTGCACCTTGACTCTGAAGGACATGACCAACTCATTATCCACAACATTGGGGTCATTGAGAGGGATGGGATGAAGTTCATGTATGAGCCCACCTCCAAGTATGTCCCTCCCTCCACAAAGAATATGAAGCCTTTCTTTGTGGTCCTCAACAGAGTTCTCAGGAAGACGATTGCCCCCAAGGATGGGGATGTAGGGAGTGTGCAAGGCTACCTCCGGACCCTGATGAGGGTCATTAGCAAGAAAAGGCAATTCGATGTTGCAGACTATATTTGGAATGATATGGTCAATATCTCAAGTACCCCCAACCGATCCTGTGGCTATGCCCCTTACTTGATGTTCATGATTGAGAAAGTCACAGGAATCGAGTTTGTGAAGGACGTGGAGCACACTCCACTGAGGCATCAGAAGCCTCAGTCAGTGAGTGTCCAGGCTGCTCCATCGCCGGTCTCAAGCCCCGAGGCACCGGCAAGGCAAGAAGAAGCTGCTAGGGCTACTCCCCCCTCCAGGGAAGCCCCTCAAAAATGATCCGCCAGTGGGATCCTCAAGTACTTGGCTGCAATTTTCTCCTCATGCAAGAAAACTGAAGTGAAGCTTCACAAGCTAAATCAGAAGAGGAAGGAGAACATGAGATATATCAAAGCCAATATGAAGCAGCTGAGTGAGGAGCTGGAGATCAACCCAATTGGATCTCCAGTACTTTCTGAAGATTCTGATCCGGACATCACCGAGCTCAGCCCCTTGACTCCCTCCGAGCTTGCCTATTTTGGCATTGGGGGCTCGAGCAGCTCCGCTCCTCCTCCTACCTCTCAACCTCGTCAAGCGGAAAGTGAGGAAGACGATGAAGACGACGAGAGGACTGACAGCGAAGAGTGAAGCCCTAGGACCTTCCTCTCTCTCTTTTTGGTGTCTTGATGCCAAAGGGGGAGAGATTGAGGGGGAGTCTCTAGTCATAGCTTTAGCTGCATAGGATGCGAGGAGAGATCTCTCTTTTTTTTAATTGTAATTGCATTTGTTTAACTCTGTTTTCATATCATGTTTGGTCCTGTTATGAATTGCTCAAATAATTTGCAAGTGTGTGTTGAAATCTGAATTTTTGTCCCTGAAATGCCATATTAACTTGATATTAGTTGATCAATGCAAATTCTGTCACTCTTAATGCATTCATGCTGTTAGTATGCATCCCACCATAAAGAATGCACATATGAATAATTATCTTGTTGCTTGATGAATTTTTGAGTCATATGTGCATACTTTATGAGAATCTCATTTTATACCTCATTTTGTGAAATCTCAATTGGTTGTCATCAATCACCAAAAAGGGGGAGATTGAAAGTGCATCTAGGACTCCCTTGTGGGTTTTGGATGATTTATGACAAGCAATTGGGATCCTAATCCTTTTGTTGAGATGAATGCAGGAAAATGATGAAAAATGAGCAAAGTACCAAAAAGAGGGAAATTGAGAAGGAAAATGAATTTGAGCTCAAGGAGAAGAAATTAGTAGTTTAGTATGCATGGAGTGTGTTAAGGAAACACACCCAAGAGCTCAATCTCATTTAATCACACACACACAATGCACAAAGCTATACAGGACCGGACTAGTCCGATATCAGCCGGACTAGTCCGATATCCCACTCTGCACCAGATCGGACAAGTCCGGTCATCACCGGACTAGTCCGATATCTTTTTGTTCCACTTCGGACTAGTCCTCCCCAGTGCGGACTAGTCCTCAAAACAATGCACAAGTCTCACAAAATCGGACAAGTCCGTTGTGACCCAGACTAGTCCGATATACTTTCTGATCCACTTCGGACAAGTCCGGTGTTCACACGGACTAGTCCGATATACACCCTGATCTAAATCGGACAAGTCCTCCAAGTGCGGACTTGTCATCCTAAACACTTAGGGTTTCATGTGTCCGGACAAGTCCGATGTCAATCGTACTAGTCCGAAGCTTTCCAGTGACGAAATCGGACAAGTCCGTTTTGAACCGGACTAGTCCGAGATTCCTGGACACTTAGGGTTTGCTTCACACAGCACACCGGACTAGTCCGGTCACCACCACGGACTAGTCCGATCTTTCTGAACCCTAACGGTAACTTCTAGAAACCCCATATAAATAGAGGTGCACGGCCCACTTTCACCTACTCCTGAACCCTAGCGCCGTCACACCTCCCAAGAGACTCAAAAACCATCTCTCTCCACGAAATTAAGTGCAAAAATCAATCAATCCATTGAAGATCACTTGTAGATCATTGGAGAGGCACTTGGCACACGATTGAGCTCTTGGTTTGAATCTCTAACACACTCTTGCATCTCAATTTGTATATTTCGAAGTGTGTTATTGGTGGTCTTGAAACTTGTAATCAAGGGAGCTCTCAACTTGTGAGATCGCCCCTTCAACTTGGTGATTTACCCCTGTGTGTTTAGTGGAAGAGGATTGGCCTTCGTGGCGATCCGACGAGGGAAGGGTTGGTGAAGACCCGGTCCTTTTGTGGACTCCTCAACGTGGACGTAGGTTGCCTTCATGGTAACCGAACCACGGGATAAATCTTGTGTCTTGTTCGTTTGTGTTCATCATTCTAGTTGATCAACATTATCTAGGGTTTGATTCATCTTGTTGAATTTAGGTTAAATAGTTGAACAAGAATCATACTTGCAATAGAACTTGACATACAATCATTGAACTGTTATTGAAGTTTATATTTCCGCTGCAAACGTCAATGAAACAATCAAATTGACCTAACTTGATCAACCTAGTCCGTGAAATCCGGACTAGTCCGCACTTTACCGGACTAGTCCGATATATCTGGTTTTGACCTTGTTGTTGAAGTGCTACAGGAACCGAGAAAATTAAAGAAGGCCTATTCACCCCCCTCTAGGCCTACATTCACCCCTTTTCTTCCCTCTTCTCTCCTCCTATTTTTCTCCCTGGTGGCCTCTGGTTTTCTCTCCTTTTTTCCCTACCGGCGGCCCCGTCTCCTTTTTCCTCTCCTCTCCTTTTTCCCTACTGTGCTGCGTTGCTTCTGGACACGGGGAGGGGCGTGATGCTTTTCTATAGGCGACGGGGCACAGCGCTAGGGCCAGCGCTAGAGCGAGGCGCTGGGGGTGCTCGACCAGGGGCGCGCGGCGCGTGGCTCGCGTTGGGTGGGCCGCTTGAAGGCACGGCAGGCGCCTGGACCGGCGAGTGGGGTTAGGCGGTGGGGCGAGCGGGGCCAGGCGGGTGCTGGGAGCGGGGTCGCGCGCGGGAGTGCACCGGTTGGGTGCGGTGCCGTGGTGCGGGGCGCGCGGGAGAGGGGCCAGGCGCGGGGCTGGCGCGCTGGCGGGCTGTCCGCTCGGCCTGGCCAGCGGGGCTGCTTCGTTTTTTTCTTTCTTTTTTTCATTATTATTATTATATATTTTATTATTTATATTTTTATTTGTTTCTTTAGGTTTCACAAATATATATATATATATATATTTATTTTTATATTCATTCCCTAATACATGTTTTACGCAATTATTTTCTTTTTCTTCTTTTGCTACACATATTTTGTATATATGCTCCATCTTTTATTATTATTATTATTCATCTTCTTCTATAATTTTCTTTTTCAATTACTTTTCTATTGTATAAAATTTCTACTTTGATTGTAATAGGTGTAGTTACTCAGTTTATATATCTAAATATGAATGCATGTGCATAGATGATTTAGTTCTTTTTCTTTTCTTTTTATTTCTTTTCTTCCATATTCGTTATGCTAATTTAATTTATTTTTAATGTACTTACTCTGGTAAATAAATTTCAATACATAAGGATGAATGCAAATGCAACATGAGATGCATATATTTTATATTTTTCTTTATAAAAATAATTTCTTCCTATTATTAACTCTAAATTCCCATTTAAGTTTTTTAATTTGCCAAAACTTGAAAATCAGGGTGTTACATGCTACCTCCAAGTTTCTCGATTCATTGGAGTCCTAAACACCTGGTATACCTTCTATTCTCTTTTTATTACGTGAATTCAACCCCGAGTCTACAAATTCACGTCGATCTAGGAAACTCTAATATGCTGTTCTCGCGCAGTGTGGACTTGTCCGGTCCTATGCGGACTAGTCCGATTTTCCTGGTTAATTTCTGTTGAATTAATCATAAAATAGGACCTAATCAAATCCAAACCTGTATAAAAATGTTAAAATCTATTAGAACTAGTTAGTGATCATTTAAAAGCAATCTATTAGCAAGTTCTACCTTGCATTCGCGTCAATCATGCATATCATGTCATATTGAGTAATATTTTTGCACTCTTTGATTGTGTTTCTTGTCTTGTATGTCTATTGTGCGGATTAGACGGATTCGCGCTAGAGAGTGCTGCAGAGGATCTTTAGCACCTAGAGTTTGAAGGCTTTGACCCGAATCAATCCCAAGAGCAAGGCAGGTGTCCTTGAAGCATATTGATCCTGTTTTGAAATAAATGTTTTGCTTGCAAAACTGCATGCTTGTATCAATTTGATGGGGATCCTATGATAGGAAGTTTACTAGCTTTGTTGAACCACCCTTGTCACTTGGGATATATGGTAGAGAGTCGGGATGGGATTTTTACCTTTTTGCTTTGCTTAATTAATTGGGATGGAAAAACAACTACACTATTTAATTTAATTATGCATTAGTGAGATTGTGGTTGACATGAACAGGTTAAATCTGATATGGTAATGGGTGATCTAAGCAAGCCTGGTACATGGATGGGTTGGATGTTATGGTAATTTTGCTTGCTTTAGATATAAGGACCGGTTCATGGAGCGACCATCCAGGATTTACAGTGCCACCACGAGGCCAAGTATCGGTGCGGCGTAGCTGATTAATTAGGGCTTTGCCAGTGCTATTTGGACCATTAGGGATGCTCGGGGAAGGGGTAGTCGGATTGGGTTTGTTGATGATTGGTGGGACTACCCTGGGATCCGATTCTCTCAAGAGGGGGCCCTTGGTTGAAGATGTGCTCAGTTGGAGACATCGCCACTGGTGAATCCTCAATGGGGTCTAAATATGCTAGTAATCCTTTTGTAAAGGCTATTTTGTGATCTCTTGGCCACACACCTACGGAAGTGTGAGACGGCATAATTGAGATTCTATAGTCATCGAAAGGTGATGAAATCATAAACACGTGGGTAAAGAGGTACAACCTCTGTAGAGTGTGTCTAAAACTATCATGATAGCCGTGCTCCCGATTATGAGCATTCTGGACGCTCACATGATTAGAGGAAACATGGGATTTGGGATGGTTGGTTGGTTATGGTTATGGTTTGGTAATGGTTATGGATGGTTATTAATTAATTTCTAGTATTGAATATGGATGTTGGTATATGATGATGAATATGGAATATGGACTGGTATTATGATAACTATATGGCTTATGATGGGTTTATTTCATATATATAAAATATATTGCTTTTCAAATGTTTTAATGTACTTTTCAGCACTCAACCATTATTATATTCATATTTTGAATCAGCCACATGTCATACTTTCCACACTTGCTGAGTACGACATGTACTCACTCTTGCAACCCCCCCCCCCCAACAGTTGCAGGTAAGGATTGGGAGTTTAATGGCGATAATGCGGAGTTCTAGGCCGTGTCTACCGTCAAATTTGCCTGTGCTGTTGATTGGAGCTGCGCTACCCTATTGCTTATGCTGCCTAGCTTTTTAGTTGCTTCATTAGTTTATTACCACTTCATTAGTTGAACTTGTCATTAATATTCATTAGAACTTGTATTCAAGGATAATATGGTTTGTGTAATAAAATTTGGTTAATTAATCTTGTTGTGTTCTAATTTTCTGTATATTGTTTTGTGAATGCACTCGTGTATGTGTGTTGAACATCCTGGGCACACATATGCGTTCACTTGGTTCATTTTTGGAACCGGGTGTCACAGATTGGTATCAGAGCCACAGGTTGACTGTAGGATGCAGCCTAGATAGAATGGACACTTTAGAGCACCTAGGAGCACTCAGGAACCGATGTGTTTTTGTTTGGTGTGTTGCTTGCTATATATATTGCTTGCTTGTGTGCTTAATAGAGGATTTTGGGATGCTTTAGCATTGCCATGTCCACCTAGGCTAGTGAGTTGTTTAGTTCCATATCCCTTGATACATATAGTTGGGGACATTTTCTAATTCTTACCTATTACTTTTCTTCAGATGATGAGGACTCGCAACGAGAGGGATGGCAATGATGAAGAAGAGAACCATGGAGTACCTCAGAACAACAATGGACAAGGACCTACTCATGGAGCTATCAACATTGAGCAGCTTTTGGCTATGCAAAATCTGCTCATGCAGACCATGATACAAACTATGGGACAACTGCAGGCTGGCAACATCAACAATCAGCCCCACATGCCTCTAACATCATCCCCACCTCCTCATAACCGGTTGGGAGAGTTTATGAGGACTAAGCCGCCAACCTTTGCTCAAGCTGCTGACCCTATGGATGCGGATGATTGGCTCAAGTCCGTGGAGAAGAAGCTAGCTATTGTCTAATGCAGTGACCGGGAGAAAGTGCTTTTCGCTTCTCATCAACTAGTTGGAGCAGCTGCGGATTCCTTATGCAATGCTCATGAGAATCATTAGAGAAATACTTGGGCCGAATTCAAAGAGAGCTTTCGTTCTCATTATGTGCCGGAAGGTGTTTTGATTCTGAAGAGGCAAGAATTTGAGAACTTGAGGCAAGAAAGATCGAGCGTGGGTGAATATCTCAACAAATTCACTCAACTCTCAAGGTGCAATTGCTCAACTGTGATTATGCCAATTTTCAGAAGCTTGTGGACAAGGCAATTGTTGTGGAGAACAAGGTCCTTGAGATGGAGCAAGACAACAAGAGGAAGGCGCCATATCAAGGACAGCCGCAATGAAGTAATGTGCGCCCTTGCTTCACACCGCCCAATGCACCTTACTTCAGCTTTTTTGCGCCTACTCATCGCCCTGGATTTGCACCATGCCCAACCCAGGTTGTGCAGCAGTGCCCTGTTATGCAAGCACCTAGGCCTCCAATGTCTTATGCACCTCGTGCCAACTATCCTGGTGCCAATGCTCAGAACCAAGCTCGTCCCAATAATTTTGGTGGAGTTAAGAAGTGCTATACATGTGGAGAAGCTGGACATTTTGTGCATCAATGTCCTACGTTAGGCCTTGGTCAAGGAGGCAATGCGCCAAGGCAAAACCCAAGACCCAATAGAGGACAGCCGCAAGGAAGCAGTGGACAGCAGGATTTTGCTCGTGGCAACATGAACCATGTCTCTACGGGGGATGCTCAACAAGCGGATGACGTGGTCATTGGTATATTTCTCGCCAACTCCAACCACGCGACTATGTTGTTTCATTCTAGAGCATCGCATTCATTCATTGCATTGAAGTATGTTGCCAAGTATAGTTTGCCTATCTCTCATATGAAGTTTACTCTCTTGGTTAAGTCTCCTGGAGGAGAGATGAGGACAAATATAGTATGTCCAAAAGTAAGCCTTAGAATAAGGGGGTAAACTTCTCCGCGAACCTCATTGTCTTGGATTCGCATGGATTGGACATTATACTTGGTATGGACTGGTTGAGGAAGCACAATAGAGTTATTGAGTGTGCCACAAAAACGGTAATGTTGACCAATGAGGAAGGGATCACCGTAGAATTTGAAGCATCTCAAACCACACCGAAGCAATTGGAGCTAAATCATATGGACGGTGCCGCAATTGAGGAGATTCCGGTAATGTGTGAATTTTTTGATGTTTTTCTAGACGAGTTGCCACGTATGCCACCTGATCGAGTGTAACACCCCGATTTTCGAGTTTCGGCAAATTAAAAAATTTAAATGGGAATGTAGAGTTAATAATGGAGGAAATTGTTTTTATAAATAAAAATATAAAATATATGCATCATATATTGCATTTTGCATTCATCCTCATGTATTGAATATTTATTACCAAAATAAATAAGCTAAAAGAAATTTATTTACTAGAGTAAGTACATTAAAAGAAATTAAATTAGCATAACGAATATGGAAGAAAATAAATAAAAGAAAATGGAGAAGATAATATGGAAGAAGAAACAATAGTTAACAAGAATAATAAAATAAACTAAATCGTCTATGCACATGCATTCACATTTAGGCATATACTAAGTTACTAGATATATTAAAATCCAATTAGAAATTTTATACAATATAAAAGTAATTAGGAAATAAAATTTATTATAGACGAAAAATGAATAATAATGAATGATAGAGATATATATATATATAACAATAATGAAACATATATATATATGTAAATAACAAATAATATGGAAATAACCGATATTAAAATAGGTATAAATAATATAAATAATAAACAGATAGAAAAAATACATAATGCAATAAAAAACAAAAAAAGAAAATATAAGTAAATATAAATAATAATAAAAAGAAAAAAAGGGCAACCACCGGCCAGCACGAGCGGACGCCCCACCGAGCGCGCGCCAGCCTCGCGCCCCACCAGCACGACCCCACCTATGATGCCCCACCAGCACGCCCACCCGCGCGAGCCCGTGTGCCACGCGCCGGGCGACACCACAAGCCCCGCGCCTCCCGCGCGTGTCCCATGCCCCGCACCGCGCCTGCCCCTGCGCGACCACGCTCGCACGACCCCACGCGCCCGCCCGCGACTCCCGGGCCTTCGTTTGCGCGCGCATGCGCGCTCGCCCCTGCCGTGTGGGACACACTGACGCCCTAGCGCAGAAGCAGATCGGGACTCCGCTGGTCCAACGCGTTTTTGCCCCGCCTATAAATACGATCGTATGGGCTTCGTATGTTCCATCGACACCAGAGAAACCCTAGCCGCCAGTAGAGAGAAAAAGAGAGAAGAACAGAGGTGCTGCCAGGATGAAAAAGAGAGGAAAAAAAGGAGGGGAAGAAGAAGAAAAGGAGGAAGAAATCGTCGTCCGTCGGAGATCATCACGCCGCCGTCGTTGTACCGCCGGAGGACCGTTGCGCCATCTACTTCATCTACACGTTGCCTTCGTCCCGCGATCGTGGAAGCCGTCACATCTACGGTAGGATTCGTTTTTCTGATGCGAATTTTAGCGACGTATTAAATCTAGTAGATGTAATTTAATTGTAGTTGCACTATCTTTTTGTTTTCAGCAGCATTAATTCTCGCTAAAACCCCCATAAACTCAAATAAACATATATGAAGTAGTTGCATCTAATCAATAAACAACCATAGTTATATAATAATTGAACTTTGCATGCATGCATATCATCGCATGTTGATTAGTATGTGTGCAACATGTTGATTTTTATGTATTTTCTTGTATGTGTGATCACGAGTAGAGGTAAGTGCTCAAGAGGTAGTGTACGAGGATTTCCAGAACCAAGACTTCGAAGCGCTTGAGCAACCCTATCCGTCGGAGCAAGGCAAGTGTCCTTGAAGCATATTGATCCTGTTTTGAAATAAATGTTTCATTTGCAAAATTGCATACTTGTGTCAATTTGATGGGAATCCTATAATAGGGAGTTTACTAGCTTTATTTAACCACCCTTGTCACCTGGGATATATGGTAGAGAGTCGGGATGGGATTTTTATCTTTTTGCTTCGCTTAATCAACTGGGATGGGAAAACAACTATACCACTCAATTTAATTATGCATGGATGAGAATATGGTTAACATGAACATGTTAATATGATATGGTAATGGGTGATCTAAGCAAGCCTGGTATGTGGATGGGTTGGATGTTATGATGGTTTTGCTTGCTTTGATCTAAGGACCGGTTCGTGGAGCGACCATCCAGGATTTACAAAGCCACCACGAGGCCATGTATGGGTGCGGCGTAGCTGATTAATTAGCGCTTTGCCAAGTGCTATTTGGACCATTAAGGATGCTCGGGGAAGAGGTAGTCGGATTGGGTTTGTTGATGATTGGTGGGACTACCCTGGGATCCGAATGGCTCAAGAGGGGGCCCTTGGTTGAAGATGTGGTCAGTTGGAGACATCACCACCGGTGAAACCTCAGTGGTGTCTTGTCGGAGTGTGATTCCGGCAATTCTCCCGGTACTACCGTTGGCAGCCAGCGGAGTTCTTAGTTCAGTTAGGGCACGCGGAGATTCAGAAGAAGGTGAAGATTTGACACGAGGATTTACGTGGTTCGGGCCGCGTGAGCGTAATACCCTACTCCACGGGTGTGTTGCTGTTGTTGTATTGAGCGTCTGAGCGCTAAAGTCTCAGAGACTAGAGTGTCTTGAGCGCGTGTGTCTTAGGCGTGCGTGGAAGCCTCTCCTTTGTGTATCGCTTGGCCAGTCCTTTTATAATACAAGGATTGGCCATTACATCATCAGCCTGGCCCGACATGTGGCCCTGGCAGTTACTGATGCTTAATACACAGTTAATGCACTTAATTACCCTTAAATGCGTGATAATGTGCCTTGATGGCGGCGTTACCGGCATTAAGGGTCCTCCGATCATGTGTCATTAATATAGCATTAATGACACATAATTGGGTCTTGAAGCTTGAATTGTTCCTTGAAGGTCCGAGATGTTGGAGGTCCACCAATCTGTCTGTTGAAGTGGAAGGTCCGACAGTTGGACATGTCGCAGCTCTGGAGCTTACCGTCTCGGACGGGTAGGTCCGGTGCTGTTGTACACGTGTCAGAACCAGAGCTTCCCTCTATCGGGGGTTAGGTCCGGGGGTGCCACGCAGGTATCTAGTCCGGAGTTTTCCCATGTAAGGAATGTGGTTCCGGTTTCAGGATACACGTGGCGGCACTAGGACTAACGATAGAAGGGAGGCAGGTCCGGTTCCGTATGACACGTGGGGCCTTCAGAGGTCTTCAACTAAGATAGGTGGATTTCCTTGGATGTGCTTTAAGGGTCTTTGGATGTGCTGTTGAGGTGGTGGTTCGTAGTTAAACCACTGCCTCGTGGCATTCACAGGATGTAGGTGGTGAGATCTGCGCGTGCGGATCTCACGCAATTGAAGGTCGCCAGTTCCCAATATGAAAATCGTATCGGTTCCGCACGCCCTGTCAGGCTGCCGACCTCGGGCTTCCCGCCTCTCATGATGACAACTGTTTGCCTAGGGTAAGGACCTTGACTTGATCGTCAAGGTGGCCCCGAGCCCCCTTGTCATTGCCAGGGTGAAGTTTTTGAACTGTATCGTTGGCCCTTCTGTGATTTCCATCCAAGCGTTGCAGGGGATTACTTAAGAAGGAAAGCGCGCACCATTTGGGGATTTCTTACGCCTTCATTTGAACTTGCACTCGAATCCTCCAAACTTTCGCTTGCTTTTCCTCTCTCGCCCTGCCGTGTTGCAATGCAGTTGGGTCTCCGCAAGAGCCGTCTCATGACCAACGGCGATTTGAAGAAGGTCCAGACCTACATGGGGTGGTCCAGTGACACCTTCAACCACCTGGTGCACGCTGGCAAGCTCCCGTTCAAGAAGGAGCGCGTCGGCGACATGGTGTACTTTTCCGCGTATGCCATGGTGGGACTGATCCCACCCTTCTCCACTTTTTCTCTTGATGCTGCTAGACTTCTATGGTCTGCAGCTGTACCACCTTGGTTCCCACTCCATTCTTCTTGTGTCCACATTCGTCCACTTCTGCGAGATGTGGGTGGGTATTCCCACCCCCCCCCCCGTTGAGCTCTTCCGCACCTTCTTCACCATCCAAACCACCGGCAAGAGTGACGAGTACCTTGGCTTCTACTATTTTGTGAAGCGCAAGAAATGCACGTACAAGTACTTGGGGTCGTTCCCTTTCGGCAAGTGGAACGACTGGAAGAAGGATTGTATTGTCATCACAACAGAGGAGCACAAGAAGCTGCAGATGCCCAAAGGCCTCCCCAATGTTGACACTAAAGCCTGGAGTGAAGTTCCGGTTCTATCGGAGGCCTTCAACCTTGCCTTGACCAGGATCCGCCAATGCGTGGAAGGAGGAGTGACCCCCAGGCGGTCTTCTGCAACTTCCTGGTCAACGGGTGGGCTCCGTTGAAGAAGAGGGAGAAGCTCGCCTGGGCCCTCAACAGCGTGATGGACGATGACCAGATTGAGACTGGTTTGATGTCCAACCTGGAAGGCGCAGCTTTGGAGCTTCATCTCAAGAAGTTCTAGCACAGCATCAACGTCGAGGGTGATGACTTGACTCTGCCGGCGGCTTTCCTCCCTCTGAACACGGAAGCGGAATTCAGCAGGGAGCTCCAGCAGAAGATGCCGGTGCTTGACGACCTCAGTGAAGTTGAGAGGCGTCCGACCACCAAGCTGGCAATCCCGGGAGCTTATGAAGGTGGCCCTGCTCCTGCCCCAAAACAGAGAGTTGAAGTCGTGGGCAAGGCAATGAGTTGTCCGAGCCCTCGAGCCAAAAGAGGAAGTTGAAGCACTTCGACGGGAGGCCCGTCAGACCTGCTCCTTCCACGACAGCTCCTTCTCCCCTGCGGGGGAGGTCTTCGACGGCGACAACCACTCCAGCATCAGCGTCTCCCCGAGACACCAGCTCCGCCCAGGTGACTCCAGCGCTGGAGCCAGCTAAGGGCTCTAGGTCCGAGGGTCCTTCTCAGTCGAGGGGGGCCTCAACCAAGACATCGCTGGCGGCAGCAGCAAGCTCCGGAGGGCCTTCCGGAGCTACTACCCCAGTTGCGACTGGGTCGGGCTCTGAGCGTTCGACGAAGAGGTTTTGCGCTAGCTGGAGCGGAAGTCTCCCAAGGTAAATTTGCTTTTTTACATCAGTTGGTTATTTTTTGTTGTAATCATATTTTGAGTTTCTTTGTCCTTCATCCACAGGGTATCCAAGAAAGGGGTTGAAGGTCTGGTTCCTACGACAGCAACTGATGCTGTACAGGCGGAGGCTCCGGCTCCAGTTCCAGTGCCACCCCAAGTGGTGGCTGAGGTCGCGGTAGCTCCGGCGCCAGCTGTCGCGGTCCTTGACCTCGACTCATCTCCTGAAGCTCCCATGGTAGCGTCGGACCATGGGAATGAGGACTTACCAGCGGCACCAGCTCCGGAGGTCAAAGCTCCGGTTTTGGATGCTGTGATGACGGATGCTCCGGCCTTAGAGCCGGAGGTAGCTGCAGTTCCGGCCTTAGAGCCGAATGTTGTTGAAGCCCCGGCGATGGAGCCGGTAGTTGATGAAGTTCCGGCACTTGAGCTGGTTGTCGCGGAGGTGCCAGTGCCTGAACCAGTGGAGGTTGAAGCACCGGCGCCTAGACCAGCAGTGGAGGAGGCGCTGGCACTGGAGCTGAAAGTGGCCTCAGCTCCGGCTGAATCTTCAATGCCTGCCCCAGAGGTGGTGGTTCTGAAGGTACCCGCGTCTGAGTCAGGGTTCCAAGGTGAAGCGACCGGTCCTCTGCGAGAGGGAGCAGTTGCTGATGACCTCGCGGCGGGACCTTCGGAGCCGACTCCAGAGGTAGGATCTTCCGTTGCAGGACCTTCCTCAGCGGCGACCGAGGCTACCTCAGAGGGCGGCCCTAGTGCCGCGGAGGCTCAGGTGACCGCTCTTGTAGAGTGGGACTCGATTTTTGTTATGGAGAACCCGCTGGAGTCAGCGGAGAGGACCCTGGCAGGTCCGGAGCCGATCCCCTTATCGTTATCCATTGACAACGCCTGCTCTAGCCTTCGTCAGGTTCAGTTGGCCTTTTACCATGACAGCAAGGCCCTCGAGGAGGAGCGCCAGACCCTTAGGAGGTGGCGCAACTGGCTCCAATTCGAGACCAAGCTGGAACAAACAAGGTTGGCTGACGACAAGGAGTTGGTCAAAAGGGAGAAGGCCCGGATGGAGTATTGGGGCCAGCTGCTGGACAAGAGGGAAAGCATGGTGCGATCCCTCGACAACCAGTCTCGGCCCATCCACGAACAGGACGTGGCTGCTAATGAAGCAGCGAATGATCGCCAGGAGAAGCTCAGTGCGATCCACGACAGCCTCGTCAAGCACCGGGAGGCTCTTGAAGAGTGGGATAAAAAGCTCGAAGATGAAGAGCAAAAACTCTTGGAGCTGTGGGATGACCTCGTGCAGAGGGAGGAGGAGCTTGCTCAGAGGCTGGCTCTTGGTGACAAGAGCCACGCGGAGTGCACCAAGAAACTGGAGGAGCTCTACGAGAGCGAGGAGAAGAAGGCCTGGAAGCATGGACAGGACCTCACGAAGAGGGAGAATGAAGTTGCTGCCAGGGAGAAGAAAGTACGGGGCCAGGAGAAAGACCTGGTCGATCGCCAGAACAAGATCCACATCTTGGAAGAGGAGCTTGCTAAACTCGAAAGTCAAGTTGCTGAAAAGATTCAGCAGCACGCCAAAGAGGTCGAGTGCCTTGCCCGGGAGGGTTTGGAGCTTGCAGCGACCAAGAGATCCTTGGAAGAGGTGCGAGGCTCAAGGGTTGAGGAGTCCCAACAAGTATGGGACTTCTTGGGCAAATCCAATGATGCGCTGACACCGCTGGGCTTCAGTCCCGTGCGCCCGGATGATCCAGAGTCGGAGCTCGACCATGCGCTGAAGGCGTTGAGCTTGGAGGTCAACAAACTCAACAAGATGGGCGATGTCATCGTAGATCAATTGGAGACTAAAGGGAAATCCCTTGCGCAGAACGTCGCAGAGTACATGCTGATGTGCTACACAAGTCGAGATCCTCACTTCCCATTAGATCCGGTGCTTGAAGGTCCCATTGATGGAGAGGGAGATGCCGCCAAGGCCAGCATGTCGGAGGTTGCCTCGTTCTTCCGTAGGATCAGGACTTTCTCTTTGTAGCTCCCACTTGTATCTTCTCTTCTTTTCTCCAGTTTTGTAATCTCTTGTCCTCAGATGAATGAAATCCAAGAAATTTATGAATTTCATTTTTTGTCTTCAACCTTTGTCTCACTTGGCCCCTTGGTAGATGTACACAATTTGATTGCGGACATGTACCAAGAGGATGTAACATTTTGTTGAAGACTTGCGTGCTTCGAACTTGTAGAGTGTAGGTCCGAAGTCGTCGATAGAAGGGCCCCCTAAGGTTGTGGGAGCTTAGTAGCTCCGGCAGCGACCACTGTCAATGCGTAGAGCGTCGATAGCAGACCCCATTAGGGTCTCCTTCTATCATCTTTCCTTCACGTTGACGGCTGGCCCCCTAGATTTGCCGGAACTTGGTAGCTCCGGCGACGCCTACTATCAATGTTTAAAACATCGACAGTGGGCCACCTTAGGGGATGTCGAAGCTTTGATAGCTCCGGCATCATCCACCATCATCATGAGGTCTTTATTTTTCCTGCACACTTAAGTCAAGAAAAATAGTAAAATCCATTTCTTATCTATAACTTGTTTGCGGCTTACTATTCCCGAAAGAAATTTTTAGGTCAACCACAATTCTATATACAATCAAGTGCATTTATTTATCTTCTCCAGGTCCGATCGTTTTCTGGACCCACCTTACTCAGGCCTGCCAGGGTGTAGATAGAGTGGCGTACTTAGGGTGCAGGGCCAAGCTAAGTCGATAGCACACTCCGGACCTAGATTGGCTTGGCGTTCAGGCGAGTAGGCCATTCAACAATGTTAAGACCCGAACGAATTACCAATGCATCTTTAATTATACATGAATTGTTCAAGATAAAGTTCCTTGAGGATTGTACAACTTTGTAATAGACAAGAAAGAGAAAAATAAAAAATATTGAGCCTGTACAAAATAGATGCACGTGGAGTCTGTTTTCACATAATGATGTCTATCATTATAGGTCCGGGGCATAGGGGAAACAAGTACACTCTTAGGGTACAGAACCAAGCTAAGTGTGTTACATTTCTTGCTTGACCCAGGGTAACTAGCTACACTTTTAGTTCTAAAATTGTGTCAAGTGTTGCTTGAACTTTGCGGACCTTCTAGGAAAAGTCCGGCTGTTCCCCCGGAGGGGCTACCCGACTCTGTATAATGACGCTATAACATACATCATATGTAATTACAGACTTACCTCCGTGATATTAAGCATAGAACTTACGGAGGTTATCAATGTTCCAAGGATTAGGGAGCGGTGTCCCATCCTCGGTTGCCAAGCAAACGCATCCGGGATGGGATACTTTGATCACTCGAAAGGGTCCTTCCCAGCTGGGGGAAAGTTTGTTTAACCCTTCTAAAGTTTGTATTCTCTGTAGCACCAGATCGCCTTCCTCGAGCTGTCGGTTACGCACATGCCTTTGGTGATAGCGCTGAAGCGCTTGGCGATATCGTGCATTTCGAACAGCTGCTCCGCACCTTCTCTCTTCAACGAGGTCAAGGTCATCATGCCGGAGCTGGTCCTGCGTGGCTTCGTCGAAGGTCTGGACCCGGAGTGACCCCAAGGTGATTTCCGGAGGAAGGACTGCTTCAGCTCCGTACACTAGGAAGAAGGGTGTCTCTCCAGTTGACCGGTTTGGAGTTGTCCTGTTTGCCCACAAGGTTGGCGGAAGCTCTTCAATCCAGCTGGCTCCATGTTTTTTTAGGTGCTCATATGTGCGCGTCTTGAGTCCTTTTAGGATTTCTGCATTTGCTCTCTCAGTTTGGCCATTTCCTGCTGGGTGAGCTACGGAAGCGTAGCTGACTTGAATGCCGAGGTCTTCGCAATATCCTTCGAATGCAGAGCTTGTGAATTGGGTCCCGTTGTCAGTTATGATCTTGTTTGGGACTCCAAATCTGCATACTATGGACTACAAGAAATTGATAGCTGATTGCTTGTTTATTGTCGCAACTGAAGTTGCTTCCCGCCACTTGGTGAACTTGTCGATGGCGATGTACAGGAACTTGTAACCTCCAACGGCTCTTGGGAAACGTCCCAAGATATCCATCCCCCACACAGCGAATGGCCATGTAGGAGGTATCATTTGTAGGGGTTGAGTTGGTGTGTGAATTTGCTTCGCAAGAAACTGGCATGCTTCACATTTCTTCACTACCTCGGTTGCATCCTGGAGTGTTGTAGGCCAGTAAAAACCATGCCAGAAGGCTTTACTGACCAACGTGCGGGAAGACACGTGGTTCCCACACTCACCTCCATGGATTTCCGCGAGAGGCTCATGGCCTTCTTACCTTGTAATGCACCACATTAGGACGCCGTTGGCACCACGCCGGTAGATATCCCCTTCTACTAGTCTGTATCTTTTAGCCAATCTCACTATCCGCTCAGCGGATACATTATCTTCAGGAAGGATGTTGTCTTTCAAGTAGCTCCGGATCTCCGAGATCCATGCATCGGAGCTAACATGAGCATTTGAGTCTTGCGTACTGGGTTGCTCGGAGCTTCCTGCAGCACCTATGACCCTTGATGGACGCCATGATAATAGGGCCATCGGGACCGCCAGCTTCGAGGTGCTGGTCTCGCCCCCTTTGCTCAGTTCGGCAGGCTGAGCTCTTGGTTTTGACAATCTCTGGACGAAGGTTCCGTCGAGAACCGGAGCTCCGGTTGAAGCTTTCGTCGAGAGTTTGTCAGCTTCAGCATTGTTGAGACGCTGGACATGGCAAAGATTCAGGACTTTGAAATCCTTCTGAAGCATCTAGACCTCAAGTAGATATGCAGCTAGTTGAAGGTTGTTGCCGCAGCATTCACCTTTGACTTGTTTTATAATGAGCTGTGAATCACCCTTTACCAACAGCTGCTTTACACCATATGATAGTGCCACCTTGAGCCCATAGATTAGTGCTTCCTACTACGCCATGTTGTTGGTCTCCTTTAAGTCAAGGTGAACCATGTATTTGACATTCTCCCCGGTCAGAGCGAGGAGAAGTATTCCATCTCCGCCCCCCTGCTTCTGCACGGAGCCGACGAAGTAAAGAGCTCAGTGAGGTTCAGTGAAGATCGGAACCTTGGGTTTGGGCTTCTGCTCACTAGGGCCCCCAGGATTTGATGGAGAGGGGGTTCATTCCACCACAATGTCCGCCAATGCTTGACTCTTGATTGCTTGTCTTGGGACAAATTCAAGATCGAACTCGGCCAATTCCGCTGCACACTTTGCAATGTTCCCAGTAGAGTTGGGGTTATGCAAGATTGCACGTAGTGGATAAGAGGTTACCACTGAAATTTTGTGAGCTTGCAAGTCGTGGCGAAGCTTCCTAAAGGCAATAAGAACTGCATAAAGCAGCTTATGCACCTCTAAGTACCAAGTCTTGGCATCATGAAGTACTTCACTGATGAAGTATACTGGGCACTGGACTGTCCGGACCCTCCCGGAGGGGCCCGGAGCTTCCTCTTCATCAACCTGGACCCTCCCGGAGGGGTCCGGACCTTCTTCGGGGACCTCCAGGTTCTTGCTAGAGGAACTCGGAGCCTCTTCTGAAGTGACCCGGACCTTCTCGGAGGGGTTCAGATCTTCTTGTTTAGCAACAGTAACTCCTTCATTTGAAGGAGGTTGATCCTCCGATCTCTTGCCTTGAGGATCCGAGTCAAGGAGCTGGGACCCAGACTCGCCTTCAGGTAGTTCCGGACCTTCCCGGAGGGGTCTGGACTCCTGAACTGGAGATTGTTCTGGTCTTTCCGCAACCAGGACCATGCTGACAACTTTGTGAGTTGCCAAAATGAAAAGCAGAAGTGGCTCACCAGGATTCGGAGCTACCAAAGTTGGTAGAGTGGTGAGGAGCTGCTTAAGCTCTTGGAAAGCCTTTTCTGCTTCTTTAGACCATTGGAATGGTCCACACTTCCTCAATAATTTGAAGTAGGGTAGTGCCCGTTCCGCTAGTCTTGAGATGAACCTACTGAGGTTAGCTAGACATCCAGTCAGCTTCTGGACATCCTTGATGTGGGCTGGTGGCCGCATGTCTTCAATAGCTTTAATCTTTGCCGAATTCGCCTCTATTCCTCGGTGGTTCACCAAGGATCCAAGAAGCTTTCCGTAGCTAACCCTAATAACACACTTGTCCAGGTTTAGCTTCGTGTGTGTGATTCGCAACTTCTCGAAGACAGCTTGCAAGGTGTCAAGGAATGAATCCTTGTTCTTGATTTTGATGATGATGTCATCAACGTAGACTTCCACTACATCTATGATGAGCTCTCCAAAAGTTTTGTACATAGCTCGCACAAGCGTTGAAGCAGCGTTTTTGAGACCGAATGGCATGGCAGTGTAACAGTATAATCCATCTAGTGTGATGAAGGAAGTATGATCTTCATCTTCCCTAGACATTCTGATTTGGTGATACATAGAATATGCGTCTTGGAAACACAATAATTCTCACCTAGAGGTGGATTCCACTATCTGATCTATTCTAGGTAGTAGAAAAGGATCCTTTGGACATGCCTTATGCAATGTAGTGTAGTCGATACACATCTGAAGCTTCCCGCCGGCCTTAGGTACAATGACTAGGTTTGCCAGCCATTTTGGGTGGAAGACTTCCTGGATGAATCCAGCTTCGAGCAACTTCTTCACTTCTTGACGTATGAAGTTTTGTCGCTCTACTGATTGCCTCCGAGGCTTCTGATGTACAGGCCGAGTGTCGAGATAAATCTTTAGATTGTGCTCAATCACTTCCCTAGGGATCCCAGGCATTTGTGACGGTTGCCAGGCAAACATGTCGACATTAGCCTAGAGGAAAGTGATGAGCGCGAGTTCATATTTGTCGTTCATACCCCCCGATATACGAGTGGTCTGAGCGGTGTCAGAACCAATTTGGACGACTTTGATGGGAATGTTGGTGTCGCCGCTTGGTTGCACATGAGGTGCGGAGGTTGAGCCTCGATGACGAATGCTCGAAGGCTTCAGAGCTTGCTCCTTTCCGGATTCTTCCTCCTGCGCTGTAGCAAGCTCGTGTAGTTCTTCCAGAGCAGTAACTCCGGCAGTGCGATCTCCGCGGATCCAGAGAACGCCTGAGGGTGTTGGCATCTTCAACACCATGTAGCCATAATGAGCAGCAGCCATGAATTTGTACAAGGATGGCCTGCCCAAGATGGCGTTGAATGGTAAGTTGATCTGCGCCACGTCGAAGACCAACTTCTCGGTCTTGTAATTCACCCGAGTCTCGAAGGTCACCAGGAGAGTAATGGCACTGAGTGGAGTAATGGCCCCCGAACCTACTATGGAGAAAGGTCGTGAGGGACGAAGATCAGAAGGTCGAAGCTGAAGCTTTATGAAGGCTTCGAAGCTTATGAGGTTCAACCCCGAACCTTCATCCACCATTACATGGTGGAGCTGGATGTTGTTGATGGTCGGAGATACCATCAGTGGAAGTTGACCAGCTCCGATCATGTTCCGAGGGCCGTCCGAAGCATCGAAGGTGATGGAAGTATCCATCCACTTCCGATGAGGCTCCGCCCTAGCGGTGGGAGCTACAGAGTCCATGTCCCGCCGCATTGTCTTGAGGACACGACGGGAGGTGATGTCCCACGAACCACCAAAGATGGTGTTCATGGTCTTCCGACGCTCATTGTCGGAGATGTCGGAGTCATCATCAACGGAGGTGTAAACAGCCCTCAAGACCTTTTTTGGTCCTGAAAGCCTAACTCCTCTTCAGCCGGAGCTTCATCAACTTTTTGTTTTCCTTCCCTTTAACGGAAAGGAGTTTCTTCCCGGCGCTTATTGTAGCGCTCGGCGAGGTTCTGGACCTCTCGGCAGCCTTCTAGGTTGTGGCTGTTCGTCTTGTGTATGGGACACCACATATTGGAGCTGCCACCGTCTTCAGATGACAACCGAGGTCGTTTCTCAGGGCGTGGCCCCCGGCCACCCGGAGCTGCAGCAGCTGCAGCAGTAGGTGTGCTGGCCGATGGCTTCTTCTTGTCGTTGGACTTTTTCTTCTTCTTGCCATTCCCGGAGGTAGTGGCTTCACCCTTGGAGGACTTTTTTTTTGACCTCCAGAGGTGGTTGGGAGTGCATTTCAAGGCCCTCTGC
Source organism: Tuctoria greenei (assembly GCA_036927565.1). Taxonomy (NCBI): domain Eukaryota; kingdom Viridiplantae; phylum Streptophyta; class Magnoliopsida; order Poales; family Poaceae; genus Tuctoria; species Tuctoria greenei. Next base: position 105,382,799 of record JAYESD010000004.1, on the reverse strand, counting down.
AGCCTTGGCACACTTGTCTGTCAGGCTGAAGAGTTCCGTGACGCTGGTGACTTCCTTGGTCGCCAGCTTCTCCAGCATCTTCTTGTCTCAAACGCCCTGTCTGAATGCTATAATAACAGAAGAGCTTGAGATAGAAGGAATGGTGTTTCGTATGTGGGAGAACCTCTGGATGAATGATCGCAGGAACTCTTCCCCCTTTTGCTTGACAACAAAAAGGTTCGGTTTCGTGGCTGGTCGGGTGTATGAGCTCCCGAAGTTGGCGGTGAACTGTTGGCACAACTCCGCCCAACTATTGATGGATTCACGCGGAAGGCTCATGAACCAAGACCTGGCAGTCCCAGTCAAAGCCACAGGGAAATAATTGGCCATCACGGCCTCATTTCCCCCAGCTGCAAGGATAGCAGTGGAGTAGATTTGATGAAATTCGGCGGGATTAACAGTCCCGTCAAATTTCTCCGGCAGGTGAGGCCGGAACTTCTACGGCCATCTGACCATGCGTAGGTGCATGGCCAAGGCAGAACAGCCTCCTCCTACTCCCTCAGGAGCAGGGTTGTCCCGAGCCTCTCATCGCGAGATTGCCATCCTGTTGTCGATAACGACGATTAAGCTCAGCTCGGAGGTCATGAGTCGAAAGCCTCATTATCTTGTGAGTACGTCGCGCCCCGGAAGGCAGCAACGTCGCCCGTTGGGATGCAGCACGCCTCCTGTGCTGTGAAGCGTGCGGATCAAGTCTACCCGACAAGGTCCGATGTTGTGATTGGGCCCATCCCGAGGGGGAGGACCTTGATTGCTGAGGCAATCGGCTGCTGCTGCAACCAAATGATCCACATCAGCTCTCCACTGCTCCATTGAACCCTGGGATGCTCCTGGAGGCGATGGACGTTGGAGACGAGCACACACTGCATGAAGAGCATGTTCAGGATTGTTGTTCGCCGATGCAATGACCGACGCGGACGCCCCATCTCGCTGTCCAGCTTGATTCGTCGGTGCGGACAGTGGCGGTGGTGGCATAACTCCTGCTGGAGCCACAGCACCGGCCGGCTGCTGCATGTTGGAGGGGTTGCCTCTAGTAGGTTGTACAGCAGGGTTGACACTGGATGATCCAGCAACAAAATTCACCATCTTCTAATCCCAGGCGCCCCTACCCTGTGCGCAACTGTCGGAGTGTGATTCTGGCAATTCTCCCGGTACTACCGTTGGCAGCCAGTGGAGTTCTTAGTTCGGATAGGGCTCGCGGAGTTTCAGAAGAAGGTGACAATTTGATACGAGGATTTACGTGGTTTGGGCTGCCTGAGCGTAATACCCTACTCCACGGGTGTGTTGCTGTTGTTGTATTGAGCGTCTGAGTGCTAAAGTGTCAAAGACTAGAGTGTCTTGAGCGCGTGTGTCTTAGGCGTGCGTGGAATCCTTTCCTTTTTGTATCGCTTGGCCAGTCCTTTTATAGTACAAGGACTGGCCGTTACATCGTTAGCCTGGCCCGACATGTGGCCCTGGCGGTTACTGATGCTTAATACACAGTTAATGTACATAATTACCCTTAACAGCGTGATAACTTGCCTTGATGGCGGCGTTACCGGTATTAAGGGACCTTCGATCATGTGTCATTAAGATAGCATTAATGACAAATAATCGGGTCTTGAAGCTTTAATTGTTCCATGAAGGTCCGAGCCGTTGGAGGTCCACCAATCTGTCTGTTGAAGTTGAAGGTCCGACGATTGGACGCGTGGCAGCTCTGGAGCTTACCGTCTCGGACGGGTAGGTCCGGTGCTGTTGTACATGTGTCGGAACTGAAGCTTCCCTCTGTCGGGGGTTAGGTCCAGGGGTTCCACACAGGTATCTAGTTCGAAGTTTTCCCATGTATGGAATGTGTTTCCGGTTTCAGCATACACGTGGTAGCACTGGGACTAACCATAGAAGGGAGGCAGGTCCAGTTCCATATGACGCGTGGGGCCCTTGGAGGTCTTCAACTCAAATAGGTGGAGTTCCTTCGCACTCTTTGCAGTCCCAAGGGGTATTCGGTACACAGGGTACTGACAGGTCTAAATAGGCTAGTAATCCCATTGTAAAGACTATTTTGTGATCTCATGGCCATACAACAAAGGAAGTGTAATCGGCATAACGGAGATTCTTTAGTTGCCGACTTGTGATAAAATGACAAACACGTGGGTAAAGCGGTACAACCTCTGTAGAGTGTGTCTAAAACTATCATGATAGCCGTGCTCCCGGTTGTGAGCAACATGGACCCTCACATGATTAGAGGGAAATTGGGATTTGGGATGTTTATGTTTTGGTATTGGTTATGGCTGGTTATGGATTAATTATGATATTGGATGTGGTTAATGGTAATGGTGAAACCTGGTTTAATGATGATGGATATGGATTATGGACTCATACTATAATATTCATTGCGGGATATGATGGGTTTACTTCACATACATGTGATATATTGCTTTTCAAATGTTTTAATGTACTTTTCAGCACTTAGCCATTATTACATTCGTCATTTGAATCAGCCACATGTCATACTTTCCACACTTGCTGAGTACGACATGTACTCACCCTTGCGATCCCCCCCCCCCCCCACCAACAGTTTCAGGTGATAGTTGGGAGTGTCATGAGGATAATGTGGAGTTCTAGGCTATGTGCTGCCATCGACTTGCTTGTGGTGTTATTGGAGCTACGCTATCCCTTACGCTTAGTTTGCTTAGTTGCTTAATTAGTTTATTTCCGCTGCATTAGTTGAACTTGTCATTAATATTCACTAGAGCTTGTATTGAGGATATTTTGAATTGTGTAATTAAAGTACTTATGTAATAATTTGAACTGTGGTAATTATATGTTTATCATTTGTGAATCACATGTATATCTGTGTTGAACATCCTTGGCACACATATACTGCACTTGGTTCATTTTTTTCGGAACCGGGTGTCACGTCGAGACATTGAGTTTGTTATTGATTTAATACCTGGAACTGTACCTATAGCTAAGAGGCCGTATAGGATGCCTCCTATGGAATTAGCAGAGCTCAAGAAGCAGATTCAAGAGCAACTAGAGCAGGGTTTTATTCGCCCAAGCTCTTCACCTTGGGGAGCGCCCGTGCTGTTTGTGGACAAGAAGGATGGGTCGCAAAGGATGTGCGTAGATTACCGAGCTCTCAATGAGGTAATCATCAAGAACAAGTACACCTTGCCATGCATAGAAGACTTGTTTGATCAGATGAAGGGTGCTTGTGTCTTCTATAAGATTGATTTGAGGTCGGGATACTTTCAAATGAAGATTAGACCATCGGACATACCCAAGACAGCTTTTAGGACACGGTATGGATCTTATGAGTACACTGTGATGTCCTTTGGATTGACCAATGCACCTGCGTAATTTATGTACCTCATGAATAAAGTTCTCATGGAGTACTTGGATAAGTTTGTTGTGGTGTTTATTGATGACATTATGATCTACTCGAAGGATGAGAAGGAACATGAGGAACACTTGAGGCTTACGTTGCAAAAATTGAGGGAGCATCAATTGTATGCCAAGTTCAACAAGTGTCAGTTTTGGTTGAGAGTGGTGTCGTTTTTGGGTCATATAATTTTAGGAGGAGGAGTATCGGTTGACCCAGGAAAGGTGAGGGACGTGTTGAAATGGGAACCCCCGCAAAACGTAAAGGAAATAAGGAGTTTTCTTGGAATGACTGGGTATTACCGTCGATTCATCAAGGACTTTTCCAAGATAGCCAAGCCAATGACGGAATTGCTAATGAAGTGAAAGGCTTTCCAATGGACTCAAGCTTGTCAAAACAGTTTTGAGGAGTTGAAGAAGAGGTTGACAACAGCCCCAGTTTTGATACTGCCGGATGTGAGCAAGAGTTTTGATATTTATTGCGATGCATCAAGACAAGGACTTCGATGTGTATTGATGCAAGAAGGTGAAGTGGTCACCTATGCGTCAAGACAATTGAAGAAACATGAGCAAAATTATCCAACACATGATTTGGAACTTGCAGTCATGGTACATGCATTGAAGATTTGGAGACACTATATTCTTGGACATAGGTGTGAAATTTATACGGATCATAAGAGTTTGAAGTATATTTTCACACAAAAGGATCTGAACTTGAGGCAACAAAGATGGTTGGAGCTCATCAAAGATTATGATTTGGGAATCAACTATCATCTGGGAAAAGCCAACGTAGTGGCCGATGCTTTGGGTAGAAAAGGAGTAAGTCATGAACTCACAGTTCGAGAGTTATCATTCGAGTTATGTAAGGAGTTTGAACGGTTGAACCTTGGATTTGTAAATGAGATGGAGATGATGGAGTTAAACCCAACATTGGAGCAAGAAATTCGGGAAAGTCAAACTAAGGATGAGGAAATTCAAGAAATCAAGGAAAGGACCCAAGAGGGGAGAGAATTCAGATTCGATGAGGATGAACATGGTACCTTATGGCTGGGAAAAAGGATTGTCGTGCCTAATGTGAAGCATATTCGGAAGACAACATTAAAAGAGGCACATGACTCACCTTACTCAATACACCCCGGTTGTACGAAGATGAACAAACACTTGAAGATGTGTTATTGGTGGGCTAGCATGAAGAAGGACATAGCTGAATACATAGCATTGTGTGATGTGTGCCAACGAGTCAAGGCAGAACATCAAAGGCCAGCTGGACTATTGCAACCATTAAAGATTCTGGAGTGGAAGTGGGAAGAGATCGGTATGGCCTTCATAGTTGGTTTACCACGTACTCAGTCCGGTTACGACTCAATTTGGGTAATTGTGGATCGGTTAACTAAGTCAGCCCACATTATTCCCGTCAAGACCACCTATAGTGGAGAGAAATTGGCGGAACTGTATATGGGAGGAATAGTATGTTTGCATGGAGTTCCGAAGAAGATAGTCTCGGATAGAGGTTCACAATTCACTTCCAGGTTTTGGCAAAAATTGCATGAAGCTTTGGGAACGAGGTTGAATTTTGGTTCATCATATCACACTCAAACGGATGGACAAGCCGAGAGGATCAATCAGATTTTAGAGCACATGTTAAGAGCTTGTGCTTTAAAGCATGGGAAAAGTTGGGACAAGAGCTTGCCATATGCAGAATTTTCATACAACAATAGTTACCAAGCAAGCTTGAAAATGTCACCATATGAAGCTGAAAGCATCTAGGCCCCCATGAGGTATGGTTTCGGTGATTAATGACAACCATTGGATTTTACTAATGAATTTGTGGATGCAAGGTCTCCCATATCACTCAATCAAATGAAATCCATGTGTCATTGGAGACTACTAAACAAACAATTTTTGAGATCAATCAATGTTGTGAAGATAAGAAGTAAAAGCTCTTATGTCAAAGTCATTCAACCATAATTGATGACACTTAATGCTTGAAAACCATCAGAAGTACATTTCCAACAAATGTATAAGAGGTCAATCGAGCAAAGTTCAAAAGAATCACTTAGAAACAACTCGAAGCAAACAAAATTAACTCACCGGATCAACCGATGTTTCCAGAGAACAACACATCGGTCGAGTTGGTTCACCAGAAGAAGAAGACCTCAGAACAAAGTACTCACCGGATCATCTGATGTTAAGGGATAAGCTGAATCAGTCCATCAGTACAGTATGCAATATCCTTGGACCAAGTGTAGCACCGGATCATCCGATGTAGAGAAATATACACATCGGTCAATCACTCCAGTAAGCATCAAGTTTGAGCCAATTCTAGAGGAAGAGCCACCGGATCATTCGATGAGAAGACAAGTGCAACATCGGTCTAACAACGGTCATATCTGACACAATGACGTCAGCTAAAGTGAACTTGACCGATGATAATTAAAGGGGAGACATCGGATCATCCGGTGTTCGTAGAAAAGTTTTGTCAGCCTACTTTTCCAACGGCTATTTCGTGGAGGCTGGCTATAAATACCCCCTAAACCTGTCAAATCGACAAGTCTTGATCACCAGACATAATCTACACATCCACAAGCATTCAAGACAAAGAGCCATCACTTCTACATCATTTAGATCACTTACATACCAAGAGATAGGCTAGAACTACCTAGAGAGAGAGCTTGTGTGCCTCCATTCTTGGTGAGTGGAATCTCTAGGGTAGTGAGAGCCTTAAGGGAGTGTCCCTTGGTGTTTGTAACTGAGAGAGACTTCCGGAGCTTGCCAAGAGGATTGTGGAAGCCCGGAGGATCGAAGTTGTACAAGGCTTGAGCTCCACCTTGCCAAGGTTGGCAAACAGAGAAGAATAGTAAATATCCCTAGTCTCGGTGACTTGGGTGCGGCTATACCCTTTGGTGGGTGCCACAACGTGGATGTAGGAAGATCTTGATGATCTTGCCGAACCACGGGATAAATCCTCGTGTCTCCTCTGGAGTTTGCATCCTCTTCCTCTCCCTTATATTTATGCATTTTATATACCGCAAAGTTGCTATTTACTTCAATGCATAGATCGTTTGCGTAGGGAATTGGGCTTTTAGGAATTAAGTTTTATTGCTTAGATTTTTTGAAAAGAAGCCCAATTCACCCCCCCCCCTCTTGGGCATTCGATCCTTACAATTGGTATCAGAGCAAGGTTGCTCATAGGATCATTCTAGCTTCACCGCTAGAGAGCTAAAATGGCCAAGGTTGGGAGTTCGGTTTCTATCTTCGAGGGCAAGAACTTTGCCTATTGGAAAGCACGCATGCGCGCTTACCTAGAGGCTATTGATCTCAAAGTATGGGAAGCGACCCACGTGGGGTTTGGAGAACACAACTATGTTGGTGATCCAATTAAATGGGATGCTAAAGCTAGGAATACAATCTATGAATGTATTAGTCAAGATGTGTTTGCTAGGACTGCTAGCAAATAAAAAGCTTGTGAAATTTGGGCTTGCTTAATAGTGATTCATGAGGGTTCTTATCGAGTCAAGGAACTTAAATATGACATGTTTAAAGCAAAATATGATGAATTGAAGATGCTACCTCATGAAAAAGTCAATGAGATGTTCTCTCGCTTGAATGTACTTATTGAAGAAATTAATGTTCTTGACATTACTTCTCTTGGCAAGGGACTCATCAACCGCAAGATCCTCATGCTCCTTCCCAAGCCAAAGTACAACATCATCAATTCCATGCTTCAAAAGGAGTCTCTTGACCACATTGAAGTTTCAGAGCTCATTGGAGAAATTCACGCTCATGAGATGAGTGTACTTGGGATGATGGAGCAATCATCTTCAAAAACAATTGCTCTAAAGGCCACCACCAAGAAAACAAGCCTCAAGAAGAAGAAGGTGGTTGAGCCTAGCTCAAGTGAAGAAGAGCAAGCATCAAGTGAAGATGATGATGATGAGCTTGCATTGATGATGAGAAAGTTCTCGAGCTTAAACTCCAAGATTACTAAGAAGGGATACACATTTGGTCCCAAGAAGAAAGCGTTTCTACCAAGGAGAGATGATCACAAGACTTGCTACAATTGTGGTGATCAAGGCCACATCTCCTATGATTTTCCAAAACCGGACAAAAGAAGAGAGAACAAAAAGAGCTAGCATCGCAAGCTTGAAGATAGTGAAGATGGTGAAGAAGAGGCCAAACCCAAACCAAGATCCTTTGGGAAGAGAAAACATGACAAGGGCAAGAAGACAAGACTCTTCCCAAAGAAGAGAAATGGCCCACAAAAGGTGTTCATGTGTGAGGCAAATGAATGGGTCACCGACAAAGAAACAAGTGATGAAGAGAGTGAAGCGGAAGAAGAAAGTTTGGCCGGCCTTGCCATTGCCAAGAATGATGACTCACCTCTTCATCCACTGCCCATGTGCCTCATGGCGAAAGGTAACACCAAGGTATGTGACGACTCTAGTGATGATGAGCTTTCCCCCGATGATTTAACTTCTTTAATAAATGAATATCATGCTATCATTAAGAGGGAAAAGAGTAAGGTTAAAGCTCTTGAAGAAACTCGTGCTAGACTTGAGAGTGCTAACCTCGATTTGCTTGACAAGTATGAAAGCATACTCAAAGAGCATGGCACGCTTAAATCCCATGTCAAGCAAATTGAGGAAGATAAGGCTAAAATCAAGTTAGATAATCATGAGCTTAACTTAGCACAACAAACACTCTTGGAAGAGCACAACAAGCTAATACAAGAACATCAAACACTTAACCTTGCTCATGATGTGCTTGATCAAGAGTTGAAAAATATAAGGAAACAAACTCTTAACGATAGGAAATCCATTACTTCTCATGTCACTAATGCCTTGAACAAGTCTTTGCCTTTGAAAGCAAATGCTAGGGAGAAGGACTTGTTGGAAGAAATTGAGAGTCTTCGCACTAGTGTGGCTAGACTTTCAAAAGGGGAAGTCAAACACAAGGAAATACTCTTCCAACAAGCAAAGGCCTTCAACAAGAGAGGACTTGGATCCTTCCCGGTGCCTAACAAAGGAAAGGTGCCCTCACCGGAGCTTAGAACAAGCTTCATCAAGGAAGTTGGTTCTTATTGCCAACATTGTGAGGTCACCGGTCACCACACAAGGGAGTGTCCTCTTCCTAACCGACCTTCTCCAAAATTGCCCATTAATTATAAATCTACTTTCAATGATTGTTATTATCTCTTGAGTAAAGTAGATGGAAAGGTGAAGGCTAGGTTCATTGGGAAAGACATGAAGGGCATGAAGGGGAAGCTCCCCAAGCAACTTTGGGTCCCAAAGACACTTGTATCACACATACAAGGACCTAAGTTGGCTTGGGTGCCTAAAGTTAAAAATTGAACTCATGTGTGTAGGTGAACTACAAAGCCGGAGGAAAGCATTGGGTACTCGATAGCGGGTGCACCCAACATATGACCGGCAATGATGGTATGTTCACCACCATAGAAAACCCCGGCAATCATGAACAAGTCACCTTTGGTGATAACTCTAAGGGAAAGGTAATTGGGTTAGGTAAAATTGCTATTTCAAATGACTTATCTATTTCTAATGTTTTGTACGTTAAGTCACTTAGTTTTAATTTACTTTCTATTGCACAACTATGTGATCTTGGACTAACATACACATTTTGCAAAAATGATGTTGTTGTGAGTAGTGAAACAAGCCAAGACATAGTCTTCAAAGGATTTCGGCATGGACACCTCTACCTAGTAGACTTCTCCAACAAGAATGCTAGCTTGACCACTTGTCTCTTCACTAAGACAAGCTTGGGTTGGCTATGGCACCGACGCATAGCGTACATAGGGATGAGCAAACTCAAGAAGTCATTCAAGCTTGGGATGGTGACTGGCGTGAAGGATGTCACATTTGAGAAGAACAAGCTTTGTAGCGCTTGTCAAGCTGGGAAGCAAGTTGCTTCACACCACCCGATGAAGACAATGGTGTCAACCTCCAAGCCACTTGAACTACTCCACATGGACCTCTTTGGACCGTCCACATATCAAAGCCTTGGCGGTAACCTCTATTGTCTTGTTATAGTTGATGACTACTCTCGCTATGCATGGACGCTATTTCTAGGTGACAAGAGTGAAACTCCGGAAGTGTTCAAGACCTTCGCCAACCGCACTCAAAGGGAATTTCAACTTCCCATCATCAAGGTCCGGAGTGACAACGGCACTGAATTCAAGAACTACAACATTGGGGAGTGGTGTGACCGTGAAGGCGTGAAGCATGAGTTTTCGACCACATACACCCCTCAACAAAACGGTGTCGTTGAGAGGAAGAACAAGACTCTCATCACTCTTGCACGAGCAATGCTTGATGACTACGGCACGTCGGAGAAGTTTTGGGCCAAAGCAATCAACACGGCATGCCATGCCGCAAATAGGGTCTACCTACATCGACTACTTCAAAAGACCCCGTACAAGATTCTCATTGGGAGAAAGCCCAACATCTCCTACTTTCGAGTCTTTGGATGCAAGTGCTACATCTACCGCAAGAAAAGGCTCGGTAAGTTTGAAAGAAGATGTGATGTTGGTATATTCCTTGGTTATGCATCAAACTCAAAAGCATATCGAGTATTCAACCAAACCTCCGGTTTAGTTGAGGAAAGTTGTGATGTTGAGTTTGATGAGACTAATGGCTCCCAAGAGGAGAGTTTTGGTCATGATGAAATAGATGATGAGCCTCTACGAGAAGCCATGAAGAACATGACCATTGGAGACATCAAGCCTGAAGGTGAGGAGAGCCATGATCAAGAGAGAGCTTCAAGTTCTAACAACAACACCTCTATGGCGCCTCAAGTTGACGAAGAAGAGAAGGATGATCCATTGCCGACTCAAGACTCACAAGCCCAACAACATCAAGAAGAAGAAGTCCATGATCAAGTCCAACCACAAGAGGAGCAACACGCATCACCATCGCCAAGTGCTTCGCAACCACTTATGAGGCATGGATGCATCTCCAAGGCGCATCCGATGGATCAAATCATCGGAAATCCGTCAAGGGGTGTAAGTACACGTTCTCGCCATTTGGCTTCATTTTGTGAGCACTACTCGTTTGTTTCATGTGTAGAACCCACTCACATTGAGGAAGCACTCCAAGACCCAAATTGGGTGATGGCCATGCAAGAAGAACTCAACAACTTCATCCGCAATGAAGTTTGGGTGTTGGAAGAGCGACCCAAGGACAAGAACGTCATCGGAACAAAGTGGGTGTACCGCAACAAACAAGACAATAATGGCGTTGTGGTCCACAACAAGGCAAGACTTGTGGTCAAAGGGTTCTCGCATGTTGAAGGACTAGACTTTGGGGAGACATTTGCTCCGGTCGCCCCGCTAGAAGCCATCCGTATACTTCTTGCCTTTGCATCACATCATAATATTAGACTTTATCAAATGGATGTGAAAAGTACCTTTCCTAATGGTTACATTAACGAGCTTGTTTATGTTGAACAACCTCCCGGGTTTGAAGATCCGAGGAATCCTAATCATGTGTATAGGTTGCACAAGGCGCTCTACGGGCTCAAGCAAGCACCTAGGGTGTGGTATGAACGACTACGAGATTTCCTTATCATGTAAGGATTCAATATCAGGAGGGTGGACACTACACTCTTCACCAAAGACATCAACGGAGATTTGTTTATTTGTCAAATTTATGTTGATGATATTATTTTTGGTTCAACTAATGAAGCTTTTCGCCATGAGTTTGGCAAAATGATGTCTAGGGAATTCGAGATGTCAATGATTGGAGAGCTCAACTTCTTCCTTGGATTTCAAATCAAGCAACTTCAAGAGGGGACCTTCGTCTATCAAGAGAAGTACACCAAGGACCTCTTGAAGAAATTTGAGATGGGAGATTGTAGCTCCCCATGCTTGGGCGTTCCCTAGTATCTTGGTCTAGCAAGAAGCAAAATTTCGTCGCCTTGTCCACAGCGGAAGCGGAATATATAGCGGCCGGTGCATGTTGTGCCAAAATTCTTTATATGAAGCAAACCCTTTTGGAATTTGGTATTGAACTTGGTTGTGTGCCTCTCCTTTGTGACAATGAAAGTGCGGTTAAGATAGCTAAAAACCCCGTTCAACACTCCCGCACTAAGCACATTGATATTCGCCATCATTTCTTGAGGGACCATGAAGCTAAGGGAGACATCTCATTGCGAGGTGTTAGGTCCGAAGAACAATTGGCGGATATCTTCACTAAACCACTTGATGAGAAAACCTTTTCTAGGCTAAGAAGTGAGTTAAATGTGCTAGATGCAACGAACGTCATGTAAGAATGCATCTCATATAGGTCTTGCCTAACTCTCAAAGGATAGGGGTGAGCAAGGGTTAGCTTGGGATGGAGGTTCTTTTGGGTTTCCCCAAGGCTTGGAGAGTGGCTCTCCCTGAAGAAGCCATTGAAAGGTTCAAATTTGGCAAGATAGATTTATTTTATGCCTTGCATGATGCCTGCCATATAGACCTGTAATTTCTTGCATTATAAAATGTTTGGCATTGCATACGGTAGATTGTCACAAAGGGGAACCCACCTCATGAGAAAGAGACTTGTTTGAAATGCAATATCTCAACTCATATGTGGTGGAAAGAACAAAATTTTAGGTGCGTTAATGCCTAGAGGAACATGCTCTAAAGAGATAGAAGTCTTCATACTCTAGCTCACAAAGCATGGGCCTTACATTTTATTTGGATAATTGCCTTCCCGTTTTCTTCGGTGTTCTATTCGCTTTAAGGCTTAACCAAGTTATTGGCATATTAGTATTTTTGAGGGGTAAGGGGTTGCCCAAAAAGTCTTAAGACATGTGTTTCTCATTGTTTGTTTGTTTGGTCAAAGGACATATATGGGATGTTGCTGTTTTGTAGTCATCGGATTATTGGATGCTTAGGTCAGACCATCATCGGATCAGTTGGTGTTCAAAAGCCAAGAGTTAGACCAGTTTGCAACACAAATCAACCGACGCGTTCATTTGGAAAAACATCAGTCCATCCGGTGTTCACAATTCTGGAACTGTGATGAATTCCACCGATGATATTCCCTTCCACGTCGGACCATCCGGTGTCAACGGCACCTTTTTGAATACCCTTACTGTGACATTCGACCGATGCTATCTCTTTGCACGTCGGTCCATCCGATGTCAACGATACCTTTTTGAATACCCTTACTGTGCCATTCGACCGATGCTTCTAACGTTTAATGTCGGTCCATCCGGTGTTAAATTTTTGGCTAGGGTTTGGGACCCACTATTTAAACGGCTCTTCACCTCCCATTTTCTCTCTCCCCGATCCCAACTTCACCCCCGCCGCCGCTCCTCTCGCCCTGCGCTGCCACCGCCTCCGGCAGCCGCCGCCGCCGCCGCACTCCGGCCACCGCCACAACACAGCAGCAACAGTGCCGCCGCCATCCGCAGCCGCGTCGCTTCCGCCATTCGCAGCACCGCCTCTCCCCCAGCACCGCCGCCGCCTCTCTTCACCACCGACGCCGCCCCACGCACACCCGCACCATCATCGTGGTGCCTCCCTCAATGGTCGTCGTCTTGTCGCTGTTAGGGTTTCCGGCCGCGTCGATCGTCGTGTCGTGCGCTTGACGTCGTTGCGCCTCATCGCAATGGCTCGTGACAAGAAGAACAAGGGCAAGGCCATTGCGGAGCCGACCGCAAAGAAGCAGAAGCTCTCGATGGAGGAGAAGAAGGCGTTGATGGCCTCTCGCGCCACTGAGGAGCGAGAGCGTGGCCAAAGAGGATCATTGAGGATCTGCGAGGCTCGTCCGAGGCAGCCTCCTGTGATCGATGAGTCCGAGGCGGAAGAAGAACCGGAAGTGCCACTTGTCCGCCGGCGTTGAGCCAGGACCTGTGGGGGTCCTCCCGCGGCAGCACCACGTCCGAGACCGACTGCTGCCGATCGTCGTGAGGACAGGGAGGCCCAGAGAGCCGTCTACGAGATGGACACCACCGTCCACGTTGGTGAAGGTGTCTGGTTGACTGATTACCGGAGGATGAAGGCCAAGCAGCTAAGAAGACTCAGATGGAGTGTTTTACTTGAGGAGTGGTACCCGCAGCCCAGAGGGGCTCTTGTGGACAGTCGTTTCTGGACTGTGACACAGTCGTCTCTATACGAGACCTATAGACTCTGAGGCCACAAGCTATTCCAACACAACTTTCTGGATTGGCATCAGCTCGCCCTGGCAGCAGAGACAGAGATACGCCCATACTTTGAGAGGTATCAAGGGCTGGTGCAGTTGATGTCCTACGACAGGAGTGCATATGTGGAGGATTGGGTCCGCGTATTCTACGCTACCCTATATGTCTCTGAGGGCCACAGATCGATAGACTTCATGTTCATGGGCCAGCACCATCACCTGACGAGGCAGACGTTGGCACAGCTGCTAGGAGTGGACCTGCACGACACTTGCGTGCATGAGAGGGTATATGGTCAGGCAGACCCGCCGAGGAGGCCGCTCACTAGAGGAGTGGCACCACCACTGGAGGAGATCCGATCTCTGTTTGGACTGACCTTCTCTCCAGACCAGCTGAGGGTACCGGCACTGCTGACTCCTGCTGCGCGCACAGTGCACCTTGCCTTGCGCCGCACACTCTTGCTGAGGTCAGGATACTTAGAGGGGTTCACCAGCCTGCAGCAGACCCTCCTGTTCTACATCATGAACGGGATGGAGTTTGATATTGTGGACGTCCTCATATGCGAGATGGAGGACGTGATCACTGACGGAGTTGTCATGATGAGGCAGCTTGTGTATGGACACTGGATCAGCTACCTGCTCTCCATGATGGTTCCTGAGGAGTCTGTCGTGCGTTACCGTCTCACAGACGAGAGTGTCACACGGTTCAGCCACTACCGTGCTCTAACACCTGGAGACCGCCGCCTTGGCCGTCCAGTCGACCGACAGGTCCGTGCTCGTCTATCTGAGGAGGACTGGTCGGATCTGGAGAAGGAAGATGAGAGGCTGGCAGAGGCAGAAGCTCAGGGTGAGGACCTTCAGCATATATGGTCCGAGAGCGACACAGGTGACAGTGTCGAGGAGTACTTCCCGCCTCCTCCCTCAGCCAGGCAGCACGACGCAAAGGCTGGAGGCTCTATAGTGCCACCCCCTACTCCACCTCCTGTCATAGAGGCACAGGTATCTCACCCGTCAGAGCTCACCTCACTCCTGCAGCAGATGGTTGAGCAGCAGCGCTTGGACCGGCTTGCCGCTGAGCAGGCCCGAGCTGAGCAGGCAGCATGACTTCTGGAGCACCAATAGCAGCAGCTGGAGATGCAGCGCCAGATCGCCCGTGAGAGGCGTGAGGACACTAACCGGCTGACTGGGCTGATCGACCAGATGCACCAGCGCTCCCTCGACCAGCAGCAGCAGACGCAGCAGGCGATGATGGGCATTCTGGGGTGATCACCAACCTCTACACCCAGACCGGGATTGCCCTGCCATCGCAGCTGCCAGGCGTTGCTCCACCACCACCTGTCCTTGCTCCAGCTGCAGCTCCGGTGCCGACCACGCCGATCCCGTCGATCAGCATGTCTCCACTGCTGGCTCCAGGTGCACCGATCCAATCTCCACCCAGCTACGATGCTGTTCCAGCAGACGCCGGCATCCGTCGTCAGTGCCCCCTTGCCAGCAGCTACTGCTCAGCAGGCACCAATGGCGGCTCCTACGGCTCCGACAGCTCCTTCCACCTCTACTCCAGGCAGCAGCTCCGACGACAGCACCCCCGATGGTGACCAGTTCGTCATCGCGCCTAGTACTAAGGGTCCTTAGGCACTCGGATCCTTTTTGGTGTCTTGATGCCAAAGGGGGAGAAGAGTTAAAGGAGAGTCAGGGGGAGGATAGCTTAGTCTCAGGGGGAGTGTCCTAGCCTTAGGGGGAGTTTACCTATATCATCTTTTGTAATTCGATGTTTTTGCTACTCATTTGGTGTTTATTGAGTACTCTTAAGTTATTAACCGATTGAGCTTATTTGGTGTTAAGATTACTTATTCACTTGAGTTATTCCTTGATTGAGCTTTCAAATTCATTACTATCAAGTGTGATAATCTTGTATTCATTGCATATCCTCTTAAGTTTCGTACTATCAAATTCATTACTATTGTGCTTCAATTGTTGTGTTGTCATCAATCACCAAAAAGGGGGAGATTGAAAGCATCTAGGCCCCCATGAGGTATGGTTTCGGTGATTAATGACAACCATTGGATTTTACTAATGAATTTGTGGATGCAAGGTCACCCATATCACTCAATCAAATGAAATCCATGTGTCATTGGAGACTACTAAACAATCAATTTTTGAGATCAATCAATGTTGTGAAGATAAGAAGTAAAAGCTCTTATGTCAAAGTCATTCAACCATAATTGATGACACTTAATGCTTGACAACCATCAGAAGTACATTTCCAACAAATGTCTAAGAGGTCAATCGAGCAAAGTTCAAAAGAATCACTTAGAAACAACTCGAAGCAAACAAAATCAACTCACCGGATCAACCGATGTTTCCAGAGAACAACACATCGGTCGAGTTGGTTCAGCAGAAGAAGAAGACCTCAGAACAAAGTACTCACAGGATCATCCGATGTTAAGGGCTAAGCTACATCGGTCCATCAGTACAGTATGCAATATCCTTGGACCCAGTGTAGCACCGGATCATCCGATGTACAGAAATATACACATCGGTCAATCACTCCAGTAAGCATCAAGTTTAAGCCAATTCTAGAGGAAGAGCCACCGGATCATCCGATGAGAAGACAAGTGTAACATCGGTCTAACAACGGTCATATCTGACACAATGACGTCAGCTAAAGTGAACTTGACCGATGATAACTAAAGGGGAGACATCAGATCATCCGGTGTTCGCAGAAAAGTTCTGTCAGCCTACTTTTCCAACGGCTATTTCGTGGAGGTTGGCTATAAATACCCCCTAAACCTGTCAAATCGACAAGTCTTGATCACCAGACATAATCTACACATCCACAAGCATTCAAGACAAAGATTCATCACTTCTACATCATTTAGATCACTTACTGAATGTAGGCCTAGAGGGGGGGTGAATAGGCCTTTTTGAATTTTTTCGGTTCCTGTAGCACTTCAACAACAAGGTCAAAACCAGATATATCGGACTAGTCCGGTAAAGTGCAGACTAGTCCGGATTTCACGGGCTAGGTTGATCAAGTTAGGTCAATTTGATTGTTTCGTTTACGTTTGCAGCGGAAATATAAACTTTAATAACAGTTCAATAGTTGTATGTCAAGTTCTATTGCAAGTATGATTCTTGTTCAACTATTTAACTTGAATTCAACAAAATGAATCAAACCCTAGATAATGTTGATCAACTAGAATGATGAACACAAACGAACAAGACACAAGATTTATCCCGTGGTTCGGTTACCACGAAGGCAACCTACATCCATGTTGAGGAGCCCACAAAAGTACCGGGTCTTCACCAACCCTTCCCTCGTCGGATCGCCACGAAGGCCAATCCTCTTCCACTAATCACACAGGGGTAAATCACCAAGTTGAAGGGGCGATCTCACAAATTGAAAGCTCCCTTGATTACAAGTTTCAAGACCACCAATAACACACTTCGAAATATACAAATTGAGATACAAGAGTGTGTTAGAGATTCAAACCAAGAGCTCAATCGTGTGCCAAGTGCCTCTCCAATGATCTAGAAGTGATCTTCAATGGATTGATTGATTTTGCACTTAATTTCGTGGAGAGAGATGGTTTTTGAGTCTCTTGGGAGGTGTGACGGCGCTAGGGTTCGAGAGTGGGTGAAAGTGGGCCGTGCACCTCTATTTATATGGGGTTTCTAAAAGTGACCGTTAGGGTTCAGAAAGATCGGACTAGTCCACGGTGGTCACCGGACTAGTCCGGTGTGCTGTGTGTAGCAAACCCTAAGTGTCCATGAATATCGGACTAGTCCGGTTGAAAACGGACTTGTCCGATTTAGCTACTGGAAAGCTTCGGACTAGTCCGATTGCCATCGGACTTGTCCGGACAAATGAAACCCTATGTGTTTGGGATGACAAGTCCGCACTTGGAGGACTTGTCCGATTTAGATCAGTGTGTATATCGGACTAGTCCGTGTGGACACCGGACTTGTCCGAAGTGGATCAGAAAGAATATCGGACTAGTCCGGGTCACAACGGACTTGTCCGATTTTGTGTGACTTGTGCCTTGTGTTAAGGACTAGTCCGCACTCGGGAGGGCTAGTCCGAAGTGGAACAGAAAGATATCGGACTAGTCCGGCTGATATCGGACTAGTCCGGTCCTGTATAGCTTTGTGCATTGTGTGTGAGTGATTAAATGAGATTGAGCTCTTGGGTGTGTTTCCTTAACACACTCCATACATACTAAACTACTAATTTCTTCTCCTTGAGCTCAAATTCATTTTCCTTCTCAATTTCCCTCTTTTTGGCACTTTGCTCATTTTTCATCATTTTCCTGCATTCATCTCAACAAAAGGATTAGGATCCCAATTGCTTGTCATAAATCATCCAAAACCCACAAGGGAGTCCTAGATGCACTTTCAATCTCCCCCTTTTTGGTGATTGATGACAACCAATTGAGATTTCACAAAATGAGGTATAAAATGAGATTTTCATAAAGTATGCACATATGACTCAACAATACATCAAGCAACAAGATAATTATTCATGTGTGCATTCTTTATGGTGGGATGCATACTAAGAGCATGAATGCATTAAGAATGACAGAATTTGCATTGATCAACTAATATCAAGTGAATATGGCATTTCAGGAGCAAAAATTCAGATTTCATCACACACTTGCAAATTAATTGAGCAATTTAACACAGGACCAGACGTGATATGAAAATAGTGTTAAACAAATACAATCACAATTAAAAATACATAGAGAGCTCTCTCCTCGCATCCTATTCAGCTAAAGCTAAGACTAGAGACTCCCCCTCAATCTCTCCCCCTTTGGCATCAAGACACCAAAAAGAGAGAGAGGAAGGTCTTAGGGCTTCACTCTTCGCTGTCAGTCCTCTCGTCGTCTTCATCGTCTTCATCGCTTTCCACCTGACGAGGTTGAGAGGGAGGAGGAGGAGCGGAGCTGCTCGAGCCCCCAATGCCAAAATAGGCAAGCTCGGAGGGAGTCAAGGGGCTGAGCTCGGTGATGTCTGGATCAGAATCTTCAGAAAGTACTGGAGATCCAATTGGGTTGATCTCCAGCTTCTCACTCAGCTGCTTCACATTGGCTTTTATGTACCTCATGTTCTCCTTCCTCTTCTGATTTAGCTTGTGAAGCTTCACTTCAGTTTTCTTGCATGAGGAGAAAATTGCAGCCAAGTACTTGAGGATCCCACTGGCGGATCCTTTCTTAGGGGCTTCCCTGGAGGGAGGAGGAGCCCTAGCAGCTTCTTCTTGCCTTGCCGGTGCCTCGGGGCTTGAGGCCGGCGATAGAGCAGCCTGGACACTCACTGGCTGAGGCTTCTGAGGCCTCAGTGGAGTGTGCTCCACATCTTTCACAAACTCGATCCCTGTGACCTTCTCAATCATAAACATCAAGTAAGGGGCATAGCCACAGGATCGGTTGGGGGTACTTGACATATTGACCATATCATTCCAAATATAGTCTGCAACATCAAACTGTCTCTTCTTGCTTATGACCCTCATTAGGGTCCGGAGGTAGCCCTGTACACTCCCTGCGTCCCCATCCTTGGGGGCAATTGTCTTCCTGAGGACTCTGTTGAGGACCACAAAGAAAGGCTTCATATTCTTTGTGGAGGGAGGAACATACTTAGAGTTGGGCTCATACATGAATTTCATTTCGTCCCTCTCAATGACCCCTATGTTGTGGATGATTAGGTGGTCATGTCCTCCAGAGTCAAGGTGCAGCAGGCTGGCAAACTCTTCCTGAGTAATAGAATACTTGGATCCATGAGTCATCCAAGTCACACTTTCTTCGTCTTCGCTTGAGAAGTGGCACGTTGCATAAAATTGTGCTATCACTTCATCATTCCAGTTGTGTCTGAAGGCAAAGAGATCCTTCAGACCATGTCTCTCTGCAGCTGCTATCACTTCATCAAAAGTTGCACATTTCCTCTTCTCAAGGTGGGCCCAGTCAATCCATTGACTGCGCACCACCGGGGTCTTCATCGGCAAGTAGACCAGCTTGTAGAAATCAGCATGGAAATTTGACCAAAATCTGCCATCAGCTGCTTGCTTGGGCCTTGCATAGCAATCAACACTTCTCAACTTCGCAGCCACATCGCTGCCCTTGCCAGTGAATCTTTCCTCATTGGGGTCCCGGACCCCTTCTCTGGGAGTATGCAGCTTCAGGGGCCCAACAGGCCCTATGGCAACCCCCTTGCCCTTCCCTTTAGCTTGTCGAAGGCCGCTTGTAGACGGAGCAGCCTTCGAGGCAGGCTTCTTGACAAGGACTTTCCTCCGAACCTGGGGAGGGGAAGGAGCAGGCTCGGAAGGTCTTTCTTGGCGTTTCTTGCCAAGACCCGCCGAGGACCGAGGTGCCACCTCGTGGTCCAATTCGGCCTCAAAATCGGAGATTTCGTTGTTGGAGCTCGACATGATCTGAGAATGAGTGATCAAGAGAAAGGACAAGTTATAAAAGGTATTGGTGAGGTAAGATGGCAATGGAAAGCATTAGGGAATTAAAGAATTAGGTTTTGGTTCAGAAACAATGGACTTGTCCGGTGCACAGGCACGGACTAGTCCGGGGGACCGGACTTGTCCGTACCTGGACCGGACTAGTCCGTTGTTCATCTGCAAAAACCTAACGGACTGGACAAGAATTGATCCCTAAGGAAAAACTAGTCTAGCATACACATAGTACATCAACTAGACATGTAACTAGTGAAGAATGCTAGGCCAAACGATAAGCAATAGAGAAATTTGTGATTTCTTAGGGTTTTGAAGAAAATTTACCAAGAAATCAAAGGAAGCTTGAGATTTTGGGGGTTGGAGGCCGGACTTGTCCGCTAACTTCAATCCCCGAGTCTTCAAGCTTGATCTCCGCCCAAGATTGAGGCTTTTCGATGGAGGAATCAAGGATTCGCCTTGGGAGCTCGAGCGCAAGAGAGAGAAAGCTTGTGGGCGAGTGTGGGGTGAAGGGATTAGGGTTTGGTGGCGGCTAGGGTTATGGACACGAAAAATCGTACAAGTCCGAACATGACCGGACTAGTCCGAAGTCATCCAGAGACCTATATCGGACTAGTCCGTGGTCTGTCGGACTAGTCCGGCCTAACTGGCACTCTGCGGACTAGTCTGCAATGGCGGACTAGTCCGGGTAACCACGGACTTGTCCGTGGTCACCAGGAAAGAATTGCATAGCCCATTCATATATATTTGAAGGTCCAATAATTGAGAGAAGAGAGGCAAAACAATTCAAATAATCTTGATGAATTTGACCAGTAAGCAAACAATAATCATACTATGATCAAAAATTCATCAAGATCTAATAATTGACATAGTTTTTCGAGAGAAAAATGAAGAGGAATGATTTTCGCAATTCAATCAATATTTTGAAGCAATCATGCAGGTATGCAACTTTTCAAGCCACACTCCGAGAATCAAGAATGTTTAGCTCATTTCGGAGTTCGCAAAAACGTTTTTCATCAAGTGGCTTGGTGAATATGTCGGCCAATTGTTTTTGGGTGTTGACATGAGAGATGGATATGTCTCCTTTCATGGAATGGTCTCTCAAGAAATGGTGTCTTATGTCAATGTGTTTAGTCCTAGAGTGCTCAACTGGATTGTGGGCTATTTTAATGGCACTCTCATTATCACAAAGGAGAGGAATACGGTTCATATTGTAACCGTAATCCCTTAGAGTTTGTCGCATCCAAAGGAGTTGTGCACAACAACTCCTGGCTGCAACGTACTCCGCTTCGGCTATGGATAATGCAATGGAATTATGTTTCTTGGATGACCAAGAAACTAAGGATCTTCCTAGGAATTGGCAAGTGCCGGAAGTGCTTTTTCTATCAACTTTGCACCCGGCATAATCTGCATCGGAATAACCGATGAGATTGAATTTGGATCCTTTTGGGTACCACAGACCAAGGTTGGGTGTATGTACTAAATATCTTAGGATTCTCTTTACGGCTGTCAAATGACATTCCTTAGGGTTGGCTTGAAATCTTGCACACAAACATACACTTAACATAATATCTGGCCTAGATGCACATAAGTAAAGTAAAGATCCAATCATGGAGCGATATACCTTTTGGTCGACGCTCGGTCCATCTTCATTGAGATCCAAGTGGCCATTCGTAGCCATGGGGGTCCTTATGGGCTTTGCCTTTTCCATGCCAAACTTCTTGAGTATGTCCTGCGTGTACTTGGTTTGGCTTATGAATGTTCCCTCCTTTTGTTGCCGCACTTGGAATCCCAAAAAGTACTTCAATTCTCCCATCATTGACATTTCAAATCTGTCTGTCATAATTTTACTAAACTCTTCACGGAAAGATTGGTAGTTGATCCAAAAATTATATCATCAACATAGATTTGGCAAATAAAAAGATCATTATCCAGATTTTTTGTGAATAATGTATAGTCTACTTTGCCAATTTGAAAACCATTATCAATTAAAAAATCTCTAAGACACTCATACCAAGCTCTAGGAGCTTGTTTGAGGCCATAGAGAGCCTTACGCAGTTTATACACGTGGTCGGGGAACTCTTCGTCTTCAAATCCGGGTGGTTGCTCCACGTACACCTCTTCCTTGATCGGTCCGTTGAGGAAGGCGCTTTTCACGTCCATTTGGTACAGCTTGAAATCATGGTGAGTAGCATATGCAAGTAATATTCTAATTGATTCAAGCCTAGCTACTGGAGCAAAAGTCTCATCGAAATCCAAACCTTCGACTTGTGAGTAACCTTTGGCTACGAGTCGTGCCTTGTTTCTTGTCACCACTCCGTGTTCGTCTTGCTTGTTGCGGAAGACCCACTTGGTGCCCACAATATTTGCATTGGGTCTTTCCACAAGTTCCCAAACCTTGTTTCTCTTGAAATTGTTCAACTCTTCTTGCATTGCCACCACCCAGTCCGGATCCTTCAATGCATCCTCAGTCCTGCGGGGTTCCAAAAAGGAGACAAACGAGTAATGTTCACAGAAATTTGCTATACGAGATCTAGTGGTTACTCCCTTTTGGATGTCGACGATGATGTTGTCGATTGGATGATCCCTTTGAATGCATTGGTGTACTCTTGGGTGTGGCACTTGGGGGGTCGTATGTTGGTGATCATCTTCTTCTCCCCCTGAGTTGTTGTCCTCGTTGATTTGTTGATCATGTTCATATTCCTGTGATTGATCTTGTATCGAGGCTCCCCCTTGATTGTTGATCTCCTCTTGTGGTTCACTTTCCTCTTGTATTTGTGACAATGACTCTTGTGGTCGTACTTCGCCTAGAGCCATCCTCTTCAATGCTTGATAGGGGGCTTCCTCTTTACCTAATTCACATTGATCAACTTGCTCCTTTTGGGAGCCATTAGTTTCATCGAACACTACGTCACGTGCCACTTCAACAAGTCCGGAGGCCTTGTTGAAAACACGATAGGCGTAAGTGTTCGAATCATAACCAAGCAAGAAACCTTCATCGGACTTCGAAGCGAACTTTGAAGTCCTGGGCTTCTTGTTCAAAATATAGCAAGGAGAACCGAAAACTCGAAAATATGAAATGTTCGGTTTGTTACCGGTGAGTAGCTCATAGGGGGTCTTCTTTAGTAGTCGATGAAGGTAGAGTCGATTTGTGGCATGGCAAGCGGTGTTGATTGCTTCCGCCCAAAATCGATCCGAAGTCTTGTATTCATCGAGCATTGTTCTTGCAATCTCTATGAGCGTTCGGTTCTTCCTTTCGGCAACTCCGTTTTGTTGTGGAGAGTATGGTGCTGAGAATTCGTGCTTGATTCCTTCCTCATCAAGGTACTCCTCCACTTGTATGTTCTTGAACTCCGTGCCGTTGTCGCTCCGAATACTCTTGATTGATAGTGAGAACTTGTTTTGCGCTCGCTTGAAGAATTTCTTGAGTGTTCCTTGTGTTTCTGACTTGTCATGCAGAAAGAACACCCAAGTGAAGCGGGAAAAATCATCAATAACAACTAAACTGTATTTATTACCGCCGATGCTTATGTAAGCAATTGGACCAAACAAGTCCATATGAAGTAGTTCGAGCGGTCTTGTCGTGGTCATGATGTTCTTCGCGGGATGTTGTGCTCCAACTTGCTTCCCTGCTTGGCACGCGCTACAAGGCCTATCTTTCTCAAACACAACATCTTTCAAACCTCGGATGTGATTTCCCTTGAGGAGTTTTTGAAGGTTCCTCATACCAACATGTGCCAGCCGTCTATGCCACAGCCAACCCATGTTGGTCTTTGCAATCAAGCATGTGTCGAGTTCGGCTTTATCCTTGTTGAAGTCAACAAGGTAAAGCTTTCCCTTTAACATACCCTTGAATGCAACGGAACCATCACTTCTCCTTGAGACGGTCACACCTTCGTTAGTAAACAAGCAATTATAACCTTTGTCACATAATTGAGATATGGACAGCAGGTTATAGTCTAAAGATTCAACGTGTAAAACATGTGAAAGAGTATGTTCAGAGGATATTGCTATTTTACCGGTACCGAGGACCCTTCCCTGACTGTTATCCCCAAAGTAGATGCCTTCGTTTGGGTCCTTGTTCACTTCATACTCCACAAACATCCTCCTTTCTCCGGTCATGTGGTTGGTGCATCCACTGTCTAGCACCCATTTGGATTCACCGGAGGAGTAGGCCTGCAAAAACAAATTACGTCTTGGTTTTAGGTACCCAAGCTTGCTTGGGTCCTTGGAGGTTAGTAACAATAGATTTGGGCAACCACACATGGGATTTTGTGTTCCCATGGCGTGGCCCAGCATAATAAGCATACACTTTACCAACATTATTTTTCATTAATACATAAGAAGCATCAAAGGTTTTAAACAAGAGTTGCTGTTGATTATGGGTCGGACTAGTCTGTGTGACCGGACTTGTCCGGATGACCGGACTTGTCCGGACCACAACCGGACTAGTCCGGTTTTCATGAGAGTTCAGGTTTTTAGTTTTCGAGTTACCAGGTTGTGAGGGTCCTCCCTTTACAAAGGTAATCCTTCCCTTGTTATTCTTATGATTTCCAGCTCTTTGCTTTCCATCATAAGAGTAACCAATGCCATACTTGACATTTGGAGGTCTTTGGACCAAATATGCACTACGTGCATAGTTGATCCTCTCCTTGTCAAATATTACACATTGTGTAGGATTTTTGTCCTTTGTGGAGGTAGAATTTTCCTTCAACCTGGTGTTAATTTTATCACATTTGCAAGTATGAGCAATATTAGTTGAAGTGGGTTGAGAAGGTAGGCTTGAAGAGGAGGAAGGTTCACTAAGCTTGAGTGACTCAACCTGCACTTCAAGGATCTTGTTGACCTTGATTAGGTCATTAAGTTGATCCTTGATTGCAATGTTTGAGTTGGTTAACTCAAAGCAAGTTTTCTTGCTTGAAGCTAGCTCAAGCTCTAGTGAGTGGTTTCTCTCCTTTTCAAGAACTAGAAGATTGTCAAGTTCGACATGCTTCTCCTTTTGGGAGATAATCATGTCTTCTTGACGATCAATTAGCTCTTCCTTCTCAACAAGTTGGTTAAGCAAGAATTTCATTTTAGCAGCAGTTTTTCTATCTAAACCAATTAGCATATCTTCATCATCACTATCTAGATCATCATCACTTGAGTAAGAATGCAAGGAAGGAGTTTTGATGTTTACCTTGCGTTTACCTTCCTTAGCCATGAGGCAAGTTCCATTTGCCTTCTTTGCACCGAGCGTGGGAAAGAGTGTGGGTTTCTTGGTCATGCTTTCAATGGCTATGCTAGCCATTTCTTCTTCATCGGACGATGAGGACTCATCGTTTGAGTCACACTCCTTTCCGATGTGTGCTTGTTCAGCTTGTTTCTTCTTCTTGAAGAATTTCTTCAGTTGAGGCTTGGACTCTTTACTCTTCTTCTTGTTGTCCTCATACGGGCAATCGACTATAAAGTGATTGTACTCACCACAATTATAGCATGCCCGCCTCATCTTCGGCTTTGTCTTCTCCTTGTATTTTCCTTCACTCGATTTTGTTCCTTGTCTTTTCTTCATAATTCTTTTGAACTTCTTCATGAAAAAAATCATATCTTCTTCGTCCAGCTCGCTGCTTTCATCATCGCTGTCCTCCTCAAGCTGTGCTTCTCTTGCTTCTTTGGATAGAGGCTTGAGTGAGGACTTTAGGGCAACTCCCTTCTTATTGGCTGATGTGAGGTCGGCTATTTCTTTTACATGCTTGGCTTGCTTCTCCATCATCTCAAAGTTGATGATTTTGCCAAGTAGTTCATCCGGAGTCATTTTCTTGTACCCGGGACTTTCTCGGATCATAGAGCAAAGTGCGACGTTGCGAGGCATAAAGGCTCTAAGGATGAGCTTTACAACCTCGTGGTCATTCCACTTTTTGCTCCCATATGATCGAACCTTGTTCACAAGAGTCTTCAGTCTGTTGTACATGTCCTGGGGAGACTCATCTTCCTCAATCGCAAACCTTCCTAGTTCGCCTTCAATCATTTCAATCTTTGCCTCCCGCACATGCCGGTCACCTTCATGTGCTGTCTGTAGTGTGTCCCAGATTTCTTTGGCAATTTCCAATCCGTCCACCTTTGTGAATTCATCTCGACTTAGAGATGAGGTGATAACGGCTGTGGCTTGGGCATTCCTGTGGATGGCTTGCTCTTGACTTGGCGTGAGCTCTTCATCGTCATCAGGGATGTTTATTCCTGTGCACACAATATGCCATAAACTTGGGTTAAGGGAAATCAAGTGCATCTTCATATTTTGCCTCCACATGGAGTAATCACTCCCATCGAAGTGTGGGGCTTTTCCTAGAGAAATAGATAGATAATGACTGCTGTTAGAATTTAAATGGTCATAATTAAAAGGATATCGGGAGTAGTCGGTGTGACTACTCCCCTTCTTCTTTTCTTCGACTTTAGATTTCCCTTTGGAAAGCGCTTTCTTTCTAAGGAGTGCTTTCAGCTCCAATGTCTCCTCATCATCATCATCGAAGTCTTGAATGGCTTCGAGATACTTTTCAAGCTTTTGGTGCTTGTCATTGTTCATTTCTTCCTGGTTGTTGATTTTCTGGACTTCCTTCATGTCCGACATGATCTCTTCGAGTGGTTGCACTCTTTCTTGAAGAACCTGCTCTGATACCAATTGAATGTAGGCCTAGAGGGGGGAATGAATAGGCCCTTTTGAATTTTCTCGGTTCCTGTAGCACTTCAACAACAAGGTCAAAACCAGATATATCGGACTAGTCCGGTAAAGTGCGGACTAGTCCGGATTTCACGGGCTAGGTTGATCAAGTTAGGTCAATTTGATTGTTTTGTTTACGTTTGCAGCGGAAATATAAACTTTAATAACAGTTCAATAGTTGTATGTCAAGTTCTATTGCAAGTATGATTCTTGTTCAACTATTTAACTTGAATTCAACAAAATGAATCAAACCCTAGATAATGTTGATCAACTAGAATGATGAACACAAACGAACAAGACACAAGATTTATCCCGTGGTTCGGTTACCACGAAGGCAACCTACATCCACGTTGAGGAGCCCACAAAAGGACCGGGTCTTCACCAACCCTTCCCTCGTCAGATCGCCACGAAGGCCAATCCTCTTCCACTAATCACACAGGGGTAAATCACCAAGTTGAAGGGGCGATCTCACAAATTGAGAGCTCCCTTGATTACAAGTTTCAAGACCACCAATAACACACTTCGAAATATACAAATTGAGATACAAGAGTGTGTTAGAGATTCAAACCAAGAGCTCAATCGTGTGCCAAGTGCCCCTCCAATGATCTAGAAGTGATCTTCAATGGATTGATTGATTTTGCACTTAATTTCGTGGAGAGAGATGGTTTTTGAGTCTCTTGGGAGGTGTGACGGCGCTAGGGTTCGAGAGTGGGTGAAAGTGGGCCGTGCACCTCTATTTATATGGGGTTTCTAAAAGTGACCGTTAGGGTTCAGAAAGATCGGACTAGTCCGCGGTGGTCACCGGACTAGTCCGGTGTGCTGTGTGTGGCAAACCCTAAGTGTCCAGGAATATCGGACTAGTCCGGTTGAAAACGGACTTGTCCGATTTAGCTACTGGAAAGCTTCGGACTAGTCCGATTGCCATCGGACTTGTCCGGACAAATGAAACCCTAAGTGTTTGGGATGACAAGTCCGCTCTTGGAGGACTTGTCCGATTTAGATCAGTGTGTATATCGGACTAGTCCGTGTGGACACCGGACTTGTCCGAAGTGGATCAGAAAGAATATCGGACTAGTCCGGGTCACAACGGACTTGTCCGATTTTGTGTGACTTGTTCCTTGTGTTAAGGACTAGTCCGCATTGGGGAGGGCTAGTCCGAAGTGGAACAGAAAGATATCGGACTAGTCCGGCTGATATCGGACTAGTCCGGTCCTGTATAGCTTTGTGCATTGTGTGTGAGTGATTAAATGAGATTGAGCTCTTGGGTGTGTTTCCTTAACACACTCCATACATACTAAACTACTAATTTCTTCTCCTTGAGCTCAAATTCATTTTCCTTCTCAATTTCCCTCTTTTTGGCACTTTGCTCATTTTTCATCATTTTCCTGCATTCATCTCAACAAAAGGATTAGGATCCCAATTGCTTGTCATAAATCATCCAAAACCCACAAGGGAGTCCTAGATGCACTTTCACTTACACACCAAGAGATAGGCTAGAACTAGCTAGAGAGAGAGAGAGCTTGTGTGCCTCCATTCTTGGTGAGTGGAATCTCTAGGGTAGTGAGAGCCTTAAGGGAGTGTCCCTTGGTGTTTGTAACTGAGAGAGACTTCCAGAGCTTGCCAAGAGGATTGTGGAAGCCCGGGGGATCGAAGTTGTACAAGGCTTGAGCTCCACCTTGCCAAGGTTGGCAAACGGAGAAGAATAGTGAAGATCCCTAGTCTTGGTGACTTGGGTGTGGCTATGCCCTTTGGTGGGTGCCACAACGTGGATGTAGGAAGATCTTGACGATCTTGCCGAACCACGGGATAAATCCTCATGTCAACTTGGGAGTTTGCATCCTCTTCCTCTCCCTTACATTTATGCATTTTATGTACCGCGAAGTTGCTATTTACTTCAATGCAGAGATTGTTTGCGTTGGGAATTGGGCTTTTAGGAATTAAGTTTTATTGCTTAGATTTTTTGAAAAGAAGCCCAATTCACCCCCCCCCCCTCTTGGGCATTCGATCCTTACAGAAGCGCTTTATGGAAGGAAGTGTAGGACACCTTTATTTTGGAATGAGGCAGGAGAAACTCAAGTATTTGGTCCGGATGTGTTGCAAGAAGCCGAAAAGCAAGTCCAAATAATTTGTGAAAACTTGAGGGCTGCCCAATCAAGACAAAAAGACTATGCGGACAACAGGAGAAGGAAATTAGCCTTTGAAATAGGAGATTTTGTTTACCTCAAGGTGTCACCAATGAGAGGTCATAAGAGGTATAACATAAGAGGCAAGCTAGCACCTCGTTATATTGGACCATTCAGGATTTTGGACAAGAGAGGAGAAGTAGTGTATAAGTTGGAGATGCCAGCTCATCTATCGGATGTCCATGATGTATTTCATGTTTCCCAGCTCAAAAAGTGCCTGAGAGTACCGAAAGAACAAGTGCCAATGGAAGGATTGGGATTAGAGGCGGATTTGACTTATGTCGAACAACCGGTCAAAATCATGGAAACCAAGGAGAGAGTCACAAGGAACAAGGTTATTAGATGATGTAAAGTTCAATGGAAGCACCACACAGAAAAAGAAGCAACGTGGGAATTGGAAGATGATCTCAAGAAGGAATTTCCATATCTCTTCTCTTCCGTGTCGAATCTCGAGGGCGAGATTCATTTTAAGGAGGGTAGGTTTGTAACACCCTCATTTTCATGCATCATTCCCTACATACATTCATATACATGTTTAACATTAATCCACATAAAGAGGAACAAGTTTAAAAATTATTTGGAACAAAACTGCACTTAAAATGCTGAAAAGTGCGGACTAGTCCGATTTTGGTGAGGACTAGTCTGATTTCTCTCTGACTTCAAACGGACTTATCCGTTTTTGCTGCAGACTAGTCCGATTTTCCCTCTAGACACTTTTGGACTTGTCCGATTTTATGCGTACTAGTCCGGTGTTCCAAGAATCCTTGAAATTTTGCTAAGTCCCTGGACTTGTCCAGACTAGTCCGGTGTCCCAGCGGACTTGTCCGTTTTCCTCTCTGACTAAAGTCGGTCTTGTCCAATTTTTGGCCAGACTTGTCCGATTTCTTTCTGACTAACTTCGGACTAGTCCGGTCCTTTTTGGACTTGTCTGATATTTCGCGACTATGAATTGATCTTTTGTTTTATGACTTGTTTCTTGGGTTTCATGTCAAGTGGTCCTAGGGACGTCGTGCCAAACTCTTTTAGAGCCCACGTGGGACTCTAAACCGGCCTCTACTCATCCCAAACTCGAAATCCATCTAACCCAAGCCTCCACCTCTATATAAACAACCCCACCCCTTGGCTTGACATCTATTTTCCACTTTTCCACCCCACCCAAACCCTAGTTCATGGAGAGCTACCATCAAGGAGGGAGGAGGAGATCCCAAGCAAGAAGAAGAAGTGGCGGAAACGAAAGAGGATCAAGATCTCCATCAACTTCGAGTTCTTCATCAACAACCCACCATCAAGTTCATCACCAACCTTAGATCATCAAGATCCAAGTGCTACCTCCAAGTTTCTCGATTCTTTGGAGTCCTAAACACCTGGTATACCTTCTATTATCTTTTTCTTACGTGAATTCAACCCCAATTCTCTAAATTCACGTCGATCTAGAAACCCTAATCTGCTATTCTCGCGCAGTGCGGACTTGTCCGGTCCTATGCGGACTAGTCCCATTTTCCTAGTTAATTTCTATTGAATTAATCCTAAAATAAGACCTAATCAAATCCAAACCTGTATAAACTTTTTAAAATCTATTAGAACTAGTTAATTATCATTTAAAAGCAATCTATTAACAAGTTCTACCTTGCATTCGCATCAATCATGCATATCATGTCATATTGAGTAATATTTGTGCACTCTTTGATTGTGTTTCTTGTCTTGTATGTCTATTGTGCGGATTAGACGGATTTGCGCTAGAGAGTGTTGCGAAGGATCTTTAGCACCAATATTTTGAAGGCTTTGACCCGAATCAATCCAAGAGCAAGGCAAGTGTCCTTGAAGCATATTGATCCTGTTTTGAAATAAATGTTTTGTTTGCAAACTGCATGCTTGTGTCAATTTGATGGGAATCCTATGATAGAAAGTTTACTAGCTTTGTTTAACCACCCTTGTCACCTGGGATATATGGTAGAGAGTCGGGATGAGATTTTTACCTTTTTGCTTCGCTTAATTAATTGGGATGGAGGAACAAGTACACTACTTAATTTAATTATGCATTAATGAGATTTTGGTTGACATGAACTGGTTAAATCTGATATGGTATTGGGTGATCTAAGCAAGCCTGGTATGTGGATGGGTGGGATATTATGGTGGTTGTGCTTGCTTTAGATCTAAGGACCGGTTCGTGGAGCGACCATCCAGTATTTACAGTGCCACCACCAGGCAAAGTATGGGTGCAGCATAGCTGATTAATTAGGGCTTTGCCAGTGCTATTTGGACCATTAAGGATGTTGGGGAAGGGGTAGTCGGATTGGGTTTGTTGATGATTGCTGGGACTACCCTGGGATCCGAATGGCTCAAGAGGGGGCCCTTGGTTGAAGATGTGCTCAGTTGGAGACATCGCCACTGGTGAAACCTCACTGGGGTCTAAATAGACTAGTAAGCCCTTTGTAATCTCTTGGCCACACACCTATGGAAGTGTGAGACAACATAATTAAGATTCTATAGTCATCGAAAGGTGATGAAATCACAAACACGTGGGTAAAGTGGTACAACCTCTGTAGAGTGTGTCTAAAACTATTATGATAGTCATGCTCCCGGTTATGAGCAACCTAGACCCTCACATGATTAGAGGAAACTTGGGATTTTAGATGGTTTGTTGGTTATGGTGATGGTTTGGTAATGGTTATGGATGGTTATGAATTAATTTCTGGTATTGAATATGGATGTTGGTATATGATGATGGATATGGAATATGGAATGGTATTATGATAACTATATGGCTTATGATGGGTTTATTTCATATACATGTAATATATTGCTTTTCAAATATTTTAGTGTACTTTTCAGCACTCAACCATTATTATATTCGTCATTTGAATCAGCCACATGTCATACTTTCCACACTTGCTGAGTACGACATGTACTCACTCTTGCAATCACCCAAACAGTTGTAGGTCAGGATTGGGAGTTTAATGGCTATAACGCGGAGTTCTAAGTTGTGTCTACCGTCAGCTTTGCATGTGGTGTTGATTGGAGCTGCGCTACCCTATCGCTTATGCTGCCTAGCTGTTTAGTTGCTTAATTTGTTTATTTCCGCTACATTAGTTGAACATGTCATTAATATTCATTAGAACTTTTATTCGAGGATAATATGGTTTGTGTAATAAAATTTGGTTAATTAATCTTGTTCTGTGGTAATTTTCTGTATACTCTTTTGTAAATGCACTTGTGTATGTGTGTTGAACATCCTGGGTACACATATGCGTTCACTTGGTTCATTTTCGGAACTGGGTGTCACAAGCTCTCAACGCACGAGCAAAAAAAACCTTTGATGCAGCAGCGCGCAAAGTTGTGAATGATATGATGTACAATGGACGAATCGTGGCTGTGTTCTTGTACTATAAGGAGATGCTTGGACAGATGACGAAAAAGAATATGAGGGCTTCAAAAATTTACGTAGAGGAGGATCAATACCGTTAGGTAATGATTCCTTGGATGGTTAAGTTCCCCAATGCTTATTATGCTTTATGTGGTTATTGGGAATCGAGGGAGTTTCGAGATAAATCTAACAAAAAGAGAGTCAATCGTGAGGTCGCTGGTCCATGCCTCCATTGTTATGGTGGAGATGGTCATCTTCGTCTTTCAAAACGCATGGTGAGCTTAGCACATTTACAATTTGTTCATATTATATTTTTATGCATTCATGCTTCTACTGTTTCTATGTAGGCTGTTCAAAGTGGTGAGGAGCCTTCTTTTGTCGATACTTATATAAGAGGGCATAGGGGCACCAACAACAGTCACTTGTGCACTGGGCAGCCACTCAAAACTTGGTGCATTATACTAGTCAAATTCATGTTTGAACAATTAAATTGTTGTATAGTTGTTTTACAATTAAGCTTTGATGCAGGAGAAATATGATCGAGAGATGGTTCGTCGTCATGGACAAGATTGTGATTGGAGAAAGGAAAACATCGACGTTGTGGCTTTGTACAATTCTAGTGGAGGAAAGCCTCACGAGAGGTATATATATTTCATTTTTCTAAATTGTTACTATACTCACCACACTTCTGAATATGTATCAGTATAACATGTATCGTTATTGATCGCTAGGGGTCGTCCTCAAGGCAACAACACGTGCAGAGTCCTGGTACAAATTTGCACACTCCGTCTCCAGGGGGACAGGATGGTGGTAGCAACTAGTACAATGTAAGTATCCTGTTGTTTCATGTCTATGTTTCACACACGGTGAAAGTGCATCTAGAAATCCCCATGGGGTTTGGATGATTGATGACGACAATTAAGAGATTTATGAGTTGAGTTGATCTTAAGCACAGGTGTTATGGTTGAAATAAGACAAAATCCCTCAAAAGGAAAAGGTCGAGACGGGCGTCAAAGACTCAAGCATAGAAATTAGGGTTTCTATGGTGTTGAGCTTATATGATTCGTATCTTGTGTGAGGGTGATTGTATCATGTGCATTGAGATCATTCTAGAGGGCTCAAAGTGGTGGTTGAGAGAAAAACTTAAGTGAGAAGCCAAAATGAGGTAAAACCCTAGGAAGACGGACTAGTCCAGACCTCAAGGCCGGACTAGTCCGGCCATGGAGAGTAGTTCGTTCTAAGTCGGACTAAAGGTCTCTGGAGGAGATCGGACATGTCCGTATGGGTACGGACTAGTCCGTTCATCCCTTAGTGGAGTTGGAGCTAAGTTCCCGAAAATCAGACTTGTCTATTTTGGAACGGTCCAAAGCTCACTAGAAAAGTTCGGACTTGTCCGTGGTGGTGCAGACTAGTCCGTTTGTGATTTGGTGTGAGAGAAACCGAGCAAACCCTTGATGGTCGGACTAGTCCGCCTCCTGTGGCCGGACTAGTCCGGGCCTACCCAGTTGAGTCCGCCTCCTACTGAAACAAATGCATATGAGAATCTAAACTATTTGTGACTATTGGAGATTTTCTAATCTGAACTTTGATAGTTCCAGTAGGAGGAAAAACATGGTAACAGATATGAGAGAATAGCAGTAGATATGACAATTGTCACCAGCAGAAACAAAATATAGTTTCTAAAGATTATACCCTTTTATTGGGACAGTGTTAATTGTAGGGCCTTTTTGTAATAAAAAATGTTTTGATGATTGATCCCATTTTCAATCTTTGCATGTTTGTCACTACATGTTCTATTGGTATAGAATACAGCCACATATTCTGTGTTGGCAAGAACCTCTAAATATGTTTTTTTATGAAGTTTCCAATTTTCCAACTTTATCCGATTTTTACCAGATATGCACCCATAGAATAAAGGTTCTTTGAAGATGGTGTAGCTCATTTTACGACTGTTGTGATTTAAGTGTAGCTCTTAGGTGAAATCATCCGTTTTTATACTGATGAAATCCTTCCCCATTCAGATTTTTTATATTCATACCAGAAACTTGATATCATGCTCTTAGGTGCATGTAGCAAGCTATTTATAGTCAAGGCTACATCCTTGTCCCACTACAGGAAAAGCGATCATTTGCGACGGCTACATTTATTTGCGACGGCCGGTCGTCGCAAATAGAATAAATTGCGACGGCCGGCCCCCGGCCGTCGCAAATAACATCCTATTTGCGACGGCCCACCCCAGAGCCGTCGCAAATAACAACTTATTTGCGACGGCCAACCCTAGTGCCATCGCAACTAAGGCAGCCGTCGCAAATAAGTGATTACTTGTGACGGCTGCTAAAAGGGCCGTCGCAAGTAACATTAATTGCGACGGCCATATGGCCGGGCCGTCGCAATTAGTGGGCCGTCACAAATAGGGGCCTTTATCCCGATCCGACACTTCATTCTCGAACACTCGACCTGCCCCGCCGCCTTCCCGCCGCCCTGCCGCGCGCCGTCGCCGCCCCGCCGTCGCCGCGCTGCCGCCGGCCCGCCGCCCCGCCGTTGCCGCCCCGCCGTCGCCGCCCCGGCTCGCTGCCCCGCCGGCGTCGCGCCCCCGGTGTCGGCTCCCCCGGTCCGTCGCGCCTCCGTCGACGGCTCGCCGCGCCCCCGCCGCCCCGGCCCGCCGCGCCCCCATCCCTGAGCCGTGTTGGTGCCCCGCTCACGGCGCCGCCCCACCGCTGGCCCGCCGTCGCCGGCCCACCGCCGGCCCGCTGTGTAAGTGGCTTCACTTCTTTGTTTTGTGCATTTTTGTTCATTTGTTAGTGTTGTTTTGCTGGGGAAGTAGAATATAAAGCTTAGAATTATGCTTGTTGGGATCATGTCCTTATATAAGGTTGGTGGTGGGTTCGTTTGGTGTTGGGATCAGGACATGTGATCGGCGTGGAATATTTTTTTGGGATCCGGCAGGATCATACCGGGTGGATCATGTTGTGAACATGAGTGTATTATAAATCTGGATGAAGCAGGGTACTTTAATCAAGATCAGAACCGAAAGCAGAACGCGAGTCTTGGGTTCGAGTTTTTTCGAGTTAGCTATGCATGATTAGATCAGCTCGTTTCTCCTGTTAAAGCATGTTCAATCAGCAATTGCAGTCTTGCTTAAATTAAACTTTTCTCATTGAAATAAGTTGCAAGTAATTCCTCCTGGGAGAGACGAAGCAGGGGCACAGCAGTACAGCAGGCCTCAGGTTGGGCCATAAACAACAACTCAAGCCATGAAGCTCATCTCGAACTCGTCGTCGCCAACCATCATGAAGTGCGACCCCTGATCGATAACCTTCTTGCCCTCCGCCGTGGCCCGGCTGAAGTGCTTGCACGGGCTCACCTCGAACTCCATGTGGGCCGTCTGCATCGCCTTGAGGTGCAGGTTCTCGAACGCGATCAGCTGGCTGGCCGGCCTGCCGCTACCGTCCGTGCCGTTGTTGGGCCAGCGCAGGAACAGCAGCACCGGGTGCTTCCCGTCCATGGGCCCGTGGTTCTGCACTCGCACCACCGCCGGGAACTTGAGCCGCTCGCACGTCTCCGAACCCATCTCCTCCACGTTGTAGCTCACCGTGCCAGCCGTCGCCATCGCCTTCAGGCCACGGATGATGTCGTTCATGGAAGAAGGCGGCTTCATGGCCTTGGTGACGAAGCTTAGAATTATGCTCGTTGATTCATATCATAAAATTGCTCAAGTGCCCTGTGAAAGTCGGCTTTGATGATGGGTCAGCAGTGCGCAATGAAAAGTCCTGTGAACCCATCTGGCCCAGGAGCTTTCTCTTTGGCATTGCCTTGATCACTTTGTTGAACTTCTTCCTCACTGAATGGGACATCCAGATGGTCAAGGTTCTTACGTTGCCAGCCCAAGTTAGCCAAATGCAGTCTATGCTGTTGAGGCTTATAAGAGCTATGATCTTAGCTATGATCTTGCACGAAAAAAGGACTCTGCCGCCGCGCAACAGCAACCGTTGCCCAGTATGTCATCGCCGGCCAGCAGCCAGTGAAGACACGGCCTGCTGCGCTTGTTGTGATGCAGACGCACGGAGACCGAGCACAGCTAGGAGCTACAATGCTTGTGGTGCAGACGCGCGGAGACTAGAGTAACCTCTTAAGCTGAAAATAGGTTATTATCCATTGTGTTTTAGCGAGTGAGGGACTTGCTTCTAGATCAACCAAAAGCATCATAATATGGTGATCTAGGTGGTCCAATTATATTCAGTTCTTTGAGTGCTCTAGCTGTTTTTATCAAATCGGTCTTGACATAATGCATTTTTTTTACATTGCTCAGGTCCCCTCCCCACCGTGCACACTAAAATCCACTTCACTGCTCAGGTATGGCACCATCATTCTTCTCATATTGTATATGACAGAGTACAGTGCTTTTAGCTGTATATGATGACTTGTTGCTCTTACAGTAGCTGTCCTGATATGTATAATGTTTCAACTGTTTTTTTTTAACTTTTAGTGATGTAACACATTTTCTTTAGATTTGCATCACCATGTTACTAGTTCAGCCTATGTCAAGTGTGTGATCTAGATGTTGCTAGATGATTATGTTTTTTTAGGTTTAGATAACTTTTTGTCATGCTTTGGTAAATATGTTTATTATGCAGGTTACTAGAATTAATAATTTTTTCTCTTATTCTTTTGATTGCGTGAGTTTTTAGAATTAATAGTTTTTTTTCTATTCTGTTTAGTGTATGTTTGGACTTTTGTGCATTCAGATAATGTTTTTGAGTGACTACTTAATATATATAAATAAAGGGGTTTTGGGCCGGCTCGGACCAACCCGGAAGGGCACGACACGCAATAAGTGTGATCGTGCCGTGTAGACCATAGTAGTCAAGGCGACATGGAAGCGAACGGGTTGGTAAGGACGTCAATGACCCGCAATTGCGTGGACGGTGGAAATGGATGTGGAATTGTCATCTAAGACCAACTTTCCTCTCACTCTTTCTCTAGTTCTTTCCTCTCTCTTAAATGACCCGAAAATGAAAATGAGCAACGTAACCTATAGCAATGTATTACCCGTTTTGGATCGGCACGTCTCACATGCCATTGGCATGTGAGACGTGCAGGTTCGGAAT
This sequence comes from Tuctoria greenei, assembly GCA_036927565.1. Classification (NCBI taxonomy): domain Eukaryota; kingdom Viridiplantae; phylum Streptophyta; class Magnoliopsida; order Poales; family Poaceae; genus Tuctoria; species Tuctoria greenei. Next base: position 105,345,467 of record JAYESD010000004.1, on the reverse strand, counting down.
TGTCCCTTTTTGGACAGCCTCGGAGTGACCAAGGGGGCGTGGCTTGTGACGAGGCGCGGGTCCGGATTTGGACGAGATTTTGGTGGCGTAACCCTGTTGTTCTCTGCTGCACTATTTTTGAGCGTGCAGTGGAGAACAGCGGGGTTATGCTGCCAAAATTTTGTTCGAATCCGGATCACGCGTCTCCTCATGAGCACGCTCCGCTCGGTCACTCTTGGGTGGGTTTAGGATCTATCTGCCTAGGTTGTAGGGCCGTGACATAACACAACAATACATTAACGACAATTTCTTTCGCTTTAAACTGCAGAGTCAAACATGGGTGAAGACCGCAGTTGGATGTATACTGGCTGGAAGAGCAGAACTGGTGGTCACTCCGATGAGTGGTTTATCAAGTTAGATCAATTTTTGGATCGAGCATTTTTGTTGTCAACGGAAGATATGGTGCGGTGCCCATGTACAAAATGCCGGAACACCAAGTTTTTGAGAAGATTGGAGCTTTCGTTTCACTTATGTCGAAACGGTTTCACTCCACATTATGAAGTGTGGACCTTTCACGGCGAGACTAATTCTCGAGTCATAGCCGAAGTGGATGAGGATGATGATATAACAGAGGTTGATAGGATGGATGAGATGCTAGAAGCTCTTGAAGTGGAGGATCCTCTTACAAATGAGGCAGAGAAGTTCTTCGAGGAGCTGAAGAAATCACAAGAGCCGTTGCATGAACACACGGCTGTGACCGTACTTGCTTTCTTGACCAGATTTATGGCAATTAAGTCCAAGTACTTTTTTCCATCAACTGCTACAATGATCTCATGAAATTGATCTACGATATCCTTCCACAACCTCACAAAGCGCCACCAGATATGTATCAGTCAAAGATCAAGATATCTGGTCTCGGTATGAAGTATGATAAAATCGATGTGTGCCCAGACAACTGCATGCTATTCTAGAAAGAGCACACCAATGAGAAGATGTGCTTGAAATGTGGTAAATCGAGGTATGTCGAAGTTGTTAATGACGATGGCGATAATGTGATGACAGATGTCGCACATAAGCAGCTTCGTTACTTGCCTGTGACACCTCGGTTGAAGTGGATGTTTCTTTAAAAAAGAACCACAAGACACATGAGATGGCACAAAGAAGGTAAACGTGAGAACAAAGAATTCTTGACGCATCCGTCTGACGGTGATGCATGGAAGGCGCTAGACCGTTTCGATCCAGACTTTTCTCGTGATGCGAGGAATGTTCGCATCGGATTAGTGACAGACGGATTCTCACCGTTCAGTACGAACGCCACGCCATACTCATGTTGGCCTGTCTTTGTCATTCCGTACAACCTGCCACCTGCTTTTTGTACGAAGAACGAGTTCATGTTTCTCAGCCTCATTGTACCTGGACCTGATCATCCTGGGTCACGTCTCAACGTGATGTTAAAACCACTGATCGAAGAATTGAAAGTCTTGTGGACAGGAGTCGAAGCGTACGACAGTTACAAGAAGCAGAAATTCAACCTTCGAGCTGCTTATTTGTGGTCCGTCCATGATTTGCCGGCATGCGGCATGTTTTCCGGATGGAGCACTCACGATTGTCTGACGTGTCCGATATGTGCTTCAGACACGGATTGTCTTTCGACTAACTCATGGAGGCAAAATATCTTACTTCGATTGTCACAGACGTTGGCTGCCCTCGAATCATATATTTAGGAAGTAGAGGCATGTCTTTCGAAAGAACGATGTTGTCACTAAAGGACCACTGAAGCGTCTCAATGGGTCAGAAATTTCTGATATGTTGGACAAACTGGTGCCTGATGAAGGTCGTCCTGGATATTTCGTAGGTTATGGAGAGGAACATAATTGGACTCACATATGTGGACTTTGGGAGCTACCATATGTGAAGTCGTTGATTCTAATGCACAACATTGATGTCATGCATCAAGAGCGTAATATGAGCGAAAGTATCATAAGCACTTGCATGGATATGCCTGGCAAAACGAAAGACAATTATATAGCTAGACTAGATTTGGCAGACATTTGTCACCGTCCAACTCTTGAAATCTCTGAAAGTCGTGGAAAGCCACGTGCTTCTTTCTGTCTTCGATTGAAAGAAAAGAAAGAAGTTATGAAATGGATGAAAACTTTGAAATTCCCAGATGATTACGCAGCTAGCCTGAAACGAGCCGTAAATGTTAACACAGGAAACCTCACTGGGTTGAAGAGTCATGATTATCACATTATAATGGAAAGACTCCTACCTGTTATGTTCCGAGGCTATCTAGATGATGCGGTGTGGAAGGTTTTAGCCGAGCTCAGCTATTTCTATAGACAGCTTTGTGCTAAAGAAATCAAGATCGGGATGATGGATAAGTTACAGAAGGAGATACCCATACTTTTATGTAAGATGGAAAAAAATTTCCACCGGGTTTCTTCAATCCAATGCAACATCTGCTTATCTATCTTCCATTCGAAGCTAAAGTTGGCGGTCCTGTGCAATATAGGTTGGTGTATCACATTGAAAGAGTGCTACGATATCTGAAACCAATGGTTGGCAACAGGGCAAGGGTGGAAGGGTGCATCGCTGAAGCATATGCTCTTAAGGAAGTAGGATACTTTTCAAGTGTCTACTTTGCGGAAGAAAACAATATCAATACTTCGGCGATGCGGTACAATGTGGACGAAACACCCCCTCTAAGCGACCTTTCCATTTTTCAAACGAGAGGCGCCACCGTTGGTAGCTACACGACCTACATGCTATCCGAACAGGAAAGGACTGTTGCTTTACTCTACATGTACGCAAATATAGAAGGCATGCAAGAATACTTCAAGTAAGTGTTTATCCTACGTTTATGCTAATCGACATATTTTGCTACACATGTAGTCTAAAAGATGTTTTTTCATGTTCAGCGAGTTCCACAGACAATATTGGCCACATAGGCATCAACCTACGGCCAAACAAGTAGAAGTGATGCGAAAGGAAGGAATAAATGGGGGGGGGGGCAGAGTTTTCTATCTTGGTTTCGAGATTATGTAATATTCTCTCGTCTTCTATGTATTATAAATTACAATTATTAAAGAAGTATTATGTAATATTCTCTTGTCTTTTATAACAGTGTCGAACTCACAATGTCCATGAAGATTTGCGGCAGCTATCTTATGGATTGGTGAATGTTAGAAGCTATGGTCGATATGACATAAATGGCTTCCAATTCCGCGCAACTCATTTTGAAGCTCATCGTCCTCTCGCGGCAACATCAAATTCTGGTGTTGTGACGAGAGTAATGGACACTCAAGAGAATTAACCGATTATTATGGTATCATTAACAAAATTCTTGAATTTACTTTTACCGGAAATAAGACCCTTCGAGTTGTCTTCTTTGACTGTGACTGGTTTGATCGTACTCATGGAACTCGAGAAAACCAATTTGGAATGGTGGAAGTGAAACATAAGGACCGACTACGAGGTTACGATACATTTGTTCTTGCGCATCAAGTTGAACAAGTGTATTATCTACCTTATCCATGCACGAAGCTCAGTGCTTGGTGGGTGGTATATAAGGTGAATCCTCGTGAGCGGCTATATACTCCTGGGGATGATGGTTACCATGATAGCGAAGACGTTGAAGAAGTGTACCAAGAAGAAGAGTTGTCAGACACTTTTATCGTCGAGCTTGGTGCAGGACTCGATCAATTAGTTGGAGATGTTGAAGACGTTGAAGATGTAGAGGCATATGATACGCGGAAACGAAAATTAGAACAGGCCACGATGGAAGATCGTTGGGCTGGTTTAAGGAGTAGGGCACAGGCACATGACAATGATGTTGATGAATTTTGAAAGTGACTACAAGTAATATTTTCTTGAAGTAGTAACATGAATTTTGTATATTTTATTTGCATATTTACTAATTATCTAATTACAACAGGATGGCGTCAAAGAAGGGTAAGAAGGTGCCACCGACGAGGGGATTCTACCCCTCTAGACCTGAGGACGCTTTCATTGGTGCCTCGTCGACTGGCAGCAGACGCTCTCAGCTGCTGGGGCGCGTTCAGACCAGCTCTAGAGCTTCGTCGCAGGTAAGTGTCACTCATTTGTGACAAATTCTTTAAATTCAAATTCACATTAAACTTACTTATGAATCATTTGAATGTTGTAGTCCTCACCGGCTGACTCAGAGGCTGCGGCGCCTTCGGTGAGCCAGCCCTCGGGGAGGCAGCCCTCGGCGAGGCAGCCCTCGACGAGTCAGCCCTCGGCGAGTCAGCCCTCGGCCAGCCAGCCCCCGGCTGGCGATGATTTTGTTCCTGAGGCCTTTGACTCGGCTGGTGAGGAGCCGTCTGGGTCACCTGACGTGGCGCCCCAGCAGACGCGGAGGACGAGGAGGACTCACTTTGTCAGTCCTCCCGCGGTCCCTTCAAAGAGGAACGTGATTCGTCCAGTCGGAGACAGGTAATAAAAATTATAGTGTTCAATTTTAATTTCTTTTGATTACTTAAGTAATGAATGAATAAATATCTTACAGGGCTTGGGACGACACGTCTTTCACCGGTGAGAGACACCATAGACCGGTGAACGGTGTCCTCGGGTCCATAGTGCGTTTGCACTATCCCGGGGTCATCGATGGGGTGCCTGCACTTTCGTGGGAGGACTACGCACGCGTCCATCACCAGGAGCACGGCAACCTTCAGGAGGCCGTATGGGCCGATTTTATGGTAAGTATGTTAAAAAAGTTTCTAAGTTTCAACTCTTAAACTCTTTTAGTGAACATCTCTTCAATATATTCTTTATCGCAGGCAAGATATACTTTAGAGGACCCGAACGACCGTCGCCTGTTTGAGGATGCGAGGCGAGTGTTTCACTTCAACGGTACCAAGGCGCTTCGACAAGCTTTGTCAAACGCCCATGTTCAAATTATTAATGAGCACTTGAAAGCGAACCAGCAGCACGTGCTACACTTCCGGCAAGAGAGCGAGAGGCACCTGACGGAGGAGGAGTACACGCAGGTACGTGGAGTGTTCGTACGTGGAGTGTTTTTAAGTATTTTTTTCTGATAATTTCCTCGATGGTATTTTTAACGACTTCCAACTATGTGCAGGGCCACGTGAGTTGGTTGCAGGGTCGGACCGATGCATTTTGAGCCCTTTGTCGCTACTGGGCTAGCGATGAGTTTAAAGCTAAGTCTAAGAAGGCTCGAGACTGCAGAGGGGTCGAGGGGAAGAGCAGGCACGGGCAAGATAACCACTTGCATTTAGCTAAACACATGGTAAGTGTGTGTAACTTATGTTTATATATTAATAATATATTGTTCGTACTAACCCGTACTACAGGAGCGCGAGACGGGGGTGCCGCCCACCCCTGCTGAGGTCTGGAAGAGAGGTCACAGGGACCCTTCTCAGCCGACGGGGTGCAGTCAGGCTGTAGCCGAGCGGTTGGTAAGTTTAGAAATCATTCATATTAAATATAACTATATAGATTGTTGAACTTAAACGATTTTCTTGTTTTGCAGGCTAAGTACGCGGAGGAGGCTAGGAAGATACACGGCAAGGATTTCGATTGGGAACGTCAACCGATCGATCCTCAAGCCGCATATGCAACCGGTGGTGGAAAAGCACACGGAAGGTGAGTTTACAAGTCATTTTATCGTTTTCAATTCAAAGTATTCAAGATATTTCAATTTCATATTACTGACTCTCTTTTTTATAGGCTAGCCATATTCGACGGAGTTGTCGACTCAAGGGCGGGGAGACCTGCGAGAGGCAGCTCCTCGCAGGCTTTGTCGGTGGGCACGGCAGGTCGCCGCGTATCGCAGAGGGACATTGAGATGCAGTCCCTCCGAGAAACTGTAGAAGAAAATGAAAGGCGACATGAGGAGGAAAGGAGGGAGGCGGAATGCCAAAGGATCGCGATGGAGGCCACGATCCAAACCCAGGTAGCAACGTTGGCGCAGATGCGGGAAGCAATGGAGGTAACAAAATAAAAACTAAAATTCTTACTAATTCAGCGTAAATGACTTACTAATAGGTAGCATTTAATGTTTGCAATGACAGGCTATGGCTCGGGCGCAAGGTCTGGGAATCCAGCTATCGGTACTACCACCGGTCCTTCCAGGCGATCCTTCTTCAGCGGGTCAGGTAAGTTTCTATGTAATCCTTCTTCTCCAGCGTAATAAGATTGAGATAGATGAAAGAGAGAGATAGTTAGATAGAAGAAAATGATTGAGATAGAAGAATGATAGAGATAGAAGAAAGAGAGACAGAAGAAAGAGTGAAAGATAGATAGAGTAGGATAGGAATGAAGAAAGAGAGTAATATGTAGATGGAGATAGAGAGAGGGGAAGATAGAGGGAGGGAGATGTAGATGGAGATAGAGAGAGGAAGATAGAGGGAAAAGGATAGCAATAGAGAGATAGAGTGAGAGAGAAAGATAGAGTGAGAGACAAAGAGAGAAATGAAAAGAGAGAGGAAGAGAGGGGATCTAGATGAAGATAGAGGGAGAGGAAGGGAGGAAGAGAGATGTTGATGCATTTATATTCTAACTCCAAGTTTCATTAATTGCAGGGATCCGCGACGGCTGCACAAACGCCGTCGCCGTCGCTACCGCTGCCTGGAATGAGGTGCGACGACGACTTCGACTTCGGAGGTGGCTCCGGAGGTGGCTACGGAGGTCAGATAGGCGAGTGAGCCCTTTTGTTTGCTTTGTTGATGATGATGTGAGATGTATTGGAATTTATTAGTTTGTGATTGTGATGATGTTTGCTCTGTAATGATGATCTTTGCTTTGTGTATATACTGTGTGTATTGTATCTGTTCTGTGATTCTAGCCATCGAGCCGGGTAGTATTTTCTGTTTCTAAAAAATAAAAAACCTTATTTGCGACGGCTTTTTATACAGTACCGTCGCAAATAAGGTTACAGGCCGTCGCAATTAAGCCACTGCTATTTGCGACGGCTGGGCTGTCGCAAATAAGGTTTAATTGCGACGGCTGAAAATAAGCTTTAATTGCGACGGCATGGCCATCGCAAATAAGGTTGCAGGGCCCACCGGCCCGCGGCAATAACTTGCGACGGCCCTTCCTAGCCGTCGCAATTAAGGTTATTTGACGGTGGCCATCGCAAATAAGCTTAATTGCGACGATTTATTTGCGACGGCAAAAAACCGTCGCAAATAAAGAAAGCCGTCGCAAATCGCTTATTTTCTGTAGTGTCCAAGAAAATTTTAGGCTGATTGCTTGAAAGTTATTTACAGATATCTCCACAAAAAAGATTGAACAGCTATTAGTGACATCTTTGATGGAAATTTGAAATTGAAGCCCAATATTCGCAGCATACAACAGCACCGACTAGAAGAGAATGATGGGGTTGGAAGCTGCTGATCATCAATCAGTAGTGCATTTGAAAAACATGCATTTGAAATCTGCTACACCCTTTAACATGCATTTGAAATCTTCTGCACCTATCTTTTTTTTTGTTTTAGTGTTGCAGCAATAAAAAGAGATCATATTGTGTGATTTGTTTTTGTTTGCAGACTATTTCGAGGCCTAGGTTGAAGCATCGGGCATGTCGGTTCATGGAACAGAGGTTTGGCAAGCTATATGATATTTTAGTTCCCTTGTATTGTGCCTATGTTGATGAAGTCTTGGTGCTGTTAAGTTCAGTTATCAGTTGTGTTAGTTTTGTGGAACCATATGTAATGGATTTGATGGTTTTAATGTGAATGTGAACATTCTTGTTAATTGTGATGTGTTTACGTGTTGTCAAGATTGGAAATGAGATGTGTATATGCTGGAAACGAAAAAAATATATTTTCTGTTTTTGAATGTGTTAGAACAAAATAATATGCAGGTTTATAAACTACAAATATCATGTATTTTCGTGGGCCTGTAAGCTACCCACAAAACTAACGCCACAATATTTTTGTCAGCCTCGCAGATACCCACAAAAATAATGCAATAATATTTTCGTCAGCCTCGCATATACCACGAAAATAATGCCAAAATATTTTCGTCAGCCTAACAGGTACCCACAAAAATAATACCGCAGAATTTTCGTCAGCCTTTCATAAACCCACAAAAATATTGCAACAATATTTTCTTCAGCCTTTAGAAAACCCACGAAAATAATGCCACAATATTTTCGTCAGCTTATTAGTAACCCACAAAAATAAGACCACAATCGTCAGCTTATTAGTAACCACGAAAATAAGACCACAGTAGTTTCGTCAACTTGTTAGTAACCTACGAAAATATGGTTATTGTCGTCAGCCACTTCTAGCCAAAGAAACTAAAGCTATTTTCATCAGTCCTTCACGAAAATACGATTATTTTCATTTACTTATGCGCGTCGGCTGGTTACCTATGAAAATAGGTCACTGCAACAATAAACCTCATTGCAGGCGGCTCCAAACCTATTATCACATGCGGTTTTTAAAACCACCTGAAACAAAGAGCCTGTGATAATTCGCAATTTCACAGGCGGAGAAGTGAAACCGCCTGTGAAGACATATTATCACAGGCGGTTCTTTACTTAGGCTAGCCGCCTGTGAAGATATGTTATCACAGACGGGTCGTGCAGCATATATAACCGCCTGTGATAATTGTGCTATCACAGGCGGGTCTTGACCTACGTCAAGCCACTTGTGAAGAGTTTATCGCAGCCAGTTTGTACTATAATAGAAACCGTCTGTGATAATTAGGTTATCACAGATGGTTCTTTACCTATATCTAACCACCTGTGATAATTGTTTTTACAAGCAGGTCTAGCCGTTGGTAAATAACCGCATGTGATAAGGTATAACCTATGCAGTACTAGCTGCTGTTATTTCTAATTTCCAGGTCAATTCAATATAATCACAGAAGTCAACAATATCATTACAGAACTCAACAATATCATCACAGAAGTCACTTTCACTAAAATAATATACATATGTACAAGTTACACATACAATTCATCTTATAGTTTACAAGTTTTCACTAAAAATTGTTTCTATTGGCATAGTCGCAAAGTTCTGGCACATCAGCTATTGCACCATTCTCATCAAACAACTCCCCTCTTTTGTGCAAAATTTCGCGACGCACGAATTGACACAGTTTAGGAGCAATCTTGTCGACTACTGCACCAGGAATACTTCTACAAACCGGCCATTCTTCATTTACATTCTTCGTGTGCTGCAATGAAACACATAACAATGTTTAGAATGTGTTGGTTTGAACAATCTCAAAGTATAGATCAAAGTGAGAGTATACATGAATTTATTTGGTATTTTTGGAGCAGTTGTACTATGAGCAAATGAATTTTGAAGTTGGAATCAAAATATGAAAATAATGTTTCCGGTCATATTGAACAGCAGAGAATATAAGTATTAAACTATGCTAGTTACAATGAAAATGAAACTCAAAAGTAAGAAAATAAGATATCGACATTAAGGATAACTTACATCCTCACGATTCACTCTATATTCGCTAGCGGTCTGAAGATGCTCACATACATAATACCCGCATAAGACACTCCCAGCAGGCTGCTTCGGACAAGCATAATACGTTTTAATGTCCAATGCATTCGTATTACAAGGTATCTCACCGACAAGCTGTTCCGCGTAAAACCGCCAAGTGTTGTAATACAAGAAATGTCATATAAAACTTGTCAACACATTCTAAATGTGTGTAAATTAAAATTATTGAATAAACATACAGATTCAAAATGGAAAGGAAATCTTTGTAACGATCTGGTGGGTAATCAGCCGAGTCTAAGACTGTTGCCAAACCCTGCGTTGGCTTGATGAAGATCATTTTATAGTGATTACTACAAACATACAAACAAACGTGTTAACAATTAGGAATAATTGCTATTTCAATGTCATGTGTCGAACTTACTCGAAGTGGTACGAAGCCTTTACGAGGTCCATGCCATCTCCGACAAAGTTAAACATTGCATGTCCTATGTAAGATGCAACTTCTGTCCTTCTATCTTCTTAAGTTTTGCGATTGCTTTTTCAAATTCTTTTTTTTCTTGTGCTTGAACTGTGCTGAGTCTTGATCTGCCTTGACGTCGAATAGTGTATTTGCAATCCGTGTAGGGTCAAGGATACCTGTCTTGCGTTTCATCTTTTCATTATCCATGTATTGCATCCTATTGAAGAAGTCCAGAAGTGTTATAATCTCATGAAATGTGTATGCGTGTAGTAAGAAAAGCAAATGCAAAATATTAGAGGCACTTACAAGCACCAAACGAGTAGCATGTTGATTTCGAGCATGCCCCGATGGAAAATGGTATGCGGCTCTTCAAATAAAATGACTCGTCTATTTGCTCCAGTGCTCCAAAATGCATCTTTTGGAATACGAAATGTGACGCAAGAAAGATCATATTTTGTGCTGGCAAGGATGTAGCACTCATGGATTCTTTTGAGCGGGGCAGGTTGTTTGCTAAGTTGTACGGATGTCATGAACGGATTCCCATTCTCAAATTTAGGAGGAACATCCTCAAGCTTGTATATTGGAACTCCTGGTTTAACTAAAGTCGTCCGTCGATTATACATGACACCGTCTTCTTCCCACTCCTCGATATCTTCTAATGCTGGCTCATGAGAAGAACGAGATGAACTCGATTTTCTAATATTTTCCTTCATAGTTTCCAAATACATTGACACTTCTGATGAAGATTTCTGAATTTCGTATGAGCTAACTTTGATAGGCACTGATGATCGAGGAGTAGTTGTCAGAAGTTGCACACTGGCTTGTTGTTCAACTGATTGCTCTTTACTCCCAGCAGCTGGCTTTAGTACTACTTCAAGCTGTTGCTCATCTGGTTGCTTTTTACTAGCATCAACTTGCTCTAGTACTACTTGAAGCTGTTGTTCAACTCGTTGCTCTTGGATATCTTTACTAGCAAGGTTACTATCATCCTTACTGAGACATAGGGGGAGTGGATCTTCCTGGAATGGGAGTGGATCTTCCTGGACTTTCGCCTTAGAAGATGGGGTTGCAGTATTTCAAGATGCGACGGGGCTAGAAATTGGCTCATCGTCCAACACGATATCGCGTCGGTGCCAAAAGATTAATTGGTTGATAGCCTGCCCCATAGTCGCGATCCCCTCATGTGTTATGTGGTCTATTTCATAATCTTTATAATCATTATCAATGATCTGAAGAACTTGCACCACAGCATAATACAACAGAAGTGGATTCCCGTTGAAGTCACGATCAGGCTTTGCCATAATAATGGCAACCTTTTTGTTTTGTTCCTTGCTCTGCCGATCGGGACAAGAAGACGACAAGATTTGTCGTTAGCAATATCATCGACAGCGAACTTATGGGTTGAACCTGAGTCTGGCACAGAACCGATGCTGCTAGAGTAGGCAGTTGGAGATACCAATTGCTCCTTTGGCACGGGAACCATCGATGTACTTGGTGCCACTAATTTTCCCGATTGTCTAAGTTGTTCCATTATTTCTTGCACATTTTCTTTGACCTTTTGAGCAATTGTTTCATCAAGTGTTTTCTTAAACTTCTCACATCTTCTATATGTGTCTTTATCTTTAGGGAAACCATCTAGCCAAGACATTTGAGAAGAGACTGCTCGAACCCGTCTGCTATGTTCAGGGTTTCCTAAGATAGCGGTAAGTTTGTCATTCTCCCTCTTCGGCTTGAAGAGATCTTTCTGTTGCTTTTCAATTGCTTCTTTAATTTTTTCCTCTACTTCATTCACAGAGTCGGGCTTTTCAAGTTTGCCCTCGCTGGTCAAACCTGACCGAGCAAAGACCCACCGATAAGTTCTCTCATCGCAACCTTCTAACGGGTGAGGATTGCCCTTACTAGTAATTTCGTCTAATATCTTATTCCATTTCTGGACATTGGGGGCATATCCGGCAGACCCCAAGCGATGATGGTATTTGTTCTTTCTGGCATGCTCTGACCTAGTTGCACTTAGAACTTTAGCCTCAGGTGTGGTCTTTTGACGAACAAACTCTTGCCACTGAGCTTGTGTGATTTTTCCCATCTTCCTCGGGCTAGGGACCTTATCAGTCTTAACATAAGCATTCATTTCACTCTTCCAGCCACGAAACTTCTTGCCGCAAGAGACCAATGTTGCTTTCTTTACAGCTTCTTACGTGCCTTTTGGGAACTTGAATTATTTCTTTATCTTTTCTCACAACTCATTCTTGGTCTCTTCAGGTAATTTTTTCCAATTCTCAGTTGTGATCGGCACGAGCTCCCTAACAAGAAAACCGCATACATTTCAGTACTTGGTAACTGAATCCAATGGTTCTTGGGGAAGCCCACCTGGACCAACCCTTGTTATGTACATGATCTGGTAACCTACGAAAATATGGTTATTGTTGTCAGCCACTTCTAGCCGGCGAAACTAAAGCTATTTTTGTCGATCCCCCACGAAAATACAATTATTTTTGTTTACTTACGCGGGTCGGCTGGTTACCTACAAAAATAGGTCCGAAACTGACAAAAATCAATATTTTCGTGGGTTTCCGGCCGAGAATTTTTTTCAAATTCCTGTAGTGTATTTAACTTTGTTGTATTTTTGTTTACATTTCTCTTTTCCTATTTTTATCTCTTTTTCCTTCCATCTTCCTTCATTTTTGTTTGCCCTTTTGTTTCGGGTCTTATGGTTACATTTCTAGCCTACCCAAAGTTGCTTCGGATTTGTTGTTGTTGTTTACATGTACCATCTCCTTTTAGTCTACATGTGATAGTTTCCAGACATTTTTCCCTGCCATATGATACTGCTTCCACATGCATGATAAATAAAATAGTTCAAATTTTTCACATACAGTATGACATATGTTATTTATTTACCTTTAGGGACCCTTTGATGAGCTCTAGCAAACTTCTAATTATTACTTTGTTGTCTTGCATGGGTTCTGTATAGCAATACTACTATTACCTTCCCAACACCCAATCACTTTTGTCTCTTATATAATACATACACTACTACAAAATGCTTCATCGCAGACGGTTCTAAACATATTATCGCATACGGTTTTAAAAACCGCCTGTAACGAAGAGCCTGTGAAAATGATCGATAAACACAGGCGGTGGCATAATCCGCCTGTGAAACTACATTTTCACAGGCGGTTTTTAATAAAAAACCGCCTGTGAAAATGTATTTTCACAGGTGGTTGGTAATAAAAAACCGCCTGTGAAAATGCATTTTCACAGGCGGTCGGTAATAAAAAACTGCCTGTGAAAATACATTTTCACAGGCGGTTTTTAATTAAAAACCGCCTGTGAAAATACATTTTTACATGCGGTTTTTAATTAAAAACCGCCTGTGAAAATGGCTACTGAAACAAAAAAAAATTCACATGCGCCGCCGAGAGTCAGAAGAGGCCGCGCCGCCTGGAGGCCGCCGCGTTGCCGGGAGCCGGAAGAGCGCCGCCAAGTGTCGAAGGAGGTCACACGGCCGAGAGCCGGAGGGGCCGTGCCGCCTGAAGCCCGACGAGGCCGTGCCGCTTGGAGCCGGAGGAGCTGCGCCGTCGAGAGACCGAGGTAGACCGCTCCACCGGGTGCCCGGGGTATACCGCGCCAGATCTGTGCCCGCGCTCACGCCAGCAGGGCGCGCGCTCGCCGGAAGGCGCGCCGGAGCCGCGCTGCCGGGAGCCCGAGGTAGACTGTGCCAGATCCGCGTCCGTGCTCGCGTCGGCAGGGCTCGCGCTCGTCAGGAGGCCGCGTCAGAGCCGCCGAGGTCCGGAGCAACCGAAGTCGCGCTTTAGTCGCGCCTTGAGAGAGGCCGCCGGCAGCCGCGCCGCCGGGAGCCCGAGGTAGACTGTGCCAGATCCGCGCCCGTGCTCGCGTCGGCAGGGCTCGCACTCGTCAGGAGGCCGCGCTGGAGCCGCCGAGGTCTGGAGCAACCGAAGTCGCGCCTTAGTCGCGCCTTGAGAGAGGCCACCGGCAGCCGCGCCTTGGGAGATGCCACCGGAAGCCGTACCTTGGGAGGCTGACGGATGATCACGGACTGAACCGTGGCTGCTACTGTTATAGACACATCTATCGTGCTGCTTCTAAACTGAGTCGTTGGATCGATAAGCAGCGGACTGCGGAGATACGAAGTCCAAGAGTGATCCGTGGGATGAAGCAGCGGACCAATGAGGAGCCATCATTATCACAGGCGGTTTTTATGTTACAGAACGCCTGTGAAAATCATTATATTTTCACAGGCGGTTGTTTGTTACGGGCCGCCTGTGATAATGACTATTATCACAGGCGGTTTTTGCTACGGACCGCCTATGAAAATCATTATATTTTTACAGGCGGTTGTTTGTTACAAACCGCCTGTGAAAATCTATTATCACAGACTGTTATTAACTCATTGGACATCATAGGCGGCACTTTTAATGGACCGTCTGTAAAAAAAATATAGAAGCGCCTGTAAAAATGTTTTTTGTAGTAGTGATATCCTGCTATCCTAGTTACGCTGTTATATACTATATGTTACATCCTTTGTGAATGTCCAGCAAATGACCCACGCAAAGCCCAGGCTGCAGGCCCGGGCACAGGCAAGTGCAGCCTGTGCCTCCGCACAGGGCCCCAAAATTTGCAGGGGCCCAGTTCTAAGCATTTTAGATGGTAAATGGTCTTGTATATTGATGTTTAATTGATTAATTAGTTATTGGCTGTTAGTCTACTATCTCGATAGTTTTCACGATTTTATATTACAGAAACGTGCACCGTAAGGTGCATGCAGTAGGTTAGTAGGTCTGTAGTTGCAGTCACAGTGCACCGTAGAGTCGCAAAGGTCGGCCGTTGATCGCACAGTCGTAGGATTCCAAGACCGCAGTGCTTCAACTTAACTTCAATCAATACAAAAATGTGGTACACGTACCATCATGCTCTCACTGTACTAATTGCATTAACTTTTATTAATTTATTATACCACATGGCATACGTGATCATCTTTTCTAATTTTATATTGTATTATTATAATATATATTGTTATAGATTTATATTTATATTTTTCTATAAAAATATATATATACCCTATTGTAGTATTTCGTACGGGGCCTCCAAATTTACTGGCCCGGCCCTGCCAGGCTGAAGTGAAGAACAGCATGCGAAGGGTGAACAAGTGCATCAGCAAGCAGGGCTCACATCATGTTCTCCATGTCGTGCTCTTTGCTCTATCCTGCTTCTTTTTCTTTTCTTTTTTTTTTTTGAAAAGGGAAACCACCAAGAGCAAAAAGCTCCGACTGTGTAAATATATTAAACTAAACCAAGTTTAATACAAGGTCATCCATAGTGCGAGTTGCACTAAAGGACGGAACAAAGCCAAGTAAATAATTTACATTTGAAAGATTCACTCATTCTAAAAGCCTGGGTATAGCACTCTTCCTTGAATTGTTTAGTCCACAAGGCTATTTCAGGTGAAACTTATCAAATATTTTCCTATTTCTTTGCTTCCAAATTGTCCAGCAAGCTATAATGACAACCTCCAAAAAGAAGTCTTGGTTGAATTCCTCTTTATTCTTAATAAGCATGAAGTAGAATGGGAGATTGAGATGCCACTGAATCCCAATGTTCTGCCAGCAGGTAGAGCTGATTTTACATTCAAAAAAGAGATGCATAGTTGTTTCCTGGCGACATTTTCTGCATAACACACGGCAAATGTCGTTGTTTTCGATTTTACAGTTTGGACGCCTCAATACATTCCGTGTGTTTAGCCTATCCATGAATAGGAGCCAAGCAAACACCTTCAGTTTATTGTTGCACCTGCTCTTCCAAATGTTTGTGAGGGGTGTTGGGGGGTGGATCTTTTGGTAAAATAGGTTATAATATTTTCTGTAGAGGTATTTGCTAGAACCCCAAGTATATGTCCAAGAGTCATTTTCCATGTTTGATAGCTGCACAGAGTCCAGAATATTTTCCATTGTGCTTAGCTCCTGAAAACCTTGCTGAGACAATGGCAAATGGAAAAGTATTTCAACTAACTAATTAGCTATTAGATTTGCCACAGAAATGTTGACCTCTTGCACAAAAGTATAAAGATGAGGAAGCTGTTCTTTCAGTGGTACTCCTTGCTATTTATCCGACCGAAATAAAATGGGATCCCCCTTGCCAAGAATACCTGAAGCAATCTTTTTGAATTGGGGGAGAAATCTGATTATATCTCTCCACCAAAAGGAACACTTGGATGGTTCTTTTTTAGTAGGAGGGATATGTTTATAATGATCGGTCCAGATTAAATGCACCCAAGGGATGTCTTTTTTATTCATAAACTTGTGCAAATTTTTCATAATCAGGGCCTCATTTTGGTGCTTGAGATTAACAATTCCCAAACCCTCTTTACTTTTTGGTCTGGTGCATTTCTCCCAAGCGATTAATGCTTTAGTCCTTGAATCCAAGTCAGAACCATTCCAAAGACAGTGTTTCCTGAGTTTGTCAATATGTTCAAGAACTGAAGAAGGAATTAGAAGAGAACACATCGTGTAGGTTGGAAGGGAAGATAGCACTGAGTTGACCAACTGAAGTCTTCCAGCAGTGGAAAGGAACTTAGCTGTAGCTGACAATCTCCTTTCAGTTTTAGCAATCAGAGGGGTAATGTGCAGCTTTAGGCTTGAGAAGAGATAATGGCCACCCAAGATAGGAAATCAGAAAAGCTTCAATCTGACAACCAAAGACCCCTGCTAGCAGCTCAGCTTTACCAGGACCAACATTTATGAGAACCACTAGATAGCAAAAAACCCTGGAGAATACATTTACAATAAAAATGTTCCCGTTGAGAGTCATGTAAGTGTTGGTGATATGCCCAAGAGACAATCATAATAATTCGGATTAAGGCTTGTTCGATATTTGACCCATAAGCAATTAGAATACTAATAGACTTGCGAACTAAAAGCCCATTAGTACTCCTATAAATATGGAAGTTAAGGTTAGGGGCTAATTACTCCACCACGTGACAGCCCTAGCCGCCACTCCTCGCAGGCCTCATGCCGAGATCCTTGCATGCGGTACTAGCACACCGACCACGGCGTTCCTCCCCATATGTGTGTACTCCATGAAGGCGTTGCTGCTACTGCTGCGCTGATCGGCTATGATCAATGTGATCGTGTATCTGCTGCCGTGACGAGGACGAGAAGGAGACGAACAATATCGTCTACTTCCCCTACACCGATGCGCGTCTAAGTTTCGTTGTGCTACGCGTCTAGTGGTAACAATCTATGACTTCTGTACTCGCATATTTCCTGAGTGATGCGGTAGAATTGCTAGAGTAGTGTATCGCTTATTTTCCGATGGCGGCACCAGAGCCAGGTTGCGTTGTTTTTGGTTTGGATCTTGTTAGTACATGGGATCTACTGCAAACAGGTTCATACGATGAATTTTATCGCATGGTTTTTGGGGTTTGGAATTGGTTAGAGTAGATTGCGATCGTATATGACTAAAGGATCATTTCGTGCTCCTTTTCTGCTATGTGCGCAACATGTCCCTACCGGCTGGAATCATCATCGAGACTAATCATATACATAGCTAACAAATTGAGCCAACAGACCACGGTCATGAGTCGCGATCTCCTCATGAATAACTAGTCACGTTGAAAATCGAGGCATTATGAATGACTCAGATTCAGGTTGATTTAATCAATCCGATGAGATTTTCACAGTGATTTCATAGATGCAATCTATGTAATTCCGTTTGCTATTTGCTATAGCGATTACATAATATTGTTTTGCGCTAGAAATCGTTCTACGCTTAACTCGTTTTTGCAGGGAATGATGTGAACGTTATGGCCTTAATGTGATGTAATGATTTGTGTGTTATATTCATGCAGCCTGCATGTCGCAAATTTAACACAACCGGGTTAAGGTTGTCACATTATTATATAACGACCTGCGTGTCGACCTATGATGCTTGATCTCTCATGCAATTTATTTGGTAGCTATTAGTTGTATTAGCTTCTTTTAAATTCGTGTAGATGTCTTCATGTATGGTGGAGATGGAGATCACCACAAGAAAGGATGCATGGCAGCTCAGATCATGAAGGAACCATGGCGATGGAGACTATTATGATTCTAAAGGTCATACTATTCACAACATGATATGATCATATACCTGTGATATTTATTTATTACTATTCTTTTCATGCTTTTCGTATGGTGGATGTTTTGCCATAATAGAATAGCTTCCCTAACAAAAGTTGAGTATTTGATGCCATTTACCAATAGCTGCACCTATGTTATTTTGATCGTTGTGTGGTAGGTTTGAAAAAGCAAAATACCATCATCTATCATAATGCATAGGGTGAATGTTGGACATTCACATGCATAGTGTTGGTTTACTCAACAAAGCTACAAAACACTTTTGGGCTTTATGGCATAGAGTTGGGAGTAGGGGCATTGGATGTCACCCAACAAACAAGAGTCATATAGGGATATGATTAACAATTGTTGTTCACCTATGTCACTAATTTCCTAGCAGTGAAGCCAAAGCTCACTAGGTATTAGTGAATATGGATCTTGGACCACTATATGTCGTTAGAGGGAGGACAATACTCATATAGTGGTAGTGTCTTTTATTAAATTGTTAATAAAGGATTGGTATATAACATAGTGCTAAACCTTTGCATATTTATTTTCTATTGTAGATCATGTATGCTTGTAACAATTCTGGTTTCAATTTGCGATCTTTGCTTGAAAAGGAAAACCTTAATGGAGCTAACTTTATCAATTGGTACCCCAACCTGAGAATCTTTCTTAGGTAAGAGAAAACCGACTACGTTCTTATGCAACCATACCCTGATGACCTCCCAGCTCATGCAACTATTGTGGCACGTAGAGCTTATACGAAGCATTGCGATGATGCACTTAATGTGATTTGCCTCATGCTCGCTATTATGTCCCCCGATCTTCAAAAACAGTATGAGCATACAAATGCTTATTCTATGATTGCGGGACTGCTTGGAATGTTTGAGAATCAAGCTAGGGCTGAGAGATACAACATATCAAAATCCTTGTTCTCATGCAAGCTGGCGGAGGGTAGCCCGGTCAGCCCTCATGTAATCAAAATGATTGGTTATATTGAAATTTTAGGAAAACTTGGTTCTAAACTCAAGGATGATCTGGCTATTGACGTTGTTCTCCAGTCTCTTCCACCGAGCTACGAGCCATTTATATTGAATTTTCAAATGAATGGCATGGAGAAAACTTTGGTTGAATTGCATGGAGTGCTTAAAATAGTTGAAGAAAGCATTAAGAAAAAAACCACTCATGTGACGATGGTACAAAATGAGAATAAAAAGAGGAAGCGTGTGACACATCCTAAAGGCAAAGGCAAAGGAAAGGTTCCTGATGAGCCTTCAAGCTCAAAGTCTAAGCCAAAGGGCAAATCTGACCCTTCTCCTTATGATGAATGCTTTAACTTTCATGCTAAGGGGCACTGGTCTAGGAACTGAAAGAAGTACAGGATATGAAGAAGAAGGGAAGTGAGACTTCCGCTTTAGGTATAAATGTTACAGAAATTAATATTGCATTATCTTCTAGTGAATCATGGGTATTAGATACTGGATCGATGATTCACACATGCAAATCGTTGCAGGGTCTAAGTGAGACTATAGGATTTGCAAAAGGTGAGTTGGATGTTCGTGTCAGCAATGGAGCAAAGATTGCGGTCATAGCTGTCGAAACCTACCACTTGTCGTTACCCTCAGGATTAGTGTTAGAATTGAATAATCGTTATTGCATTCCTACTTTGAGCAAGAACATTATCTCTTCTTCATGTTTAGAAGAAGTTGTGGTTATGAGATTGTCATAAAGAACAAATGGTGTTCTATTTATTACAATAATATTTTCTATGCTCAATGTCCATTGGTGAATGGATTATATATTCTTGATCTTGAGGATACAACTGCTTGTAACATTAATACCAAAAGGGCTAAACGAAATGATCTAAATCCCACTTTTATTTGCCATTATCGCTTAGGTCATATAAATGAGAAACGCATTGAAAAACTCCATAAAGATGGTTTTCTAAGCTCATTTGATTTTGAATCACATGACACATGCGGATCTTGTTTGCTTGAGAAGATGATCAAAGCCCCCTTCACTGGTCAAACTGAGAGGGCAACTGACTTGTTGGGACCTATACATACAGATGTATGTGGACCAATGAGTTCAATGGGCAGAGGTGGTTTTCAGTACTTCATTACTTTAAACGATGACTTTAGTAGATATGGTTATGTCTACCGAATGAGGAACAAGTCTAAATCCTTTGAAAAGTTCAAAGAATTTTAGAATGAAGTACATAATCAATTGGGCAAGACTATTAAACTTCTACAATCTGATCGTGGGGGTGAATATTTGAACCATGAATTTTATGATCATTTAAAACATTGTGGAATTGTTCCATAGTTGACTCCACCTGGAATTTTATGATTATTTAAAACATTGTGAATTAGTTTTGGCAAGGTCCGGAGCTAGATTGCAATGGCTCTGCTTTTACTTTGAATTGATTCGAACTTGCTTTACATCTATGGAATTTTGATTAGTATTCTTTTACTAAGTTTTTGGTGTGTTTTGGTGGTTATGGTTGATATCTTTTTGCTAAGGTTTGCAACATGCTTATGTGAGGTGCTCACGTAAGGTGTTGTGGTTTCGGAACTAACAAGAGTCAAGTCGAGGACTTGTGCTTGGAAGTAGTGCTTGTTTATTCATGTGCAGGTGTTGCTTGAATTCAAGACATGGCTTATGATGGGATCCATTGAACTAGTCGTAGGGAGAAGATGAGGTTCAACAACCAAGTTCGGGGGGAATTGTGGTTGAGTTGATCGGGAGGTTGCGCAACATGTTTGAATCAAGAACAATGCATATGAAGGTAGCGTGGACATCGTTGGAAGATGTTTTCACGTGTGAAAGGAGTGCATGGATGTGGCAATGGTTCCAAGGCATGATGAAGAGAAAAGGACATAAAGAATTGGTCAAAAAGGTCCAACCGACTAGGTTATGGACTCAGGCTGCAGCTGAGTCGGGTTTGAGTCAAATATAGAAAGATTTGAGTTGGTTATGATAGGATTTCGTGTGGGTCATGAAGTTGGGTTGTTTTAGGAATGTGGGATACATTCCTAAGATGTTTGAAAGTATTAAGATTGCTTCTGTCTGCGTATGGAAAAGTCCTGAGCAGTTATGGGAAGTTTCGGTTAAACATGAGTAGGATTGAGTCCTAGTTAGGATTGGGTTGACCTGAGGGCTGGTTATATAAGCAAGGGAGGCCAGAGCTCGTGGTGCATGACTTTGGGGCTGTTCCTCTTGTGTTTTGATCAATAAAATTTGTAGTTTAAAGTAACTTTTGTGTCTTGTTTGTCTAACTTGTTTCATAAAAGTTTTCTCGTCGAGTTTCTGCACAACACTATCTTGCTTTGGTGGTTTTATCATAACTCGAGTTTTACATATCCAATTGACATGATTCTTTTTGGGTTGTCTTCCCAACTTGATTATCTATCATATGTGAAAATTTCACAGTCATTGGATTTGTGGTTTTGGATCTATACGAATTTCATTGCAGTGTTGCAGATCTGGTTTTTCTCGAGTAGAAAAGATTGACCTTCATTCAATCTTTCGATCGTAACTTGAATTTTTCTCAACGGTTTTTTGTGATTCTTGTTGTCGTGTTTTCTCTACTTGATTCTCCACAGTCTATACTAGTTTTGTCATGATTGATCATGTTTAGATTAGTCGCACACATGATTTCTTAACAGATTGATTTTCTAACGAGGGGTTTTTGTTGCTTCTGCTGAAAAAGTTTTGAATCTACCATTCACCCCCCTCTGGTAGCTGTTCACATGATCTTCGATCATACAATTGGCATTAGAGCCACGGTGCTCTAATGTCTGTAATTTTCACGTGTTTTTGACTAATCATCACGGAGAAATACTTCACAAAACCTTGTGTATTCAGTGGCAATGATTTTCAGGTTTGGAAGGCAAGTATGGAGGCTTTCCTCCAAGCGCAAGGCTTCACAATATGAGAAAAAGGTGTACAAGCCTTACGACGTGTCGTCAAATGATCAAGTCGCGACAACAAATATGAGAGATGTCGACAACAACAACAAGGCTCAACACTTGATCATACAAGGATTAACTCAAAGCGACTTCGACCGTGTTGCTCACCTCCGATCTGCATATGATGTGTGGAAAGCACTCTGCGGCTACTACGAAGTATCCAACACGATCAAGGAGGTAAGGCAACACATGTTCAAAAAGCAGTACATGCACTTTGAGGTGCAACCAGGTGAGTCCATCGATGATCTCTTTGCTCACTTTAATAAAATTCTTAGCAACTTTTGCATAGCGTCAATATTAATTTTTCAGATGCTGAGAATGCTAGGAAATTACTAAGTGCATTGGACATGTCAATTTGGGAGATGAAAGTCACATCTATTCATGAATCTACTGTCATGAGTACACTTACTTTAGATGTTCTATATTCTAAATTGAAAACTCATAAAATTGACATAATCTCATGTAAAAACCCCAACTAGTCTCTTGCATTTGTTTCTCAACGTTACATGCCTAGCTCCGGCCAATCTTCATCTTGTGGAACACTTGCTTTGTTGTCCTTTCTGACCCTTGAACAGATTGAAGAGTTTCCAGAGGAAGAACTTGCACTCATCTCTACTCGATTCTCAAAAGCATTGAAAATGTGAGAACTAGAAGGAGGGGAAGTGTCGGACCTCAATGATGCTTCAAATGTGGTAAGACAGTACATTTTGGCACGAATTGCCCTAACCTTTTAAGTTCTACTTCCCATAATGAAAACCAAACAAGGACAAAGCACTTCTCTGCAAATAGCAACAAGAAAAATAAGGGTTTGACACGATGTCAATTGGTGAATAGTTTTATCTCCGCACTTCAAGAACTTGGCTCGAGCTATGTTGACATCGGAAGTGACAAAGATGAAGATGATTTGGCAAACTTGTGTTTCATGGCGGGCAAGTCAAGATCAAGTATGGAGGAGGCAGAACACAACAGTGAGAATGAAGAGGTATGTCCTACTTGCAAAGAAATGTGTGATGCTATTTCTCGTGCCACTGTTATAGTTAAGAAAAAGGATAAAAATCATAGGGACAATGCTGTTAAAATTGAGTCACTAGAATATGAAATTAATCGTTTGAAATCTTTGATTCCTAGTGATGATTCTTGTTCCTCATGTGATTTAATATATGAAAAATTGTCCTCTCTAAGAAGTGCACACACCTCCACACAACTTGCTTTCTATTTCACAATTTCTAGATGAAAATATGGAAATTATTTTCAATAAAATTGCTGCAAAGTTGTAGGTTCAATAGTGAGCTTATTTTTAACATGTCTCAGTTTGGAAGAGTTTTTAAAGCTGATTTTGATATGTTTTCTTCTAAGCATAGGTGTCTAGTTCCTAATGATTCCAAAGACTTATATTTTTGTCATCGTAGACTTGATCACATAGGCTTTGATCATCTCACGTGTGTTAGTGCTCTTGATCGCATACCTGGGTTGTCTAAACTTAAAGGGGACAAAGAAATTGTGTGCTCTTCTTGTTGACATGCTAAGATGGTTGCAGGTTCACATGCTCCTCTCACAATGACCATGAAAACTGAACCAAGCCAACTTTTGCATCTTGACACCGTAGGACCTTCACGTGTTCAATCCTTTAGAAGTAAATAGTATGTTCTTATAATTGTTGATGACTATTCTAGATACTCTTGGGTTTATTTTATGCCATCTAAGAACGAATCTTTTAGTCACTTAAGAACTTTATTTCTTAGATTATCAATTGATCACCAGGATCTTTAAGAGCAATTAGAAGTGATAACGGAACTGAGTTTAAAAATCAATCCTTTGATCATTTTTGTGCTGAAAAAGGAATAGATCATCAATTTTCTTCACTATATGTACCTCAAAAAAATGGTGTTGCAGAGAGAAATAATAAACCTTAGTTGAGATGGCTAGAACTATGCTTGATGAATATTAATCTCCTAGAAAGTTTTGGGCAGATGCAATTGCAACCGCTTGTTATGTTTCAAATCATGTTTTCTTGCGTGCTAAGCTAGGAAAAACACCATATGAGCTTTGGTTTGGACATAGGCCTAGTGTCACACACTTTAGGGTCTTTGGTTGCAAATGCTTTCTTAAGAAACATGGTAATCTTAATAAATTTGAAGCTAGATCTATTGATGGCATGTTTCTTAGTTATCCATCTCATACTAGAGGCTACTGTGTGCTTTTACTTGACACTAACAAAATCATGGAGACTTGTGAGATTTATTTGATGAAGCT
The DNA here is from genome assembly GCA_036927565.1 of Tuctoria greenei. Classification (NCBI taxonomy): domain Eukaryota; kingdom Viridiplantae; phylum Streptophyta; class Magnoliopsida; order Poales; family Poaceae; genus Tuctoria; species Tuctoria greenei. The sequence goes on along the minus strand of JAYESD010000004.1, from coordinate 105,321,235 downwards.
AGCCCAAGTACTATCTCAAATATTGTAGGTCTGGATCCATATCCGCAGAGGAGAGTATTTTTATTGAAAATGAGGAAGAAGTGGTGCTGCTGATCGAATTCAGCAGCTAATGACATTGTTCCAACTCCTAATTTTGATTCACAATCAGCACCGACGACCACCATTGCTGGTCTAGATCATCCTCAAATCACAAGTTCATCGGTTTGTGATGAACATGAAGACGTAGAAGAAGCTTGTGAAGTGTCTACTTCCCTCCGAGCCCTCAAAAGTCATACTCCACAACAAATCTTTGGAAGCTTGCACGAACGAGTCACACGGTCTAGGTTTTATGATCCAAACTCTCACGCTCATTCTGCTTTTCTTGCTTCTTTTGAACCCAAAGATATATCACACGCACTCACTAATGAATCTTGGATTATTGCCATGCAAGAAGAGTTAGAAATTTTGAAAGAAATAATGTTTGGAAACTTGTACCTCCACCTCAAGGTCACAATTTAATTGGAATCCAATGGGTGTTTAAAAATAAACAAAGTGAGGATGGCATTGTGGTTAGGAATAAGGATAGGTTGGTTGCTCAAGGTTTCACACAAATTGAAGGTATAGATTTTGGTGAAACTTTTGCTCCTATTGCTAGATAGAATCCATAGGAATTTTGTTAGCTTTTGCTTCATCTAATGGTTTCAAGTTATATCAAATGGATGTTAAAAGTGTTTTTCTTAATGCCTATATAGATGAGGAGGTTTATGTCAAGCAACCACCAGGTTTTGAAAATCCAAATTTTCCTAATCATGTTTACAAACTGTCCAGAGCCTTGTATGGTCTCAAACAAGCCCCTAGAGCATGGTATGATAGGTTAAAAACATTCCTACTTGAAAATGTGTTTACCATGGGCAAGTTTGATAAAACTCTTTTTGTGCTTAAGCATGGCGATGACTCATTATTTGTTCAAGTGTATGTAGATGATATTATCTTTGGTTGTGCTTCTCATGATCTTGTGTCCAAGTTTTCAGCTATGATGAGTTCAGAATTTGAGATGAGTATGATGGGAGAACTCACGTACCTTTTCAGGCTGCAAATCAAGCAAACCAAGGAGGGTACTTTTGTGCATCAAACGAAGTATACAAGAGAAGTTCTTAAGTGCTTCAACATGGACAAAAGCAAGCCTCTTCAGACACCAATGGGTACAGCAACAACATTTGAACTTGATGAAGATGGTGAACCGGTCGATCAAAAAGAATATAGAAGCATGATTGGATCATGTTTGTACCACACGACATCAAGACCAGACATACAATTTAGCATATTTCTTTGTGCACGGTTTCAAGCTTTCCCACGTACTTCACATCGTCAAGCCGACAAAACAATTCTCCGGTACTTACATGGAACTCAAGGATTTGGCATTTTTCTTCCTTCTTCCTCAACTGAAACTATGAAAGCTTTTTTGGATGCTGATTTTGGGGGTTGTAGGAATGATAGGAAAAGTACTTCATTTGCATATCATTTTATTGGTAATTCACTTGTTGCTTGGTCCTCTAGAAAACAAAGCTCTATTGCACAATCCACAGCCTAATCTGAATATGTAGCTGCTGCTAGCGCTTGCTCACAAATTCTTTGGATTGTTCAAACTCTTAAGGGCTATGGGTTGATCTAGATAGTGCTCTACTGTTTTGTCATAACACTAGTGCCATTTGCATTGCTGAAAACCTCGTGCAACATTCTAGAACAATGCACATTGACATTAGGTATCACATTCTCTGTGATAATGTTCAAAAAAAGAAACATTGTGCTTCACCATGTAGATATCAAACAATAATTGGCTGACATTTTTACAAAACCTTTGGATTTCACTCATTTTTGTTTCATTCGTAGAGCAATAGGGGTTATGCATCCTCATGGCTTAAATTGAGGGGGAGTTTTGAAATTTGGGAAGTCTATACGTGAATCTGAAATTAAAATAATATAAGCATAATATTTCATACATATATGACTTTGTGATTCCTCTTACATGCTAAAAGCTCTTACTACATTACTCGTGTTATACATTTTGTAGTTGTTGCCATGACTAGTAATTGGAATAATTACTTACACTAAATCTGGTCATGATTGAACTTTCTTGCTGTTTTGAACTTGTTGCACGATCACAAGTTCTTTTAATCATGAAAAATTAATCAATCGACTATTCTCATGTTGACCTTTTATGATCAAATATAAATTGAGAAAAAGATCAAGAGAATATGTATGCATCACACTTCTTCTTTTGAGATGGCTTATCATTGCACTTAGATATTGAAAGTGCATCTAGGATCCCCGTGGGTTTTGGATGATTGATGACGACAATTAAGAAACTAATGAACTCAGTGATCTTAAGCACAGGTGTGGATTCAAGCGGAAACACAAACCCTCAAAAAGGAAAAGGACGAAAACGGCGATGTCGACACGAAAAGAAGAAACTAGGGTTTCTAGCGTGTCAAGTTTAGACTAGCCATATGTGTATGAGGATGTGTGCGTAAAGTGCATTGAGATCAAGTTGGGAGCTCAAAGCAGTTTAGAGATCAAAACCTATTGAGAGAAGAGTGTTGGAAGTGGTCTGGCAGGAGTGGCCAGACTAGTCCGTGCAGGTGGGCGGACTAGTCCGCTCCTGGCCGGCCAAGTCCGTGCAGGAGTGGCCGGACTAGTCCGTTGCTAACTTTTGTGAACATTATTCTTTTGTCTCTTCTTTAGAGCCCCATAAGGTTGAAGACGCATTGAGAGACCCGAATTTGGTGGTGGCCATGCAAGAGGAACTCAACAACTTTTAGAGGAACAAAGTTTGGGAGCTTGTCAAGCGTTCACAAGCAAATGTTGTGGGCACCAAGTGGGTGTTCCGCAACAAGCAAGATGAGCATGGCGTGGTGACAAGGAACAAGGCACGACTTGTGGCCAAGGGGTACTCACAAGTGAAAGATTTGGACTTCGATGAAACCTTTGCTCCTGTAGCTAGGCTAGAGTCAATTCGTATATTACTTGCCTTTGCTACTCACCATGATTTTAAGATTTACCAAATGGACGTCAAGAGTGCGTTCCTAAATGGCCCAATCAAGGAGGAAGTCTATGTGGAGGAACCACCGGGCTTTGAAGACCAAGACTTCCCAAACCATGTCTTCGAATTGCGTAAGGCTCTCTATGGCCTCAAACAAGCTCCTAGAGCTTGGTAAGAGTGCCTTAGAGACTTTTTGATTCAAAATGGTTTTAAGATAGGAAAAGCTTCTTATACTCTCTTTACAAAGCACTTTAATGATGATCTCTTTGTGTGCCAAATATATGTTGATGACATCATATTTGGTTCTACTAACAAAGTGTTTTGTGATAAGTTTTCTAAGATAATGACAAAAAGATTTGAGATGTCCATGAGGGGGAGTTAAAGTTCTTTTGAGGTTTCCAAGTCAAGCAACTCAAAGAGGGCACCTTCATAAGTCAAACAAAATATACTCAAGATATACTAAAGAAGTTTGACATGGACAAGGCCAAACCCATCAAGACTCCAATGGCAACAAATGGACACTTAGACCTCAATGAAGATTCTCCAAGTGTGGACCAAAAGGTATATCATTCCATGATTGGTTCTTTGTTATATCTTTGTGCATCTAGACCCGATATTATACTTAGTGTGTGTATGTGTGCACGTTTTCAAGCTGCACCTAAGGTGTGTCATATGACCACCATTAAGAGAATTCTTAGATATTTAGTTCACACACCTACCCTAGGACTTTGGTACCCCAAAGGATCCAAGTTTAACCTTATTGGCTATTCCGATGCAGATTATACGGGGTGCAAAGTTGATAGAAAGAGCACATCTGGGACATGCCAATTCTTGGGTAGATCCTTAGTGTCTTGGTCCTCTAAGAAACAAAACTCTATTGCTCTTTCCACAACCGAAGCGGAGTATGTAGCAGCCGGAAGTTGTTGTGCACAACTTCTTTGGATGCGACAAACTCTAAGGGATTATGGTATAAACTTGCGCCATATTCCACTCCTATGTGACAATGAGAGCGCCATCAAAATAGCCCATAATCCAGTTGAGCATTTGAGGACAAAGCACATAGATATTAGACATCACTTCTTGAGAGATCATTCCTTGAAAGGGGACATAGTGATATCCCATGTTAGAACCAAGAACCAACTAGCCGATATATTCACCAAGCCTCTAGATGAGAAGCGTTTTTGTGAGCTTAGGAGTGAGATCAATATCTTAGATTCTTGAAATGTGGCTTGAAACATGCACATCTGAATGTTTACTTTACATCTTATTCAAAAGAACACATGTGTTTGAGAAATTCATCTCTATCTTAATTTTCTCAAAAATATTTGAAAAACTATCAACTTTGTGAGTTATGGTCATAGTTTGATTGTTGATTGCTTGCTGACCATATTCATAAGGTTTTGTTGTGGCAATATGTCCAAAAGGATCAACTAGTGGCTAAAACCCAAATATATATATTTTCAGCCTCTTAGGACCGGACTAGTCCCCCTATGGCTGGACAAGTCCTGATCCGGACTGGTCTGCAGACCGGACTAGTACGGGCCCTTCACCGGACTAGTCTGGCCCCTGGGGACTTAAACCCCCCAGGAAGCGGTCGACCCCTCCTCTTCTCCACACTCACTTTTCTCTCTCCCACGAGCGCTCAACTTCCCTCCTTGGGTGATTTTCGATTCCATCCACCAAAAATCGTTTCCAATCCGTGCATTGGAAGTCCCGGAGGTGTGGGAGACTTTTCCCAATCACTCCCAACGCGATCCATCCCCGATTTTGTCGATTCATCAAGATTCGAAGAGTGATGGCAGCTACTCATCGTTCCGCTTCTCCACCCACTAATCCCGAGTGGGAGGCGGAGCAGCTTCGCCTTGGCGAGGAACGAGCACGGGCTAAGGTTGAGGTTGCCAAGAAACATCTTGAGCAGCAAGAGCGAGCAAAGGCAGCCAAGAAACAACAAGCTAGGGCCGCAGCTATGGCCTACAATGAAGATGAAGCAATGGCTCATGCCATTGAGGAGTCCCGCAAGGAACTCCAAAAGAAGAAGCGAGAGGAGCGCGAGGCTCACAACTCTCAGGTTGTCGCATCTCAAGTCTCCAAAAGGAAGAGACTTGTGACCGTTGGAGAGAAAGAAAGGGGCAAGGAGCAAGCCCAAGAGGAAATTTCTGAACGCCAGATTGAGAGAGATCCGAAGAAGGGCAAGGCCCCGGCTCCTGCAGAGCCAAACAAGAAGAAGGCCACGGTGAAGTCCCCGGCTTCGAAGGCCACGGGCATTGTTATTAAGGAGAAGGGGAAGGCCAAACCCATTCGCCCCTTGGAGGTGCACAATCCTAAGAGGAACCCCAACAGGCAGCGTGAGATAGCTGCCAATGTCTTCCATGGGAAAGGAGCTGAGAAGGCAAGAAGACTGCGGACGGACAAAGTCTACAAGTATGAAAGAAGCACTGCCGACCCTAGGTTCTGGTGCAACTTTCACTGTGACTATTACAGTCTTGTCTACCAGAACATGAAGAAGCCAGTGATCGAAGCACAATGGGTAGACTTGAAGTATATGGCCCAAAAGCAACATTCTGCTTTTGATGCAGTCATTGAAGCTGCTGAGAGCCATGAGCTCAAAGGCATCATGGGTTTCAAATATGACTGGAATGTTGAAGTCATCCTGCAATTCTACTCCACCATCTACTTCACCACTTCAGGTGATAGACGGGTCATTTAGATGACGCATGGCGAGCAGTTCTCAATTACTTTTGAGGAGTTTGCTAAGATTATCGGACTTGAGGCTCATTTGGATCATGAGATCATTATATCTAACCTCAAGGCCGTAGATAGAGATGAGCTAGACTACATGTATCCCAGTCATGTTCAATATGATGTCGGGCATGCTCGCAATATCAATCCATTCTATAGCATTCTGAACAGGATCCTGAGGAGGACAATTGCACCCAAGGATGGTGATGCAGGGGTGATCCAAGGCAATCTAAGGCACCTGCTGCTCCTTATTGATGGCGATGAGAAGTTCAACCTAGTTGACTACATCTTCGACGATATCTTCAACATCTCGCATACCCCTAATTGTGCTTGTGGGTATGCACCCTACATCATTTATCTCATCGAGAAGGTGTCGGGCTTGACCTTCGTCAAGGATGTGACTCATCGCCTGCTCCATGCTCAGACGCCTCCTTCAGTGACGCCTCCTCCGCGGCGGAAGAATGCAGAGCCTCCCTCTCACTCTGCGATGCCAACATCTCCCCCCGTGGCACCACCGTCTCCGCCTCCGCCTTGGTCGATGAGCGCTTTCTTCAAGTGCTTCAAGGCTATTTTCATATCCTGCTGGAAGCAAGAGATCCGGAATCAGCGGGCACACAAGCGCCAAGAAAAATACCTCAAGGCAATGTGCGACAAACTGGAGGTCCCCATGTCCTCTCCGGAGGTGAGCGACAGGGAGATCACTCTGTTCCCCGACTTCACCGCCGACGAGCTCGCCCAGATCCAAGAGAACGGGAGCTCTTCCCGGGCGGCTCCCTCGGCACGGGTCTCCAACCACGACGAGGACCACGAGGACCCGGAGGCCATGTAGAGCGACTCTGATGATGAGGCAGGCGATAGTGGGGAGGATGACGATTAGTGGATTGGCCTCAGTGTTCCCCTCTTCCTTTCCTTTTTGGTGTCTTGATGCCAAAGGGGGAGAGTTGGATGGGAGAGAGTTAGATGGGGGAGAGTAGTTAGATGTGGGGAGAGTAGCCCTTATTTTGGATCCTTGGACATGTCACACTTCTTATTTTAATATTTATGTCATTCGAATGTTTAAATTTGTGCAAGACTATGTTTTGAATGTTTAATATCAATATGATGCTTTGAATGTATATCTTTTGATCATATTCATATTTATTATGTCTTGTCACAATTGTTGAGCACAACACGTAGGCACCCCACCATAACGTGTGTGTGTGTATGAAGGAATTCCTCAATCTTCTTTTTATGATGCATTCATTGAGGGGGGGTTACTCATACACCCGCATGTTATGAAAACAAAAATTTATACTCTTAAATGTGAAGACTTAATGTGTTGTCATCAATCACCAAAAAGGGGGAGATTGAAAGTGCATCTAGGATCCCCGTGGGTTTTGGATGATTGATGACGACAATTAAATAAGTAATGAACTCAATGATCTTAAGCACAAGTGTGGATTCAAGCGGAAACACAAACCCTCAAAAAGGAAAAGGATGAAAATGGCGATGTCGACTCGAAAAGAAGAAACTAGGGTTTTAGCGTGTCGAGTTTAGACTAGCCATATGTGTATGAGGATGTGTGCGTAAAGTGCATTGAGATCAAGTTGGGAGATCAAAGTGGTTTAGATATCAAAACTATTGAGAGAAGAGTGTTGGAAGTGGTCTGGCAGGAGTGGCCGGACTAGTCCATGCAGGTGGCTGAACTAGTCTGCTCCTGGCCGGCCAAGTCCGTTTTCAGTCGGACCAGAAGGGTCTGACTGAGTTCGGACTAGTCCGTGGTAGTCATGGAGTGGGTTTTGGGGACTAAGTTCCAAAACCCCGGACTTGTCCGTTTTAGTCCCGACCAAGAGGTCCTGACTGAGATCAGACTAGTCCGCCCAGGGTGCGGACTAGTCCGGGTTTGGAGAGTAGTGGAGTTTCAGCGACTAAGTCCAGGTAGGCCGGACTAGTCCGCCCTGGGGGCCGGAATAGCTGTGGTCTCCAGACTAGTCCGTTTTCACACAGAACAAAAGGTTCTGTGTGAGATCGGACTAGTCCAGTGTGTGCCGGACTAGTCTGTTTGGAGTGACCGTTTGAATTTGAAGTTTGGTGGGTAGTGTGATGATTGTTGCGCAGTGCGACAGTTGTCAGGGACGTTAGTGGTCCCGAAGGCTGGACTAGTCCGGGCCTTAGGGCAGACTAGTCCGCCCATCTGCTGAAGTCAGCAGTATGGGCTGGGAACCTCTATAAATAGAGGACCCCTGGGTTCATTTGAACCATTCCTTAAGAACTTTGAAACCCTAGCGCCGCTACAGCAAACCTTGAGCCTCCAAAAGCATCCATCTTGCCTACCTTCCCTCTAAAACTAATTCTTGTGTGGATTAGGGTTTGGTGAGGTGAAGAAGAGGAAGAACACCGCTCTAGGCTCTCGGTTTGATCTCTTGCACTTGTGAATATTTGTGATATGTGGCTTGAGTTTATCTTTGTGATTTGTGATTTTATTTGTGGTGGGAGACTCAGATTGTGAGAAGCCCCAACGAATCTTGTATTCACCCTTTGTGATAGTGGAGAACCAAGTTAGGACCGTGTGGTAAACTTGGTGAGGGAAGGTTTGTTGAACCTGGTCCTTCGTGGACTCCTCAACGGAGACGTAGATTCCTTCGTGGGATCGAACCTCGGGATAAAATCCATGTGTCCCTTGTGTACTTTGCTTTCACTTATCGCACATTGCTTCTAGGGTTAGCTTTACCATTTTTGTTCATCACTCTTGTCTCATTGTGATCCTTAGCCTCATACTTGCTCCATAACTTGTTAATGTTCACTAAGTCATTCTAACATACTTTGTATCACAAGAATCGGACTAACACTTGTTAGAAACTCTTTTTAGGCTTTCCCTGCAGGTGGACCAGGCTAGTCCGCACCCCTGAGTACTGATCTCATTTTATTAAGTCATTTCAGGTCGATTAGTCTATTCACACCCCTCTAGGCAACTTTTAGATATGAACTTGGAAGAAGTTGTGTATGACTAAAACCATGTCCTTAAGCTTCTGATTGTCAAATGACATAGGCTTGGCTTGGTTGGTTAGAATAAGGCAGATGTGACATATAATCTCTTGCATATGTCATATGATCTAAATTTGTGCTTTGAAAAATAATAAAAATGTAGCAACAAGTGTCATGCTTTCAGGTTTTGAAATAGTTAAGTTTGTGAGATCATGACATGCTTAAATGGAAAATTACATTTGATCTCTAGCATGGCTTACACTACTTTATGTATTCCATTGATGTGATAGTGTAAGTTACTTGGTAGTATGACTTGGATGAGCTTTGTTTTATACGTATATGTTATAGTATGCTCATAACAATTAAAATTTCTCTTTTGTACATCGTTGGATACATTGCCAAAGGAGGAGAAATTGATCTCACATTCCACACATTCACAAGTGCTTTGGCACAATTCTTCTCATTTTATTTCTGATTTACAAAGGGGGAGAAATATTTAGGGGGTAAAGTTGTTTTCAACACTTTTCATCTGAATAAGCCAATGTTCTGAATTTAAGCGGTGTTGCCAATGCATTCATCAAGGGGGAGATTGTGAGACCTATGTGTGCTGAATACATTGGCTACGGCAATAAAGGTTTTGAATATCACCAAAACACCTTTTTCAACATGGTCCGACTCTAGGTCCAAGCTTCAGCAAGGTCTGACAATAGGTTCGACTTATTTTGTGTAGCTCCGACAAGGTCCGACGTAAGGTCCGACTTACTTTGGCTGGGTCTGACTTCTTTGACTAGGTCCGACTTGCTTTGACAAGGTCCGACTAAGCTTTAGTAAACTTCGGCGCTAGGTCCGACTATCTTTGGTAAGCTCCTATGCTAGGTCATGCTAGCTTTGATAAGCTCTGGCACAAGGTCCGGTTAGTTTTGACAAGGTCCGAAGCTAGATTACAATGGCTCTGCTTTTACTTTGAATTGATTCAAACTATCTTTACATCCATGGAAAGTTTGCTTAGTATTATTTTACTAAGTTTTTGTTGTGGTTTGGTGGTTATGGTTGATATCTTTTTGCTAAGGTTTGCAACATGCTTATGGGAGGCGCTCACGTAAAGTGTTGTGGTTTCAGAACTAACGATAGTAGAGTCGAGGACTTGTGCTCGAAAGTATTGGTTGTTTATTCATGTGCAGGTGTTGCTTGAGTTCAAGACATGGTTGGTTACGGGATCCATTGAACTAGTATTAGGGAGAAGATGAAGTTCAACAACCAAGTTCGGGAGGAATTGTAGTTGAATTGATCGAGAGGTTGCGCAACATGTTTGAATCAAGATTAATGCATATGAAGGTATCGTGGACGTTGTTGGAAGATGTTTGCACGTGTGCAAGGAGTGATGTACACGGCAACATAGTTCCAAGGCGTGATGAAGAGAAGTGGATGTAAAAAATTGGTCAGAAAGGTCCAACCGACTAGGTTATGGACTCAGGCTGCAGCTGAGTCGGGTTTGACTCAAATATGGATATATTTTAGTTGGTTATGATAGGATTTTGTGTGGGTCACGAAGTTGGGTTGTTTTATAAATGTGGGATACGTTCCTAAGGTGTTTGGAAGTCTTAAGATTGCTTCTATCTGCGTATGGAAGAGTCTTGAGCAGCTATGGAGAGTTTCGGTTGAATCTGAGTAGGATTTGGAGTCCTAGTTAGGATTGGGTTGGCCTAAGGGCTAGTTATATAAGCAAGGGAGGCCAGATCTCATGGTGTACGACTTTGGGAGTGTTACTCTTGTGGTTTGATCAATAAAATTCGTAGTTTAAAGGAACTTTTATGCCTTGTTCGTCCGACTTGTTTCAGACAAGTTTTTCTCATTGAGTTTTTGCACAGCACTAACTTGCTTTGGTGGTTTTATCATAACTCGAGTTTTACAGGTCCAATTGACGTGATTCTCTTTGGATTATCTTCGCAACTTGATTATTTCACAGTCATTGTATATGTGGTTTTGGATCTATACGAGTTTCATTGCAGTGTTGCAGATCTGGTTTTCTCGGGTAGAACAGATTGACCTTCGTTCAATCTTTCGATCGTAACTTGAGTTTTTCTCGATGGTTTTACGTGATTCTTGTTGTCATGTCTTTATGACTTGATTATTCACAATCTATACTTGTTTGGTCACAATTGATCATGTTTAGATTAGTTAGACACATGATTTTTTAACAGATTGGTTTTGTACGGAGCAATTTTTGTTGCTTCTACTGAAAAAGTTTTAAATCTACCATCCCCCTCTGGTAGCTATTCACGTGCTCTTCGAACCTACATTGTTCTACTTGTAATGATCTTGATAAGAAACTACATGATGCATGGATGAAATTTCTGTTTTGAACAATGCTTTACATGCTCATGAAGTTAAAAATTGTTCTAATTGCAAATTAAAAAGAAAAACTTCATGTGAAAGTTGCCTTTATCTGTCCAATAAACTTGATGACATGAATAGGATAATAAATCGGTTTTGTAATGCAAATAAGAACCTAAACTTGCTGTTGAATTTTTTCAAGTCTTACAAAGATAAAACTAGTTTAGGTTTTGATTCTCATGCTCATGCTAAGGCACATCCACCTGAAATTGTAAAGTCATTAGGAGGTGGTTTGATTCAAACAGCTCCTAAACAAAAAGAAGTGATTTTCAAATCTGCAGGAGTGATGTCTCATTCAGTTGCTAATAAACATGTTGCTTGCTCATGTAGACATGAACACAAAGTTAAATTTCATTGTACCTACTGTGGTAGAGATGGTCATATCATAGATTTTTATTATAGACTAGATAAACAATAGAAAAAGGTAAGAATGCAAGCTAGATCTCATAACTTTCATGCAACATTTGCTTCTCATGCTAAACCGAATATCAGGAACATGCAACCTGCTGTTATGAGTCAGAAACATGCAAAGTTTGCTCCCAAACATACTGTTTTTCGTGCTACACATGTAACACCTCGTAAGTCAGTAGTTGGGTACAAAAATCATCAATCTTTGGCTCATAAACCTGCTGTTTTGTCTCAGCTTTCACGTGTTTTTCCTGTTGCACATCATGTGACACAGTACTGGATTCCTAAATGCCTTTTGACTAACTCCAGTATTGAGTCATTGACATATTATGCTTCTATGTAGGTTACACGTTTGAGGAAGGAGAACATTTGGATTATGGATTAAGGTTGCTCACGCCACATGACTGGTAACAAAGATTAGTTCTCCTCCCTCGCTTTTGTGTCACGTGTAGAGAAAGTTACTTTTGCCGATAATTCTTCAGCTCCTATAATTGCTAAGGGTTCGTTTAAAGTAAATGATCACTACGCTTTGAAGGATGTGGAACTTGTTGAAAATTTGAAATACATATTGCTTTCTGTTTCAAAATTACTAGATGAAAATATGGAAATTATTTTCACTAAAAATTGCTACAAGGTTGTAGATTCAAACATTGAGCTTATTTTTAACATTTCTCGGTTTGGAAGTGTTTTAAAAGATGATTTTGATATGTCATCCTCTAAGCATAGGTGTCTAGTTGCTAATGATTCAAAGGACCTATATTTTTGGCATCGTAGACTTGGTCACGTAGGCTTTGATCATCTAACACGTGTTAGTGCTCTTGATCGCATACGTGGGCTACCTAAGCTTAAAGGGGACAAAGAAATTATGTGCTCTTCTTGTAGACATGCTAAGATGGTTGCAGGTTCATATGCTCCTCTCACAATGACCATGACAACTGACCGGGTCAACTTTTGGACCTTGACACCGTAGGACCTTCACGTGTTCAATCGTTCGGAGCTAGATGGTATGTTCTTGTGATTGTTGATGACTATTCTAGATACTCTTGGGTTTATTTATGGCATCTAAGAATGAAGCTTTTAGTCACTTTAGAACTTTATTTCTTAGATTATCAATTGATCACCCAAGATCTTTAAAAGCAATTAGAAGTCATAACAGGACCGAATTTAAAAATCTATCGTTTGATTACTTTTGTGATGAAAATGGAATAGATCTTCAATTTTTTTCACCTTATGTACCTCAACAAAACGGTGCAGTAGAGAGAAAGAACAGAACCTTAGTTGAGATGTCTAGGACTATGCTTGATGAATATCAACTCCTAGAAAATTTTGGGCAGATGCAATTGCAGTCGCTTGTTATGTCTCAAATCGTGTTTTCTTGCGTGCTATGCTAGGAAAAACACCACATGAACTTCGGTTTGGTCATAGGAATAGTGTCACAGACTTTCGGGTCTTTGGTTGTAAATGCTTTGTTAAGAAACATGGTAATCTTGATATATTTGAACCAAGATCAGTTGATGGTGTGTTTCTTGGTTATCCATCTCATACTAGAGGGTACCGTATGCTTTTACTTGGCACTAACAAAATTGTGGAGACTTGTGAGGTTTCTTTTGATGAAGGTAGCCCAGTTACAAGCTCTAATATTGCATGTCCAGATCCATATCCACAAGAGAGAGCATTTTCATCAAAGAAGACGAAGAAGTGGTGTCGTTGCCCTAAAATTAAGAAGCTAATGACGTTGATCACGCTGCTGATTTTGCACCACAACCAACACCAACAAGTACTGCAGCTAGTACAGATCGTCCACAAGCCACAACTTCTTCGATCTGTGATGAACATGAAGAACGTGGAGCTTGTGAAGTGTCTACTCCCCTCCTAATCCTCAAAATTCATCCTCCACAACAAATCATTGGGAGCTTGCACGAAAGAGAAACACGGTCCAGGCTTTGCGATCCAAACTCCCACGCTCATTCTGCTTTTGTTACTTCTTTTGAACCCAAAGATATATCATACACACTCACTAATGAATCTTGGATTATTGCCATGCAAGAAGAGTTAGAAAATTTTGAAAGAAATAATGTTTGAAAACTGGTACCTCCACCTCAAGGTCACACTTTAATTGGAACTAAATGGGTGTTTAAAAATAAACAAATTAAGGATGCGGTTGTAGCTAGGAATAAGATAGGTTGGTTGCTCAAGGTTTCACACAAATTGAAGGTCTAGATTTTGATGAAACTTTTGCTCCTATTGCTAGGTTATAGCCATAAGAATTTTGTTAGCTTTTGCTGCATCTAAAGGTTTCAAGTTCTATCAAATGGATGTTAAAAGTGCTTTTCTTAATGGCTACATAGATGATGAGGTTTATGTCAAGCAACCACCGGGTTTTGAAAATCCATATTTTCCTAATCATGTTTACAAGCTATCCAAAGCCTTGTACAGTCTCAAACAAGCCCCTAGAGCATGGTATGATAGGTTAAAAACATTGTTACTTGAAAAGGAGTTTACCATGGGCAAGGTTGATAAAACTCTTTTTGTGCTTAAGCATGGCAATGATTCATTATTCGTTCAAGTGTATGTGGATGATATTATCTTTGGTTTTGCTTCTCATGATCTTGTGTCCAAGTTTTCAGCTATGATGAGTTCAAAATTTGAAATGAGTTTGACGGGAGAACTCACATACTTTTAGGGGCTGCAAATCAAGCTAACCAAGAAGGGTACTTTTGTGCATCAAACGAAGTATACGAAAGATCTTCTTAAGCTCTTCAACATGGACAAAAGCAAGCCTCTTCTGACACCAATGGGTACAACAATGACACTTAAACTTGATGAAGATGGTGACCCGGTCGATCAAAAAGAATCTCGAAGCATGATCGGATCACTTTTGTACCTCACAACATCAAGACCGGACATACAATTCAGCGTATATCTTTGTGCACGATTTCAAGCTTCCCCACGTGCTTCACATCGTCAAGCCATTAAAGAATTCTTAGGTACTTATATGGAACTCAAGAATTTGACTTTTTTCTTCCTTCTTCCTCAACCGTTACTTTGAAAGATTTTTCGGATGCTGATTTTGGGGGTTCTAGGATTGATAGGAAAAGTACTTCGTGTGCTTGTCTATTTCTTGGCAATTCACTTGTTGATTGGTCCTCTAGAAAAAAAACTCAATTGCACAATCCACGGTCGAATCTGAATATTTAGCTGCTGCTAGCACTTGTTCACAAATTCTTTGGATTGTTCAAACACTTAAGGACTATGGGGTTGATCTAGATTGTGTTCCACTATTTTGTGATAACACTAGTGCCATCTGCATTGCTAAAAACCCCGTGCAACATTCGAGAACAAAACACATTGACATTAGGTATCACTTTCTCTGTGGTAATGTTGAAAAGAAAACATTGTGCTTCACTATGTAGATACCGAACAACAATTGGCTGACATTTTTTACAAAATCTTTGAATTTCACTGGTTTTTGTTATATTCATAGTGAAATAGGGGTTATGCTTTCAAATTTGGGATCTGAATTTAAAAGTAATATGAGCATAGTATTTCATACATATATGACTTTGTGATTCCTTTTACATGCTGAAAGTTCTTACTGCGTTACTCATGTCATACATTTTGTAGTTTTGCCATGACTACTAATTGGAATAATTATTTTTCACTAAATCTGGTCATGATCAAACTTTCTTGCTGTTTTGAACTTGTTGCATGCTCACCAGTGTTTTTAATCATAAAGAATTAATAAAGCAATCAACTATTCACGGGTTGAGCTTTTATGATCAAAGAAAAATGAGAAAGGATCAAGAAAATATGAATGCATCGCACTTCTTCTTTTGAGATGGCTTATCATTGCACTTAGAACTTAGAAGAAGTTGTGTATGACTAAAACCATGTACTTAAGCTTCTGATTGTCAAATGACATAGGCTTGGCTTGGTTGGTTAGAATAAGGCAGATGCGGCATATAATCTCTTGCAAATGTTATATGATCAGAATATGTGCTTTAAATAATATCGAAAAAATGAAAAATGCAGCAACAAGTGTCATGCTTTCAGGTTTTGAAATAGTTAAGTTTGTGAGATAATGACTTGTTTAAATTGGAAATTACATTTGATCTCTAGCATGGCTTACACTACTTTATGTATCTCATTGATGTGATAGTGTAAGTTACTTGATAGTATGACTTGGATGAGCTTTGTTCTATATGTATATGTCATATTATGCTCATAACAAATTCAAATTTATCTTTTGTACCTTGCTAAATACATTGTTAAAGGGAGAGAAATCGATCACACATTGCACACATTCACAAGTGTTTTGACACGATTCTTCTCGGGGGTAGAATTTTATGTTTTTATTCTCATTTTATTTTTGATTTACAAATGGGGAGAAATATTTCAGGGAGAAAATTATTTTCAAAACTTTTCTTGTGAAAAAGCCAATGTTTTTGGATTTTAAGTGGTGCTGCCAATACATTCATCAAGGGAGTGATTGTGAGACCTATGTGTGCTGAATACATTGACTATTTTGATAAAAAGTTTTGAATATTGCCAAAACACTCTTTTCAACTAGGTCTTAGCTCCGACAAGATCCGACAATAGGTCCGGCATGTTTTGGGTAGCTCTGACAAGGTTTGACAATAGGTCCGACTTGTTTTCGGTAGCTCCGGCAAGGTTCGATGTAAGGTCCGACTTCTTGGTCTAGGTCCGACTTATTTTGGCTAGGTTCGACTCGTTTTTGCTAAGTCCGGCGCTAGGACCTGCTAGCTTTGGTAAGCTCTGGCGCTAGGTCCTGCTAGCTTAGGTAAGCTCTGGGGCTAGGTCCTGCTAACTTTGGTAAGCACCAGCACTAGGTCCTATTAGCTTTGGTAAGCTCTGGCTCAAGGTCCGGTTAGCTTTGGCAAGGTTCAGTGCTAGATTGCAATGGTTTGGCTTTTAACTTGCAATGTTTTGAACTTGTTTTACACTTATGGAAAGTTTTCTTAGTATTCTTTTACTAAGTTTTTGATGCATTTTGGCTGATCATGGTGGTTAATGTTTTTTCTATTGTTTGCAACATGCTTATGTGAGTTGCTCACGTAAGGTGTTGTTATTTCAGAACTAACGTGAGTCAAGTCGAGGACTTGTGCTCAGAAATATTGGTTGTTTATTCATGTGCATGTGTTTTTTTAGTTCAAGAAATGGCTGGTTATGGGATCCATTGAACTAGTCTTAGGGAGAAGATGAGGTTCAACAACCAAGTTCGAGAGAAATTGTGGTTGAGTTGATCGGGAGGTCGTGCAGCATGTTTGAATCAAGAACAATGCATATGAAGGTATCGTGAACGTCGTTGGAAGGTGTTTGCACATGTGCATGGAGTGCATAGATGTGGCTACATGGTTCCAAGGCGTGATGAAGAGATGTGGACGTAAAGAATTGGTCGGAAAGGTCCAACCGACTAGGTTATGGACTCAGCCTGCGGCTGAGTCGAGTTTGACTCAAATATGGAAACATTTGAGTTGGTTATGATAGGATTTCATGTTGGTCACGAAGTTGGGTTGTTTTAGGAATGTGGGATATGTTCCTAAGGTGTTTGGAAGTCTTAAGATTGCTTCTATCTGCATATGAAAGAGTCTTGAGCAGCTATAGAAAGTTTCGGTTGAATCTGAGTAGGATTTGAGTCCTAGTTAGGATTGGGTTGACCTAAGGGCTTGTTATATAAGCAAGGGAGGTCAGAACTCGTGGTGCACGGATTTTGGGTTGTTCCTCTTGTGTTCCATTGAATAAAGATAGTAGTATAAAAGAACTTTTGTGCCTTGTTCGTCCGATTTGTTTCACACAAGTTTTTCTCTTCGAGTTTCTGCACAGCACTACCTTGTTTTGGTAGTTTTATCATAGCTCAAGTTTTACAGATCCAATTGACATGATTCTTTTTGGGTCGTCTTCACATCTTGATCATCTATTTTATGTTAAAATTTCACGGTCGTTGGATTGGTAGTTTCTGGTCTACACGAGTTTGTTTTGCAGTGTTCCAGATCTGGTTTTTCTTAGATAGAAATTGACCTTTGTTTGATCTTTTGATCATAACCTGTGTTTTTCTTGACAGGTTTTTGTGATTCTTGTTGTGACGTCTTCGTGACATGATTCTCCACAATCTATACTGGTTTGTCACAATTGATCATGTTTAGATTATCCGCACATACAATTTCTTTAATAGATTAAGTTTTTGCCGAGGGGTTTTCATTGCTTTCACTGAAAAAGTTGTAATCTACTATTCACCACCCTTCTGGTAGCTTTTCACGTGCTCTTCAATCCTACAACCCAAGTAACCAATAATACCATACCCAAATCCATCTATTACCAATAACCAACCATAAATGACCATTCAACATAAATAACCTTATCCATCCATACTCAAGTAACCATAACCAATTCTTTAACCCAATATCCAATTCCAGCTCATATTCAATACTCAGGTTCATAACTCTAATCATGTGAGGGTCCAGGTCGCTTGTAACCGGGAGCATGGCTATCATGATAGTTTTACACTCTACAAAGGTAGCACAACTTTACCCACAAGTTTGAGATTTCATCATCTTTTGATCACTAAGAATCTCTATGTTGCCCTATCACACTTCTGACGGTGTGCGGCCAAGAGATCACAAAATAGCCTTTACAAAGTTACTACCAACATGTTGCGGACCCATTAACGTTTCATCGGAGGTGATGTCTCACAACTGAGCACATCCATCCAACGGCCCCCTATTGTGCCGTTCAGATCCCCGGGTTGTTCTGCAACTATTGCAAACCCAACCGACTACCATTCCCCGAGCCTTTCATATGATCTGAACGATGCTGGCAATACACTAATTAATTGGTTAAGACGCACCCATAATTTGCTCTATGGTGGCACTATTATCCTCGGTGGTCGCTCCACAAACCGTTCCTTAGATATAAAGCAAACAAAACCACCAAATCATCCAACCCATTCCACATAACCGGCTTGCTAGATCCCTAAGTTCCATGTTTCTAAAGGGTCATTATCATCAATTCACATAGTTCATATATTCATCAGTTCATAATTAAGTCATTTGGTTATTCCGAATCCCACTTAAGTAAAGTGGCGCAAAAGTGTAAAATACCCTTTCCGACTCTCTACGTTACATCCCGAGCGACAAGGATGGGCATACAAGTCTAGTAAACACCTATTTATGGGTTTCCCATCAATTTGACACTAGCATGTAAGTTTGAAATAAAATATTTCAAAAATAGGATCAAAATGTTCTAGGGCACTTGCCTTGCTCCGGTGGCTGGTTTGGATTGAGAGCTTCAAAGTTCTGGAGTTGAAGGTCCTCATAAGAACCTTCTAGAGTGTTTTCTTCTATTCCGCGTGACAAACATGTGAAACAAGCAGTACAATCAATAAATGCTCATATATTACACAATATGTCATGATATGCATGAATGATGCAATTATGATGTATTACATTTATTAGGTTACTGCTATTGCTTACTAACTGGTTATAATCGAGTTTTACGTGTTTGAGCAAGTTTCGAGTCATTTTTGAGAAAACTGGGGAAGTTTCATGATTTCAGGAATCCATGTCCGAACTAGTCCGCAAACGGGACAGACATGTCCGCCCTGGACCGGACAAGTCCGCTATGATCCAGGGTTTTGCGAACTTCCCAACTAGGGCATGGTTTGAATCATGTGTTGGGTCAAATCCGATGTGGAAAGTTGGACCTAGGATAGTTACCGTGGAAGTAATGGTTCAGTGGCCAAAGATTAGGCGTAACGTGTGAAACTCGATGTCTAGATCTGTTAACAACGAATCGACGGCAAGACATAGAAGAAGAACGTTGATGTCGAAGAGTTGATGAAGAAGAACGCAGTGGCGGCGACAATCTTCCTTGATCCTTCCTTCCTTCTCTTCTTCTTTCTTCTCCTCCCTTACCTCGTGGCAAGAGCTTTTCTCCTTGGACGGCGGCTCACAACGAGAGACAAGGCGGTGGGGTTTTTCTTACGTGGACAGGGGTGAGAGGAGGGTTTTGGGTTGTTTATATAGGGGTAAGAAGTGGTGGGGTTAGGGTGGAATCCTAATAGAAGTCGGTGGGGATGGGTAGGGCCTTTGTGGGGTCCCACTTGGGCTCTCTGGGGGTGGGGTACGACATTCTAGGGCCCAAATATGTCAATCATCTAATAACTCGTTGTGGAGGAAAATAAAAATCCGAGTTGAAACCCTAGAAACTGGAGTAGTCCGTATGAAGGCTGGACAAGTCCGTTTTCGGTTCTGATGTCACAACGGACTAGTCCGTTGTTTGAGCGAACAAGTCCGTTGTTCCACAATGAAAAAGGGAATCATGGACTAGAATGCAATTATTTGGACAAGTTCGGGGCTTTACAATTTTAGCATCGGACTAGTCCATAATATTAACAGACAAGTCCGGACAAAAACAAGGGCAAAACCGGACTAGTCCGTACTAATTATCAAGCAAGTTTGTTGCTCTATAGGAACTGAATCAAGCCAGAGCACATGGGTATACCAGACTAGTTTGGGGTGGGGACCGGACAAGTCCGTACCCAAGGATGATTTTAATTGTTTTTTTGCCTCTAATTTATTTTAATCTTGTTCCTTTTTTGTGTTGCAATATGTTAAACATGTATGACAATGAATGCATTGCATTATGAATGAGGGTGTTACAACAGACGAGTCTCAAAATCTGCAAGCAACTTTTTTTCTCATCATCAGTGGCCTTATCTGGAACGACAGGTTGTAACGGAGTCGTAGGACAAGACAGGCATTTGAGGCCGCCCGTAAGAAACTTCTAGAGACGCAGATCAAACATATGAGACGCGTGCTGGGAACCCAGTCGCGATAATTGGTGCTATTGAAAAGCATCCGACATTGCAAAACTAGAATACCGTCTGACAAAGAAGTCATCCTGACGAGACAATCTGTGACAATTAGAACGCAAAGTGAGCAGCGACGAAAGCGCAAACGAAGAGCAGGGCAAGCTGCAATTTTTTATTTTTTACCTAGATAAAACTGGCCTCAACTGGCGGTGGTGGATCACGAGGTGCAGGATAAAGCACGGTCTTCAATGAATCACGGCCGCACTGCTGCTTGGAGCAAAGCACCCATGGGTGGAGGCGCTCTGGGCCACGGACGTGCACTCTCGTGGGCCAGATGGGAGACAGCACGATGGACCATGTACCCAACCGTATATCACCGCAGAACACACCAAGCCAGACGGTGGATCTGATACAATCATACAAACGCCAATTTAGGCGGTGGATTCGGCGGATCTCGCCAGGCGCCGACTTCGGGGGAACGGCGACGGAGGAACTAGCTGCCAGATCGGCAGAGAGTGGCGGGGCGACAGTAGAGATAGCCTGTCCAGAGCACCTCGATAAAGCGTACGAAGCCGTAAAGAGAAGCGGCCGAGCGAGACCAAACCAGAGAGATGAGCAGTCCTGGGCCGAGAAAAAAACTCTAACCCTAATTAGATGGCTCTAATACTATATTAAGAATAGTGCTTGTATTGATATAAAGTCAGGAGATACATGAGAATTACAAATATGCAGAAAACCCCTTACACAAAGAGAAAATGCAAAAGAACTCCTATATCTCTAACAGAATTTAGATTTTAGTATTTGATCAATCTTATCTCTAGTCGTCCCAGTAGATGATTTTGAAGCCGAGTTCAGGAATGATTTCCTTAATACTGGTATTTTTCCCTTCATTTATTATTATCATCGTTGATGTGTTGTATTTTACTCTGTAAATGGTATTATTTTTTTGGATAGCCTCTAGGCTATGTGTAGACAGCCCTTGATAGCCATATGTTGTGCATCAATCCTGTTATCACAACAGGAAAATGATTTATTTTCATCGGCTACCTATATTTTTGTTGGCCCACACGAAAATAAGTATATAGGTTGACGATAATAACATAGTATTTTCGTGGGTTTTTCAGATAACACAAGAAAATAACATAATTTCGTCGGCTTTCAACACCAGTCATGAACTTAATGCAGTATTTTCGTCGGTTTGTACTTTAGTGCACGAAATTAAGTGAAGTACACATTACTGCCATCGGCTGCAAATGAAGCTGACGAAACTACATATAATTTCGTCGGGTGCACAATCAGCTGACGAAAGTAAGTTCTATTTTCATCGGTTAGAGCAAAAGCTGACGAAACAAAAAGTTATTTTCGTCGGCGACCTATATCACTGACGAAATTTATTTAATTTTCATCGGCTTGTGAAATAGCTGACACAATCAATTACTAGTTTTGTCAGCTCTTCTACCAGACTGACGAAATTACAGCTTACAATGCAAGCCCATAACCTGCCAGCCCACAACTTACAACTTCCTGCGCCAGCTCCGCCTCCACCATGCACCTCCGCCACCGTGCATCCACGCACCGCCGCACCGCCGCCCAGCCCTGCGCCACCGCCCTACTCGGCACCTCCGCCCAGCCATGCACCACCGCGCCTCCCGCCCAGCCCCGCCCCTCCGCGACTCCAACTGAACCAGCGCCCCGCCTAGCCCCGCACCTCCGCGTCGCCCCCCTTGTCTGCAACGCCGCGCCTCGCCTAGCCCCGCACATCCGAGCTGCCGCCCTGCCCTACACCGCCACGCCTCCCCCAACCCCGCACCGCCATGCTGCCGCCTTGCCCTGCACCGCCACCCGTCCCCACCGCCCCGCCTCCCCCAGCCCCGCACCACCGTGCTGCCGCCCAGACCCGCCTCGCCGCGACTCCGCCTCACACCGACGGCCTGCACACCCCATCTACCGAGTAAATGTACCCATTACATTCTCATGCTATGCAATGTAGTTTAGAGATAAATATTAGTTGATTTTCCATCTAGAATGAGGCTGTGCAATGCTTGTCAGTGAATGCATGTAAAACTCTTAAACTGTTGGAATTGATGCATGTGAAACTGTGTTTCTTCCAAGGAAGCATCCGTGAATGATTTATTCAGATTATGGGGAACGCATGTCATACTGGTATATGCTCGCCCAACGGAGAGCTAGTGTGATTTTTGATACTAGAATTTATATTTTTTTCATTTTGGTAATTATTCAGGAGTAACCTGCAAATAAATGAGTAACTGATGACTAATAACCTAAGATGGAAACCAAAGAATGGCAATATCTTTCGCCTCAGAACTGTACAAACGAGTCATTAATATGGATTTTGTCAACCCAGAGATTATTTCTCTGTGTCTGATGAAACTTGGCATGTCTAGAATAGTTCTGAGATATTAGATCAGCATGATCTGAGGTGAATCAAGGAATGCCAAACTATGCATTGTATTGTTGATCACTACTGAATTATGATATTCAGCAGTTCGGAGCTTTGTTTATTGATAAACCTTGGTTTTCTGGCAATATTAAGTATTCACAGCTAGGATTTTTGTTATAGCAACCTGCAATTCTAGAGTGCCCAATAATCTCCATTTTGTTTTGTTCACATTTCATTGTTTGATCACACAGTTTTTGGACCATGAATGAACTGCTTAGCAAGTCCAAGAAACTGCATGTGCAGATTAAGAGTTTGGGGACCTAAACTTTTACTTTCTTTTTGGGACGAACTTCAAATAGTAATAAAATGGGATGAATGGTTCCCAATTTCATTTGCAGTACACGAGTAAATTATAACTTGTTTGTATGTAGTTTTCTTTCTAATACCATTTTAATATGCTTAGTTGGCATCAGCATAAATTTACAGTATCATTACCCTGAATCATTTTCTCTCTCCCCCCTCTCTCTGTCAGTAATATCTCTTAATTTATAATAGTGCATTAGATTAAATGAAGGTACGTAGAAGTGTTGTTATTTTGAAATGAACCAACACATCACCAGCTAGCTCTACAATATGTATACAGCGATGCATTTGCTTTGTTTTTGGTACAATATGTTCTTTACTCTAACTTCTCAATTTTTATTTCATAGATTGTGTAGTGTTGTGCCTTCCCTTTCCTGCTTTTCTTGTGTTGTGCACCCTCGCTTCGACACTCTTCGCTGCAGGTAATACTTTATGTCAAGTCTCATGATTTACTTATGGCATACACTACAGACACGTAACCTATGTGTCATCCGTTTCAGACTAACATGTCTCACATGCGCTACGTATGTGAGGCGTGTTGGTCCGGAACTGTTCCTTTTTGGACAGCCTGAGAGTGACCGGGAGAGCGCGCTTATGACAAGACACGAGGTCCAGAACCGGTCGAAATTTTGGCGCATAATTCCGTTATGTTGTTCTCCGCTGCACCATTTTTGGGCATGCTATTGGAGAACAGTGGGGTTATGATGACGAAATTTCGACCGGTTCCGGACCTCGAGTCTCGTCATAAGCTCGCTGTCTCGGTCACTTTTGGTTGGTTTTACGACTTATACTTCCCAATAGAAGTAGGAGCGTCATAAGTATGCATATTTCTTAATTTTTTTTGTCTATTCATTATATAGTTTGAACAATGGATGATGATAGACGATGGATGTATGATGGTTGGCGGAAGAATGCAGTGCCTTCAGATGAATGGGCCATCGATACTAAGGCATTTATCAGCCGTGCATTTTCTTTAACAACAAATTGATTTGTCAAATGTCCATGCAGCAAGTGTAGTAACTTTTATTGCAAGTAGAAGTATGAGATGGAGCGACATCTTTGTAAATTTGGCTTTATGCCAGGTTATGAAACGTGATATGAGCATGGTGAGTTATACCATAGCAATGTTAGTGTTGACCAGAGAGACGGTGCAACCGAGGACAGAATGGAAGACATGGTTCAAGCACTCGAGCGTGATTGTGGTGCTGATGAATATGAGGAAAATCCTGGACCCAAAGTTGAAGTGTTCTATAGAATTTTGTCAGCATTGCATGAAAAGTTGCATGAGCGCACTAAAGTGCCCGTCCTTGCGACCGTGACTCGACTCATGTATATAAAATTAAAGTATAATTGGTCAAACAAGCGCTATGACGATCTTATCGACTTGATCTCAGACTCTTTCCCGAAAAATCATAAGTTGTCAAAGGACATGTGCCAATCCAAGAAATTGTTGGCAGGGCTCGGTATGAAGTATGAAAAGATTGATTGTTGTCCTAGCAATTGTGTGCTTTTTTCGAAGGAAAATGCAAATGCGACACATTGTTCAGTTTGCGAACAATCTCGATACGTTGAGGTCAAAAATGAAGAGGGTGAATTAGTTAAGACAAAAGTGACAACCAAACAACTTCGATACATGCCTCTTGCACCTAGGTTGAAACGGTTGTTTCTTTTGAAATAAACCACAAGACACACGCGGTGGCATAAGGATGGTGTGCGTGAAACGGCGGGAGTAATGACTCACCCATCTGATGCTGAGGCTTGGAAGGCACTAGAGTCTTTTGATGATGATTTTGCAAAAGATGCTAGAAATGTTCGCATTGGTTTGGCTATGGATGGTTTCACACCATTCAATACATCTGCTGCCTGGTACTCATGTTGGCTAGTCTTTGATATTCCATACAATCTTCCACCTTCTACGTGTATGAAATATGAATACATGTTCTTGTCTCTTATCATTCCTGGTCGTAAACATCCGGGGAAACATTTAGGGTTGTTTCCTCAACAACTGATTGAGGAATTAAAAGAATTATGGATCGGAGTGCAAGCATATGATAGCTCAAAAAACAAAACTTCAACTTGCGAGCAGCATACTTGTGGTATGTACATGATTTTCCTGTAGAAGGTGTATTCTCAGGATGGAGCACACACGACAAACTATGTTGTCCAATTTGTGGGTCAGACTCCGATTGTTTTAGACTTACTAATGGGGGAAACATGTGTTTTTTTTATTGCCACCGAGTTTTCTTCCACCAAATCACCCATTTAGGAGGCAACTTAATACATTTTGGAAGGATACTACTGTGACAAAGGACCTTCCAAAATGTTTGACTAGTGCTGAGATTGCTGCATGGCACAGTCAACTTATCCCTACAAATGATGGATTGATAGATTTGCGATTCGGTCAGGAGCAAAATTGGACTCATATATGTGGCTTATGGGATCTCCCTTATGCTAAGTCATTGTTACTCCTGCAAAACATCGATCTGATGCACCAAGAATGTAATGCAGCTGAAAGCATCATTATGACTTGTTTCAATTTCAAAAAGACTAAAGATAATCTGAAGGCTCAAAAAGATCTTGCGGAGATTTGTAATGGCCCAAGCTTAGAAATCACAAAAGATGGTGGTGGTAAACAAAGAATGTCACACGCTCCGTTTTGTCCTAAACTTAAAGAAAAGAAAGAAGTGCTCAACTGGATGCAAAATTGAAGTTTCCTGACGGTTATTGTGCAGGATTCAGACCCACAACAAATATTGAAAATTGGGTTTTATCTAATCTAAAAAGTCATGATTATCATGTACTCATGGAAAGATTTCTTCCTGTAATGTTTTGTGGATATGTGCATCAGGATGTGTGGAGAGTACTTGCGGAACATAGATTATTTTATAGACAATTATGTGCTAAGGAAATTACAGTAA
This sequence comes from Tuctoria greenei, assembly GCA_036927565.1. NCBI lineage: Eukaryota > Viridiplantae > Streptophyta > Magnoliopsida > Poales > Poaceae > Tuctoria > Tuctoria greenei. Next base: position 105,295,199 of record JAYESD010000004.1, on the reverse strand, counting down.
ATGATGGAAAATTTGGAGAAAGGAATACCTTTATTGATATGCAAAATGGAGGATATATTACCACCAGGATTAATGAATGTAATGCAACATCTCATAGTGCATTTGCCTTACGAAACCAAAGTTTGTGGACCCGTGCAATATCGGTGGATGTACCAGATTGAAAGGACAGTGAATGGTTCTGAATAAAGCAAGAGTGGAAGGGTGTATTGCAGAAGCATTTGCTCTGAAAGAGGTAGCATACTTCTCAAGTACATTCTTCGCAGAGGAACACAATGTGTATGCTCAGACAACATGATACCACATAAATGAAGAAACTCCTTGTTGTAATCTAAGTATTTTTGGGTGGAAGGGAAAAGCATTTGGTGCTAGCAGTAGGCATGTGGTTTTAGAAGAAGAATGAAATTTATGTATGTTATACATGTACAAAAACATTGAAGAGATGAATCAATATTTTGCGTAAGTCTTTTTTTCTAATTGTTGCACGGCAACACTTCGTTCTTTTTACATTTTTATGAGGCATTTTCTAATGTGTCCATATTTTTCTTCTTGTAGCAAGTTCGATAAACAATATTGGAAGTCCGCCCGTCAACCAACTAGCAATCAATTAGATAAAATGCGTTGTGATGGCCTTCGTGGAGGGTTGAACTTCGTCAACTGGTTTCGGAAGCATGTAACATTCTCTTCTTACATGTTACATGAATCTTTCAAAAGTTAATTTAAATAGTATAAATAATACTCTCTTACATTGGTAGTGACTGGTTTGATAGTAACAGGGGAACACGATAGGATAAATTTGGTACCGTCGAGGTGAAACATGAAGAAAAACTTTTTGAATGCGATAATTATATCCTTGCTCACCAAGTTGAGTTGGTTTACTATCTATCGTATCCTTGTCCAAAGCTAAGTGCTTGGTGGGTGGTGTATAAAGTTAATCCGCGAGAACGGTTATATGTCCCAGGTGATGCTGGTTATCGAGACGAACAGGATGAAATGTACCAAAAAGATGATGTGCCATCATCTTTTAATATTGAAGATGGTTTAGGTCTCGATACATTAGTTGGTGATGTTGAATACAATGAATTTGAACTCCATAATATAGTAGGGATTAAAAGAAAGCAACGAAGTCTTAAAAAAGTTGGACAGAAGAAGCAAGTTTGTTGTGAACACATTACAGACGAAACATTAGATCATGATGAATTTTAATCTTGTAATTAATTCACATTACACATATATTTCATTTTATTACTTTTTGTATTTATAATTCATTTCATTATGTATTTATTTCTAACCAGTTTCTCTTTTTAACAGGATGCCTCGTCGTGTGAAGTGTATCACAAAGGGACTTAATTTTGACTCCTCAAGCAAGTCTGGTACTCGGTCTGCTAGCTCCTATCGTAGTCAGGAGTCTTTTCTTCAGGGGTTTGCCTCAAATAATAACAGACAAGAATCACTTAGAAGATGCATGGAACAATGTAATGAACAGGTTCATGTCTAAAGGTTTATTCCATGTGGTTTATTATATTTAACTATATATCATTATGTGAAACATACATTTCTCTAATTTCAGGTGGAGGGTCAGGAGGAGCAACAGGAAGATCAAGGCAGAGGTGTTTCTGTGAGGCAGGAACAACAAGACAGAGGTGTTTGTGTGGGGCAGAAAAAACATGCCAGAAGTGTCTCTGTGACGCAGGAACAACAAGGCAGAGGTGTTTCTGTGGGGTAGGAACAACAAGGCAGAGGTGTGTCCGTGGGGCAGGAACAACAAGGCAGAGGTGTTTCTGTGGGGCTGGAACAACAAGGCATAGGTGTTTTGTGAGGTAGGAACAACCAGGCAGGAGTGTTTCTGTGAGGCAAAAACAACAGAAAGCGTTAAGAGGGGTAAGAGACTATACTGATGATGAAGCAGAGGAGGATGGGGAGGAGGAGGAGGAGGAGTAGGTGGAGGAGCAGGAGAAGGAGGAGGAGGGGGAGGGGGAGGAGGAGGGGGGGAGTTGAGACCATCATTCAGGTGTCGGGCTACAAACTCTCTCCCACTTGCTGTGCCAATGGAACAAAGATCGAAGATTATTCCTATTGGTGACTGGTTGGTGAATAGATAATTGAATTGGATGTATTAATCTAATATGATGACAAATATAATGTGTTGTTAAAGTAATATGGGACGACTTGGATTGGGATGGTCGACGACACCGTAGACAACCTAATGCGATGTTGGGTGCCATATGTCATCATCATTATCCTGGTCTTGTTCTTGTAAAAGGTGAAGAGAAACCTGCTATAAATTTGAAGCACTACAAGATTGCTCCACATCCTGTGCATGTAGATGTGGCAGGAGCTGTCTGGCATGATTTTTGGGTATGATTTTTCTTGCTATAACTTGTTTATCTCGATAATAATATTTCTAATGGATGTACTATTACTTTTGTAGGAATGATATCACGTGCCAGAGACCAATGATGTAGCTCTCAACGCACGAGCAAAAAAAACCATTGATGCAGCAGCGCGCAAAGTTGTGAAGGATATGATGTACAATGGACGAATTGCAGTTGTGTGCTTGTACTACAAAGAGAAACTTGGACAGATGATGAAAAATAATATGGGGGCTTCATAAATTTACTTAGAGGAGGATCCATGTCGTCAGGTAATGATTCCTTGGATGGTTAAGTGCCCCAATGCTTATTATGCTTTTATGTGGTTATTGGGCATCGAGGGAGTTTTGAGATAAATCTAACAAAAAGAAAGAGTCAATCGTGAGGTCACTGGTCCATGCCTCCATTGTTACGGTGGAGATGGTCATCTTCGTCTTTCAAAACACATGGTGAGCTTAGCACATTTACAATTTGTTCATATTATATTTTTTATGCATTCATGCTTCTACTGTTTCTATATAGGCTGTACAAAGTGGTGAGGAGCCTTCTTTTGTCGATACTTATATAAGAGGGCATAGAGGCACCGACAACAGTCACTTGGGCACTGGGCAGCCACTCAAAACTTGGTGCATTATACTAGTCAAATTCATGCTTCAGCAATTAAATTGTTGTATTGTTGTTTTACAATTAAGTTTTGATGCAGGAGAAATATGCTCGAGAGATGATTCGTCGTCATGGAGAAGATTATGATTGGAGAAAGGAAGACATCGACGTTGTGGCTTTGTACAATTCCAATAGAGGAAAGCCTCACGGGAGGTGAACTTGTACCTCGCAAATTTTTTTTCTCATACTTTAATTGTCTAAAGTGTCACTTATAATTTTGAAATATCACTTTTGTAGGTATTCGATGTTCAATGGTATCATGAACACATATGTGGTTCTCTCGCAGTCACGGTCAACACAGGATGGAGAGAGCTCTTCTCGACGTAAATGCGCGGACTCAAGATTGCAAGAAATGGAGGATCGCGTGAGACAAGAAATGGAGTAACGCATGAGACAAGAAAGGCAATCCATGAATGACTACTTAGTCTCATATATCTAAACATAGCAACAACAGATGCAAGTACATCACTAAGAGTTCAAGTATTTATAAGTAGAATTTAGAGAAGAATTATGCTAAACAGTTTAGAAACAATTTAGGGATACTTTTCTCAGCTTGGAATGCCACCTCCAACGCTACAGCTGCCTCCACTACCTCCGTCCATGGGAACACAGGTATTAATATATATATATATATATATATATATATATATATATATATATATATATATATATATATATATATATGTTTTTTTACTAAACCGTTAATATACTCACCACACTTCTGAATATGTATCAATATAACATGTATCATTATTGATCGCTAGGGATCATCCTCAAGGCAACAACACGTGCAGAGTCTTGGTACAAATTTGCACACTCCGTCTCCAGGAGGACAGGATGGTGGTAGCAACTAGTATAATATAAGTATCCTGTTGTTTCTTGTCTATGTTTCACATATGGGTTATGACAAATGAGTATTATAGCTCCAAATATGAGTAATATGTTTCACAAATAAGTGCATACGTACAGAATCAATAGCTATGATCACCAAAGACTTGGCGAAAGAGTTTCTTGTTGTATAGTTTAAGGGCCTATTACTTTTACCTAGATTATATAGTTCAGCTTCTAATATATAAACTGAAACAAATGCATATGAGAATCTAAACTATTTGTGACTATTGGAGATTTTATAATCTGAACTTTGATAGTTTCAGTAGGTGGAAAAACATGATAACAGATATGAGAGAATAGCAGCAGATATGACAATTGTCACCGGCAGAGACAAAATTTATTTTGAAAAGATTTCACCCTTTATTGGGGCAGTGTTAATTGTAGGGCCTTTTTGTAATAAAAAATGTGTTCATGGTTGATCCCATTTTCAATCTTGCATGTTTGTCACCTACATGTTCTGTCGGTATATAATACAACCACATATTCTGTGGGGGCAAGAACCTCTAAATATGTTTTTTATGAAGTTTTCAATTTTCCAACTTTATCCGATTTTCACCAGATATGCACCCATAGAATACAGGTTCTTTGAAGATGATGTAGCTCATTTTACGACTGCTGTGATTTATGTGTAGCTTTATTAATCAGATTGGTTTTTTTACCATTATGTGTAGCTCCTAGGTGAAATCATCCTGATACTGATGAAATCCTTCCCCATTCAGATTGTTTATATTCATACCAGAAACTGGATATCATGCTCTTAGGTGCATGTAGCAAGCTATTTATAGTGAAGGCTACATCCTTGTCCAATAAAATTTTAGGCTGATTGCTTGAAAGTTATTTACAGATACCTACACAAAAAAGATTGAACAGCTATTAGTGACATCTTTGATGGAAATTTGAAATTGAAGTCCAATATTCGCAACATACAACAGCACCGACTAGAAGAGAATGTGGGGGTTAGAAGCTGCTGATCATCAATCAGCAGTGCATATGAAAAACATGCATTTGAAATCTGCTACACCCTTTAGCATGCATTTGAAATCTGCTGCACCTGTCCTTTTTTTGTTCTAGTATTGCAGCAATAAAAAGATATCATATTGTGTGATTTGTTTTTGTTTGCAGACTATTCCGAGGCTAAGGTTGAAGCATCGGGCATGTCTGGGCATGTCAATTCATGGAACAGGGGATTGGCAAGCTATATGATATTTTAGTTCCCTTGTATGGTGCCTATGTTGATGAAGTCTTGGTGTTGTTTGTTAGGTTGATCACGTTAAAGGTGTGGGGCCCACCGACACCGACTCCTCCCCAATTCTCGTCCTGATCGGGGGCGGTAACAAACCCAGCGGTTGGGGCCCCATCCGCCCGTCATCCTACATAAGCACCCATAACCAAGGGTTAATGCGGCAATTAAGGGACTAATCACCACAATAAAGATTAATTGATCTGATCCTAAGCGACTGGAAGTGAGGGGAATGGCTCCACCTCGGCCAATGCCACAACGGACATCACTGCCTCAACACCGACGTCATCACCATGTCTTCTTCCGGATCTACAGGACAAAGTACGTCCAAATCCCTTCTATTCCTCTGTTGATTCATCTAGTTGTTAACGCTAATTAGTGTTCTGGATAGATGATTAGTACTTTGTTAATTCATTGTTGATTGAGTTCCAAGCCTGTGTTAATTAACCTAAGTGTCTAGATTAGGTTCATGCCTAGATGATAAGAGCCCTCTAATTCTAACATTGGTATCAGAGCCGGGCTAGGCATCCCTAATTCGGACTTAATTTTCAGATTAAGTTTAACTCCACAACATTTAGAAGGAGGGGAGGCAAATTGTTTCGGTTTTGCATCTTGATTAAGGAAGAACAAGAACTCAGAAGATCAAACCGAATTAATTAACAACAAGAGAGGATTAAGGGTGGATCATACCTTAAGTCAAGTTGTCGTCCTCTTAAGTAGTCGGAACCTCGTGCTTGTCAACGGGGACGGTGGCGCACACCGGAACCCTCCTCTGAGGGCCTCCGGGAAGGGCGCCCGTTGGGCTCGCCGGATCCGCCAAAGAGAAGGCGCCGACCACTAAGGCCCTCCTAACCCTAACCCTAAGGAGGCGCATCTCACGACGGCGAGAACCACCGCAAAGACGCTCGGCAGCGTCGCGCGCGTCCTTGGAGCGAGCACCCGCGCCAGCGGCTTTCGGCGGCATCGGAGCCTTCACCTTTCCGATGGGCCTCGGGCTCGTCCCGTGCGCCGCTCGGGTGGGAAGAAGGGAGGCGGAGGATGAAAATGGGTTAGGGTTTCACACCGAAACCGCGTCGGCCGTCGTTTTTGTGCCTCCTGATTTTGACGCACGGCCCTCCGATCAGCATCCAACGACCACGATTGGTCTCTGTGGATGACCTATGGACGCCCCAGGCCGTCGATTTTAGATCCAATGGCTCGCATGTGTCGCGGTGATAAGTGGGCCGACAGCCCGTGCGGGTGCTCCTTGCGGGCCATCCACGCCGATCGGTAGGCTTCTCTTCCGCGTTGTGCACATGCGACGGCCCAGGCTGACAGGCCGTGCGGGCCGCTTTGACTGAGTGCAGACTGGTGGGCCTTGCTGCTCCTAAAGCCCCAATGGGGCGCTCTTTTGAGGTGGGCTATGGGCCACTTCTATTTTGGGCCACAGTCAATTTTCCTTTCTGCTGAGATTAAGTCAAAGGCTAATGGGCCATATGGGATTTTTTCCCATTTCTGAGTATTTTGTTTTGGGCCTAAGCCATAATTAGTACATGTTCAGATTAAGTTATTTTTATGTATCTTGCCCTTGAGCCAAAATTAGAATGTGAGCATTTTAATTCTTTGGATATTTTAAGTCTTTGGCTGAAAATAATTATGTGCATTTTAGTATGGGATAAAATGCAATTAAGCCTCACATAAGTTATTGAGTGAGAAAATTTGTTAAGTATTTATGTTTTCACCTCCATTTAATAATTTGGTGTTTAGTATAATATAAGAAAATAGACATTGTCTTGATCCACATAATTGATTATGAGAAGTTAAGTAAGAAAGTTGAGTATTAAGTATTAACCTTCCACTGTTAATTAAGTTATGGTGCTTTCATTTAGTAACCAACGTGAAAAATGAATTTACCACGTTGTAAGATTATTAGTATGATAATTTTATTGAGTAACCAATGTGAAAGTTAAAATTGTCATAATTAAGTTATTTTGAGTTCTCATAATTAAGTTAATTTAAGTGGTCATGCTTAAGTTGTTATGCCTAAGCTGCCTTAAGTTTTAAGTCATGAAGATTTAATTTATTGTTAGTGATGGTAATTTCGTTGAGTACCAACGCGAAATATGAAATTACCACATTTTGAATTTAAGTCTTCATTCCTCATAAGTCATAGTGTTTTGTTGATTAATCAACGTGAAAGACAAAATGCGTTGTTAATGATCCATTAAATTATTAAATTTTTTCATTGAGTAACCAACGTGAAAGACAAAATTATTATGTCTTTAGTATTGTGTTTTTGCTAAGTAACCAAAGTGAGAGGCAAAACACGTTTAGAAGTTATGTTTTGTGTTATTTTATGTGTTGTGTTTTTGTTAAGTAACCAACGTGAAAGACGAAACACATAGTTAAAGATTATTTAAGTTCAGTTAGTTTTCGTTTAGTAACCAACGTGAAAGATGAAATCATTAAGTCTTTAGTTTTGTAAGTTGTCAAGTCACCAACGTGAAAGACAAAATAAGATGTTCTTTTCATAATCGTGTTCATGCATTTACTTATGTTCTATTATGTTTTCATTATGAAGGATCTTCCATTCCAAATTTGATATTAAGATTTATCTCGCCAGAGAACTATCTAAGAAAAGACAATTACAGTATTTGACAATGTAAGTTGGAGGCTGGTTCTGCAATCTCCGAAATAGATTTGGCATTGATGAGAGCGCGTCCTACTGAGCCTAAGCTTCCTGTTATTCGTGACCGGGAAACTAAGGAGTCCTTCACCAAAAGGATGGAGGATTATGAAGAGGACTACTTTCGCTTCGATTTAGATCGTGCTAAGTGGTCAATCTCAAATAAGAAATGTTTAAAAGTGATTAAGAGTTCAATTACTAAGAGTGTTCGCGAAGAAATTACTGAATGCAACACTGCTTATTTGTACCTCCTTATGATAGAAAAGTATGCAACTGGATGCAACACGGCTACGATGCATGCTCTTGTTAAGAAACTTGTCACTCAGAAGCATAATGGAGGAAGTGTGTGTGAGCACATTTTTAGTATGTGGGACACTGCTGCTAAACTTAAGCTATTAGATCCGGGGTTGAAAGATGAGTTTCTTTTCAACCTCATTCTTGCTCTACTTCTAGATGATTTTGAGCATATTATCATCAATTACAACTCTCAGTTTGAGCAGTGGGATCTTAGAAAATTAATTGATTTATGCGTTCAAGAAGAAGATCGCACTAAGTCTCATCGTGCTATTAAGCTTGTCAATCATGAGAATGATAAAAGTAAGTTAAGTTTTGATTGTTAAGTCAATGTTTAAGATTATTTTCAACTCATTTGATTGATTAACTAAGATGCAATCCTGCATATTCTTGAGACAGGAATTAGATAAGTGGAGGATCACAAGAAGAGTGAAATGATCATTAAAGTCACTATGGTCATAAAACTAAAGTTGAAATCTTAGACTTGTTTTTGTTCTAAGTTATAGTTTTGTACTTAGGATTCATCATATGTCCTCATTAATGGAATTTTAGTTTAAGTATTCATATTTGTAATTTTTGATTTAAGTACTTTATTGAGTTTTTAGTATTATGGTTAAGCACATTCAGTTATAACATTTATCCTTAGATGATGATTTTAAATATTATTCAAGTTTTCACTCACAAACTAAGTATTAAGATAAGCGCATTAGAATCGATCTCGAAACAATTTTCAAAATTATGGAATTATCATTAAGGCCATATTTTGAGGGGGAGAATTGAATTAGTTTTCTCCATCGATTAGTTTCTCCATCATTAAGACGTTTCAGATTAAAAATCAGGCATTGAAGATGTATTGTTAGTTTTGACTTATTTTTATTCAAGTAAGAATTGAATACCCCGAAAATAACTAAGCGAAATAGTGTATGCTAATTAAGTATGTTAAGTTATTAGTCTATCGATTTACGCGTTAAGTCGAACTTTATATTAAGTGAGCCTCTAAGACACCATTGTATATTGTGGACAGGACGTAAACCTCACTTAAGTATTTTCATATGAGGTAGTCCCACTAAGGCAAAAGTAGCGCAAAACATTATTAACTTTGGTTGTAAGAACAATAAATAATAAGTTACTAATTATCATCAGTTTAGTTAAATAAGACATGTCATCATTAGTAGGATGACATGATCAGGGGGAGTATGGTTTGATGAGAGGTCGAATAATCTCTCTCTACCTGCTGTAACTGAATTATTAACATCTTTTGTTAATGATTTACTACATGTTGTTAGTCATTCATCGGTAACAAAAAATTGTAAGAATAACTCAGTTCAAGTCTGTTACCATCAACAATGTGAAGCGACAATAACCCCAAAAGTAAGCATAATGCACAAGCTATGTAAATTACGTAAGTGAATAAGATGAAGTGTTGGGTTCATCCTCACTTGACATAAGTTTTGATCCATAGAGAGTTATAAGATCATTTAGAAAGTGAATAAGTAAAGATGACTAAATCAGGGGGAGTTTTGACTTCATAAAGACATTGATCATGAAAAGAATGGTACATGTTCCCACTCTTATTCAAGAATTACTCTTTATGATGTCATACTTACATTATATCAATAATACAAGACATTTTGTCACAATACTTGCTATTGATTCTTCATTATTAGAGGCCAATAATGATGAAGAGTGATAGCAGCCCGTTCACAATAAGACAAATGACAAAGGATGTCATACCACATAATAAAATACTGTAAAACGATCTTAATCATCTAAATGGTGTAAAACCATGTCGGATGAGATGGGATCTGAGTACGCCGTAAGTATCCGAATTTTAGTCATAAGTTCCTGAAAGAATCAAAACAGTAGGCTGTAATGAGCCTACAAGAGAAGAGTGATTCTGAAGGAAAATTTTTGTTTGTGGTCAGACTAATGGCAATTCACTCAATTAAGAATTCCTCAAGGATAATTAAGTTATTAGTAGTGCATTATAGATGATTTTACATCAGATGGATGTAAAACAAAGTTATCTATTTGAGATTTGTGTAAGAACATTAGTGTGACCTAACCGAAAGGTTTGTCATAATGATCAAGAGACTCTTGAGATACTCTTCACAGAAATCCATTCATGAATTTAATTAAGCATTAAGAAATGTATCTTAAGATCTATTAGACTATAAGTTAGTTTGGGTTTTAACAAGATAAGTGAGAAGGACACTCACATGTATACTAAGTTGAATGTATCTTGTATATTATTTGTATGTAGTAAAGCAATTCACTCATGAGAAAATTAAGAGATTTTGTCCATAAGAAAAGGATCTAGGTGAATAAACCTACGAGCTAGGAATTAGAAATTCACCATGATCATAATAAGGGGGTGTTAATCTTCGCCTGTTTAGACAGTCAAGGATGATAAGTTTAAGAATTAGATAAGTTTAGGGAGCCAATGATGGTCGACCTTATGATTTTGGTTCCATTAGCTTCTGCTGTAGAAAGATTAATTGATGTATGCTCGAGTAAGTATTTACCTTGACTTAAGATAATGACCGGGATACTTGACAGACATTAGGCCATGCTAGTGGTTCATCACTAGAAGGCATTTAAGAATTCATTTAAGAAAGTGCAATGTACATAAGGCCTCATGTTAAGATATTATAAGTCAAAACTCACTTGACGAATTGAGCTTCTTAGTCTTAGTTTCGCAAATTGTGTGGATTCTAAGAATTCCAAGTTAGTTATATATCCGCATTCGCGAATGGAGTTATCTCGTGGAAAAACTCCAAACAAATAGTCACTACATCGTCTACAATTTGTGACAAAATCTGTTGTTTAAGATGAGGCCAACAAGCAGGCGATACAAAGCTTTGCCTGGTTTTAAGAGTGGTCGATAGCACGAACTACTAAAGTAATACTACAATAATAAGTTTGTAGTATCATAATTTCACAACAATGAGTCGAGTGAAACTGTCAAGCACATCGACATTAAGTTTTGTGTTGTGAAAAATAATATCCAGGATCACAATTAGTGACGAGCACAAAAGAATCAAGCGAAAGCTTGAGGTACCGTTTACAAAAGGTTTTCCGCCCAAGTGTTCAGAGAGCACAAAGCATGCATGGGTCCTAAGTGAAAACCTGTGAACTATTTTGGATACTAGGGGCCAACTAAGCATAAGGTTATTTCTAAATGTGAGACATATTATGGTCCTCGAGTCAAATAGTGCGTAAATGGCTGTTTTGATGTGTTGTGCCCTTTATGTCAAAGCATGGAGAAATAGCCAGTAAGTTTAGTAATAAGAAATTAAGTAAGTAAGAAAGTAAGCCATTTAGCTCCGTGATCAAGGGGGAGAATGTTAGGTTGATCTCGTCAAAGGTGTGGGGCCCACCCACACCGACTCCTCCCCAATTCCCGTCCTGATCGGGGGCGGTAACCAACCCATCGGTTGGGGCCCCCTCTCGCGCCCGTCATCCTACATAAGCACCCATAACCAAGGGTCAAGACGACAATTAAGGGACTAATCACCACAATAAAGATTAATTGATCCGATTCTAAGAGACGGGAAGTGAGGGGAACGGCTCCACCTCGGCCAACACCACGACGGACATCACTGCCTCAATACCGACATCATCACCATGTCTTCTTCCAGATCTACAGGCCAAAGTATGTCCTAATACCTTCTATTCCTCTGTTGATTCATCTAGTTGTTAATGCTAATTAGTGCTCTGAATTGATGGTTAGTACTTTGTTAATTCATTGTTGATTAAGTTCCAAGCCTGAGTTAATTAACCTAAGTGTCCAGATTAGGTTCATGCATAGATGATTAGAGCCCTCTAATTCTAACACTGTTAAGTTCAGTTATCAGTTGTGTTAGTTTTGTGGAACCATATATAATGGATTTGATCGTTTTAATGTGAATATGAACATTCTTGTTCATTGTGATGTGTTTAAGTGTTGTCAAGATTGGAAATGAGATGTGTATGTGCTGGAAATGAAAATAATATATTTTCTGTTTCTGAATGTGCTAGAACGAAATAATATGCAGGTTTCTAAACCGCAAATATCATGTATTTTCGTGGGCCACACTATTTTTGTTAGCCTCGCAGATACCCACGAAAATAATGCAAAAATATTTTCGTCAGCCTCGCATATACCACGAAAATAATGCAAAAATATTTTTGTCAGCCTAGCAGCTACCCACGAAAATAATACCGCAATATTTTCGTCAGCCTTCCATAAACCCACAAAAATAATGCAACAGTATTTTCTTCAGGCTTTAGAAAACCGACGAAAATAATGCCGCAGTATTTTCGTCATCAGCTTATTTGTAACCTACGAAAATAAGACCACAGTAGTTTCGTCAGCTTGTTAGTAACCTACGAAAATATGGTTATTGTCGTCAGCCACTTCTAGCCAACGAAACTAAAGCTATTTTTGTTGGTCCTCCACGAAAATACGATTATTTTTGTTTACTTAAGTGGGTCGGCTGGTTACCTACAAAAATAGGTCCGAAACTGACGAAAATCAATATTTTCGAGGGTTTCTGGCTGACGAAATTTTTTCAAATTCCTGTAGTGTATTTAACTTTGTTGTATTTTTTTACATTTCTCTTTTTCTATTTTTTTAACATTTTCTTGCCATCTTCCTTCATTTTTGTTTGCCCTTTTCTTTCGGGTCTTATGGTTACATTTCTAGCCTACCCAAAGTTGCTTCAGATTTGTTGTTGTTGTTTACATGTACCATCTCCTTTTAGTCTACATGTGATAGTTTCCAGACATTTTTCCCCGCCATATGATACTGCTTCCACATGCATGAGAAATAAAATAGTTCAAATTTTTCACATACAGTATGACATCTGTTATTTATTTACCTTTAGGGACCCTTTGATGAGCTCTAGCAAACTTCTAATTATTACTTTGTTGTCTTGCATGGGTTCTGTATAGCAATACTACTATTACCTTCCCAACAGCCAATCACTTTTGTCTCTTGTATATAATACATATCCTGCTATCCTAGTTACGCTGATATATACTATGTTACATCCTTTGTGAATATCCAGCAAATGACCCTCGCAAAGCCCAGGCAGAAATGAAGAAGAGCATGCGAAGGGTGAACAAGTGCATCAGCAAGCAGGGCTCAAATCATGTTCTCCATGTCGTCCTCTTTGCTCTATCCTGCTTCTTTTTTTTTTAAAGGGAAACCACCAAGAGCAAAAGCTCCGACTGTGTAAATATATTAAACTAAACCCAGTTTAATACAAGGTCATCCATAGTGCGAGTTGCACTAAAGGACGGAAGAAAGCCAAGTAAATAATTTACATTTGAAAGATTCGGTCATTCTAAAAGCCTTGTTATGGCACTCTTCCTTGAATTGTTTAGTCCACAAGACTATGTCAGGTAAAACTTGATCAAATATTTTCCTATTTCTTTGCTTCCAAATTGTCCAGCAAGCTATAATGACAACCTCCAAAAAGAAATCTTGGTTAAATTCCTCTTGATTCTTAATAAGCATGAAGTAGAATGGGAGATTGAGATGCCACTGAATCCCAATGTTCTACCAGCAGGTAGAGCTGAATTTACATTCAAAAAAGAGATGCATAGTTGTTTCCTGGCGACATTTTCTGAATAACACACAGCAAATGTCGTTGTTTTCGATTTTACAGTTTAGCCTATCCATGAATAGGAGCCAAGCAAAGACCTTCAGTTTATTGTTGCACCTGCTCTTCCAAATGTTTGTGAGGGGTGTTGGGGGATGGATCGTTTGGTAAAATAGGTTATAATATTTTCTGTAGAGGTATTTGCCAGAACCCAAGTATATGTCCAAGAGTCATTTTCCTGTTTGATAGCTGCACAGAGTCCAGAATAGTTTCCATTGTGCTTAGCTCCTGAAAAGCTTGCTGAGACAATGGCAAATGGAAAAGTATTTCAACTAACTAATTAGCTATTAGATTTGCCACAGAAATGTTGACCTCTTGCACAAAAGTATAAAGATGAGGTAGCTGTTCTTTCAGTGGTACTCCTAGCCATTTATCTGACCAAAAAAAAATGAAATCCCCCTTGCCAAGAATACCTGAAGCAATATTTTTGAATTGGGGGTGAAATCTGAGTATATCTCCACCAAAAGGAACACTTGGATGGTTCTTTTTTAGTAGGAGGGATATGTTTATAATGATCGCTCCAGATCAAATGCACGCAAGGGACGTCTTTTTTATTCATGAACTTGTGCAAATTTTTCATAAGCAGGGCCCCATTTTGGTGCTTGAGATTAACAATTCCCAAACCCCCTTTACTTTTTGGTCTGGTGCATTTCTCCCAAGCGATTAATGCTTTAGTCCTTGAATCCAAGTTAGAACCATTCCAAAGACAGTGTTTTCTCACTACAGGAAACACGATCATTTGCAACGGCTAGCTTTATTTGCGACGGTATGCCGTCGCAAATAACGTAAATTGCAACGGTCTGTCTCTGGCCGTCGCAAAGGAGGAGGCTGTCGCAAATAAACCCTTATTTGTGACGGCCAACCTTAAGACCGTCGCAAATAAAATAGCCATCGCAATAGGACCTTATTTGCGACTGCTGCAAAAAGTATTATCGCAAATAACATTAATTGCGATGGCCCTAACTTACTGCCGTCGCAATTAATTCAGCCGTCGGAAATAAGTGCTAATATCGGCCCCATCGGACCCCGATAGCTCATTCTCACACACCGCCCCCAAACACCACCCGCCGCTGCGCATGCCGCCGCCCCGCCGTTCCCCCGCTGCCCCGCCGCCGCGCTCGCCGCCCCCGCCCCCATTGTGCCCCCTCCGCCCCACCCCCACCGTGTCTGCCGTCGCACCCGCTACCACGCGGCGGCCGCCCCGCCACGCCCCCGCCGTGCTCGCCGAAGCCGCTGGCCGCCACGGATCCGCCGTCCGATGCTGTCGGCCTCCTCCAGCGCCGCCGGCCTCCACCGACGCCTCCACACCGGCCTCCCTCAACGTAGGTATGATGCAATGTTGTGAAGCGGTTGTGATGCAATATTGTGAAGCGGTTGTGATGCAATTTTGTTAAATTTTCTTTCTTCTCCATTCTCACTAGCAATGTTGTGATGCTAGTTATGATTAGGTGATGCAATGTTGTAAATTGTGAGCCATCATCTACAATTGTTATGCTTAGAGTGTTGTAATTATGATCTTATGTTAGGTGATGTGATGCTTATGTTGAAATTGTGATTCTTAGAATTGTGATACTTACAATCGAATTTAAGTGTAGAATTGATTTGAATTGAATTTATGTTGAGAATTGATTTGATACTTATGAATAGAATAGAATAGAATTGGATTGATGCTTATGTTCAAGTTTATGGTTATGTTTATATTGAGAATTAAATTGCTTATGTTTAGGTCAATGCTTATGTCTATGTTTATAATACAATTGTTTATATTTAGGTTTATGTTTGTTAATTGATAAATTGCAGTTTAATATTTATTATGTTTACGTTTAATTGAATTGCTTTGTTTTTTAGATTATGGTTATAATTTTTAATTTGATTGCTTGAGTGTTAGTATATGTACAAAAATGGGATTCTGGTTGGCTTGACCCGACACAACCCATTTAGGACCCGACAAGGCATATTCAGTTGGAAGTTAAAGTATGCGTCTAAACCAGGGTTGTAAAATCATGCCTGGATGCCTAGGTGCCCATCGGCCGCATGGACGCCTAGGTGTCTGCCATTAACGACAATTTCTTTCACTTTAAACTGCAGAGCCAAACATGGGTGAACACCGCAGTTGGATGTATACTGGCTGGAAGAGCAGAACTGGTGGTCACTCAGATGAGTGGTACATCAATTTAGATAAATTTTGGATCGAGCATTTTCATTGTCAACGGAAGATATGGTGCAATGCCCATGTACAAAATGCCGGAACACCAAGTTTTTGAGAAGATTGGAGCTTTCGTTTCACTTATGTTGAAACGGTTTTACTCCACATTATGAAGTGTGGACCTTTCGTGGCGAGACTAAATCTCGAGTCATAGCAGAAGTGGATGAATATAATGATATAACAGTGGTTGATAGGATGGATGAGATGCTAGAAGCTTTGGAAGCGGAGGATCCTCTTACAAATAAGGCAGAGGAGTTCTTCAAGGAGCTGAAGAAATCACAAGAGCCGTTGCATGAACACACGGTTGTGACGGTACTTACTTTCTTGACCAGATTTATGGCAATTAAGTCGAAGTACTTTTTTCTATCAACTGCTACAATGATCTCATGAAATTGATCTGCGATATCCTTCCACAACCTCACAAAGCACCACCAGATATGTATCAGCCAAAGATCAAGATATATGGTCTCGGTATGGAGTATGAGAAAATTGATGTGTGCCCAGACAACTGCATGCTATTCTTGGTATGTGACATGCTATTCTGGATGGAGCACTCACGGTCGTCTGATGTGTCCGATATGTGCTTCAGACACGGATTGCCTTTGACTAACTCATGGAGGCAAAATATCATACTTCGATTGTCACATAGGTTGGCTGCCCTCGAATCACATATTTAGGCAATAGAGACTTGTCTTTCGAAAGAACAGTGTTGTCACTAATGGACCACCGAAGCATCTCAACGGGTCAAAAATTTCTGATATGTTGGACAAACTGGTGCCTGATGAAGTTTGTCCTGGATATTTTGTAGGTTATGGAGTGGAACACAATTGGACTCACATATGTGGACTTTGTGAGCTACCGTATGTGAAGTTGTTGATTCTAATGCACAACATTGATGTCATGCATCAGGAGCATAACATGAGCGAAAGTATCATAAGCACTTGCATGGATATGCCTGGCAAAACGAAAGACAGTAACAATGCTAGACTAAATTTGGCAGACATTTGTCACCGTCCAACTCTTGAAATCTCTAAAAGTGGTGGGAAGCCACATGATTCTTTCTGTCTTCGATCTAAAGAAAAGAAAGAAGTTATGAAATGATGAAAACTTTGAAATTCAAGATGGCTATGCAGCTAGCCTGAAACGAGCCATGAATGTGAACACAGGAAACCTCACTGGGTTGAAGAGTCATGATTATCACATTATAATGGAAAGACTCTTAACTATTATGTTTCAAGGCTATCTAGATGATGCGGTGTGGAAGGCTTTAGCCGATATCATCTATTTCTATAGACAGCTTTGTGCTAAAGAAATCAAGATAGGGATGATGGATAAGTTAGAGAAGGAGATACCCATAACTTTATGTAAGATGGAAAAAAATTTCCACTGGGTTTCTTCAATCCAATGCAACATCTGCTTATCCATATTCCATTCAAAACTAAAGTTGGCAGTCCTGTGCAATACAGATGGATGTATCACATTGAAAGAGCGCTACAATATTTGAAACCAATGGTTGGCAACCGGGCAAGGGTGGAAGGGTGCATCGTTGAAGCATATGCTCTTAAGGAAGTAGGATACTTTTCAAGTGTCTACTTTGCAGAAGAAAACAATATCAATAATTCTGCGATGCGGTACAATGTGGACGAAGCACCCCCTTTAAGTGACCTTGCCATTTTTCAAACGAGAAACACCACTGTTGGTAGCTACACAACCTACGTGATATCCGAACATGACAGGACTGTTGCTTTACTCTACATGTACGCAAATATAGAAGGCATGCAGGAATACTTCGAGTAAGTGTTTGTCCTACATTTATGCTAATCGACATATTTTGCTACACATGTATTCTAAAGATTTTTTTTCATGTTCAGCGAGTTCCACAGACAATGTTGGCCACATAGGCATCAACCTACGGCCAAACAAGTAGAAGGATGCGAAAAGAAGGAATAAATGGAGGGCCGAGTTTCCTATCCTGGTTTCGAGATTATGTAATACTCTCTCATCTTCTATATATTATAAGTTACTATTATTAAAGAAGTGTTATTTTAACTTACGATCATTTTTGATAGTGTTGGACTCACAATGTCCATGAAGATTTGCGGCAGCTATCTTATGGATTGGTGAATGTTAGAAGCTATGGTTGATATAACGTAAATGCTTTCGATTCCATACAACTCATTTTGAAGCTCTTCGTCCTCTCGCGGCAACATCAAATTCCGGTGTTTTGACGAGAGCAATTTACACTCATGAGAATTTAACTGATTATTATGGGATCATTAACAAAATCCTTGAATTTACTTTTACCGGAAATAAGACCCTTCGAGTTGTCTTCTTTGACTATGACTATTTTGATCGCACTCATGGAACTCGAGAAAACTAATTTGTAATGGTGGAAGTGAAACATAAGTACCGACTACGAGGTTACGATACATTTGTTCTTGCACATCAAGTGGAACAATTGTATTATCTACCTTATCCATGCACGAAGCTCAGTGCTTGGTGGGTGGTATATAAGGTGAATCCTCGTGAGCTGTTATATACTCCTTGGGATGATGGTTATCATGATAGCGAAGACGTTGAATAAGTGTACCAAGAAAAAGAGTTGCCAGACACTTCTATTGTCGAGCTTGGTGCAAGACTCGATCAATTAGTTGGAGATGTTGAAGATGTAGAGCCAGATGATATGCGAAAACGGAAATTAGAACAGGCCACGATGGAAGATCATTGGGCTGGTTTAAGGAGTAGGACACATGATAATGATGTTGATGAATTTTGAAAGTGATTACAAGTAATGTTTTCTTGAAGATAGTAACATGAATTTTGTATATCTTATTTGCATATTTACTGATTATCTAGGATGGCGTCAAAGAAGGGTAAGAAGGTACTGCCGACGAGGGGGTTTTGCCCCTCTAGACCTGAGGACGCTTTCGCTGGTGCCTCGTCAATCGGGAGCAGACGCTCTTAGCTACTGGGGCACGTTCTGAGCAGCTCTAAAGCTTCGTCACAGGTAAATTTCACTCGTTTTTGACAAATTTTTCAAATTTGATTTCCAATTAAACTTAATTATGAATCATTTGAATGTTATAGTCCTCACCGACTGACTTAGAGGCTACAACGCCAGTTTATCTTGGCTACCCTTTAGTGAGCCAGCCCTCAGCTGGCGAGCCTTCTGCTCCTGAGCCTTTTGACTCGGCTGGTGACGAGCCTTCTGGGTCACCTGACGTAGCACCCTAGAAGACACGGAGGATGAGCATGACTCACTTTGTCAGTCCTCCACCGGTCCCTTCACAGAGGATCGTGATTCGTCCGGTCGGAGACAGGTAATAAAAATTATAGTGTTCAATTCTGGTTTCTTTTGGTTACTTAAGTAATGAATCAATAAATATCTTGTAGGGTTTGGGACGACACGTCTTTAACCGGTGAGAGACACCAAAGCCCGGTGAATGGTGTCCTTGGGTCCTTAGTGCGTTTGCGCTATCCCGGGGTCATCGACGTGGTGCCTGCTCTTTCGTGGGAGGACTACGCACGTATCCATCACCAGGAGCACGACAACCTTGAGGAGGTCGTATGAGCCGATTTTATGGTATGTTAAAAATAGTTTCTAAGTTTTAACTCTTAAACTCTTTTAATGAACATCTATTCAATATATTCTTTATCACAGGCAAGGTACTAGAGGAACCGAACGACCCTCGCTAGGTTGAGGATGCAAGGAGAGTGTTTCACTACAACGCTGCTAAGGCGCTTCGACAAGCTTTGTCGAACGCTCGTGTTCAAATTATTAATGAGCACTTGAAGGCGAACCAACACCACATGCTACACTTTCGGCAAGAGAGTGAGAGGCATTTGACGGAGGAGGAGTACGCGCAGGTACGTGGGGTGTAGTAAGTATTTTTTCTGAAATTTTCCTCGATGGTATTTTTAATGATCTACAACTATGTGAAAGTCCACGTGAGCTGGTTGCAGGGTCGGTCCGATGCATTTTGGGCCCTTTGTCTGTATTGGGCTAGCGATTAGTTTAAGGCTAAGTCCCGGAAGGCTCGAGAGTGCAGAGGGGTCGAGGGGAAGAGCAGGCACAGCTAAGATAACCACTTGCGTTTAGCTAAACGCATGGTAAGTGTATATAACTTATATTTATATATTCATAATATACTGTTCATACTAACACGTATTGATAGGAGCGCGAGACGGGGGTGCCGCTGACCCCTGCTGAGATCTGGAAGAGAGGTCATAGGGAGCCTTCTCAGCCTCAGGGGTGCATTCAGGCTGCAACCATGCGATTGGTAAGTTTAGAAATCATTCATATTAAATATAACTATATGGATTGTTGAACTTACACGGTTTTCTTGTTTTCCAGGCTAAGTACGGGGAGAGGCTAGGAAGATACACGGTGGAGATTTCGATTGGGAATGTGAACCAATCGATCCTCAAGCTGCGTATGTAAGCGGAGGTGGAGAAGCACACGGAAGGTGAGTTCATAAGTCATTTTATCATTTTCAATTTAAAGTATTGAACATATTTCAATTTCATATTACTGACTCTCTTTTTTATAGGCTCGCCATATTCGACGAAGTTGTCGACTTGAGGGTGGCGATACCTACGAGAGGTAGCTCCACGCAGGCTTCATCGGTAGGCACGTCGGGTCATTGCATCTCGCAGAGAGATATCGAGATGCAATCTCTCCGACAAACTGTAGAAGAGAACATCAGGTGACAGGAGAAGGAAAGGAGCGAGACGGAACAACAAAGGATCGCGTTGCAGACCACGATCTCTTCCCAGGCAGCCTGGATGGCACAGATGTGGGAAACAATGGAGGTAACAAAATGAAAACTGAAGTTCTCATTAATTCAACATAAATAACTTACTAATAGGTAATATCTAATGTTTGCAATGACAGGTCATGGTTCGGGTGCAAGTTTTGGGGATCCAGCTACCACCACTTCTGGTCTTCCAGGCGATCCTTCTTCTGCGGGTCAGGTAATTTTCTATGTCAACTTAACAATTCTAGTTGTATTTCAACTTTACCAAAATAAAGCAAGGAAATAGAGTGAGAGTGAGAGATAGTTAGATAGAGTTAAAAGAGGGAGAAAGATAGAGAGAAAAAGATTGAGATAGAAGAAAGAGGGAGATAGTTAGATAGAAGAAAAGGATTGAGATAGAAGAAAGAGAGATAGAAGAAAGAGTGAGAGATAGTTAGATAGAGTGGGAGAGGAATGAAGAGAGAGAGGGAGATGTAGATGGAGATAGAGGGAGAGAAAGATAGAGGAAGATAAGGAGATGTAAATGGAGATAGAGGGAGGAAGATAGAGGAAAAATGATAGCAATTGAGAGATAGAGTGAGAGAGAGATAGATTGAGATAGAGAGAGAGGAATGAAAAGAGAGAGGAAGAGGGGATCTAGATGGAGATAGAGGGAGAGGAAGGGAGAGAGAGATGTTGATGCATTTATATTATAACTCTAAGTTTCATTAATTGCAGGGATCTACGACGGCTGCTCAAACTCTGTCGCCATCGTTACCACCACATGGAATGAGGCGCGATGACGACTTCGACTTCGGAGGTGGCTTCGGAGGTCAGACGGGCGAGTGAGCCCTTATTTGTTTTGTTGATGGTGATGTGCGATGTATCGAGAATGTTGTTTGTGATTGTAATGCTGTTTGTGTGTGATATATTGTGTTATGTTCTGTGATTCTGGCCATCGAGTCGGGTAGCACTTCCTGTTTTTTTAAAAAAATTTAAAACCTTATTTGCGACGGCTTTTTATACAGTACCATCGCAAATAAGGCTTCAGGCCGTCGCAAACTAGCCTCTGTTATTTGTGACGGCCAGGCCGTCGCAAATAGGGCCTTAATTCCGATGGCCAGACTGTCTCAAATGGCTGCATGGGTCCCGTCGGATGAACGCGTGGGACCCTTCGACTGAACTTATTTGCGACGGCTAGGCCATCGCAAATAGGGCCTAAATTGTGATGCCCGGGCCGTCGCAAATAGACGAGTGGGGCCCACTGCCCCCCCTGGCAATTATTTGCGACGGCTACTGCCAGCCGTCACAAATTGACTTATTTGCAACGGTGGCCGTCGCAAATAAGCTTATTTACGACAAATAACTTGCGACGGCCAAAAGTCGTTGCAAATAGCTTATTTGCGACGGCCAAAAGTCGTCGCAAATAGCTTATTTGCGATGGCCCTGACCATCACAAATCGTCGGGATTCTTGTAGTAGTTGTCAATATGTTCAAGAACTGAAGAAGGAATTAGAAGAGAACACATCGTGTAGGTTGGAAGGGAAGGTAGCATTGAGTTGACCAACTTAAGTCTTACAGCAGTGGAAAGGAACTTAGCTGTAGCTAACAATCTCTTTTCAATTTTGGCAATCAGGGGGGTAATGTGCAGCTTTAGGCTTGTGAAGAGATAATGGTCACCCAAGATAGGAAATCAGAAAAGCTTCAATCTGACAACCAAAGACCCCTGCTAGCAGCTCAACTTTACCAGGACAAACATTTATGAGAACCATGCAAAATTTGTTGTAATTTATTTGAAGACCAGTAGATAGCGAAAAAACCTGGAGAATACATTTACGATAAAAAAAGTTCCCGTTGAGAGTCATGTAAGTGTTGGTGATATGCCCAAGAGGCAATCATAATAATTCAGGTTAAGACCTGTTGGATATTTGATCCATAAGCAATTAGGATACTAATGGACCTGCAACTTAAAAGCCCATTAGTACGCATATACATACGAGGGGTAAGGTTAGGGGCTAATTACTAAACCACGTGACAGACCTATCCGCCACTCATTGCAGGCCTCATGCCGAGATCCTTGCGGCACACGCGGTGCTAGCACACTGGCCACGTCGTTCCTCCCCGTATGTGTGGACTCCGTGGAGGCACTGCTGCTACTGCTGCGTTTATCGGCTACGATCAACGTGATCGTCTATCTGCTGCCATGACAAGGACGAGGAGGAGACGAACGAGATCGCCTACTTCCCCTATACCAATGCGCGTCTAAGTTCTGCTGTGCTGCGTGTCTAGTGGTAACAAGCTATGACATCTGAACTCGCATATTTCCTGGGTGATGCGGTAGAATTGCTAAAGTTGCGTACCGCTATTTCCCAATAGTAGCATCAGAGCCAGGTTGCATAATTTTTAGTTTGAATCTTGTTATTACATGGGATCTACTATACACATGTTCATATGATGAATTTTATCGCATGGTTTTTGGGGTTTGGAATTGATTAGAGTAGATTGCGATCGTATATGACTAAAGGGTCAGTTCGTGATCCTTCTCTGATATGTGCGCAACCTGTCCCTACTGGCGGGAATCACCATCAGGGCTAATCTGTACATAGCTAACAGATTGAGCCAACAGACCACGGTCATGAGTCGCGATCTCCTCATGAGTCGCCAACAGACCACCAGTCACGTTGAAAATCGAGGCATTCTGAATGGCTCGGATTCGGGTTGATTTGATCAATCCGATGAGATTTTATTAGTGATTTCATAGACGCGATCTATGTAATTCCGTTTGCTATTTGCTATAGCGATTACATAATATCATTTTGCTCTAGAAATCGTTCTACACTTAACTCGTTTTTGCAGGGAATGATGTGAATGGTATGGCCTTAATGTGATGTAATGATCTGTGTGTTATATTTATGCAACCCGCTTGTTGCAAATTTAACACAATCGGGTTGAGGTTGTCACATAATTATATAGCGACCTGCGTGTCGACCTGTGATGCTTGATCTCTCATGTAATTTATTTGGTAGTTATTAGTTGTATTACCTTCTTTTATGTTCATGGAGATGTCTCCAAGCATGGTGGAGATAGAGATCACCACAAGAAGGGAGGCATGGCAGCTTAGATCATGATGGTACCATGGCGATGGAGACTATTACGATTCTAAAGGCCATACTATTCACTATGTGATATGATCATATACCTGTGATGTTTATTTATTACTATTATTTTCATGCTTTTTGTATGGCGGATGTTTTGTCATAATAGAATAGCTTCCCCCACAAAATTTGAGTATTTGATGTCATTTACCTATAGTTGCACCTATGTTATTTTGATTGTTGTGTGGTAGGTTTGCCAAAGCACTATACCATCATCTATCATAATGCATAGGGTGAATGTTGGACATTCACATGCATAGTGTTGGCTTACTCAACAAAGCTATCAAAATGGTTTTGGGCTTTATGGCATAGAGTTGTGAGCTGGGGCATTAGATGTCACCCAACAAACAAGAGTCATATAGGGATATGATTAACAATTGTTGTTTACCTATGTCACTAAGTTCCCAACAGTGAAGTCAAAGCTCACTAGGAATTAGTGAATATAGATCTTGGACCACTATATGTGGTTAGAGGAAGGACGATACTCATATAGTGGTAGTGTCTTTTATTAAATTGTTAATAAAAGATTGGTACATAACATAGTACTAAACCTTTGCATATTTATTTTCTATTGTAGATCATGTCTGCTAGTAACAATTCTGGTTTCAATTCGCAATTTGTGCTTGAAAAGGAAAAGCTCACTGGAGATAACTTTATCAATTGGTACCGCAACCTGAGAATCGTTCTTAGGAAAGAGAAAATTGAGTACGTTCTTCTGCAACCATACCCTGATGACCTCCTAGCTCATGCAACTATTGTGGCACATAGAGCTTATATGAAACACTGCAATGATGCACTTAATGTATTCTGCCTCATGCTCGCTACTATGTCCCCTAATCTTCAAAAACAGTACGAGCATACAGATGCTTATTCTATGATTGAGGGACTGCATGGAATGTTTGAGAATCAAGCTAGGGCTGAGAGATACAACATCTCAAAGTCCTTGTTCTCAGGCAAGCTGATGGAAGGTAGCCTGGTCAGCCCTCATGTAATCAAAATGATTGGTTACATTAAAACTTGGGAAAACTTAGTTCTGAACTCAAGGATGATCTGGCTATTGACATTGTTCTCCAGTCGCTTGCACTGAGATACGAGCCATTTATATTCAATTATTAAATGAATAGCATGGAGAAAACATTGGCTGAATTGCATGGGATGCTTAAAACAGCCGAAGAAAGCATTAAGAAAAACGCCACTCATGTGATGATGGTACTAAAGGAGAATAAAAAGAGGAAGCATGTGACGCATCCTAAAGGCAAAGGCGAAGGAAAGGTTCCTGGTGTGCCTTCAAGCTTAAATTCTAAGCCAAAGGGCATATCTAGCCTTTCTCCTGATGATGAATGCTTTCACTATCATGCTAAAGGGCACTGGTCTAGGAACTGCAAGAAGTACTTGGAGGATATGAAGAAGAAGGGAAGTGAGACTTCCGCTTCAGGTATAAATGTTACAGAAATTAACATTGCATTATCTTCTAGTGAATCATGGGTATTTGATACTGGATCGATGATTCACACATGCAAATCATTGCAGGGTCTAAGTGAGACTAGAAGATTTGCAAAAGGCGAGTTGGATGTTCGTGTCAGCAATGGAGCAAAGGTGCGGTCATAGCTGTCAGAACCTACCACATGTCATTACCTTCAGGATCAGTGTTGGAGTTGAATAATCGTTATTACATTCCTACTTTGAGCAAGAACATTATCTCTTCTTCATGTTTAGAAGAAGTTGATGGTTATGAGATTGTCATAAAGAACAAATGTTGTTCTATTTATTATAATAATATTTTCTATGCTCAATGTCCATTGGTGAATGGATTATATGTTCCTGATCTTAAGGATACAAATTTTTGTAACATTAATACCAAAAGGGCTAGACGAGATGATCTAAATCCCACTTCTATTTTGCATTGTCGCTTAGGACATATAAATGAGAAACACATTATAAAACTCCATAAAGATGGTTTACTAAGCTCATTTGATTTTGAATCACTTGACACATGTAAATCTTGTTTGCTTGGGAAGATGATCAAAGCACCCTTCACAGGTCAAAGTAAGAGGGTGACTGACTTGTTGGGACTTATACATACACATGTATGTGGACCAACGAGTTCAATAGGCAGAGGTTGTTTTCAGTACTTCATTAGTTTTACCGATGACTTTAGTAGATATGGTTATGTCTACCTAATGAGGCACAAGTCTAAATCCTTTGAAAAGTTCAAGGAATTTTAGAATAAAGTACAAAATCAATTGGGCAAGACTATTAAACTTCTACAATCTGATCGTGGGGGTGAATATTTGAGCCATGAATTTTATGATCATTTAAAATAATATGGAATTGTTCCACAGTTGACTCCACTTGCAACGCCTCAATAGAATGGGGTGTCTGATCAGAGGAACCAAACCTTGTTAGACATGGTTAGATCAAAGATGATCCAAGCAGATCTTCCACTATCAATTTCGGGTTATGCTCTTGAAACTGTTGTGTTTACACTAAACAGAGTCCCAACTAAGTCTGTTGAGAAGACACCATACGAGATGTGGACCGAGAAACGTCTCGAATTGTCTTCTCTAAATGTTTGGGGGTGTGATGCTTATGTCAAACGTTTGACGTCACACAAACTCAGTCCCAAATTAGACAAATGTTTCTTTGTTGGATATCCTAGGGAAACCAAAGGATATTATTTTTATAACAAAACAGAGGGTAAAGTGTTTGCCGCTCGCAATGGTGTCTTCTTGGAAAACGAGTTTCTCCCAAAAGAAGTTAGTGGGAGCAAAATGCATCTTATAGAAATTCAAGAAATACCTATAAATTTTTTGGCACCCACTGATCCTATACAGGATGTACAAGATGTTGTGCAACCAGTTGATGAAACAATAGCCCCACGAAGGTCTATGAGGGTACATCATGCGACAGAAAAGTTAATGCTTCTAACCACGGAGCAGCATGACATAATATTGTTGGACAATAATGAGCCCACGACCTATACCGACGCAATAAAGGGACCCGACTCTGAAAATGTAACACCCTCATTTTCATCCATCATGCATTGCATACATTCTTATATATGTTTAACTTTAAGAAACATAAAAATGAACGAGTTTAAAATAAATTAGAACCAAAAAAGCATTTAAAATCTTGTATTAGTGCGGACTTGTCCGGTTTGGAGCACGCACTAGTCCGATTCTGCCCTCTGGTGGCTCTCCAGACTTACCCATTTTTGTTGCAGACTGGTTCGAAACTATTTCTGTTGATTTTCCGGACTTCTCCGTTCTCATGTACGGACTAGTCCGTTCCTAGCTACTGGAACTTTTCGGAGTTGTCCGGTAGATCCCTCTTTTGGTCCGATTTTGGAAAATTGATCAAGCCTCAAGACTTGTCCGACTTATACAAGAGTTGTCTGGCTTATATCGGACTTGTCCGTTTTGCTTTCTGGACGAGATCGGACTTGTCTGGTCTTCAACCGGACTTGTCCACTCAAGTCTCTGTTCCCTATCGGACTAGTCCGGCCCCTAGCGGACTTGTCCAGTCTGCCCAACTCGGATTCAATTTTTCCTCCACGATATGATATTGAGTTTTTGCCTTAATTGAGGCCAAGAACGTCATGTCCAGCCCCTGTGGAGCCCATGTGGGACCCCATCCCGGCCTCTAACGCCTTAACCTCAAAATCCATCAAACCCTACCACCTCCACCTCTATATAAACACCCCACCACAGTAATTACCTTAGATCATCTTTTTACGTCAATATTGGTCCCATAATTCTCGACCCTTGAGTTGTTGAATTCACGGTAATTACCTTAGATCATCTTTCTACGTCAATATTGGTCCCATAATTCAACTCAAACTATGCTCTAATTGAAGATTCACCAAAAACCCTAGCTGAGCGGACTTGTCCGGCCAAATGCGGACTAGTCCGGTTTACTTTCTGGTCCAGGACGGACTAGTCCGGCCCATTGTACGGACTTGTCCAGCCAACTGAATCTGAAGTTGCTGAATTAATTCCAAATTGACTCAAATCAACTCGAAACATGTTCAAACATGTTTAACTCTATCATAACTATTTAGTAAACACTAATAGCAACTCATTAACAAGTTTTACCTCATAATTGCATTATCATGCATGTCATGGCATATTGAGTAATAAATGGGCATTTATTGATTGTAATATTTGTTTTGTATGTTTATTGTGCAGAATAGATGGTTTTGCTCTAGAGAGTGTTGTCGAGGACCTCCAGCTCCAAAACTTTGAAGCTTTCAACCCTAATCAATCTCAAGAGTAAGGAAAGTGTCCCTGATCATTTTAATCCCGTTTTCAAATGTTTTGTTTGCAAAACTGCATGCTTCTGTCAATTTGATGGGAAACCCATTTATAGGTATTTACATTGTAGAGATTGACCATCCTTGTCACTTGGAATACATTGTAGAGAGTCAGGAATGGTATTTTTACTTTTTTTTCTTCGGTGTAATTAATTGGGATGGGAAAATAACACAATGGCTTAACTATGAATTATCGCATATATGGATGATGAGAATTTATGAATATGGTTAATTGGTAACATGGGACTTGGCAGGTCTAAGCAAGCATGGTTTGTGGATTGGGTTGAAAGATATGGTCGTTTGCTTGCGTCTGATCTATGGACCGGTTCGTGCGAGAATAAGCCAAGGGTACAGTGCCACCACAAGGCCAAGTATGGGTGTAGCTTAGCCAATAATTAGGAGTATTACTAGCATTGATTTGAATTATTTGGAGGAGCAAGGAATGAGAGTCGGTTGGGTTTGTAATAGTGGCGGGACTGCCCTGGGATTCGAACAGCACAAGAG
Organism: Tuctoria greenei; assembly: GCA_036927565.1. Lineage (NCBI taxonomy): Eukaryota > Viridiplantae > Streptophyta > Magnoliopsida > Poales > Poaceae > Tuctoria > Tuctoria greenei. The sequence continues at coordinate 105,266,516 of JAYESD010000004.1, read as the reverse complement.
GGGGCCCTTGGTTGGATGTGCTCAGTTGGAGGCGTCACCACGGGTGAAACCTCAATGGGTCTGAATATGCTGGTAGTCCCTTTGTAAAGGCTATTTTTGTGATCTCTCGGTCATTCATCTAAGGAAGTGTAATTGGCATAAGGGAGGTTTCTTTAGTCGCCGACCGGTGACGAAATCACAAACTTGTGGGTAAAGTAGTACAACCTCTGTAGAATGTTAAAAACTATCATGATTGTCATGCTCCCGGTTACGAGCACCTGGACAACTTCCATGATTAGAGTGGAACTTGGGAATTGGGATGGTTTGGTTATGGATATGGTTTGAGTTATGATAAATGGACATGGTTGGTGATGATGGTAATAATCTGGTACATGGATGGATAATTGATGATGGATTTGTATTATGTTAATTATCTTGGATATGATGGGAATATTCCACATAGACATTGTAGGATGCTTTTCACATGTTTTAAATGTACTTTTAGCAATTATCCATTGTTTATTATCATTCCTTATTTAAGCTACATGTCATTATTTCCTACACTTGCTGAGTACGACATGTGTTCACCCTAGCAATTGCCTTACCAACAGTTTTAGGTGATGTTTGGGAGTACTCTAAGGATAATGCGGAGTACAAAGTTGTGTGCTGCCGTCGACTTGCTTGTGGTGTTGCTTGGAGCCACGCTACACTGTATGCTTGGTTTGCTCAGTTTGGATTATTTTCTGCTGCATTAGTTTCAGAACTGTTAATAATGGTCATTGGAGTTGTAATTTGAGGATTAATTGAATATTGTAATAAAAGCACTTGTTTAGTTAATTTGCGCTGTGGTAATTTTCTGTATATCGATTGTGATGCACTCGTGTATGTGTGTTGAACATCCTGGACACACATATGCGTCGCACTTGGTTCATTTTCGGAACCGGGTGTCACAAATTAGTATCAGAGCCACAGGTTGACCGTAGGACGCAACCTAGATAGAATGGACACTTTAGAGCACAAAGGAACACATAAGAATTGTTGGGGTTCGCATGGTGTGTTGATTGCTATGTAATGTTGCTTGTGTGCTTAGTAGAGGATCGTGGGACGTTTTAGCGCTCGCCACATCCATATAGGCTAGTATAGGTAGTTGCTTAGTTTCATATCACTTGATGCATATAGTTGGGGACGTTCTCTAAATTCTTCTCTCTTGCTCTTTCTTCAAGTGTTGACGACTCGCAACCAATGGGATGTTAATGAGAATGAGGAGAACAATGGAGCACCTTAGAATAACAACAATGGACCTGGACCTAAGGCTATCAACATTCAGCAGTTGTTGGCTATGCAAAATCAACTTATGCAGACTGTTATGCAAACCTTAGGACAGCTGCAGACCAATAATCAAAATCAGCCACATATGCCTCCACCACCACCACCTCCACCGTCTCATAATAGGTTGGGAGAGTTTATGAGGACTATGCCACCTACTTTTGCTCAAGCTAGTGATCCTACGGAAGCTGATGATTGGCTAAAATTTGCAAAGAAGAAGCTTGCTATTGCCCAATGCAGTGATAGGGAGAAGGTTCTTTTTGCCTCCGATCAGCTAGTTGGAGCAGCTGCTGATTGGTGGGACTCGCTATTCAATGCCCATGAAAATCAGGAGAGGATCACTTGGGCTGAATTCAAAGAGAGCTTTCATTCTCACTTTGTTCCCGAGGGTGTTATGATCTTGAAGAGGCAAGAATTTGAGAACCTAAGGCAAGGAAGGTCGAGTGTGAGTGAGTATCTCAATAATATTACTCAACACTCAAGGTATGCTCCAGAGGATGTCAACCTGGACAACCGCAAGCAATACCTGTTCATGAGAGGACTGAACAATGAGATTCAAGTCCAATTTCTCAATTGTAACTATGCAAATTTCCAGAAGCTTGTGGACAAAGCTATTGTGTTTGAGAACAAGGTTCGCGAGATAGAGCAAGATAACAAGAGGAAGGGGCCATATCAAGGACAACCACAAGGAAGCAATGTTTGCTTCCGCTTTGCGCCACCAAATGCATCATACCGCAACTCCTTTGCTCCTGCATATCGCGCTGCTATTCCACTGCGCCCAACTCAGCCTATGCAGCAACGCCCCACCATGCAAACACCTCGCCCTCCAATGCCTCATGTGCCTCGGGCAAATTTTTCTGCTAATGCTTGAAACCAAGCTTGCCCTAAAAATTCTGGTGCAGCAAGGTCATGCTATACATGCGATGAGGTAGGACACTTTGCATCTCAATGTCCTAAGTCAGGCCTTGGTCAAGGGAACAATGCTCCAAGACAGAACCCAAGACCGAATGGAGGAGCGCCACAAGGCAACCATGGACCGCAAAATTTCATTCGTGGCAAGGTGAACCATGTCTCTACGGAGGAAGCCCAACAAGCAGATGACATGGTGATTGGTATGTTTCTCGCAAACTCCAACCCGGTGACCATGTTATTTGATTTTCGAGCATCGCATTCATTAATTGCATCAAAGTATGTTGCCAAGTATAGTTTTCCATATCTCATATGAAGTAACTTGTTGGTTAAGTCTCCTAGAGAAGAGATGAGGACGAATATAGTATGTCCAAAAGTAAGCATTAGAATAAGGGGGGTAGATTTCTTCGCCAACCTTATCGTTTTGGATTCTCAAGGACTGGACATAATACTTGGTATGGACTGGTTAAGGAATCATAATGGAATAAATCAATGTGCCACAAAGACATTGAAGTTCACAAATGAGGAAGGGGTCAGCATGGAATTTGAAGCATATCAACACACACCAAAGCTAGTGGAGCTGAATCAAATGGATGGTGCAACAATAGAGGAGATCCCAGTATTGTGTGAAGTTTTGGATGTGTTTCTGGATGAGTTGTCAGGTATGCCACCTGATCGTGACATCGAGTTTGTTATTGATTTAATACCTGGAATTGCGCCTATAGCTAAGAGGCCATATAGGATGCCTCCTATGGAGTTGCGGAGCTCAAGGAGCAAATTCAAGAGCAGCTAGAGAAGGGTTTTTTTCGCCCAAGCTCTTTGCCTTGGGGAGCGCTAGTTCTATTCATGGATAAGAAGGATGGATCCCAAAGGATAAGTGCGGATTGCCGAGCTCTCAACGAGGTGATGATCAAGAACAAGTATACATTGCATCGTTAGAGGATTTGTTTGATCAAATAAAGGGTGCCTGTGTTTTCTCCAAGATCAACTTGAGATCAGGCTATTTCCAAATGAAGATTAGACCGTCGGATATATGCAAAACATCTTTTCGAACACAGTATGGATCCTATGAGTACACCGTCTTGTCCTTTGGATCGACAAATGCACCTACCTACTTTATGTACCTCATGAATAAGGTTTTCATGGAGTACACAAACAAATTCGTTGTGGTGTTCATTGATGACATTATGATCTACTCTAGAAGCAAGGAGGAACACGAGGAGCATTTAAGGCTCACATTACGAAAATTGAGGGAACACCAATCATATGCCGAATTCAACAAGTGCCAATTCTGGTTAAGGGAGGTGTTATTTTTGGGCCATATTATCTCTGGAGGAGGAGTATCGGTTGACCCAGAAAAAGTGAGGGATGTGCTGAAATGGGAGGCACCGCAGAATGTAAGGAAATCCGGAGTTTTCTTGGAATGGCCTGATATTACCGTCGGTTCATCAAGGACTTTTCCAAAATAGCCAAGCTTATGACTGATTTATTAATGAAAGGAAAAGCATTCCAATGGACTCAAGCTTGTCAAAATAGCTTTGAGGAGCTTAAGAAGAGGTTAACAACAACATCTGTCTTGGTTTTGTCGGATGTGAGCAAAAGTTTTGATATTTAATGTGATGCCTCTAGGCTGGGTCATGGATGTGTGCTCATGCAAGAAGGTCAAGTAGTAGCTTATGCATCGAGGCAACTGAAGAAACATGAGCAGAATTATCCTATGCATGTTCTCGAACTCGCAGCCGTAGTGCATGCTTTGAAAATATTGAAGCACTACATTCTTGGTCACAGGTATGAGATTTATACGGATCATAAGAGCGTCATGTACATTTTCACACAAACGGGCCTGAATTTGAGGCAAAGAAGATAATTGGAGCTCATCAAGGATTATGATGTTGGAATCAATTATCACCCAGAGAAGGCTAATGTAGTGACCGACTCTTTGAGTCGGAAAGGAGTAAGTCACCAACTCACGGTTCAAGAGTTACCATCCGAGCTATGCAAGGTGTTTGAACGGCTGAATCTTGGATTTGTGAATGAGATGGGAATAATGGAGTTAAATCTGACCCTAGATCCGAGAAGGTCAGACCAAGGATGAGGAAATTCAGGAAATTAAGGAAAGGACCCAGGAAGGGAGAGAACTCAGATTTGATGAGGATGATCAAGGTACTTTATGGCTTGGGAGAAGAATTGTTGTGCCTAATGTAAAGCATATTCGGGAAACAATATTAGAGGAGGCACATGACTCGCCTTACTCAATCCGCCACAGCTGGACGAAGATGTACACAGACTTGAAGACATGTTATTGGTGGGCTAGCATGAAAAAGGACACAACTGAGTATGTAGCTTTGTGTGATGTGTGCCAATGGGTCAAAGCTGAACATCAAAGGACAGCTGGATTATTGCGGCCATTGAAGATTCCAGAGTGGAAGTGGAAAGAAATTGTTATGGACTTCACAGTTGGATTACCGCGACTATGACTCAATATGGGTTATTGTGGATTGATTGATCAAATCAGCTCATTTCATTCCCGTCGGGATGACCTATACCACCGCGAAGCTAGTAAAATTGTATATGGAGCATATTGTATGTCGACATGGAGTTCCGAAGAAAATAGTTTCGGACCTAGGTTCTCAATTCACCTCTAGATTCTGGCAGAAGCTGCACGAAGCTATGGGTACAAGGTTAAAGTTGAGCTCAGCATATCACCCGCAAACTGATGGACAAACTGAGAGGACAAATCAAATATTGGAAGATATGTTTAGGGCTTGTGCCTTGAAGCATGGAAGCAAGTGGGACAAGAGCTTGTCGTATGCTGAGTTTTCCTACGATAACAGTTACCAAGCCAGCTTGAAGATGTCGCCATATGAAGCACTATACGGAAGGAAGTGTAGGACACCATTGTTTTGGAATCAGACAGGAGAAACTCAAGTATTTGGCCCTGATGTGTTACAAGAATCTGAAAAGCAAGTTTAGATAATCCGCTAGAATTTGAGGGCTACTAAATCAAGACAAAAGGGCTATGCGGATAATAGGCGAAGGAACTTAGCCTTTGATGTGGGAGACTTCGTATATCTCAAAGTGTAACCTATGCGAGGACATAAGACATTTAATGTCAAAGGCAAGTTGCCACCTCGCTATATTGGATCCTCAAGATTTTGGGCAAACGTGGAGAAGTGTCATATATTTTGAAGATGCCAGCACATCTTTCCGATGTTCATGATGTGTTTCATGTTTCGCAGCTCAAGAAGTGCTTATGGGTACCGGAAGAACAAGTGCCAATGGAACAATTTGAATTGGAAGCAGATTTGACTTATGCCGAGCAACTGGCCAAAATTTTGAAACAAGAAGAGAGTCACAAGGAACAAGGTTATTCGTGGTGCAAAGTACAATGGAAGCATCATGCAGAATCAGAAGCAACTTGGGAGCTAGAAGATGATCTCAAGAAAGAATTTCCTTATCTCTTTTCTTCTACGTTGAATCTCGAGGGCGAGATTCATTTTAAGGGGATAGGTTTGTAACACCCTCATTTTCAACCATCATGCATTTCATACATTCTTATACATGTTTAACATTAAGAAACATAAAAAGGAACGAGTTTAAAATGACTTAGAACCAAAACAGCATTTAAAATCATGTATTAGTGCAGACTTGTCCGGTTTGGACCCCGTAATAGTCCGGTTCTGCCCTCTGGTGACTCCTCGAGCTTATCTGTTTTTGCTGTGGAGTGGTCTGAAACTATTTCTGTTGATTTTCCGGACTTGTTCGTTCTCATGTACGGACTGGTCCGTTCCTAGCTACTAGAACTTTTCGGAGTTGTCCGGTAGATCCCTCTTTTGGTCCGGTTTTTGGAAAATTGATCAAGCCTTCGGACTTGTCTAGCTTATACCGGAATTGTCCGTTTTGCTTTCTAGACAAGATCTTACATGTCCGGTCTTCAACTGGACTTGTCCGTTCAAGTCTCTGTTCCCTATCGGACTAGTCCGACCCCTAGCGGACTTGTACGGTCTGCCTGACTCGGATTCAATTTGTCCTCCACGATATAGTATTGGGTTTTTGCCTTAATTGGGCCCAAGAATATCATGTCCAGCCCCTGTGGAGCCCATGTGGGACCCCACTCCCGCCTCTACCGCCTTAACCTCGAAATCTATCAAACCCTCACTATAGGAATCGTGATAATAGACGACGGTCGAGAACCATCATCTATAAGGACTGTACCGTCGTCTATAAGTTATAGACGATGGTATGTCCTTATAGATGACGGTTCTCTGCTGTCTACGATAATTTGTCGTCTATAAACATATAGACGACGGTAACCGTTGTCAATTAGCTAATTGACAACAGCCAAACTTTGATGTCATCATTTAGTTAGCTCCATCCACGTGTCAGTGTGCCAAACTTATTGACGACAGACCCCTCTGAACCATCGTCTATAACCACAATTATAGACGACGACTGAGGAAGAACCGTCATCTATAAGGACTATTATTGACGACGGTCACAGAATAACCCATCGTTTATAAGGACCCCAAGAGACGATGGTTTCCGTATGACCGTCGTCTATAAGAGTTCCTTATAGATGACGGCCTCAGAACAACTGTCGTCTATTAGGTTTGCTTTTAAAAAAAAACAGAAAACAAATATTACACAGATTTCACAGATAACATTTACACACATACACTATCTCAAAAACAGGTTCGCAATTACACTTGTCATGTTCGAAGTACAAGTCTGCCTCCAACATTATGGTTTTTTTTGCCAACCTCCCGCTGCCTTGCCTTGCCTTGCCCATGCTTCAAAGCAACAACACAAAGTTAATAATCAGCAACAGTAAACTACTAGCTAATAATCAGCATAAGCATAAGAAACTTGAGAGTTGGTTGTCTGATGTAAACAGCAAACACCAATGTAACTGGAAAGCAATAATCAGAATAAGCAGAAGGTGAGCTTGAATCTCAGTTGTATCTCAACCTGTAACTGGAAAGCAATGGTTCTAGGTATTCAAAAAAATCAGTTTACTTGAACATTTCCACACACTGAAGCACCCATACAAGCACCTCAGATTGGTGAAATCAGCCATAATCATGTAGAGGCACACTAGACAGAAAGATCAAATCATATTAGACCCACCACACACATTCCCATATTTCATAGTATCAAATAGCAACGGATCAATAAAGAGGTTTGATCAGGATAGTAACACATAAGGTTCAAATTAACCGACTCGGCCATATTCAATATTCCTCTATGGTAAACTACAAGCTAATATGCCTTGTACTGATGCATATGCACAAAGTTGGTTGTCTGATGTAGAGTTGTGAAGAAATAAAATGATAAGAAACTTGAGGAATTATTTGGTAAAGTACCAGCGGAGGTCTTTCCCTTGGGGTCGAGTTTTTTTTTTTCAGTCCACAATAAGATGATGTTCATACGATTTTTAACTGCATCTATTTGCTTTTGAATGCTGTATTTACACAGAGCTTGTTTTAAATGAGCAAACATTGGTTTCAGGTCACTGATAAATGAAATGATAAGAAATAACTGAATGCCGGTGCTTGCTCATACTGAACGCTGGTGCTTGCTGGATGGTGGTAAGAAATGATAACAAATAAAACGATAAGAATTAACATGCACTTGCAACTGCTAGTCCACAAGAAGATCGATCGATACTAGTCCACAAGAAGAATTCTGACACAACTGAAGGCTGCAGAAATAGATACGCGGATTGAAATTCCATTCCCCTGTTGAAGTCATAATTGCTAATTCTCAAACTGAAGTGTACTCAAACACAAAAACAAATCAAGATCCCTAGCCATTACACCCCAGATGATAATTTAGCAAAGGGTTAAAGAAAATCTGTTGGAGAGAACAAATAACTGCTTGTATTTTATCCCCATGACCCCACTTGACAAAATCAGTACAACACAGAAATACACAGACAAAACATTCCTATTGAATGTACTGAATAAACACATTAGGCAACACGGGACAAAAACAACATTGTGTACTTGGTTTTTTTCAAGTAGTTTTGCTCTCCCTTTCATCCCTAATTCCCGATACAACGATGTAAGAGACTGGCATTCCATTACATTACAAACGAAAGGATGCAAGTAGATATAAAATCGGCTGACCAAACTATCACACGGTACCCCGTCCGCTGCCGCCGGAGTTCAGAAAGTCATCCTTCGGCAGTTGTCCAAGGGCCGGAATCTGGGGTGACGGAGTTTTAGCCACCGTCCATGATCCCTGTGATATGCAAGTGTGATTAGACAAATTATAAGTATAAAAATGCATATTTTACTAAATTTGAACAAGTTTAAGTAGTTTCAGTTATTTTGAATAATTTTGTATATGTGCTTTTGTTGTCGGCACCAGTGGCAGCTCCATCGATGGCGGTGCCCACTGCGGAAAGATAGCCTGTTGTCCTGCGCTCATAGCCTGCAAATACAAATCAAATCATTTATAGTTGTCATTTGTATATTAAAAATGTTAGGTACAACATTCAGAACTTACCTGGAATGCAGCTTGTCATTGTAGCATGTACGAGATTTGATACTCGTCCCTAGCCCTAAGCGCTACTGCCTGCATCTCGTCCCTAGCCCTGAGCGCTGCTGGCTGCATCTCGTCCCTAGTCCTGAGTGCTTCTTGCGTCCTCTGGAGCTCCTCCAGAATACTCTGGAGCTCCAGATCTCGGCTCGTACGGCTGTTGCTGGACCTGCCCTGCTGCGATGAAGAGGCTCTCATGGAAGCCCGCGCCTACCTCGAGTCGACCACTCCCTCGAAGATGGCCAACCTGCACAACGAAGTAAAATTATTAAATTTTTGTAACTCAAAGTTCGTGACAGTAAAATAAAATTAATAAAACTCACCGTCCGTGAGGTTTCCTGCCACCGATTAGATACACGGCTTCGGGGACAATTGGCGCGCTCTGCCAATCGTACTCTTCGCCTCGAAGCCTCCGTGTCTCCTGCCTGTACTTTGCCTTGAAATACAGTAAAAATAAAATTATTGAAACTATTAAAGTGAATTCAATTAAGTTAACAAAATAACTCACCGTCGTCTGAGTCACCATCTGAGAAGACAGCTGGTCAGGCTATGACGGGTCACTTCCCAAGTGACCCCTCTTCCACACATTGATAGGTCACGACTGCTAACCCCTCTCGTGCTCCTATCGATACATGTTAGCACAATAAAAGATTATAAAATTACTTAAATAAAATTCAAGTCACACTTACCATCTGTTTAGCGAGATGTATGTAGTCGTCCCCACCTATACGGTGTTTTCCGTCCGTCCCTCTACTCTCTCGACGGGTTTTAGACACACCCTGGAAGCTTTGGCTCGCCCAACAAGCACACAAGGCACGGTACACGTCCGGACGGCTGTCAAGCCACGCTACATCGACCTGCACACATTTATTATTAAATGAAAGCATTGATCACAATCATATAATGAAGCAAAGTAAAGTAAACACTTTACCTCTGCTTACTGCGCCTCCGTCAAGTACTTGTCATCCCCTTCCCTGTACTTCCCCGGTTGACCCTCCTCCGGATGCAACTTGAAATACGCCTTCGTAACTTGAATGCGAGCCGTCGATAGTGATTGAATCACGAGCTTCCTAGCACAGTTATGGAAGACGAGACGAGCATGATCCATATGCTCGGCCTCGTTCTCCAAACGGTACCGTGCCTAGAAGAACAAATATACAAGTAAATGTATTTAGTTTATAATAAATTTGTATTACACAAATATTTGTTCATACTTACCATAAAGTCGTGCCACACGGCCTCTTGGTGGTTGCCGTAAAAGGTCCTGGGCCATAACGTAATAGTCCCAAGACGTGGCAGGGTGTCCGTTCACTACACCGGGGTAGTGCAAATGGACTAGATGGCCCAAGACACCATTCACCTGCTTGTGGTGTCCCTGCCTTGTAAACGAACAATCCTGCCAAGTCCTGATACATGATTCTCAATTAGTATATATATAAGCCTTTAAATATATGAATTGTTAAAGATTTACTTACCTCTCGCCAATAGGACGAATAATGATCCGATCATTTGGGTTTGCAGGAGCCGGAGGAGGAGCCACGTAGTGGCTCCTCCTATCTGCCGTTGTGGAGCTGGCTCCACATTAGGTGACCCAGAAGTGGGGTCACCCGACTGCACTGGCTCTGAACCAGGAGGCACCGAAGATGAAGGCTCTGAAGCAGGCACTAAAGAAGGAGACTCCAAAGCAGGCACCGAAAGAGGCATCCCAGCCTCTGAGTCATCGGGCGTAGAGTCATCCTTACAATTTTAAAGATTCATATTATAGAATAAATAATTAATTATATAATTTATGTAATTAAATGTTCTTTACCTGTCCACGTGACGACTCTGGTAGATGGCTCACCAACTGAGCCTGTCTACCTCCGCTACGCTTACTGCCCTGGAAGACCTCGTCTCCTCTTGTGGCTCTCGGTGGCAGAAAGCTCCTTGCCTCTGTCCCTCATCATCTGCTGCTGCTTGACAACATCTTGTTTAATAAAAAACTTCTAATGAATGTAATGGAAAGTATAGTAGAAGAAAGATGAGATGAAGGAAACGTTACATGTCCTCAATTTCAAAATTCATCAACATCACAATCATGTACCCTACTCCGTAAACCGGACGTCGATCTTCTGTCGTGTTAGTTGCATGTTTTCATCTTCGTTTTTGCATCTTAGGAGTTTTTACATCTTCTGCATATCCAACTAAGTCATCGAATCCTAAACCAGCCTCGACAACAAAAGAGTCCAGCAACTCTTGTTCTTGGTAAACAACATCGACCTCATCATCAAGGTATCCATCATTGTCTGGTGTATATAACCGCTCACGAGGATTCACCTTGTGTACAACCCACAAAGCATTAAGCTTTTCACATGGATAATGTAGATAATACACTTGCTCGACTTGGTGTGCAAGGACGAAGGTGTCACAGCCTTGTAGCCGGTCCTTGTGTTTGACTTCTACCATGCCAAATTGGTTTTGTCGAGTTCCATGGTTATGGTCAAACCAATCGCAGTCAAAGAAGACTACTTTAAGGGCCTTATTCCCCGCAAAACTGAATTCAAGAATAATATTAATGATCCCATAATAATTAGTTTCACGTCCTTCGGCGTCAACTACCCTCATCACAACTCCGGTGTTACATGTTGCCCTGAAAGGACGTTGTGTTTCAAATTGAGTTGAATGAAATCAGAACCCATTGACGTCGTATCGACCGTAACTTTTAATATTAATGGATCTGTAGGACAGTTGTTGTAAATCTTCATGGATGCCTGCTCGTTTTCTTGCACTGTTCAACATATGAAGTTAGAAGACTATTTTATGCTATACACGTAATTATTAAGAGAAACAAGACATGAACACGTTACTTGTGCATGAAACCAGGATAGGAAGTTAGGCCCTCCTTGTACTCCATAATATCGCATCGATTGTATTTGTCGAAGCAGAGATTGCTGCTTTGATTTCCAATTTTGTTGATCGAACTCGCTTAATAAGAAAAAACCAAAATAATTAGCATAGATGTAAAACACAACATGCTAATTATTATAGATGTTGAACAAACACTTACTAAAAATATTCTTCCATCCCCTCTATATTAGCGTACATGTATGGCAAAGCAGTCATCTTGTCATCTGTTTCAAGATCGTAGCTCGTGTCGCTACCAACAGTAGTGCTTCTCGTTAGAAAAATAGAGAGGTTGCTACAAGGGGGTGCTTCATCCATATTGTACCACAACGTGGAAGCATTAACATTGTTTTCTTCTGCAAAATAAACACTTGAAAAGTATCCTATCTCCTGAATGGTGTATGCTTTGCGATGCATCCTTCAACGCTTGCCCGATTGCAAACCATTGGTTTAAGACACCTGAGTGCTCTTTCAACGTGATACATCCACCTATATTGCAAAGGGCTGCCCACTTTAGCTTCATATGGAAGATGAATTAGGAGATGTTGCATTGGATTGAAGAACCCTGGAGGGAAAACTTTTTCCATCTTACATAAAAGCACTGGTATCTCCCTTTCCAACTTCTCCATCATCTACCTTGTGATTTCTTTAGCACAAAGCTGTCTATAAAAGTATCTAAGCTCGGCTAACACCTTCCACACCGCATCGTCAATGTAGCCTCAAAACATAACTAGTAGAAGTCTTTCTATGATTATGTGATAATCATGAATATTCAACCCTGTGAGATTTTCAGTCTTAACATTTACGGCTTGTCTCAGACTAGCAGCATAACCATCTGGGAATTTCAAACTTTTCAACCACTCAAAGACTTCTTTCTTTTCTTTTCATCAAAGACAGAAAGAAGCACGCAGTTTACCACCAGCTTCAGAGAGCTCAAGAATTGGATGATTACAAACCTCTGCCAAATCCTTACGAGCATTTATATTGTCTTTTGTTCTGCCCGTCACATCGAAGCATGTGCTTATGATGCATTCACCCATGTTACGTACCTGATGCATGACATCAATGTTATGCATTAAGATTAAGGACTTGACATACGGTAACTCCTATAGTGCACATATATGAGTCCAATTGTGGTCCTCTCCATAACCAACAAAATATCCAGGATGTCCTTCATCTGGCACTAAGTTGTTCAACTGTTTAGCAATCTCCGACCCATTTAGGCATTGCGGTGGTCCTTTTTTGACAACGGTGTCCTTCCTGAAGGCATTTCTCTGTTGCCTAAATACGTGATTGGGGGGTAACTAACGTCTGTGGCAGTCAAAGTTGCAAATCTTGCCACCATGCTTTAAACGGAAACATTCCGTGTCCGAAGAACATATTGGACATGTCAAATGACCATGAGTGCTCCAGCCAAAAACCATGCCGTAAGCTAGGAAATCATGGACAGACCACAAGTATGCAGCTTGAAGGTTGAATTTCTATTTTTTGTAGCAGTCGTACGCTTCAATTCCTGTTCATAACATTTTCAACTCTTCAATCAACGACTTCAACATCACGTTTAGTCGTGAACTAGGATGATCCGGTCCAGGTACAATAAGGCAAAGGAAAATGTACTCGTACTTCATACAAAGAGATGGTGGTAAGTTATACGGGATAGCGAACACGGGCCAACAAGAGTATGGTGTTGCGTTTGTACTGAACGGTGAAAAGTCATCTGTCGCCAACCCGATGCGAACATTTCTCGCGTCATTGGCAAAATCTGGATCGAAGTGGTCAAGTGCTTTCCATGTCTCACTGTCGGACGGGTGCACCATCATTTCGTCATTCTCACGTACACCTTCTTTGTGCCACCTCATGTGTCTGGCTGTTTTTTTTTAGAGAAACAAGCGCTTCAACCTAGGTGTGACAAGCAAGTAGTGAAGCTGCTTCTGTGCAACTTTAGTCATTACTTTTGTACCATCTTCATTAACAACTTCGACAAATCTTTCATTATAACATTTTAAGTACTTGTTCTCGTTGGCATGCTCTTTCCAAAAAAGCATGCAGTGGTCTGGAAACATATCAATCTTCTCATTGTTCATACCAAGATAAGAAATCAATTTATTAGAATGATACATATCCTTAGGCAATTGATGGGGTTGCCGAAGGACATCGCTGATCAATTTGATGAGGTCGTTGTAGCAGTTATTGGAGAAGAAATACTTAGACTTAATTGCCATAAATCTAGTTATGAAATTGAGGATTGTCACTTTGGTGTGTTCATGCACCAGTTGTTCTGATGTCTTGAGATGCTCGAAGAACTCATTTGCCTCCATTGTAGGAGAATCCTCTGTCAATTCAGGATTTATGGCTTCAAGCATCTCGTCCATCCTATCGACCCCAGTGCTGTCATCCCCATCTCGATCTTCTACGGCTTGAGAAGGTTTCTCATCGTGAAAGGTCCACAACTCATAACGTTGCATAAAACCATTTCGACACGAGTGGAATGTCAACATCACTTTGTCGAAACACTTCGTAGTCCGACATTTGATACATGGGCACCGCACCTTGCTGTTGTTTGACAACGAAAAAGCTCGTTGTATGAAAGCATCCATCTTGGTGAACCACTCCTCTGAGTGACTCCCATCCTTTTTCTAACCAGTATACATCCAAGTGCGGCCTTCAGCCATGTTTGAGGGTATATCTTTAAAGCAGACAAATCATTATTAGTTTCATTGTTACATTATGTCATGACCCTACAACTAGGCAGATAGGTCCTAAACCCACCCAAGAGTAACCGAGCGGAGCGTGCTCATGAAGGGACGCGCGATCTGGATCCGCACAAAATTTTGGCAGCATAACCCCGCTGTTCTCCACTGCACGCCCGAAAATGGTGCAGCAGAGAACAACAGGGTTATGTCGTCGAAATCTCGTCCAGATCCAGACCCGCGTCTTGTCACAAGCCACGCCCCCTCGGTCACTCCCAGGCGGTCCTAAAAGGGACAATTCCGAACCTTCACGTCTCACATGCCAATAGCATGTGAGACGTGCCGATCCGAAATGGGTGACATATTGCTATAGGTTACGCTACTCCTTTTCATTTTTAAGTCATTTATGAGAGAGGAAAGAACGAGAGAAAGAGGACGAAAGTTGGTCTTAGATGACAATTCCACGTCCGGATCCATCGTCTGCGCAGTCGCAGGTGATTGACGTCCTCACCATCGCCGTTCGCTTCCGTGTTGTCTCGACGCATATGTTACGACTACTATTGTCTATACGGCACGAACACATTTATCGCGTGTCGTGTTGTGTCGGGTCGGGCCGGGCCAGCCAAAACCTGTTAATTTATACATTAATAAACTAACTAAGTAATAAACAATTACAAATAATAAATAATTATTGATGAACAACATAATAAACTAACTAACTAATAATCACTCGGGACGTCGATCTTGAGCCGCTCCACCTCGAGGCGGGCAAGGAACTAGCTAATGATCGGTGTTGGTCCGGAGGTGAGGAGAGGGGAGAGAGGGAAAGGAAGAGGGAGATGAGGAGAGAGGGGAAGAGGTAGAGGGCGAGAGAGAGAGATAGAGGGAGATGAGGAGAGAGGTGTAGTCAATGAACACAACTACCAATTTCCTTTAACTTTCTAATGAGTAACACTTTTACTCCTCCTTCCCTAATTAATTGACATTTAAGACATGAATTTTAGTTCAAATTGAACTAAAATTATGTTCTAAATGTCAATTAATTAGTAAATGAGGAACTAGATTGGTCACCAACCTCAAAAGCTAGAGGATAACAAAAGCAAACGAACAACATGCATACAGGCCCATATTAGTCGCATCAATCAAGTAGCTAGCTCAATAATATTGTCAGGTTGGTGAAGCTACGATTTTTCACAAAAGAAGAAATGAACTACAACAATGCATGAACCTGGCCTCAAGTTGCGCCGCAAAATAAACTGATCCTGCAGCCTATGATAAGTCTACTTCATCAATGTTTTTTAGCCTACCTGCAATTCGTGACCTACGCTTGAATAATGCCTACCACTACAGAGAGGACAAAGCTTACAATTACTGTCTCTTAACATTTGATGGGTCATTGCAAACTACTATTTTTTTCAAGCTCAGAGTAGAAGATCCTACACTCTAATCTCTTCCTGTATCAAACTATGCACAGCTCAAGCAGATTCACGCAATTTCCAGAAATATCTGCCCATGCATGCTTTCAACTTTCAAATAAAAATCATCATTAGAAACTGCGTATAACAAAAGTTTATAATGGTAATGCAAAGGGAGCAGAAATGAATAATTAACCGGGAGGGGGCACACGGGGAGGGGGTGTCGGGAGGGGGCTGCGGGTAGGGGGAGGGGGTGGCAAGGAGGGGGCGACAGGGAGGGGGTGTCGAAGGGTGAAGTGCGGCGGGGACAGGGCTGACGATAGGGGGCGACGGGGAGGGGGCGCATAGGGAGAGGGTGTTGGGAGGGGCTGCGGGTAGGGGGAGTGGGGAGGGGGCGCCAAGGATGGGGTGGCAGGGAGTTGGTGTCGTAGGGTGAAGGGCGGTGGGGACGAGGCTACCGATAGGGGGCTACGTGGAGGGGGCGGCGACATACCTCCTGAACGGCGCGAGGGCGGCCCTCGGCGACGGTCCTCGGCGATGGCGACCCTCCGCAACGCAGCTCAAAGGACGAGCGACGGCGCGGCGGCGGCGATGACGAAAGTGGGAGGCGGCGCGAAATGACGATGGGAGACGATGCGAAATGACGAAGACACGCGGGTGGTCTTGAAATATCGATATACTACCTAATTGACGACGGTGTAGGTCAACCGTCGTCTATAACTCTTCATTGACGACGGCCTTCAGATACTGTCGTATACTGGTGGGCCCTGTTTTTGGCCCATACTGGCGACAAGCCTAATTGATGACAGTGAACCATCGTCTTTAACTAATTTACGACGGTTACAAGACAACCATCATCAATAATCACCTAATTAACAATGGCCAAAATCTAATGTCGTCAATTAACTGAATGACGACGGTACCGTCGTCAATTATTTTGACCGTCGTCTATTTTCGTGTATCCTGTAGTGCCTACCACCTCCACCTCTACATAAACACCCCACCACCCCAACTTTTCATCCCTTTGTCACAATTCAGGAAGCCCCAACCCTAGTTCGTGAGTGCCGCTGTCAAGAAGACTCCACTGTAGGGAGAGGAACGAGAAGGATCTAACAAGATCAATCTTCATCAACTCATCGACAACATCGTAAATTCTCCGCCAGTTCTCCATCTTCCTTGGAACTAGGCATCAAGATCTCGAGTTTCATCGAATTCTTGACCCTTGAGTTGTTGAACTCACGGTAATTACCTTAGATCATCTTTCTACGTCAATATTGATCCCATAATTGAACTCAATCTATGCTCTAATTGAAAATTCGCCAAGAACCCTAGCCTAGCGGACTTGTCCGGCCATGTGCGGACTAGTTCGGTTTACTTTCTGGTCCAGGGCGGACTAGTCCGGTCCCCTGTATGGACTTGTCTGGCCGCCTGAGTCTGAAGTTGCTGAATTAATTCCAAATTGACTCAAATCAACTTGAAACCTGTTCAAACTTGTTTAACTCCATCATAACTAGTTAGTAAATATTAATAGCAACTCATTAATAATTTGCACCACATAATTGCATTATTTATGCATGTCATGGAATATTGAGTAATAAATGAGCATTTATTGATTGTAATGTCTGTTTTGTATGTTTACTGCGTGGAATAGAAGGTTTTGCTTGAGAGGTTTCTGTCGAGAACCTCCAGCACCAGAACTTTGAAGCTTTTCACCCTAATCAATCTCAAAAGCAAGGCAAGTGTCCTTGATCATTTTGATCCTATTTTCAAATGTTTTGTTTGCAAAACTGCATGCTTGTGTCAATTTTATAGGAAACCCATTTATAGGTGTTTACTAGACTTGGTTGACCATCCTTGTCGCTTAAAATACATTGTAGAGAGTCGGGAAGGGTATTTTTACCTTTTTGCTTCGATCTAATTAATTGGGATGGGAAAAATAACAAAATGGCTTAACTATGAATTATTGCACTTATGGGTGATGAGAATTTATGAATATGGTTAATTGGTAACATGGGACTTGACAGGTCTAAGCAAGCATGGTTTGTAGATTGGGTTGAATGATATGGTGGTTTGATTGCCTTGGATATAAGGACCGGTTCATGCGAGAATAAGCAAGGAATACAATGCCACCACAAGGTCAAGTATGGGTGCGGCTTAGCCAATTAATTAGGAGTATTACCATCATTTGGAGGAGTGGGGAATGAGAGTCGGGTGGGTTTGCAATAGTAGCGGGACTGCCCTAGGATCTGAACGGCACAAGAGGGGGCCCTTGGTTGGATGTGCTCAGTTGGAGGCATCACCACCGGTGAAACCTCAGTGGGTCTAAATATGCTGGTAGTCCCTTTGTAAAGGCTATTTTGTGATCTCTTGGCCATGCACCTAAGGAAGTGTAATTGGCATAAGGGAGGTTTCTTTAGTCGCCGATGAGTGAGGAAATCACAAACTTGTGGGTAAAGTGGTACAATCTTTGTAGAGTATTAAAAACTATCATGATAGTTGTTCTCCCGGTTACGAGCACCTGGACAACTTCCATGATTAGAGTGGAACATGGGAATTGGGATGGTATGGTTGTGGATATGGTTTGAGTTATGATAAATGGACATGGTTGGTGATGATGGTAATAATCTGGTACATGTATGGATAATTGATGATGGATTTGTATTATGTTAATTATTTGGGATATGATGGGAATATTTCACATAACATTGTAGGATGCTTTTTACATGTTTTAAATGTACTTTTCCGCAATTAGCCATTGTTTATTATCAATCCTTGTTTAAGCTACATGTCATTATTTTCCACACTCGCTAAGTACGACATGTGCTCACCCTTGCAATTCCCTTACCAACAGTTTCAGGTGATGTTTGGGAGTACCCAGAGGATAATGCAGAGTACTAGGTTGTGTGCTGCCCTCGACGTGCCTATGGTGTTGCTTGGAGCCACACTACCCTATATGCTTAGTTTGCTTAGTTTAGATTATTTTCCGCTCCATTAGTTTCAGAACTGTTAATAATGATCATTGCAGTTGTAATTTTAGTATTAATTGAATATTGTAATAAAAGCACTTGTTTAGTTAATTTGCGTTGTGCTAATTTTCTGTATATCATTTGCGATGCACTCGTGTATGTGTGTTGAACATCTTAGGCACACATATGTGTCGCACTTGGTTCACTTTTGGAACCGGGTGTCACATGGAAGATGGATGTCAAATCAACCTTTCTTAATAAAAGTCTAACTGAGAATGTGTACATGACATAACCTGAGGGTTTTGTCGATCCTAAAAATGCTAGTAAAATATGCAAGCTTCAAAAGTCCGTCTATGAGTTGAAGCAAGCATCTCGGAGTTGGAATCTACGTTTTGATGAAGAATTCAAAGGGTTTTGTTTCATCAAGAACGTAGAAGAACCTTGTATTCACAAGAAGTTTAGTGGGAGCGCAGATGTATTTCTGGTCCTATATGTAGATGACATATTATTAATCAGAAATGGCATTCCAATGTTAATTCCGCATTAAGAAAAAGTTTCTCAATGAAGGATTTAGAAGAGGTAGCATACATTTTGGGCATAAAGATCTATAAAGATAGATCTAAAAGGCTAATTGGATTAAGCCAAGATACATATATTGACAATATATTGAATCAGTTCAATATACAAGATTCCAAGAAAGATTTCTTGCCAATGTCACATGGCATTACTCTAAGTAAGAGTCGGTGTCCTTCGACACTTGATGAGCAAAAGACGATGAGAGCGATTCCTTGTGCTTCGGCTATTGGATCCATCATGTATGACATGCTATGTACGTGCCCAAATGTATCTTATGCTCTAAGAATGACGATCAGGTATCAATCAGATGATGGTTATTCTTATGGGATCGTTGTCAGAAAAATCCTTTTGTGCTTGAGAAGAACTAAGGATTGGAGGTGAAGAAGAGCTCGCTGTGAAAGGTTAAACCGATGCTAGCTTCCAAACTGATAAGGGTGATTCAAGATTGTAATGCGCTTTTATATTCTGCCTCAATGGAGGGGCAGTGAGCTAGAAAAGTTCCAAGCAAGATACAGTAGCAGATTCAACAACAAAGGTGGAGTATATTGCAGCTTCTGAAGCTGCAAGGGAAGCTGTTTGGATCAGAAAATTTGTTTCTGAGTTGGGTGTTGTTCCTAGTGCGTCAAGTCCTATGGATCTATATTGTGACAATAGTGGATCCATCACACAAGCAAAGGAGCCTAGATCACACAAAAGATTCAAACACATACTACAACGCTATCACCTCATTCGAGATATCATCAACCGAGGTTACGTAAAGATATGCAAGGTGCACACGGATTTGAATATTGTAGATCCGTTATCAAAGCCTCTTCCACAATCAAAGCATGAGACGCACATGAGATCTATGAGTATTAGATACTTACATCAGTGACCATAGTGTGTAGTGGGAGACTTGTGTCATAGCGTTTTTATGTACTGTAAAATTAATTGTTATATGAGTAATCATTATTTACATTGATAATCAAGTATGTGACTTTTTCGTGAAACTCTTTGTTGATAATATGTTACTCCAAATGATCCCTAGTCAATATCATTATATGAGATAATGATATCACATAGACTAGCACATGTATTAATTGATGATCACGTTTCACGGATCATAGATATAGATATATTAAATTATTAATGTGAACACATGTTAGTGAACATGGTGTTGGATACACCCACTTCGAGACACTGCTGGGATTGTTGTTTTCGTATGTGCCATCAGTTGGTCTTGAGTGATACACCTGCTAGATCCTTAGACCTGAGATCGCCATTGTTTCTCACTGTGTGTAGTTGTGTACTTTGAGACTACCAAACGCTACTCTGTAACTGGGTAGATATAAAACTAGTCTTCAGGAACATAATGAAACATAGAATGGGATGTGCACGGATCAGGATGGGATTTGCCCCTCCTCAATAATATGAGAGATATATCTGGGCCCCTCGAGATAGTTGGATTTGAAAGTGCATGGCCATGCCAAGGTGATTAAAGGTTAATCATAATGACTAAAAGTTAGTCATGGAATGAATCCACTATTTGATCGAGTGAATGGTCGAGCTATCACAAGGATGGCACACATCTCGCCTTGATCTTGACTAATATCGTGAGGCAAATAGATTAGCACGTTGAATGTATCTAGGTTCAGCCGATATGATCTTTATGTACATTTGGGAGTTAGTATGTCCTGTTAGGTATCTCTACTGACTTGTGGTTGGAAACAGTTTCCATTAACAACCGACTGCACATGAACCTAATGGGTCACACAATTAAGGGGTTGGAATATCGAAAAGTTCAGCTAGATGATTGTATCTAGTGAAAGTGGGAGATTGTTGATGATATGCCCAAGAGGCAATCATAATAGTTCGAGTTAAGGCTCGTTGGATATTTGATCCATAAGCAATTAGGATACTAATAGGCCTGCGACCTAAAAGCCCATTAGTAAGCCTATAAATACGAGGAATAGGGTTATAGGCTAATTACTCCACCATGTGACAGCCCTAGCCGCCACCCCTTGCAGGCCTCACACCGAGTCCCTTGCCGCGCATGCGGTGCTAGCACATCGGCGCACGACGTTCCTCCTTGTACATGTGGACTCCATGGAGGCACTATTGCAACTACTGCGCTGATCGGCTACAACGAGCGTGATCATCTACCTGCTACCGTGATGAAGACGAGGAGGAGACGAACGAGATCGTCTACTTCCGCTACACCGACGCGCGTCTAAGTTCCGCTGTGATGCGCGTCTAGTGGTAACAATATATGACATTTGTACTCGCATGTTTTCTGGGTGATACCACTGCCTGACACCTCTTCAACAATTAAAAGGCTGCCAGGGCACAACATTAAGAAGGATGTAAGAATATCCAAGAGCTTAGCATATATTTTATCCATCTGATCCAATTCTATGGAAATCCAAGATGATCCTTTTAGAAATCAAGAGGGAGCCCAAAGATCAAATAGCCACTAAATCATCTCGAATTACATGGAGAAATCCGAATACAATATGAACACCAAGTGCTATCTATCAAATACATTCTCCTCCATCCTTGTGATTGCTTGACGATGCGGCCATCTAGCCAACAAGGCGAGGCCACAAGAAGAACAACGACGAGAGGCGTTTCCCCTTGTTCTTCTCTTGGTATCTTGATCGGATTCTGAGTGGGTTAGAGTGTTCAAGTGTGTATGAGTGTATGCCCTTGAAGCCTCTTTGATCATACACATTACCCTCTTCTTATAGTTGACCAAGAGACACAAGAGGGGGCCTCCCACCCTTAGGAATTATTGAGTCTCCCGATCAGAGACTCAAAATTCGGTGGGTTGTGTCCTTTCAATTAGAACACATGTCAATTTCGAGTTCAAACTGACAGTTACTGAAAAATCGGACTAGTCCGTATAGGGTCCGGACTAGTCCGGTTACCCTTACTGGACAACATCGAACTAGTCCGGTCTTAAGTGGACTAGTCCGATACTTCCAACATTCTCCCCCTTGAACTCGAATCTGAAACTTACCAACTTACTTAATACTAAACTTAGTGTCCATTTTCTCATGCTTGACATATAGGGCACGACGCATCACAACAACCATTTACGTATTGTTGGACTCGAAGACCACAATACATCTCACACTTGAAAATGTACCTTACTCTTACTTGGCCCCTAAATATCCAGTGATCATAGGCTCTCCCTTAAACCCATGTCGGCTACGTGTTCACTGAACACGCTGGGTGGAAGATCTTTTGTTAGCGGATCCGCAAGCATATGCTTGGTACTTATATACTCAAGACTTATGGTATGATCCTGGATTCAATCTTTCACAACATAAAACTTAATGTCGATGTGTTTGGAAGCACCACTCGACTTATTGTTGTGAGAGTAAAATACTGCGGGCTCATTATTGTAGTACAACTTAAGTGGTTTTTCAATGTTGTCGACCACTCTAAGACCGGGTAAAAATTTCTTAAGCCAAACAGCTTGCCCGATGGCCTCATAACATGCAACAAACTCGGCATACATCGTGGACGATGCAGTGACGGTTTGTTTGGAGCTTTTCCACGAAATGGCTCCATTCGCGAGGGTGAATATATAACCTGACGTAGATTTCTTAGTATCCACACAACCCGCGAAATCTGAATCTGAATATCCCACTACTTCAAGTGGGTCTGACTTACTATACGTTAACATGAGGCCTTTTGTGCCTTGCACATATCTTTATGCTTTCTTAACTGCCTTCCAGTGATCAATCACTGGATTGGCCTGATATCTGCCAAGCATTCTGGTCACATAAGCTAAGCCAGGACGAGTACAGACTTGAGCATACATAAGGCTTCCGACAGCAGAAGCATATGGGACCGACTTCATTTGATCGATCTCATATTGGTTCCTGGGACATCAAAAGTTCCCAAACTTATCTCCCTTGACAATCGGAGCCGACGAAGGCTTACTCTTATGCATACTGTACTTTCTCATTACATTCTCTAAGTATGCCTTTTGTGATAAGCCTAATACCCCCTTATTCCTATCTCAGTGAATTTCTATGCCCAATACATAGGATGCTTCACCAAGATCTTTCATATCAAAATTTGAGGACAAAAACTTCTTAATTTCTGATAGTAGATTGACATCACTACTTGCAAGTAGTATATCATCTACGTAAAGCACGAGGAAAATAAATTTCCCGCTCTTAAACTTAGCATAAATGCAATCGTTCTCCTTATTTTCTTTAAACCCAAACTTTCTTACTGTTTCATCGAACTTGAGATACCACTGCCTTGATGCTTGTTTAAGTCCATAAATGGACTTTCTTAAGTGGTATCCCATATGTTCCTTACCCTTAACAACAAAACCTTTCGGTTGTGTCAAATAGACGTTCTCATATAGATCACCATTGAGAAACGCCGTCTTTACATCCATCTAATGTAATTCTAAATCGTAATGTGCAACTAACACCATAATGATTCTGAACGAATCCTTACTTGAGACAGGTGAAAATGTCTCATTATAATCAATCCCTTCTCTTTGAGTGAAGCCTTTTGCAACAAGTCTGGCCTTAAACTTATCAATATTCCCTTTGGAGTCACGTTTAATTTTGTAGACCCATGTACAGCCTACTGTTTTGGCTCCATTAGGAATCTCAATTAAATCTCAGACTTTGTTTGTTTCCATAGACCTCATTTCATCCTCCATGGCTTTACGCCATTCAGATGATTGAGGACTTCTCATAGCTTCTTCAAATGTGGTGGGATCACCCTCCATTTGAGTTGCCTCACTCAAATAGATCTCGTAATCGTCCGGAATGGCCGATTTTCTTTCTCGTTGAGATCTTCTTAATTGCACATTATCCTCATTTTGAGGTTGTTGTTGCTCTTCATTATTAGTGACAACGGGCTGAAAATGCTCAACCTCTCTTAATAATTCCGTTGTCAATGGAGAACTAACAACAGGTGTTGAATCATTACCAATAGGCACTGATGATTCAACAGCAGTAGGTAATGAGAAATACGGTTCTTGAATCATAGGAGTGGGTACATAAACCCGCTTCTCTTCAAGATTAATTTCTCGTCTTACCGTACTCCCCCTGATCATGGCATCCTCTAAAAAGACGGCATGCCTTGTTTCTACAAACTTAGAATATCGTTCTGGACAATAGAAACGATATCCCTTACTCTTTTCTGCATAGCCAATAAAATGGCAACTTATGGTCTTAGAATCCAACTTACCAATGTTTGTGTTAAATAATTTTGCCTCAGCGAGACAGCCCCATATATGCATATAACTTAATGAGGGCTTACGTCCTGTCCACAACTCATACGGTGTTTTGGGCACCGACTTAGTAGGAACCCGATTTAGCACATGAATGGCAGTTTTTAATGCCTCCATCCATAAGCTAACCGGCAAATCTGATTGACTTAACATGAATCTAACCATATCCATTAGCGTACGGTTGCGTCGTTCCGCTACTCCATTTTGTTGAGGCTCGCCCGGTGTGGAATACTAGGCGACTATGCCATTTTCCTGTAGGAACCGAGCAAACAGTCCAGGAATTTGGTCATACGGGGTATGACGACCATAGTACTCACCACCACGATCGGATCTTACCAATTTAATCTTAATATTGTGCTGATTTTCAACTTCAGCCTTAAATATCTTAAATTTATCCAACGCTTCAGAGCGTTCTTTAATTGGATAAATATAGCCATAGCGAGAATAGTCATCCATGAAGGTTATGAATGAATCAAAACCATCAACAGATACTACGGGAAAAGGACCACAAATGTCCGTATGGATTAATTCCAAAATTCCCACACTGCGTATGGCACCTTTCTTAATTTTCTTAACAAATTTTCCCTTAATTCAGTCTATGGATTCTTCTGAATTCGAAAAATCCAAATAGGGAAGAATCGATTGTGAAATCAATTGTTCAATTCTCCCCCTCGAAATATGGCCTAAGCGACAATGCCATAATTTCGAAGACATTTCGGAATCGATTCTCTTACGCTTACCCTGATGTGAGGAAAATTGATTGTCGCTTACAACATTAACATCATCATGCATAGATAATAAGTATAGCATGCCTTGTCTTATGGCAACACCAACCATCTTATTATCATACTTAATTACACATCTGTCTTTGCCAAACTGGCAAACATAACCATCATCATCTAAGCATGACACTGAGATGAGATTTCTACTTAAAGAGGGTACATATAATACATCCTGAAGTGTAAGTACAAAGCCATTTCTTAATACTAATGGATAATCTCCAGTGGCTTTCACTTCAGCTTCATGGCCATCAACAACTTTAATGGCCCTTTCCCCTCTTTCTAGGGTCCTCCTCATATTTAACCCCTGCAACGAATTGCAAATGTGCACAGTGGCACCTGAGTCAATCCACCAAGAAGATGGTGTATAATCTAAAAGCAGGGATTCATCAACAAAGGTCACAAAGTCATTACCATTTTTGCAACACCATTTAAGGAAGCCAATGCAATCCTTCTGATGGTGACCTTTGTCTAAACAAATGCGACACTGATCTTTATCCACTTTCATATCCTTATTGTAAGGATGGCTTTGTGAAAACTTACCCTTATCTTTATCATGGTGAGAAGAATCATGATACTTAAAAGATTGCTTAGAAGAATAACTCTTCTTAGCCTTACCTTTTCCCTTCACGTAATTGATTGCATCATAACCGTGAAGGGACTTAATCCTCTCTTCCTCCTGAACACACATAGCCATGAGTTTTTCTATGTTCCATAGTTCAGGTTGAGAGTTGTAGTTGATGACAAAAGTCTCAAATTCCTTAGGAAGTGAGGCAATGATGAGATGCACAATGAACTCATCTTTAATCCCCAAATCCATAGGCTTAAGCTTTGTGGCCATATTTGTCATCCTTAAGATATGCTCACGCACACCACCTCCATGATACTTTTCAGTAACAAGCCTCTTGATAAGAGTGCTTGCAGTGGCCTTAGAAGAACCAGTAAACTGATTCTCTATCCTTTGGAGGTATTCAACAGCGGTTTCACATTCAGGGATTGCTCCCCGAATGGCCTTATTGATAGTACCCTTAATAACCATCAAACATTTCCTGTTTGATTTCTTCCACTTATAACAATCAATGTCATAAGACAATAACTCAGTAGTATATTCCTTTGTCCTCACGGCAAAGGCTTCCTGAGTTTCATCATCATTTCTTACTGGTTCAACCGGTGCAACCGGATATGGAGTAGTGAGAGCCAAGTCTATCTCAAAGAATGCCAAAGCAATCTCCAACTTCTCTCGCCCTCTCCCATAATTGCTTCCATTGAGTTGATCAATAGAAGCGATGAAACTCAGTGCTGAATTCGCATTAGAGGAACCTTCATTATCAAAAAAACAAAAATCAAGAAGAATGCATTGATGTTAACCTGAAGAAAATGATGAGTTTTGTCTTTCACTTTGGTTACTCGATCAAAACTCAACATTTGAGAATAACTAAAAATCAACATAGTAATTTATCTTTCGCTTTGGTTACTCGACCAAATTACTATATTCTTACAAAAATAATGTCATTAATGCCTTTCGCTTTGGTTACTCAGCCAATAATGACATTAAAACTGGACATTGAAGAACAACTGAAATACATAGTAATTTATCTTTCGCTTTGGTTACTCGACCAAATTACTATGTACTTAGAAAGGAAAATGTCATTAATTCCTTTCGCTTTGGTTACTTGGCCAATAATGACATTAATATAACTTAAAATCATTACAATTCTATTTTTCACTCTAGTTACTCAATAGAATTCCATGCAACTTAAATTGAAATAGCAATTTATCTTTCGCTTTGGTTACTCGACCAAATTGCTATGACAATAAACTTAATTCACAGCGGAAGCTTATTAAATAAGCAAACTTAATTGTATAGCACGGACTAGTCCGCACATGGCCGGACTAGTCCGAACTCTTACAGTATGGTTTTCAGACTAGTCCGGTCCATACGCCAGACAAGTCCGGTCCCATCAAAACATTTGATCCGTTCTTTATTGAACTTTTCGAGTTTGGTCCGTACTATTCCAGACTAGTACGACCAACCCCGGAAAAGTTTCATATAAAAAACTGAAAAAATGTCGAAATACCCAAAAGGGAATCTTAATCTTACCATCTTACCAAATCAACTTAATTTTCACAATGGATTTAAATCCAAAGTGCTTAATTTGTTTTCAATCAGGTGAATGCGTTAAAACACCCTGATTCGAAAACCTAACCACTTTACTATGGCACACCGGACTAGTCCGGCCCTTAGACCGGACAAGTTCGGACCTTCAAAACTTTCAGCGAAAAACTTCGATCAAAACTCAATTCAAAATGATTAGTGGTCTAACCTGGCTCTGATACCATTGTTAAAAATCAAGAGGGAGCCCAAAGATCAAATAGCCACTAAATCATCTCGAATTACATGGAGAAATCCGAATACAACATGAACACCAAGTGATATCTATCAAATAGCACAAGAACATCAATAATATCTTCTCCTCCATCCTTGTGATTGCTTGACGATGCAGCCATCTAGCCAAGAAGACGAGGCCGCAAGAAGAACAACGGCGAGAGGCATTTCCCCTTGTTCTTCTCTTGGTATCTTGATCGGATTCTGAGTGGGTTAGAATGTTCAAGTGTGTATGAGTGTATGCCCTTGAAGCCTCTTTGATCATACACATGACCCTCTTCTTATAGTTGACCAAGAGACACAAGAGAGGGCCTCCCACCCTTAGGAATTATTGAGTCTCCCGATCAGAGACTCAAAATTCGGTGGGTTGTGTCCTTTCAATTAGAACACATGTCAATTTCGAGTTCAAACTGACAGTTACTGAAAAATCGGACTAGTTCGTATAGGGTCCGGACTAGTCCGGTTACCCTTACTGGACAACATCGGACTAGTCCGGTCTTAACCGGACTAGTCCGATACTTCCAACAGATCCATCATTTGGAAGATAACACTGTATTCGATAGTGTCAAAGGCTTTTGAGAAGTCTAGCTTAAGAATGACCACCTTCCTTTTTGAGACTTTACATTTGTGAATGTATTCATATGCCCATGCTAAGAAGTCCTATATGGATCTTTCTTTAATGAATCCATATTGATTGCTATGTATTAGGGGAATAATACATTTCTGGAGCCGCTCTGCTAGGATTTTGGTGAGGACTTTAACCACACTATTTAATAGTGACATAGGCCTATAACCAATGATTTTTGTAGGGTTGGGGACCTTCGGGACAAATATGATATATGAACTGTTGATTGGACGAATGTCAACATGGTCCTTAAAGAATGCATGACACAACAACACGCTTTGAAAATTCTGTCATTAAAGCCATCGGGGTCCGGTGCTTTGTCAACGGGGACGAGACTGATTATGGCTTCTATTTCAGCAACTGTAACCGGACTACCGATATGAGCTAGGTTCTCATGACGAGGTATAAGTTGGCAATGTTGAAAAGCATGGGAGGATTGCTTGTCTGATCCATCCTGTTCTTGTATGTGTCCCATAGCAATTGAGCCTTCTGTTCATGCGTTGAAACAACGTTACCATCTGGCTGTTCCAGACACGTGATGGTGTTAACACGATGTCTCTCAATAGCAGTTGCATGAAAAAAAAATTGTGGATTGATCACTCAATTGAGTCCATCGATTTGTGTAACTCTTCTTCCAGTATTCATTTTGGTAATGTAGAAGTTTGGCTATATGCTTTTTAAGGATCACTCTGAAATTCCATTCCTGAACAAAAAGTTCTCATTTTTCCTCAGTTGTATCTAAGACTTCAAGTATGTGACGACTTTCTTTTAGGAATCTGGGGATACTTGCCTTGGATTTACACCATTTTTTAATGTGTTTATAAGCTTTCTGAGTTTGTGAGAAACCTTTGTAACCACATTAGTAGAGAAGGGGTTCTCTTCGCATAAAGATCGCACCACATAAAGGAAACCTAATATTTCTGTCCAATAATTTTCAAATCTGAAAAATCTGACTTTTGGGAATAAAGGTGGTAATCTTTACCAGACAAGGAACATGGTCTGAAGTTGCCCGTGGCAAGAAAAACATGCTTGTATTAGGAAATCTACTTGTTCATCCAATGTTTGTAAAGCACCAATCAAGTTGCACCGTAAGAGGGTCTGTTTGCATATTGCTCCATGTACACTTACGATCTTTTAGAGCACTTCAAGAACCCCTAAACATACAATAGCTTCATTAAAGATTCTCATGGTGTTAGCATTGCCTCCTGGTTTATTCCGGTTGTCATCTGATCGATACATATTAAAATCACAGAGCATTAACTAAGGAAGGACTTCCTGCAATTGTAGTGATAATAGTCACTGTAAAATTATTTGGACCCCGAGATGTGTTATGAATAGCACTTGTATTATCGAAAGGTCTCTATAAATAGATGTACAGGGATAATAATTATGCAGAAAGACTCATATGCAAACTCTACATCTCTAACACCCCACTCAAACTCAAGTTGCATCACGAGCACTGAGTTTGGAGAGACAAAAACTATGTTGAGCTCGGGTTTGTGCCTTCGTGAAGAAACTCACCAGCTGAAGCTCTGAAGGCACATACTAAAGATCAACAACACTATCATGTACTTGTGCTTATGTATAAGAAGCATCAATACCGATATGCTTGATAAGCTCATGCTTGATTGGATCACGAGCAATACTTGATAGCACCTGTACTGTCAAACAAAAGAGGAGTCGGCATACCAACAGAAACACCAAAGTCCTCAAGCAACCATCGCAACCAAGTAACCTCGACACTCACAAGAGCCATAGCACACAACTCAACTTCTGCACTCGAATGATAAACTGCTACCCGCTTCTTAGTCTTCGAAGTAATGAGGGACCCACTAAGAAAAACACAGTAGGCATAAAGAGATCAACGATTAGAGGGATCACTAACCCAAGTAGCATCAGAATATGCTTTGAGATGTAAAGAGCTAGAGCGTGGTAAGAACAGACATTTAGAGATAGTCCCATGAAGATAATGCAAGACACGGAGCAAGTGACTATTATAGACTTGGATGGGAGCCAAAACAAACTGACTCAGAATGTGAACAGAGTACGAGATATCAGGACGAGTGACACCAAGATACACTAGACTTCCTACAATATGAGGATAACGAGTAGGATCATTAAGAGGCTCACTTTCAGTGGCTTAAATATGGACATTGAGTTTCATGGGAGTCTCAATAGTCCATTGATCGGTAAGAGAAGCTCGATCAAGAAGATCATCAATGTACTTCTCCTGAGATAGATAAATTCCCTCAGAGAAGGAGAAAACCTCAATCCCAAGAAAGTAGCGAAGAGGACTAAGATCGAACATAAGAAACTACTCATTGAGACGGACCTTCTCAAAGGCTATGTACTCATAATTGTCTCCGGTGATTATCATATCATTGACATAGAGAATAAGAAGAGCGCGATCATGAGACGAAGTGTGCACAAAAAGCGCAGGATCATGAGTATTGGTAGAGAAAATAGCAGCAGTGACCACAAACGCAAAACTCTAAAACCAAGCACGAGGAGCCTGCTTAAGTCCATAAAGAGAGCGTCGAAGATGACAAACCATACCCTCAGGAACAGAATACCCAGGTGGTGGCTGCATATAAACCTCCTCACGTAGCTCACCATTAAGAAATACATTCTTTACATCAAGCTAAGAGATGGACCAGTTACGAACAGAGGCCACAACAAGTAGAGTTCGAATAGTGGTCATGTGAACGACGGAAGCAAAAGTCTCATCATAGTCACGACTATGTTCCTGCTGGAAACCACAGGCGACTAATCGATCCTTATAGTGCTCAAGTGAACCATCAGAGTGGATCTTAACCTTATAGACCCACTTACAGCTGATAGGACACGTGGGGGACAGAGCACAAGATCCCACGCGTCAGTGGGCTCGAGAGCTGCCATTCTGGATGAGGAACAACATCATAATACGTAGCTGGTTGAATGTGGCCTAGAGGGGGGGGGGGTGAATAGGCTTTCAAACTTTTCCTGCAACACTTAATCAGAAGGTCAAATACAATATGGATCAGACTTGTCCGATGTGGTATACGGACTAGTCCGGTGTGCTTGATGTGCTACGAAAAGATTAAATGTTTATGCAGATATCACAAATGTTGCAACAGCGAAATGTAATCAACTACCCTAAAAACTTGAGTGGGCAATTAGGATAGAAGAATTGCATGTGGAATAAGAAGTTAACACGAATTAAAAGATTGATCAACTTTATACCCTAGATGATGGTAATTACAAAAGTAAAAGAATGGAACACGCGACACAAGGATTTTTACATAGGTTCGATCTCACCAAAGAGATCTACTCCTCGTTGAGGAAGCCCACACTGAGCCGGGTCTCTTCAAATCCTTTTCCCTCATCAAGTCACCACACAAGGCCGACTTGAGTTCCACTCTCATGAGGTAATCACCATGTTGGTGGGGCAACCTCAGACGCTGAGGGCTCCTACAAAATTACAACGATAAAAGATGATGCAATACACTCAAAAAGATTACAAAGAATGCACGAGTGTATTAGAGATCAAACTCCAAGAGCTCAACGATGGACGACGATCTCCCTACCCCAAAACTGGATACCCAAAAGATTTAACTCTTTAGGCCTTTAGATGTGTGGGGAGATGTGTTTTTGTGCTCTTGGGACAAGTGGTGGCACTAGGGTTTATGTTCTTGACAGTAGAGTACAGTACTTATGTTTGTGGGGTCGTGGATCACCTATTTATAGTGTTTCCAAAAATATTACTGTTAGGGATCCCGACGGCCGAACTAATCCTCTCTAGTGATCGGACTTGTCCGTTGTGCTGTGTAAAATTTGCGTGAAATGTGCAGCACACAAAAAACCTAATTTCTGTGAGGTATACCAGACTTGTCCATATCGGAATAGAGAGTTCATCGGACTAGTCCATAGTGATTACAGAAAGTTAATCGGACTAGTCTCAAATATGAGGGACTTGTCCAGTCCAATGTGAATTGGACTTTTCCAACTTGTCTGAGTGAAACATCAGAAAGTTGAACGGACTTCTCCGGTTAGTGTCCGGACTTGTTTGGTGCACAGTGAATTGAAACATCAAAAAGTTGAATGTACTTGTCCGGTTAGTGTCAGTACTTGTTTGGTGCACAGTGAATTGAGACATCAGAAGGTTGAACGGACTTGTCCGGTTAGTGTTCGAACTTGTCCGGTGCTCAGTGAATTACTTAATTAATTATGTTTAGCCCTTACCCTCTACGCAAAGATCTAAGCTCTTGGGATTTGTCTCTCACATACATCCTATACAGTTATATCTAATTTGCGCTTCCTTGATCAATTGGGCTTTTCCTTTTCTTCACTCTATTTGAGTGCACCAAAATATCTAATCTCTATTGACCTGCATTTATCTCAATGAACTCATTAGGATCTCATTTGTTTGTCATCAATCGTCCAAAACCCACAAAGGAATGCATATATGCACTTTCAATCTCCCCCTTTTTTGTGATTGATGACAACCAATTGAGATTTCACAATTAAGAGTAAAAATTGATTTTCATAAAGTGTGCATATATGAGAATGACATATGAATAATAAAAATCTCTCACATATATGCACTCTTTATGGTGGGATGCCTACACAGTGTGTGTGATCAAATAATGTGATGTGCCAAATTAAGAGTATAGTTATTATAGAAACCATCATGGTAATATCAAAATAAGCATCACACATTCATATTGGACAAAATAGGCACATCCAAAAGAGATTACAATAATTTGAAATTTAA
Source organism: Tuctoria greenei (assembly GCA_036927565.1). Lineage (NCBI taxonomy): Eukaryota > Viridiplantae > Streptophyta > Magnoliopsida > Poales > Poaceae > Tuctoria > Tuctoria greenei. The sequence goes on along the minus strand of JAYESD010000004.1, from coordinate 105,233,438 downwards.
GATACATGTCACTGATCACTAGTCCTTAAGGATTACAAATAAATACTACTAGTCTCAATCTCTCCCCCTTTGGCATCAAGGAACCAAAAAGGGAAAAAAATAACAGAATCACTCTTCGTCACTCCCTCTCCCACTCTCAGTCTCGTATTCATCTTCATGTGAATGATGAAGAGGAGGCGCATAGACACTTGCTAGTCCAAAGGATGCCAATTCTTGCTCCATGAGAGGTGCCATCTCTGTGATGTTCTCTTCAGAATCTTCTGAGATTTGAGTTGATCCCACTGGCTCAATATCAAGCTTCTCATATATTACTTTGATGTTTCCCTTCATGTACAATTGATGCCTCTTTCTAGCCATGCTTTCGTTCTGTTGCTTAATTTCCACATTTGCTGTAGGAAGCTAAGATGGAGGAGAGTATTTTCAACACACCACCGGAGGACTCTTTAAAGGATGGAGGAGTAGAGGTAGCAGTTGGAGTCCTTGTGACTTCATGAGCGTGCTTTGATCTTTGTTCCACTACAGGTGCGGCAAGAGCAGAGGGAACAGTGTAGACTGTTGGCTTCTGGGGCTTGAGGCCAGTGTGGGTGACATCCTTGACAAATTCCAGTCCAGTCACCTTTTCAATCATATAGATGATGTTGGATGCATAGCCACATGACCTGTTTGGAGTGATAGAGATGTTCACAATGTCATTGTAGATGTACTCAAAGACAATTATGGTCCTTTCTTGCTAATCACTTTCATCAAGGTCCTTAGAGTCCCTTCAATTTTCTCTGCATCTCTATCCTTTGGAGCTATGGTCTTCCTCAAGGTTCTATTTAGCACTACAAAGAATGGCTTCAAGTACTTGGTGTTAAGAGGCTTGTATGGCATTCTTGTATCATAGAGGAATTCTAGCTCATCCTTCTCCAAAGGCTTCAAATTAGGAATAATGAGCTCATTGCCCAAGGTATCTTCAAGGTGAAGTATCTTGGCAAATTCCTCATATGTGACATTATACTTAGATCCATGTGTCATCTTGGTCATCTCATACCCATCGTCACGAGCAAAGTAGAGGGTTGAGTAAAAGTTAGTTACGACTTCATTGTTCTAGTCATGTTGGAAGGATAGGAGATCCTTGAAGCCATGCAATTCCAATGCCTCTAAGACCTCATGATAGGGCATTTCTTGGACTGTAAGTAGTTTATGTTCACCCACTGACTCTCAACCACTAGATTCTTCATCTTCATGTACACATGCTCATAGTAGCGAGCATGGAAGTGGCTCCAAAGTCTTGGGTCAGCAGATTGTTTTAGTTGCTCATAAACTTCAATCTTTCTAAACTTGTCAGCCAACTCGTTTCCTTTCCCCATTAAGTCATTTTCTAAAGGCTGCCTGTTGCACTGCACAGGTGACCTCATCTTCAGTGGACCAATAGGATGACTTGCAAGACCTTTTCCCTTGTTGGTGCTCCTTCTAAGTGTCGTTGAGCTGGCACCAACACTATCCTTGCTTAGTGCTTTCTTTACTACCACTTTCTTCTTTCACAGGAGGAGAAGAGTGGGCATTGAAGTCATGTATTTTCTTGCTTACCCTTTCTTTTGCTCTTTCAAATCTTGCACGTTCACACTCGGCTTCATAGTCAAACAAGCTGTCATCTGAAGTGGACGACATCGTGCCTGACACAGAGAATACAAGGAGTGGTAAGAATGATATGTAGACACTGTGGAGATAAGAATTTAGTGGTTCAAACTATCAGGGGACCGAACTTGTCCATTTTCAGAGTGCGGACTTGTTCGCACCAAGCACCGGACTAGTCCAGTCTGACGTATGAATCCTAATTTCCTATTCTAACAAATCTAACAAAGATTGATGCTACAAGGATAGGAATACAGTAGGAATACATAAGCAACGTAATGTATGCCCTAGGAATCAAGAAAAATAAGCAATATTTAAGGAAAGATGAGAACTGGGTTAAGTGAGATTTTTACTGAAAAATCAAAGATTTGAGGTTGGAGGAGAGGAGCAAGGTCCGAATTAGTCCGGAGAGGGATGCTTCGCGTTAAGGGAAAGAGTTTCCATGGAGGAACCTTCGATCTTGGTGGTCAAAAATGAAAGTCGCCTTGGGAGCTAGGGTTTGAGGAGAGAGAGTGCTAAAACTATTGTGAGAGGAAGAATAAGATGTCCTGGCAGCTGGCTAGGGTTTAAGCCCGATAAATACAGACTAGTCCGCACAGGGGCTGGACTAGTCTGGTATGCTGGACCAAAGTCGGACTGGTCATGAACAACGGACTAGTCCGGGTCAGCTGGACATATTAGGATCAGAAACAAAGTAATTTTCATAGTTTGATCTAATAGTGATCTAAATGACATCATTTCACAAATAATCTTGATGAACATGCCCAGTAAGCAATCAACAATAATACAATGGACATAATTCACCAAGATTCACTATTTTAAATAGTTTTTGAGAAAAAATTGAGATAAGGGATAATTTTTCGCAAAAATGAGTAAACTTTGAAATTACAATCATGTATGCAGTGTCTCAAGCCACATTTCGAGAATCAAGTATATTTAATTCATGCCCGAGCCTACAAAATATATTTTCATCTAGTGGCTTTGTGAATATGTCTTCTAGTTGTTTTTCAATTCTAACAAGTGAAATTTCTATGTCACCTTTTAGTGAATGATCTCTTAGAAAATGATGACGAGTACTGGATTGTGTGCAATTTTTATGGCACTTCAATTATCACATAGGAGTGGAATATGGTTCAGATTATAACCATAATCCCTTAGAGTTTGCCGCATCCAAAGTAGTTGTGCGTAACAACTACCTGTTGCAACATACTTCGCTTCGTCTATGGAAAGAGCAATGCAGTATTGCTTTTTAGATGACCATGAAACTAAGGCTCTGCCAAGAAATTGGCAAGTTCCTGATGTCCTCTTTCTATCAACTTTGCAGCCTGCATAGTGGGCATCAGAATATCCTGTAAGGTTAAACTTTGATCCTTTAGGATACCAAAGGCCCATGGTAGGTGTGTGCACAAGGTATCTCAAAATTCTTTTTACAGCTGTTAAATGACACACTTTTGGTGCAGCCTAAAACCTTGCACACATAGAAACACTAAGCATGATATTTGGCCAAGATGCACATAAATAGAGCAGTGAACCAATCATAGACCAATATACCTCTTGATCCACATCTGGACTTTCTTTGTTGAGATTGAGATGTCCATTAGTGGCCATGGGAATCTTGATGGGCTTGGCTTTGTCCATATTAAACTTTTTGAGGATGTCATGTATGTACTTGGTTTGGCAGATGAAGGTGCCTTCTCTCAATTGCTTCACTTGGAAACCCAAAAAGAACTTCAATTCGCCCATCATTGACATCTCGAATCTATCTGTCATAATTTTACTAAATTCTTCACAAAAATATTCATTAGTAGAACCAAAGATGATGTCATCAACATAAATTTGACACACGAATAGATAACCATCAAAATGTTTTGTAAACAAAGTATAATCAGCTTTTCCTATTTTAAAACCATTTTGAGTGAGAAAATCCCTAAGGCACTCATACCAAGCTCGAGGAGCTCGTTTTTAGGCCATAGAGAGCCTTACGCAGTTTGTACACATGGTTAGGGTACTCTTGATCTTCAAATCCTGGTGTCTGCTCCACGTATACTTCCTCCTTGATGGGACCTTTGAGGAATGCGCTTTTGACGTCCATTTGATACAGCTTAAAATTGTGGTGAGTAGCATAGGCTAATAAAATACGAATGAACTCAAGTCTAGCTAGGGGAGCAAATGTTTTGTCGAAATCCAAATCTTCAACTTGTGAGTAACCTTTTGCCACAAGACGTGCCTTGTTTCCTATTACAACTTCATGTTCATCTTGCTTGATCCGAAAGACCCATTTCGTGCCTACGATGTTTGCATTTGGTCTTTTCACCAGCTCCCATACTTCATTTCTCTTGAAGTTGTTCAGCTCCTCTTGCATTGCAATCGCTCAATCTAGATCTTTTAGTGCTTCATCAACCATGTATGGTTCCAGAAATGAGACAAAAGAGTAATGTTCACAAAAATTAGCAATACGAGATCTAGTGGTTACTCCCTTTGCAATATCTCCAATGATGTTGTCGGCAGGATGATCTCTTTGTATACCTGATGTACTCTTGGGTAGGCACTTGTGAGGTCATTTGTTCTTCATTATCATCATTGTCAATGTCTCCCCCTAGATCATTACTTCTATGATTATATTGACCTTCTTGATCCTCCTAGTGTTGATCCTGTGCAGAAGCTCCCTCTTGATCGTTGCTCTCCTATTGAGGTACATATTGAGAAGTCGCGTCTTGTGATTGCTCTTGAGGTCGAATATCAGCAAGTGCCATCCTCCTCAACGCTTAACATGGTGCTTATACTTGATCTAGCACACACTTATCAACTTGCTACTCTCAAGATGTCTTATCGAACACTACATCATGTGCTACTTCAACAATGCCAAAGACTTTGTTGATGACATGATTGGCGTAGGTGTTCAAATCATAACCAAGCAAGAATCCTTCATCAGATTGTGAAGCGAACTTCGAAGTTCTCAGTTTCTTGTTTAGGATAAAGCATTTACTTCCAAATACTCAAAAACATGAAACATTGGGTTTCTTACCAGTGAGGAGCTCATATGTTGTTTTCTTCAGAAGTCGGTGAAGATATAGCCTGTTTGTGGCGTGACAAGCGGTGTTAACCGCTTCAGCCCAAAACCGGTCCAAAGTCTTGTATTCATTCAGCATTGTCCTCGCCATATCGATGAGTGTCCTGTTCTTCCTTTCAGTCACCTCATTTTGTTGAGTGGAGTAGGATGCTGAAAACTCATGTTTTATCCCTTCTTCATCTAGGTACTCCTAAACTTGAGTATTTTTTAGCTCTGTTCCGTTGTCACTTCTAATATTCTTGATGGTTGAAGAGAATTCATTTTGTGCCCTCTTCAAAAATTTCTTGAGTATTCCATGCGTTTCTGATTTATCATACAAGAAAAGTAAATCTAGAAAAATGATCAACTATTACTAAACTATATTTGCTACCGTGGATGCTTATATAAGCAATTGGACCGAAGAGGTCCATGTGAAGAAGGTCCAATGGTCTTGATGTATTCATCACATTCTTGGCAGCGTGTGGTGCTCCAACTTGTTTACCCGCTTGGCATGCGCTGCACGGCCTATCTTTCTCAAACACAACATCTATTAAACCTCGGATGTGACCACCCTTTAGAAGTTTCTGCAGATTCCTCATCCCAACATGGGCTAGCTGTCTATGCCATAGATCATGTTAGTTTTTGCAACCAAGCAAGTGTTGAGTTCAGCTTTATCTTTTTTGAAGTTAGCAAGATAAAGCTTTCCCTTCAACATTCCCTTGAATGCATTTGAGTTATCGTTTCTTCTAAAAATTGTCACACCCTCATTAGTGAATAAATAGTTGTATCCTTTGTCACATAGCTGAGATATGGACATAAGATTATAATCTAAAGAATCGACATGTAAAACATTTCAAAGAGTGTGTTGAGAGGAAATTTCAATTTTACTGTTGCCAAGGACCTTTCCTTGGCTGTTGTCTCCAAAATAAATTCCTTCACTTGGATCTGTGTTTCACTCATACTCTACGAAGGGTACTCCTCTCTCTTGTCATGTGATTGGTGCATCCACTGTCCAGCACCCATTTGGATCCTCCAAAGGAGTAGGCCAGCAAAACAAAAATATTTCTTGGTTTTAGGTACCCAAGATTGCTTGGGTCCTCAGAGGTTAGTCACAAGTGTCTTGGGCACCGACACACAAGTCTTTGGGTTCTTGTGGTGTGGTCCTGCATATTTTGCATAAACATGTTCAGATTTATTTCTCATAAGTACATAAGAAGCATCAAAAGTATGAAACAATGTTTGCAATTCAAATTCATGTGATTTTTCTTTAACAAATGTAATATGATCCTCAATCTGAACATTAGCTGGCAGCTCTTTATTTTCTTGTGTACCCAATACCATATATGCACTCCGCGCGTATTTAAATTTTTTCCTCGTCCAAGATGCCACTTTGGAATGGATGTTTAACATGTGAAATAGTGGATTCATCTTTTAGAATACTCTTCTTACTAGAGCATGTGCAAGTTTTAGTTATTGTCGACTTGACATCTTGAGAGGGTGAGCCCTTTGAGGAGGAAGTGCAACTTTGCTTGAGCGACTCCACTTGCACTTCAAATATTTTGTTAACTTTTGTCAAGTTAGTAAGTTCGTCCTTGACTGCAATGTGTGAGTCTTTGAGTTTTGAGTAAGTTTCCTTTTTTCAAGCTAGCTCAAGCTCAAGTGCCTTACTTTTCTCCTTCTCAAGATCAAGGAGCTTTTCAACCTCTTGATATCTCATCCTTTCACGGATGAGCATATCTTCTTGGCGGTTGACGAGCTCCAACTTCTCAAAGAGCATAGGGAACAGTGTAGACTGTTGGCTTCTAGGGCTTGAGGCTGGTGTTAATTACATCCTTGACAAATTCCAGCCCAGTCACCTTCTCAATCGTATACATGATGTCGGATGCATAGCACATGACGTGTTTGGAGTGATAGAGATGTTCACAATGTCATTGTAGATGTACTCAAAGACATTTAAGGTCCTTTCTTGCTAATCATTTTTATCAAGATCCTTAGAGTCCCTTGAATTGTCCTTGTATCTCCATCCTTTGGAGCTATGGTCTTACGCAAGATTCTATTTAGCACTGCAAAGAATGGCTTCAAGTACTCGATGGTAGGAGGCTTGTATGGCATTCTTGTATTGTAAGTACCTTGCGTACCGTATACCACTTGGGACTACAAAAAGACCAATGGAACTTCACCTGTCTGAGTTGAAGACCTGCAAAGGCCCCACGTGTCATATGGGACCGGAACTGCCTCCCATCTATGGTTAGTCCCGGTGCTGCCACGTGTATACTGCAACTGGACCTACATCCCACACATGGGATAGCTCCGGGCTAAACACCTGTGCGGCACCCCCGGACCTAACCCCTGACAGAGGGAAGCTCCGGTACCGACATGTGTACATCTACACCGAACCTACCCGTCCCAGACGGAAAGCTTCGAAGCAGCCACGTGTCCAACCACCAGACCTTTAGCCTCAACAATCAGACTGGTGGACCCCCAACGGCTCGGACCTTCAAGGGGCAATCAAAGACTTCAAGACCCGATTAAGTGTCATTAATACCATATTAATGACACACGATCGGAAGGCCCTTTATACCAGTAACGGCACTGTCAAGGCCTGTTACTACGCTATTAAGGGTAATAACCTCATTAATTGTGTATTAAGCATCAGTAACCGCCAGGGCCACATGTCGGGTCAGGCTAAAGGTGTAACGACCAGTCCTTGTACTATAAAAGGATTGGTCGACGATACACAGGTCTTCTCTCTCTGTACTCTGAGACCTATCCCATACTTAGCTCTGACACACACTCGCAAGTGCTCAGATGCTCAATACAACAACTACACACCCCGTGGAGTAGGGTATTACGCTCAAGCGGTCCGAACCACGTAAATCCTTGTATCTATTTGCCATCGTGTTCTGAATATCTGTGTGCCCAATACCAAACTACAAACTCCGCGGGCTACCAAAGTAGTACCGGGAGAATTGTCGGAACAACACTCCGACAGTTGGCGCGCTAGGTAGGGGGTGCCCGAGATTCAAAGATGGTGAACTCTGCTGCTGGATCGTCCAATGGCAACCCTGCAGTGCAACCTGCTGGAGGCAATCCCTCCAACGTGCAACAGCTAGCAGGTGCTGTGGCTCTAGCAGGAGTCGTGCCTCCGCTGCCACCGTCCGCACCGGCAAATCGAGCGAAGTACTCCATGATGTTAGGACTCGGTACCTGGAGGTGCATAAGCTGCTCTACGCAATTCTTATTGTCTCTAGGAAGCTCCGACACTACTTCCAAGCTCACAAGATTTCAGTGGTAACCTCTTATCCACTACGTGCAATCTTGCATAATCCCAATTCCACTGGGAACATTGCAAAGTGGGCAGCGGAATTAGCCAAGTTCGACCTTAAATTTGTCTTAAGACAAGCAATCAAGGTTCAAGCATTGGCGGACTTCGTGGCGGAATGGACCCCCTCTCCATCAAATCCTGGGGCCCCCACTGAGCAGATGTCGGAACCCAAGGTTCTGGTCTTCACTGAGCCTCACTGGACTCTCTACTTCGACGGCTCCGTGCAGAAGCAGGGGGCCGGAGCTGGAGTCCTTCTCCCTCCGACCGGGCAAAAGGTTAAATACATGGTGCACCTTGACTTCAAGGCGACCAACAACCTTGCGGAGTATGAAGCACTAATTTATGGACTCAAGGTGGCACTATCGTATGGTGTCAAGCAGCTAATGGTAAAGGGTGATTCACAGCTTGTTGTAAAACAAGTCAAAGGTGAATGTTGCTGCAACAACCCTCAACTAGCTACATACCTACTTGAAGTCCAGAAGCTTCAGAAGGACTTCGATGTCCTGGATCTTTGCCATGTCCAGCGTCTCAACAACGCAGAAGCTGATGAACTCTCGATGAAAGCTTCAACCCGGGCTCCGGCTCCCTACGGAACTTTCGTTCAGAGGTTGTCTAAACCTACAGCTCAGCCTGCCGAACTGAGCGAAGGGGGCGAGACCAGCACCTCGAAGCTGGTGGTCCCGATGGCTCTGTTACCATGGCATCCATCAAGGGTCGTAGGTGCTGTAGGAAGCTCCGAGCAACCCAGCACGCAAGACTCAAATCCTCAAGCTAGCTCCGATGGATGGATCTTGGAGATCCGGAGCTACTTGAAAGACAATTTCCTTCCTGAAGATAATGTATCCGCTGACCGGATAGTCAGATTGGCTAAAAGATAAACACTAGTAGAAGAGGATCTCTACCAGCACGGTGCCAACGGTATCCTAATGCGGTGCATTACACGGGAAGAAGGCTGCGAGCTCCTCGCAGAAATCCATAGAGGCGAGTGTGGGAACCACGCGTTCTCCCGCATGCTGGTCGGTAAAGCCTTCCGGCATGGCTTTTACTGGACTACAACGCTCCAGGATGCAACTGATGTAGTGAAGAAATGCGAAGCGTGCCAGTTCCATGCGAAAAAAATTCACACACCGGCTCAACCTCTACAAAAGATACCTCCTACATGGCCTTTCGCTGTGTGGGGGATGGATATCTTGGGACCTTTCCCAAGAGTCATCGGATGTTATAAGTTCCTGTATGTTGCTATTGACAAGTTCACCAAATGGCCGGAAGCAACTCCAGTTGTGACAATAAACAAGCAATCAGCTATCAACTTCTTGCAGTCCATCGTATACAGATTTGGAATCCCAAACAAGATCATAACTAATAATGGGACCCAGTTCACAAGCTCTGCATTCCAAGGATATTGCAAAGACCTCGGCATCCAAGTCACCTACGCTTTCGTAGCTCACCCAGCAAGCAATGACCAAGCCGAGAGAGCAAATGCAGAAATCCTAAAAGGACTCAAGACACGCACATATGAGCGCCTCAAAAAACATGGAGCCAACGGGATCGAAGAGCTTCTGCCCACTCTATGGGCCAACAGGACAACTCCAAACTTGTCAATTGGAGATACACACTTCCTCTTGGTGTACGGAGCTAAAGCAGTCCTTCCTCCGGAAATCACCTTGGGGTCGCTCCAGGTCCGGACCTTCGACGATGCCGCACAGGACCAGCTCCAGCGCGAAGACCTTGACCTCCTTAAAGAGGGAAGGTGCCGAGCAGCTGTTCGGAATGCCCGATACCGTCAAGCTCTTCAGCGCTATCACCAAAGGCATGTTCACAGCCGACAGCTTGAGGAAGGCGATCTGGTGCTACGGAGAATACAAACTCGCGAATGGTTAAACAAACTCTCCCCCAGCTGGGAAGGACCTTTCCTAGTGATCAAAGTATCCTGTCCCGGATGCATTCGCTTGGCAACCGAGGATGGGACACCTCTCCTTAATCCTTGGAACATTGAGCACCTCCGTAAGTTCTACGCTTAATATCACGGAGGTGAGTCTGTAGTTACATGTGATGTATGTTATAGAGTCATTGTACAGAGTCGGGTAGCTCCTCCGGGAGAACAGCCGGACCTTCCCCGGAAGGTCCGCAAAGTTCAGGAAACACTTGTCATAGTCTCGGAACTAAAAGTGTAGCTAGCTACCTTGGGTCAAACAAGAAATGAAACACACTTAGCCTGGTTCCGTACCCTAAGAGTGTACTTGTTTCCCCTGTACCCCGGACCTATAATGAAAGACATCATTGTGAATACAGACTCCACGTGCATTTATTTTGTACAGGCTCAATATTTCTTATTTTTCTCTTTCTTGTCTATAACAAAGTTGTGCAATTCTTAAGAAACTTTAGCTCGACCAATTCATGTATAATTTTAGTTGCATTGTCAATTTTTTAGGGTCTAAACATTGTTAATGGTCTACTTGTCTGAATGCCACCAAGCCAATCTAGGGCTGGAGTGTGCTATCGACTTAGCCTGGTCATGCACCCTAAGTACGCCACTCTACCTACACCCCGGCAGGCCGAAGTAAGGCGAGTCCAAAAATGATCGGACCTGGAGAAAACAAGCCAGTGCACTTGATTGTATTTAGAATTGTGTTTGACCTAAAACTTTCTCGGGAATAGTAAGTCACAATTGAGTTATAGATAGGAAATGAATTTTACTATTTTTCTTGACTTTAGTGTGTAGGAAAAATAAAAGATTTCATGATGATGGTGAATGAAGCCGGAGCTACAAAGCTCCGACATCCCCTAGGTGGCTTGTAGTCGATGTTTCAAACATTGATAGCGAGCGTCGCTGGAGCTACTCAGCTCCGGTAAAGCCAGGGGGTCAGCCGTCAACGTGAAGAAAAGATTGTGGGAAGACTCCACAGTGGGGTTTGCTTTCGACACATCGCGTGTTGACAGAGGTCACTGTCGGAGCTACCAAGCTCCCCAGAGGACTAACCGTCGATGCTCTATGTGTTGATGGAGACTGCTGCTGGAGCTACTAAGCTCCGACGATGGTCACTGCCAGAGCTACTAAGCTTCGACAACCTCAGGGGGCCTCTACTATCAAAGACTTCAGACCTACGCTCTACAAGTTCAAAGCACACAAGTCTTCAACAACTATTACATCCTCTTGGTACATGTTCACAATCAAATTGTGTACATATACTAGGGGGCCAAGTGAGACAAAGGTGTTGAAGACAAAAAATTGAAATTCACAAAAAACTTGGATCTCATTCATCTGGAGACAAGAGATTACAAAATTGGGGAAAAAAGAAGAGAGAATAAAAGCGGGAGCTACAAAAAGAGAGTCCTAGACCCTATGGAAGAACGAGGCGACCTTCTGGGCAACCTCCGACAAGCTGGCCTGGGTGGCTTCTCCCTCTCCGTCGATGGGGCCTTCAAGCACCAGGTCCAGTGGGAATTGAGGGTCCCGGCTTGTGTAGCACCTCAGCACATATTCTGCAACGTTCCTCGCCAGGGATTGTCCCTCGGTTTCCAGCTGGTCCACGATGACATCGCCCTCTTGGTGAGCTTGTTGCCTGCCGAACTCAACGCCTGCAATGCCTGGTCCAGCTCCGGCTCCGGATCATCCGGATGCACGGGACTAAAACCCATCAGCGTCAGCGCGTCATTGGCTTAGCCCAGGAAGTCCCAAACTTGTTGGGACTCCGCGGCCCTTGAGCCCCGCATCTCCTCTAAGGATCTTCTGGTCGCCACAAGCTCCGAATTCTCCAGGGCAAGGCGCTCAAGCTCTTTGGCGTTCTGCTGACTCTTTTCAGCAACCTGCCTTTTGAGTTTACTGAGCTCCTTCTCCCGGTGATGGATCTTGTTCCAGCGATCGACCAAGTCCTTCTCCAGGCCCCGCACCTTCTTCTCTCTGGCAGCAATTTCATCCTCCCTCTTGTGGAGGTCCTGTCCTCGCTGTCAGGCCTTCTTCTCCTATTTCTCGCAGCGCTCATCCAACTTGTTGGTGCGCTCTGCGAGACTCTTGTCACCCAGAGTCAGCCTTTGAGTAAGCTCTTTGAAAGCATCTAGGCCCCCATGAGGTATGGCTTCGGTGATTAATGACAACCGTTGGATATCACTAATGAATTTGTGGATGCAAGGTCTCTCGTATAACTCATCACACTTAATGGACTATATATTTATATCATCTAATTCTCATTGAATGCAAGTGGAGACCCCTCAACAAACCATTTTACGAGATCGATCAATTTTCATGAAGACTAAAAGAAAAAGCACATATGTCAAAATTATTCCATCAAAATTGACAGCACTTGAGACTTGGTCGTCATCAGAAGAACATTCCAAACCAATGTCTAAGAGTTCACTCGAACAAATTCCAAAAGAATCACTTAGAACAACTCGAAGCAGACAAAATCTACTCACCGGATCATCTGATGTATCCATAAAACACTACATCGGTCGAGTTGGCTCTGAGCAGAAAAAGACCTCAGTCTTGAGTATACACCGGATCATCCGATGATGAAGCAAGTGTTACATCGGTCTATCATTCCAGTAAGAAATTTCCCTAGACCAAGTGTAACACCGGACCATCCGATGTACAATTATAACACATCGGTCAATCATTTTAGTAAGCATTATTTCTGGACCATTCTGGATCAAGTGCCACCGGATCATCCGATGGTGAAGCAAGTGTTACGTCGGTCGATCAACGGTCATATCTTACACAGTGATATCAGCTAATTTGTATTTGACCGATGGCAACTGAAGGGAGAACATCGGATCATCCGGTGTTTGCAGAACAGTGATGTCAGCCTACTTTTCCAACGGCTATTTCATGGAAGCTGGCTATTTATACCCCTTCAACCAGTCATTTCGAGAAGTCTTGATGACCAAAGCTACTCTATACATTGCCAAGCATTCAAGACGTTGAGCAACCACTTCCACATCATTTACACCACTTGTACACCAAGAGATAGGCTAGAACTTACTAGAGATGATGCTTGTGTGCTTCCATTATTGGTGATTGGAGTCTCTAGTGTAGTGAGAGCTGTAGGAGAGTGTCTCTTGGTGATTGCATTCACTGTGTATTAGTCAGTGATTGGAGAGATACTTCCGGAGCTTGCCAAGTCGGTTGTGGAAGCCCGGAAGATCAAACTTGTACAAGGCTTGAGCTCCACCTTGCCGGAGATGGCGAACGGAGACTTTTAGTGAAGATCCCTGGTCTCAGTGACTTGGGAGTGGCTATACCCTTTGGTGGGTGCCACAACATGGATGTAGGAAGGTCTTGATGATCTTGCCAAACCACGGGATAAATCACCGTGTCCTCGTGTCTCCTCGGGAGTTTGCACACTCTTCCTTTCCCGTTACACTTATGCATTTCATATACCGCAAACTTATTATTCACTTGAATGCATAGGTTTTTTGCATAGGAAATTAGACTTTTAGTTGTTATGTTTTTATTGCTTTAATTTTTGAAAAGAAACCCAATTCACCCCCCTCTTGGGCATTCGATCTTTACAATTGGTATCGGAGTGAGGTTGCTCATTGGATCATTCTAGCTTCACCGCTAGAGAGCTAAAATGGCCAAGATTAGGGGTTCGGTTCCCATCTTCGAGGGCGGGAACTTTGCCTATTGGAAAGCACACATACGTTCTTATCTAGAGGCTATTGCTCCCGAGGTATGGGAAGCGACCCATACGGGGTTTGGTGAGCATAACTATATAGGTGATCAAGTCAAGTGGGATGCAAAAGCTAGAAATGCTATTTACGAATGCATTAGTCAAGATGTGTTTGCTAGGATTGCTAGCAAAGAAAAGGCTTGTGAAATTTGGGCTTGCTTGATTGAAATTCATGAGGGTTCTTCTCGTGTTAAAGAACTAAAGTATCATATGCTTAAGACCAAATATGATGAGTTCAAAATGCTACCACATGAAAATGTCAATGAAATGTTTTCTCGCTTAAATGTTCTCATTGAGGAAATTAATGCTCATGATATTGCTTCTCTTGGCAAGGGACTCATCAACCGCAAGATTCTTATGCTCCTTCCTAAGCCAAAGTACAACATCATCAACTCCATGCTTCAAAAGGAATCTCTTGATCACATTGAAGTTTTGGAACTTATTGGAGAGATTCACGCTCATGAGATGAGTGTGCTTGGGATGATGGAGAAATCATCTTCAAAGACAATTGCTCTAAAGGCTTCCACCAAGAAAACAAATCTCAAGAAAAAGAAAGTGGTCGAGCCTAGCTCAAGTGAAGAAGAGCAAGCATCAAGTGAAGATGACAATGATGAGCTTGCATTGATGATGAGAAAGTTCTCTCGCTTGAACTCCAAGATTGCCAAGAAGGGATACACCTTTGATCCCAAAAAGAAAGCATTTGTACCAAGAAAAGATTACAACAAGACTTGCTATAATTGTGGTGATCAAGGCCACATCTCCTATGATTGTCCAAAACTGGACAAAAGAAGAGAAAACCACAAGGGCAAGCATCGCAAGCTTGAGGATAGTGAGGATGATGAAGAAGAGGTCAAGCCTAAGCCAAGATTCTTTGGGAAGAAGAAGCATGACAAAGGAAAAAAGGCAAAACTCTTTCCAAAGAAGAGAAAAGGTCCACAAAAGGTGTTCATGTGTGAGGCAAATGAATGGATCACCGATGAAGAATCTAGTGATGAAGAGAGTGAAGTTGAAGAAGAGAGCTTGGCTGGCCTTGCCATTGCCAACAATGATGATTCATCTCTTCGTCCACCTCCCATGTGCCTCATGGCAAAAGGTAACACCAAGGTGAACTACAAAGCCGTAGGAAAGCATTGGGTACTCGATAGCAGGTGCACTCAACACATGACCGGCAACGATGGTATGTTCACCTCCATAGAGAACCCCGGCAATCATGAACAAGTCATCTTTGGTGATAACTCTAAGGGGAAGGTAATTGGGTTGGGTAAGATTGCAATTTCACATGATTTATCTATTTCCAATGTGTTGTATGTTAAGTCACTTAGTTTCAATTTGCTTTCTATTGCACAATTATATGATCTTGGACTAACGTGCACTTTTGGCAAGAATGATGTTGTTGTGACTAGTGAAACAAGCAAAGAACTAATCTTCAAAGGGTTTTGGCATGGACATCTCTACTTAGTAGACTTCTCTGACAAGGATGCTAGCTTGACCACTTGTCTTTTCACCAAGACGAGTTTGGGTTGGCTATGGCATCGACGCATCGCTCACATTGGAATGAGCGAGCTCAAGAAGCCGTTCAAGCTCGGGATGGTGACCGGCATGAAGGATGTCACATTTGAAAAGAACAAGCTTTGTAGCACTTGTCAAGCCGGGAAACAAGTTGCTTCACACCACCCGATGAAGACAATGGTGTCAACCTCCAAGCCACTTGAGTTGCTCTACATGGACCTCTTTAGACCGTCCACATATCAAAGTCTTGGTGTTAATCTCTATTGTCTTGTTATAGTTGATGACTACTCTCGGTATGCTTGGACTTTGTTTCTAGGTGACAAGAGTGAAACTCCGGAAGTGTTCAAGACCTTCGCTAAACGTGCCGAAAGAGAATTTCAACTTCCCATCATCAAGGTCCGGAGTGACAATGGCACCGAATTCAAGAACTACAACATTGGGGAGTGGTGTGATCGTGAAGGTGTGAAACATGAATTTTCAGCCACATACACTCCTCAACAAAATGGTGTCGTTGAAAGGAAGAACAAGACTCTCATCACTCTTGCACGAGCAATTCTTGATGACTATGGCACGTCCGAGAAGTTTTGGGCCGAAGCAATCAACACGGCGTGCCATGCCGCAAATCGGGTCTATCTACATCGACTACTTCAAAAGACTCCGTACGAACTTCTCATTGGGAGAAAGCCCAACATCTCCTATTTCCGAGTCTTTGGGTGCAAGTGCTATATCTACCACAAGAAAAGGTTCGGTAAGTTTGAAAGAAGATGTGATGTTGGTACCTTTCTTGCTTATGCATCAAACTCAAAAGCATATCGAGTATTCAACCAAACCTCCGGTTTAGTTGAGAAAAGTTGTGATGTTGAGTTTGATGAAAATAATGGCTCCCAAGAAGAGAGTTTTGGTCATGATGAAATAGATGATGAGCCTCTACGAGAAGCTATGAAGAACATGACCATTGGAGACATCAAGCCTAAAGTTGAGAAGATCCATGATCAAGGGGGATCTTCAAGTTCCAACATCAACATATCTATGGCACCTCAAGTTGACGAAGAAGAAAAAGATGATCCATTGCCGACACAAGATTCACAAGCCACACAACATCAAGAAGAAGAACAAGTACATGATCAATTCCAACCACAAGAACAACATCACGCATCACCACCGCCAAGTGCTTCACAACCACTTATGAGACATGGACGCATCTCCAAGGTGCATCCGATTGATCAAATTATCGGTAGTCCGTCAAGGGGAGTAAGTACACGTTCTCGCCATTTCGCTACATTTTGTGAGCACTACTCGTTTGTTTCATGTGTAGAACACACTCACATTGAGGAAGCACTCCAAGATCCAAATTGGGTAATGGCCATGCAAGATGAACTCAACAACTTCATCCGCAATGAAGTTTGGGTGTTGGAGGAGCAACCCAAGGACAAGAACGTCATCAGGACAAAGTGGGTGTACCGCAACAAACAAGACGAGAACGATGTTGTGATCCGCAACAAGGCAAGACTTGTGGCCAAGGGTTTCTCGCAAGTTGAAGGATTAGACTTTGGAGAAACATTTGCTCCGATCACTCGACTAGAAGCCATTCATATACTTCTTGCTTTTGCATCACATCATAATATAAAGCTTTATCAAATGGATGTGAAAAGTGCCTTTCTTAATGGTTATATTAACGAGCTTGTCTATGTTGAACAACCTCCCGGGTTTGAAGATCCGAGGAATCCTAATCATGTGTATAGGTTATACAAGGCGCTCTACGGGCTCAAGCAAGCGCCTAGAGCGTGGTATGAATGACTACGGGATTTCTTGAGCATGCAAGGATTCAAGATCGGGAGGGTGGAAACTACACTCTTCACCAACGACATCGATGGAGAACTATTTGTTTGCCAAATTTATGTCGATGATATTATTTTTGGTTCAACTAACAAAGCTCTTAGCCATGAGTTTAGCAAAATGATGTCTAGGGAATTCAAGATGTCGATGATTGGAGAGCTCAACTTCTTCCTTGGATTTCAAATCAAGCAACTTCGAGAGGGGACCTTCATCTATCAAGAAAAATATACCAAGGACCTATTGAAGAAATTTGAGATGGGAGATTGTAGCTCAAGAAGTACTCCAATGGCGACAAATTGTCATCTCGACGCGGATAAGGATGGTAAACCTGTTGACCAATCTAATTACCGTTCCATGATTGGTTCATTGCTTTACCTTAACGCATCTAGGCCCGATATCATGTTTAGTGTATGCTTGTGTGCTCGCTTTCAAGCGGCACCTAAAGAATCGCATCGGAAGGCGTTCTTTAGGATACTCCGGTATCTCAAGCATACCCCAAATGTAGGCCTGTTGTACCCCAAAGGTGCTAAATTCCATCTCTTGGTTTACTCGGATTCGGACTTTTCCGGATGCCATGTGGATCGCAAGAGTACCTCCGGAGGGTGCCACTTGCTTGGGCGTTCCCTAGTATCTTGGTCTAGCAAGAAGCAAAACTCCGTTTCTTTGTCCACTGCGGAAGCAGAATATATAGCGGCCGGTGCATGTTGTGCCCAAATACTTTATATGAAGCAAACCCTTTTGGACTTTGGTGTTCAATTTGGTTGTGTGCCTCTCCTTTGTGACAATGAAAGTGCGGTTAAGATTGCTAAAAACCCCGTTCAACACTCCCGCACTAAGCACATTGATATTTGCCATCATTTCTTGCGGGACCATGAAGCTAAGGGAGACATCTCCTTGCAAGGTGTTAGGTCCGAAGAACAATTGGCGGATATATTCACTAAACCACTTGATGAGAAAACTTTTTCTAGACTAAGGAGTGAATTAAATGTGCTAGATGCATCGAACGTCATGTAAGTTGCCATGGTCATGTAAGAATGCATCACATATAGGTCGTGTCTAACTTTCAAAGGATAGGGGCGAGCAAGGGTTAGCTTGGGATGGCGGTTCTTTTGGGTATCCCCAAGACTTGGAGAATGGCTCTCCCTGAAGAAGCCTTTGAAAGGTTCAAAATTGGCAAGATAGATTTGATTTATGTCTTGCATGATGCCTGCCATATAGACTTGCACTCACGTTTAATTTCCTGCATTAAAAATTGTTTGGTATTGCATACGGTAGATTGTCACAAAGGGGAACCCACTTCATGAGAAAGAGACTTGTGTGAAATGCAATATCTGAACTCATATGATGTGGAAAGAACAAAGTGTTAGGTGCATTAATGCCTAAAGGAACATGCTTTAAAGAGATAGAAGTCTTCATCCTCTACCTCACAAAGCATGGGCCTTACTTTTTATTTGGATTTCTTCCTTGGTTTTTTTGGTGTTCTATTTGGACTAGTCCGATATTTCGGGACACTTAGGGTCAGCTCAGACAGGAAGTCAATTCAACCGATGAGTTCATTTTGAGAAACATCGCAGCATCCGATGTTCATATTTCTGGAGTTATGCCAAATTCAACCGATGATAATCATTTCCACGTCGGATCATCCGATGCCGAAGGTGCCTCTGGAATACCCTTACTGTACCATTCGACCGATGACCCTCTCAACTGACGTCGGATCATCCGATGTTAAAAATTAAACTAGGGTTTGGGCCCCACCTATTTAGCGCCTCTCCGTTTCTTGTTTTCTCTGTCCCCAGCGCCGAACCTCCGCTGCCGCCGCTTTGTGCCCTCCTCTCCGCCACCGCCGCTCCGTGCCCTCGCCCTACCGCCGCCCTCCAGCTGCCGCCATCCTCCGGCCGCCGCCACACTCCGGTCGCTGCCACACTCAGAGCCGCCGCCACCCTCAGAGCCGCCGCCGCTCAGCGCCGCCGCCCCAAGCGCTACCGCCGCCCTTCACCGCCACCGCACCACCGTCACCGCCCTAAGCGCCACCGCCGCCCTGCGCCATTTCTCTTCGCTCGCCACTCCATGCGTCCAGCCGCCGCATTCCTCTTCGCCGCTAGGGTTCACCCGGCCGCGTCGTTCTTTGCGTCGCCGTATCGTGCACCCGGCATCATTGTCCCGCGATCTCGTCTTCGCTGTCATCACTCGTCTCATCGAGATGGGCCGTGACAAGAAAGGAAAGGGCAAGGCTATTGAGGAGCCGACAGCTAAGAAGCAGAAGCTGTCGAAGGAGGTGAAGAAAGCTCTGATGGCCGCTCGCGCTGCTGAGGAGCGAGAGCGTGGCCGAGGAGGATCCCTAAGGATCCGAGAGACCGACAGAGGCAGCCATAGGTGCCTGAGGAGCCAGAGGAGACAGAGGTGACGCTTGTTCGCCGGTGCTCAGTCAGGACCCGTGGAGGTCATCCAGCTGTAGCCACAAGACAGAGACC
The DNA here is from genome assembly GCA_036927565.1 of Tuctoria greenei. Taxonomy (NCBI): domain Eukaryota; kingdom Viridiplantae; phylum Streptophyta; class Magnoliopsida; order Poales; family Poaceae; genus Tuctoria; species Tuctoria greenei. The sequence goes on along the minus strand of JAYESD010000004.1, from coordinate 105,213,962 downwards.
TTCTGCAGCTGAGCTTCGGGAGGACAGAGCGATCGAGGGAGCCGTCTATGAGATGGACTCCAATGTATGGGTTGGTGAGAATGTCCGCCTGACTGACTATAGGAAGTTGAAGGCAAAGCAGCTCAGGAAGCTTCGATGGAGCATTCTACTTGAGGAGTGGTTCCCATAGCCCAAAGAGCCACTTGTGGACAGCCGCTTCTGGACCCTGACACAGGCGTCGTTGTATGAGACTTACGGACGTCGGGGCCATAAGCATTTCCAGCACAACTTCCTTGACTGGGATCAGCTCGCACTTGCAGCCGGGACTAAGATTCGCCCTTACTTTGAGAGGTACAGAGGGCTAGTGGAGCTGATGTCTTTCCAGCGAAGTGCCTACGTGGAGGACTGGGTCCGAGTTTTCTATGCCACACTCTACGTTTCAGAGGGCCGCAGATCCATTGATTTCTTGTTCATGGGCCAGCATCACCATATGACTCATCAGACCTTGGGACAGCTACTAGGCGTGGATCTCCATGACACCTGCCTACACGAGTTAGTCTATGGACAGGCTGACCCACCGAGGAGGCCGCTCACTGGAGGTGTGGCACCACCGTTTGAGGAGATTCGGTCACTGTTTGCTCAACTCTTCTCACCTGACCAGCCTAGTGTCCCTGCTCTTCTCACTCTGGCTGCGTGCACTGTGCACCTTTCCTTGTGCCGCACGCTTCTACCCAGGTCCGGCTATCTTGAGGGCTTCACCAGTGTGCAGTAGACCCTCCTGTTCTATGTCATGAACAGGATGCAGTTTGACATCATGGATATCCTTATTTGTGAGATGGAGGATGTCATTACTGATGGAGTTAGGATGATGAGACAGCTTGTGTTTGGCCACTGGATCAGTCACCTGCTCTACCTGTTGGCTCTAGAGGGATCGTCGTGTGTGACAGTCTCACCGACGAGAGCGTCACTAGGTTTGGACACTACCATGCTCCAGCTCCTGGAGACCGCCGTCTTGGCCGCCCAGTTGAGCGTCAGGTCCGAGCTCGACTTTCAGAGGAAGACTGGTCAGACCTAGAAAAGGAAAACGAGATCGTATCATAGGCTGAGGCTCAGGGAGCGGATCTTTAGCACATCTAGTCAGAGAGTGACACTAGTGACAGTGTCGAGGAGTACTTCCCACCTCCTCCCTCACCCAGGCAACACGATGCGGAGGCTGGAGGCTCGACTGTACCACCACCTACCCCACCTCCGGTGTCCGAGGCACAGGTCTCTCAGCCATCCGAGCTCACTTCTCTACTTCAGCAGATGGTTGAGCAGCTGCGACAGGACCGGCTTGCAGCTGAGCAGGACAGAGCTGAGCAGACTGCGCATCTTATGGAGCTCCAGCAGCAGCAGCAGGAGATGCAGCGTCAGATAGCCCGCGAGAGGCGAGAGGACACTGGTAGGCTCACTGGACTAATTGACCAGATGCATCAGCGTTCTCTTAACCAGTAGCAGCGCAGCAGGCCATGATGTGCATCCTGGGGTTGATCACCAACCTCTACACTCAGACAGGGATTGCCCTGCCCTCACAACTTCCGGGTCTAGCTCCAGGACCGCTTGTCCTGGCACTAGTTTCAGCTCCAGTGCCGATACGGACGATCCGCATGTCAACACTGCTTGCTTCAGGCGCACCGATTCACTCTCCCCTGCCGGCTTCGACACTCCTCCAGCAGACTCCGGCTTCAGTTGTCAGTGCCCCGCTACCAGCAGTCCAGACTCTGCTAGCACCCTCAGCACCGACAGCAGCTCCTGCAGCATCGGTCTCCTCCACTCCAGCCTCAGTAGCAGCAGACAGCAGCTCCGACGACAGCACCCCCGACGGCGACCAGTTCGTCATCGCCCTGAGCGCTTAGGATCCTTAGGCACTCGGCTTCCCTTTTTGGTGTCTTGATGCCAAAGGAGGAGAAGAGTCTAGGGGAGGGATAGCATAGTCCTAGGGGGAGTCCTAGTTGTAGGGGGGGTATTTATTTTGGGAGTCTTTTGTAATTTGGGAGATTTGCTATTCTCTTGTTATCTTTGAGTATTCGTGTGCCACTTAATTCTCTCCTGTTTTATTGATCATTTTTGAGCCTTCGAGTTTCTTGTGCTGGATCTTGTACTTGTTGCATATCCTTTTGAGTATCGTATTCTTAATTTCATTACTGTTACGCTTTACTCGTTGTGTTGTCATCAATCACCAAAAAGGGGGAGATTGAAAGCATCTAGGCCCCCATGAGGTATGGTTTCGGTGATTAATGACAACTGTTGGATATCACTAATGAGTTTGTGGATGCAAGGTCTCTCATATCACTCATCACACTTAATGGACTATATATTTATATCATCTAATGCTCATTGAATACAAGTGGAGACCCCTCAACAAACCATTTTACGAGGTCAATCAATTTTCGTGAAGACTAAAAGAAAATGCACATATGTCAAAATTATTCCATCAAAATTGACAGCACTCGAGACTTGGTCGTCATCGGAAGAACATTCCAAACCAATGTCTAAGAGGTCACTCGAACAAGTTCCAAAAGAATCACTTAGAACAACTCGAAGCAGACAAAATCTACTCACTGAATCATCCGATGTATCCATAAAACACTACATCGGTCGAGTTGGCTCTGAGCAGAAAAAGACCTTAGTCTTGAGTATACACCGGATCATCCGATGATGAAGCAAGTGTTACATCGATCTATCATTCCAGTAAGCAATATCCCTGGAACAAGTGTAACACCGGACCATCCGATGTACAATTATAACACATCGGTCAATCATTTCAGTAAGCATTATTTCTGGACCATTCTAGATCAAGTGCCACCGGATCATCCGATGGTGAAGCAAGTGTTACGCCGGTCAATCAACGGTCATATCTGACATAGTGACATCAGCTAATTTGTATTTGACCGATGACAACTGAAGGGAGAACATCGGATCATCTGGTGTTTGCAGAACAATGATGTCAGCCTACTTTTCCAACGGCTATTTCATGGATGCTTGAATGTGGCCTAGAGGGGGGTGAATAGGCCTTTTTGAAAATTGTCGGATCCTGCAACACTTAACAACCAGTTCAAAACCAGAGAAATCGGACTAGTACGGTAAAGTGCGGACTAGTCCAGTGTATACGGACTAGATTGATTAGGTTTGATCGATTAACTTTATTCTTTAATATATGCAGCGGAAGTATACAATTAAACAAAGTGTTCCAAAGTTATGAATCAGGTTATATCACAATTCAAACTTATACTTGATATTTCAACGCAAAGTAATCAAGATCAATCTGTAACCCTAGATTGATATAATGTAAAGGACAATGAACACAAAAGACGAACACAAGAGATTTATCCCGTGGTTCGGTTCCCACAGAGGCAACCTACGTCCACGTTGAGGAGTCCACAAAAGGATTGGGTCTTCTCCAACCCTACCCTCGTCGGATCGCCACGATGGCCAATCCTCTTCCACTTGTCTCAAAGGGGTGAATAACCGAATTCAAGGGGCTTTCTCACACGTTGAGAGCTCCCTTGGATTACAACACAAAATACCACCAAGAACACACTCAAAAGATTACAATTAAATCGCAAGAGTGTGTTAGAGAATCAAATCAAGAGCTCAATGTGGTGTTGAACGTGTCTCTCCAATGAACTAGAGTGAATCCCCAAGGGATTGATCTTTGTTGCACTTAATTTCGTGGAGAGATGTTGTTTTTGAGGCTCTTGGGAGGTGTGACGGTGCTAGGGTTCGAGATAGTATGAAATATGGCCGTGCAACTCTATTTATATGGGTTTCTAAAAGTGACTGTTAGGGTTCAGAAAGATCGGACTAGTCCGTGGTGGTCACCAGACTAGTCCGGTGTGTTGTGTGTAGCAAACCCTAAGTGTCCCGAAATATCGGACTATTCCGGATGTGAACGGACTTGTTCAATTTCGCTACTGAAAATCTTTGGACTAGTCCGATAGTCATCGGACTTATCCGGGCATGTGAAACCCTAAGTGTATAGGATGACAAGTCCGCACTCGGAGGACTTGTCCGATTTAGTTCAGAGGGTATTTGGACTAGTCCGTGCAAATATCGGACTTGTCTGATGTGGACCAGAGAGAATATTGAAATAGTCCAGTTGTGATCATACTTGTCTGATTTTGTGTGACTTGTGAAGTGTTTTGAGGACTAGTCCGCACTGGGGAGGACTAGTCCGATTCTAGTCAGAGAGATATCGGACTAGTCTGATGGATATCGGACTTGTCCGATTTTGTGCATAGAGGATATCAGACTACTCCGATGTGAGTTGGACTAGTCCGGTCCTGTGTAACTTTGTGCAATGTGTGTGTTTAATTGTGATTGAGCTCTTGGGATGTGTTTTCTTAACACACTCCATACACAATGATTTACTATTCTTCTTCCTTGAGCTCATTTCCACTTTGCTCCTCATTCTTCCTTCTTTTTGGTACTTTGCTCATTTTTCTATTAAAAACCTGCACTCATCTCAACAAAGCAGTTAGGATCCCAATTGCTTGTCATAAATCATCCAAAACCCACAAGGGAGTCCTAGATGCACTTCAACCCCCTTTTTAGTGATTAATGACAACCAATTGAGATTTCACAAAATATGATAAAAATTGAGATTTTCATAAAGTATGCCCATATGAGTTCAAAAAACATCAAGTAGTGAAAGCATAGTTCATATGTGCATTCTTTATGGTGGGATGCATAACTAAGTGCACTAAAACATTGAGAATGACATAATTGACATTAATCACCCAATAGCAAGCATTTTGTCATTCTAGAGCAAAATCATAGTTTTCATAAATACTACTCAAAGGATCAAATCATTGCATCACAGAACCATAATTAACTTAAGATCATTGTTAAAACTTTACAAGCCACAAAAGAGTTAAAAGAAATATAGCATAGGGCTCTCTCCTCGCAAACTACAGCTAAGACTAAGACTCCCCCTCAATCTCTTGGCATCAAGACACAAAAAAGAAGGAGAGGAGGGTCCTAAGGTCCTCACTCTTCGCTGTCAGTCCTCTCATCATCGTCTTCATCATCTTCATCGTCATCTTGAGGAGGAGGAGGAGGAGGAGGAGGAGGAGGAGGAGGAGGAGGAGGAGGAGGAGGAGGTGCGGAGCTACTCGAGCCCCCAACGCCAAAGTAGGCAAGCTCGGAGGGGGTCAAGGGCCCGAGCTCGGTAAAATCAGATTCTGAGTCTTCAGATATTATTGGAAACCCGATTGGCTCAATCTCCAGTTTCTGGCAAATTTGCTTCACATTTGCCTTGATATACTTCATGTCCTCCTTTCTTTTCTTGTTGAGCTTATGGGCCTTCACTTCGGCCTTTTTGCAGGAGGCAAAGATTGCAGTCAGATACTTGAGAATTCCACTAGCTGAACCTTTTTGAGGGACTGCACTAGTAGCAGGGGCAGCCCTGGCATTTTTCTTCTTCTTGCCAGTGCCTCGGGACTGGAGGCCGACGAGGGAGCAGCCTGCACACTCGGCTTTTGAGGCATTTGAGGCCTCAAGGGGAGATCCTCCATATCTTTCACAAACTCAATTCCGGTAACTTTCTCAATTACAAAAATTAGGTAAGGAGCATATCCACAGGACCTGTTGGGAGTGCAAGATATGTTCACCATATCATTCCAAATGTATTCCGCCACATCAAACGGGTGGTCCTTGCTTATGACCCTCATCAGAGTCCAGAGGTATCCTTGCACACTCCCAGCATCTCCATCCTTCGGAGCAATCGTCTTCCTCAAAACTCTGTTCAGCACCACAAAAAATGGCTTCATATTTTTGGTGGAGGGAGGATTGAACTTTGAATTTGGCTCATATAGGAAATTCATCCTATCCTTCTCAATGACACCAATGTTGTGTATGACCAGGCAGTCAGATCTTGTGGTGTCAAGATGAAGCAGGTTAGCAAAATCTTCTTGAGTAACGCTGTACTTGGATCCATGAGTCATCCAAGTGACACTCTCTTCATCTTCACTAGAGAAGTGACAGGTTGCAAAGAACTATGCAATCACTTCATCATTCTAATTATTCCTAAAGGCGAAAAGATCCCTCGGGCCGTGCTTCTCAGTGGCTTTCACTACTTCAGTGAACGGTGAGCAGCCCTTCTTCTCAAAATGTGCCCAGTCAATCCACTAATTGCGCACAACTGGTGTCTTCATTGGGAATTACATCGATCTGTAGAAATCAGCATGGAAGTTGCACCAGAATCTTCCATCAACAGCTTGCTTCAGTCGGCCATACCAATCGATGCTTCTGAATTTGGCCCCCGAGTCACTGCCCTTCCTGTTGAACTTCTCTTCATTGGGGTCCCGGACCCCTTCCCTTGGAGCATGGAGTTTCAACGGCCCAACCGGACCCGTAGCAATCCCATTGCCCTTGCCCTTTGCTTGGCGAGGGCCACTCGATGATGTAGCTGCCTTGGAGACTGGCTTCTTTGCCAACACCTTCCTTCGAACCTGAGGAGGGGTTGGAGCTGGCTCGGAGGATCTTTCTTGGCGCTTCTTGCCAAGACCTTTCGATGTCCGAGGTGCCACCTCGTGGTCCATCTCGGCCTCAAAGTCGGAGACATCATTTGCCGACCTCGACATGAGCTCAGAATGAGTGGCATGAATGATAATGAATGATACAAGACATAGGTGTGAAAGGTTAGCAAGGAATTGCATTGAGGAATTGAAGAATTAGGTTTTGAGTTCAGAAACATCGAACTTGTCCGGTGCACAGGCACGGACTAGTCCGGGGGACCGGACTTGTCCGTGCATGGACCAGACTAGTCCGGTGTTCATCCTCAAAAACCTAAGAGACTGGGCAAAAGATGATTCCTAATGCACAACAAGTGTAGCATACACGTAATACATCAAGGAGGCATGTATATAGTGAAATATGCTAGGCTATTTGATCAACAATGAAGAAATTTGGAATATCTAGGGTTTGAGCGAAAATTACCGAAAAATTGCTTGAAACGTGGAGATGAGGGTGTTGAAGGCCGGACAAGTCCACTAGCTTCAATTCTCAAGTGGACAATCTTGATTTCTGCCCAAATGCGAAGGTTTTTGGTGGAGGGAGCAAGAAATCGCCTTGGGAGCTCGAGCACGAAGAGAGAGAATGCGTGAGGCAAGAGTGGAGGTGAAGAAAATAGGGTTTGGCGGCGGATAGGGTTATGGACACGAAAAATAGGACAAGTTCAAAGATGACAAGACTAGTCCGAACTATTCCAGGGGCTTTATTGGACTAGTCTGTTGACTACCGGACTAGTCCGGCCTAACCGGCACTCTGCGGACCAGTCTGCACGGGCGGACTAGTCCGGGTAACCACAGACTAGTTCGTGGTCACCAGGGAGAATTGCTTAGTCCATTCATATATATTTGAAGGTACACATTTAGAGAAAAGAGAGGCAAAACACATCAAATAATCCTGATGAATATGATCAGTAAGCATACAACAATCAAGCAATGATCATAATTCACCAAGATCTAGTAATTAACATAGTTTTTCGGAGAAAATTGAGAGAGATGATTTTCACAATCCAATCAACATATTTTGAAGAATTCATATAGGTATGCAACATTTCAAGCCACACTGCGAGCATCAAGGATATTTAGTTCATTTCGGAGTTTAAAAAAATTCTTTTCATCAAGTGGCTTGGTGAATATGTCGGCCAATTGCTTTTGAGTGTTGACATGTGAAATGGCTATGTCTCCTTTCATGGCATGATCTCTCAAAAAGTGGTGTCTTATGTCTATGTGTTTGGTTCTGGAGTGCTCAACTGGGTTATGGGCAATTTTGATGGCACTTTCATTGTCACAAAGGAGTGGAATATGGTTCATATTGTAACCATAGTCCCTTAGAGTTTGTCACATCCAAAGGAGTTGTGCACAACAACTCCCGGCTGCAACATACTCCGCTTCGGATGTGGATAAGGCAATGGAATTTTGTTTCTTGGAGGACCAAGAAACTAAGGATGTCCCTAGGAACTGGCATGTAACGGAAGTGCTTTTTCTATCTACTTTGCACCCGGCATAATCTGCATCGGAGTAACCAATGAGATTGAATTTTGAGCCTTTTGGGTACCAAGGACCAAGGTTGGGTGTATGAACCAAATACCTCAAGATCCTTTTTACGGCTGTCAAGTGACATTCCTTAGGATTGGCTTGAAATCTTGCACACAAACATACACTCAACATAATATCTGGCCTAGATGCACATAAATAGAGTAGAGATCCAATCATGGAGCGATATACCTTTTGGTCGATGTTGGGTCCATCTTCACTGAGATCCAAGTGGCCATTCGTTGCCATGGGGGTTTTATGGGCTTCACCTTGTCCATGCAAAACTTCTTAAGTATGTCCTGCGTGTACTTGGTTTGGCTTAGGAACGTCCCTTCCTTCTGTTGCCGCACTTGGAATCCCAAGAGGTACTTTAATTCTCCCATCATTGACATTTCAAACCTGTCTGTCATGATTTTACTAAATTCCTCACAAAAGGATTGGTTAGATGACCCAAAGATCATATCCTCAACATAAATTTGACAAATAAAAAGATCATCATCAAAATTCTTTGTAAATAGTGTATAATCTACTTTGCCAATATTAAAGCCATTTTCAATTAAGAAATCTCTAAGACACTCATACCAAGCTCTAGGAGCTTGTTTGAGCCATAGAGAGCCTTATGCAATTTAAATACGTGGTCGGGGAACTCTTCGTCTTCAAACCTAGGTGGTTGCTCCACGTACACCTCTTCCTTGATTTGTCCGTTGAGGAAGGTGCTTTTCACATCCATTTGATACAGCTTGAAATCATGGTGAGTAGCATATGCAAGTAAAATTCTAATAGATTCAAGCCTAGCTACTGGAGCATAGGTCTCATCGAAATCCAAACCTTCGACTTGTGAATACCCTTTGTCCACAAGTCTTGCCTTGTTCCCTGTCACCACCCCGTGTTCATCTTGTTTGTTGCGGAAGACCCATTTGGTGCCGGTGATGTTTGCATTGGGTCTTGCCACAAGTTCCCACACCTTGTTTCGCTTGAAGTTGTTCAATTCTTCTTGCATTGCCACTACCCAGTCTGGATCTTTCAATGCATCTTCAACCTTGTGTGGTTCCAAAAAGGATACAATTGAATAGTGCTCACAAAAGTTAGCTATGCGAGATCTAGTGGTTACTCCCTTTTGGATGTCACCGATGATATTGTCGATTGGGTGATCCCTTTGGACGCATTGGTGTACTCTTGGGTGTGGCACTTGAGGAGTTGTATCTTCATGATCATCTGCTTCTCCCCCTAAGTGATTGCCTTTGTTGACTTGTTGATTATCTTCGTATTCTTGTGGTTGATCTTGTGTTGAAGCTCCCCCTTGATCGTTGGTCTCCTCTTGTGGTTCATCTTCCTCATGTACGTGTGGAGGTGGTTCTTGTGGTCGAACCTCACCTAGAGCCATTATTTTCAATGCTTGACAAGGAGCTTCTTCTTTACCTAGTTCACATGGATCAACTTGCTCCTTTTGGGAGCCATTAGTCTCATCGAACACTACGTCACGTGCTACTTCAACAAGTCGGAGGTCTTGTTGAAAACACGATAGGAGTAAGTGTTCGAATAATAACCAAGCAAGAAACCTTCATCGGACTTCGAAGTGAATTTTGAAGTCCTAGGCTTCTTGTTCAAGATATAGCATGGAGAACCGAAAACTCGAAAATATGAAATATTTTGTTTGTTACCAGTGAGTAGCTCATAGGATGTCTTCTTGAGTAGTCGATGGAGATAAAGTTGATTTACGGCGTGGCAAGCGGTGTTAATCGCTTCCGCCCAAAATCGATCCAATGTCTTGTACTCATCGAGCATTGTTCTTGCCATCTCTATGAGTGTTCGGTTCTTTTTTTTGGCAACCCCGTTTCGTTGTGGGGAGTACGGTGCTGAAAATCCGTGCTTTATGCCTTCTTCATCAAGTTACTCCTCCACTTGCGTGTTCTTGAACTCCGTGCCGTTGTCGCTTCGAATATTCTTGATTGTCAATGAGAATTCATTTTGAGCTCGCTTGAAGAACTTCTTGAGTGTTTCTTGTGTCTCTGACTTATCATGCAAAAAGAAAACCCAAGTGAAGCGAGAAAAATCATCAACGACAACTAAACCATATTTGTTACCACCAATGCTTATGTAGGCTATTGGACCAAACAAGTCCATGTGTAGTAGCTCGAGTGGTCTTGTTGTAGTCATGACGTTTTTTGTGGGGTGAGGTGCTCCAACTTGCTTCCTGGCTTGGCACGCGCTATAGGGCCTGTCTTTCTCAAATACAACATCTTTTAAACCTCGGATGTGATCGTCTTTGAGGAGTTTTTGAAGGTTCCTCATACCAACATGCGCTAGCGGTCTATGCCACAGCCAACCCATGTTGGTCTTTGCAATCAAGCATGTGTCAAGTTCAGCTTTATCCTTGTTGAAGTCAACAAGATAGAGCTTTCCCTTTAACATACCCTTGAATGCAACGGAACCATCACTCCTCCTAGAAACGGTCACACCCTCGTTAGTGAACAAGCAATTATAATCTTTGTCCATAATTGAGATATGGACAGCAGGTTATAATCTAGGGATTCAACATGTAAAACTTGAGAAAGTGTGTGTTTAGAGGATATTGCAATTTTACCGGTACCGAGCACCCTTCCTTGACTATTATCTCCGAAGTAGATGCCCTCGTTTGGGTCCTTATTCTCTTCATATTCCACAAACATTCTTCTTTCCCCTGTCATATGGTTGGTGCAGCCACTGTCTAGCACCCATTTAGATCCACTAAAGGAATATGCCTGCAAAAAAAAACCATGCCTTGGTTTTAGGTACCCAAGCTTGCTTGGGTCCTTGGAGGTTAGTTACAATACATTTGGGCACCCACACATGAGACTTGTTGTTCCCATGGCGTGGCCCAACATAATGAGCATAAACCTTGGCAAAATTATTTCTCATTAACACATAGGAGGCATCAAAAGTTTTAAACAATAGCTGTTGTTGTTTATATACAGGACTAGTCAGGGGGGCCAGACTTGTCCGGAGGACCGGACTTGTCCGGACACCGACCGGACTAGTCCGGTGTTCATGTGTAGTTGCTGTCTTAATCTGTGACTTTCCAATTTGAGAGAGCCTTCCTTTTACAAAGGTAATCCTCTCCATGTTATTCTTATGGCTTCTAGCATGTTGCATTTCACCATAAGAATAACCAATGCCATATTTGACATTTGGAGGTCTTTTGACCAAGTATGCACTACGTGCATATTTGATCTTCTCCTTGTCAAATATGCCACTTTGGGCAGGGTGTTTATCCTTTGTAGAGGTTGGCTTATCCTTCAAACTGGTTTCACCTTTCTTACATGTGCAAGCATGAGCAAAATCAATTTTAATGGGTTGAGAAGGTGAACTTGAAGAGGAGGAAGGTTCACTTAGCTTGAGTGACTCAATCTGCACTTCAAGGATCTTGTTAACCTTGATCAGGTCAGCAAGTTGGTCCTTGATTGTGGCATTTGAGCCAGTTAACTCTAGGCAAGTTTCCTTACTCGAAGCTAACTCAAGCTCAAGTGATTTTCTTCGTTCCTTTTCAAGTTCTAGAAGTTTGTCAAGTTCGACATATTCCTCCTTTTGGGAGATGATCATGTCTTCTTGACGATGTATTAACCTCTCCTTCTCAACAAGTTGATCAAGTAAAAATTTCATTTTAGTAGTTGTTTTCCTATCTAGTCCAATAAGCATGTCCTCATTATCACTATTGAGTTCATCATTGCTGGAATAGGAATGCACGGAGGGGGGTTTAATGGTTACCTTGCGTTTACCTTCCTTTGCCATAAGGCAAGTGCCATCTCCCTTCCATGCGCCAAGTGTAGGGAAAAGGATAGACTTCTTGGATGTCTTCTCGATGGTTATTCTAGCCATCTCTTCTTCTTCGGACGATGAGGACTCATCATTTGAGTCCCACTCTTTCCCAATGTGCGCTTGTTCGGCTTGTTTCTTCTTCTTGAAGAATTTCTTGGGTTGAGGCTTGGCTTCTTTGGTCTTCTTCTTGTTCTCCTCATATGGGCAATCAACTATAAAGTGGTTATACTCACCACAATTATAGCATGCCCGTCTCAACTTTGGCTTCGTTCTTTCCTTGTACTTTCCTTCGCTTGACTTTGTACCTTGTCTCTTTTTCATTATTCTCTTGAATTTCTTCATGAACAATATCATGTCTTCTTCATCCAATCACTGCTCTCGTCGTCACTATCTTCCTCTAGTTGTGCTTCTCTAGCTTCTTTGGATAGGGGATTGAGAGTGGACTTCAACGCAACCCCTTTCTTCTTTGCCGAGGTGAGGTCGGTAATCTCCTTGACATGTTTTGCTTCTTTTTCCATCATCTCGAAGTTGATGATCTTTCCAAGAAGTTCATCCGAAGTCAGCCTTTTGTATCCGGGGCTTTCTCCGATCATGGAGCATAGTGTGACGTTGTGAGGCATAAAAGCTCTAAGGATGAGCTTTACCACCTCGTGGTCATTACATTTCTTACTTCCGTATAATCTGACCTTGTTGATGAGTGTCTTTAATCGATTGTACATGTATTGGGGTGACTCGTCTTCTTCAATTGCAAATCTTCCTAACTCGCCTTCAATCATTTCGATTTTTGCTTCACGCACATGTCGGTCACCTTCATGTGCAGTGTGTAGTGTGTCCCATATCTCCTTTGCTATTTCGAGTCCATCAACCTTGGTGAACTCGTCCCGACTGAGTGAAGAGGTTATTACGGCCACGGCTTGAGCATTTCGGTGAATTGCCTGCTCTTGGCTGGGGGTGAGCTCTTCGTCGTCGTTCGGGATATCTATCCCTGTTCACACAATATGCCACAAACTTGGATTGAGGGAAATTAGATGCATTTTCATATTTTGCCTCCACATTGAGTAATCACTTCCATCGAAGTGTGGGGCTTTTCCAAGATGGATAGATAAATAGTGATTGTTATTGGAATTGAGATGATCATAGTTAAAAGGATATCGAGAGTAGTCGGTGCGACTACTCCCCTTCTTTTTCTCTTCAACTTTTACTTTCCCTTTGGAAAGTGTCTTCTTTCTTAGGAGCGCCTTAGCTCCAGCATCTCCTCATCGTCGTCCTCAAAGTCTTGAATGGCTTCGAGGAGCTTCTCCACCTTGAGGCTCTTTTCATCATCAACCTTATCTTGGTTGTTGCTCTTGTGGGTGTCCTTCATGTCCGACATGATCTCCTTCGAGCGATTAGTCTCTTTCTTGAAGAACCCGCTCTGATACCAATTGAATGTGGCCTAGAGGGGGGTGAATAGGCCTTTTTGAAAATTTTCGGATCCTGCAACACTTAACAACCAGTTCAAAACCAGAGAAATCGGACTAGTCTGGTAAAGTACGGACTAGTCTGGTGTATACAGACTAGATTGACTAGGTTTGATTGATTAACTTTATTCTTCAATATATGCAGCGGAAGTATACGATTAAACAAAGTGTTACAAGGTTATGAATCAGGTTATATCACAATTCAAACTTATACTTGATATTTCCACGCAAAGTAATCAAGATCAATTTGTAAACCTAGATTGATATAATGTAAAGGACAATGAACATAAAAGAGGAACACAAGATATTTATCTCGTGGTTCGGTTCCCACAGAGGCAACCTACGTCCACGTTGAGGAGTCCAACAAAGGATCGGGTCTTCTCCAACCCTACCCTCATCGGATCGCCACGAAGGCCAATCCTCTTCCACTTGTCTCAAAGGGGTGAATAACCGAATTCAAGGGGTTTTCTCACACGTTGAGAACTCCCTTGGATTACAACACGAAATACAACCAAGAACACTCAAAAGATTACAATTAAATCGCAGGAGTGTGTTAGAGAATCAAACCAAGAGCTCAATGTGGTGTTGAACGTGTCTCTCCAATGAACTAGAGTGAATCCCCAAGGGATTGATCTTTGTTGCACTTAATTTCGTGGAGAGATGTGGTTTTTGAGGCTCTTGGGAGGTGTAACAGTGCTAGGGTTCGAGAGAGTATGAAATATTGCCGTGCAACTCTATTTATATGGGTTCTAAAAGTGATCGTTAGGGTTCAGAAAGATCGGACTAGTCTGTGGTGGTCACCGGACTAGTCCGGTGTACTGTGTGTAGCAAACCCTAAGTGTCCCGAAATATCGGACTAGTCCGGCTGGCAACGGACTTGTACGATTTCGCTACTGGAAATCTTCGGACTAGTCCAATAGTCGTCGGACTTGTCCGGACATGTGAAACCCTAAGTGTATAGGATGACAAGTCTGCACTCGAAGGACTTGTCCGATTTAGTTCAGAGGGTATTTCGGACTATTCCGTGCAAATATCGGACTTGTCCAATGTGGACATGAGAGAATATCGGACTAGTCCGATTGTGATCGGACTTGTCCGATTTTGTGTGACTTGTGAAGTGTTTTGAGGACTAGTCGGCACTGGGGAGGACTAGTCCGATTCTAGTCAGAGAGATATCGGACTAGTCCGATGAATATTGGACTTGTCCGATTTTGTGTAGAGAGGATATCGGACTAGTCCGATGCCAGTCGGACTAGTCTGGTCTTGTGTAACTTTGTGCAATGTGTGTGTTTAATTGTGATTGAGCTCTTGGGATGTGTTTTCTTAACACACTCCATACACAATGATCTACTATTCTTCTTCCTTGAGCTCATTTCCACTTTGCTCCTCATTCTTCCTTCTTTTTGGTACTTTGCTCATTTTTCTATTAAAAACCTGCACTCATCTCAACGAAGCAGTTAGGATCCCAATTGCTTGTCATAAATCATCCAAAACCCACAAGGGAGTCCTAGATGCACTTTCAAAGCTGGCTATTTATACCCCTTCAACCAGTCATTTCGAGAAGTCTTGATGACAAGAGCTACTCTATACATTACCAAGCATTCAAGACGTTGAGTAACCACTTCCACATCATTTACACCATTGTACACCAAGAGATAGGCTAGAACTTACTAGAGATGATGCTTGTGTGCTTTCATTCTTGGTGATTGGAGTCTCTAGTGTAGTGAGAGCTGTAAGAGAGTGTCTCTTGGTGATTGCATTCACCGTGTATCAGTCAGTGATTGGAGAGATCCTTCCAGAGCTTGCCAAGTCGGTTGTGGAAGCCCTGAAGATCAAACTTGTACAAGTCTTGAGCTCTACCTTGCCGGCGATGGCGAACGGAGACTTTTAGTGAAGATCCCTGGTCTGAGTGACTTGGGAGTGGCTATACCCTTTGGTGGGTGCCACAACATGGATGTAGGAAGGTCTTGATGATCTTGCCGAACCACGGGATAAATAACTGTGTCCTCGTGTCTCCTCGGGAGTTTGCACACTCTTCCTTTCCCATTACACTTATGCATTTCATATACCGCAAACTTATTATTCACTTGAATGCATAGGTTGTTTGCGTAGGAGATTGGGCTTTTTGTTGTTAAGTTTTTATTGCTTTAATTTTTTAAAAGAAGCCCAATTCACCCCCCTCTTGGGCATTCGATCCTTACACTCTTCCTCCCTCTTCACGAGTTCATCCCGCAGCTCTAGGAGTTTTTGCTCTTCATCTTCGAGCTTTTTCTCCCGCTCCTCAAGGGCCTCCCGGTGCTTGGTGAGGCTGTCGTGGATGGCGCTGAGCTTCTCCTTGCGATCATTCGCAATGTTATTAGAAGCTACGGCCTGTTCGTGGATGGACCGGGACCGGGGTTGTCGAGAGATTGCACCATGCTTTCCCTCTCATCCAGCAGCTTACCCCAGTACTCCAACCGGACCTTCTCCTTCTTAACCCACTCCTTGTCGTCAGCCAGCCTCGACTGCGCCAGCTTGGTATCGAATTAGAGCCGGTTGCGTCACCTCCTAAGAGTTTGGCGCTCCTCCTCGAGGGCCTTACTGTCATGGTAAAAAGCCAGCTGGACCTGACGAAGACTGGAGCAGGCATTGTCGACAGACAGCGACAAAGGGATTGGCTCCGGGCCTGCCAGGGTCTTCTCCGCAGGCTCGAGCGGGTTCTTCGTGACAAAAATCGGGTCCCACTCTGCAAGAGCAGTCCCCTGAGCTTCCACAGCACTGGGGCCGCCCTCCGGGATAGCCTCGGCAGCCACCGAGGAAGGTTCTGCAACAGAAGTTTCGACCTCCGGAGTTGGCTCCGAAGGTCCCGCCGCCAGGTCATCAATAACTGGTCCCTCGGGCTGGGGGCCTGCAGCTTCATCTTGGAACCCTGGCTCAGGCGCGGGCACCTCCAAGACCACTACCTCTGGGGCAGGCATTGAAGGTTCAATCAGAGCTGAAGCTACTTCCGGCTCTAATGCTGGCACCTCCTCCACCGCCGGATCAGGCGCTGATGCTTCGACCATCATGGGCTCGGGTGCCGGCACCTCTGCAGCAACCGGCTCAGGCGCCAGAACTTCTTTGACGACTGGCTCTACCGCCGGAACTTCATCAGCCACCAGCTCTACCGTTGGGGCTTCATCAACCACCGGCTCTACCGCTAGGGCTTCATCAACACCCGGCCCCACCGTCGGGGCTTCAACAACAATCGGCTCTAGGGCCGGAATCGCAGCTACCTCCAGCTCTAAGGTCGGAGCGTCTATCATTTCAGCATCCAAACCCAGAGCTTCAACCTCTAGGGCAGGTGTCATTGGTACATCTTCATTCCCGTGGTCCGGCGCTACCACGGGAGCTTCTGGGGATGAGTCGAGGTCTAGGACCACGACAGCCGGCGCCGGAGCTGTCGCAGCCTTAGCCACCTCTTGAGGCGGCGCTGGGATTGGAGCCGAAGCCTCCGCCTACACAGCCTCAGCTGTTGCTACAGGAACCGGAGCATCAGCCCCTTTCTTGGGTACCCTGTGGATGAAGGACGAAGACACTCAAAATGCAGTTACAACAAAAAACAACCAACTGAGGTAAAAAACAAAATTTACCACGGAAGGCTTCCGCTCCAGCTAGTGCGGAACCTCTTCCCCGGACTCTCGGGGCCGGACCCTGTCGCCACTGGCGTGTCAACTCCGGAAGGTTCCCCGAAGCTTGTCGTTGTCGTTGGCGTCACTTTGGTTGAGGCCCCCCTCGACCGGGAAGGACCTCCGGACCTAGAGCCTTTAGCTAGCCCTGGTACTGGAGCCACATGGCCGGAGCTAGTACCCTGGGGAGATACCGATTAAGGAGTTATTGCCGCCGTTGAAGACCTTCCCCTCCGGGGAGAAGGAGCCGCTGCGGAAGGAGCATGTCTGACGGACCTCCCGTCAGAGTGCTTCAACTTCTTTTTACGGCTCGAGTGCTCGGCCAACTCTTTGCCCTTGCCCACGACTTCAACTCTCTGTCTCGGGGTAGAAGGGGGACCACCCTCGGAAGCTCCGGGGATCACCAACCCGGTGGTCGAACGCCTCTCAACTTCACCAAGGTCGTCAAGCACTGGCATCTTCCACTGGAGCTCCCTGCTGAACTCCGCATCAATGTTCAGAGGGAGGAAAGCCGCAGGCGGAGTCAAGTCGTCACCCTCGACGTCGATGCCATGCTGGAACTTCTTGAGGTGAAACTCCAAAGTTGTGCCTTCCATGTTGGACTTCAAACCAGTCTCGATCCGGTCGTCGTCCATCATGCTGTTGAGGGCCTAGGCAAGCTTCTCCCTCTTCTTCAGCAGAGCCCACCTGTTGACCAGGAAGTTGCAAAATACCGCCTGGGGAGTCACCCCTCCCTCCACGCATTGGAGGATCTTGGTCAGAGCAGGGTTGAAGGCGTCAGATAACACCAGAACCTCGCTCCAAGCTTCAGTGTCGACGTTGGGGAGGCCTTCAGGAAGCTCCAACTTCTCATGCTCCTCCACCCTAATGACAATCCAATCCTTCTTCTAGTCGTCCCACTTTCCAGAAGGGAACGACCGCAAGTACTTGTACGGGCACTTCTTGCACTTCACAAAATAATAGAAGCCAAGGTACTCATCACTTTTGCCGGTGGTGTGGATGGTGAAGAAGGTGCGGAAGAGCTCGACGCAGGGAGGAATACCCACCCACATCTCGCAAAAGTGGACAAAGATCGACACCAGAAGAATGGAGTGGGGGACAAGGTGGTACAGCTGCAGACCATAGAAGTCTAGCAGCATTAACAAAAAAGTGGAGAAGGGTGGGATCAGTCCCACCATGGCGTACGCAGAGAAGTACACCATGTCACCGGCGTGCTCCTTCTCGAATGGAAGCTTGCCGGCGCGGACCTAGTGGTTGAAGAAGTCACTGGACCACCCCATGAGGGCCTGGACCTTCTTCAAATCACCGTCGGTCTTAAGTCGGCTCTTGCAGAGACCCAACTCCATCGCAGCACCGCGGGGCGAGAGATGAAAAGCATGCTAAAGTTTGGAGGATTCGAGCGCAAGTTCAAATGAAGGCGTAAAGAATCCCCAAACGGTGCACACTTTCCTTCTTAAGTAAGCCCCCGCAAAGCTTGGATGGAAACCGCATAGGAGCCGACGATACAATTCAAAAACTTCACACTTCCAATGACAAGGGGGCCCAGGGCCACCCCGACGATCAAGTCGAGGTCCTTACCCCAGGCGAACGTTTGTCATCATTAAAGGTGGGAAGCCCGAGGGCGGCGGCCTGACAGGTCGCGCGGAACCGATACGGTTTTCGTATCGGGAACCGGCGACCTTCAATTGTGTGAGATCCGCACGCTCAGATCTCACCTGCCGCATCCTGGATGTGCCACGCGACGTTGGTTTAACTGCGAACTACCGCCAACGGCACATCCGAATACCCTTGAAGACACGACTCAAAAACCGAAGGATGGACCCACCTCCGACAGAACAACTTCATCCAAAAAGTCTCTCCCAGAGGTGGGCCCAAGGGGCCACTGTCGATACCCTGCATACTGTATACCCCTTGGGACTACAAAAACACCAAAGGAACTTCACCTGTCCGAGTTGAAGACCTGCGAAGGCCCCACGTGTCATATGGGACCAGACCTGCCTCCCATCTATGGTTAGTCCCGATGCTGCCACATGTATACTGCAACCGGACCTACATCCCACACATGGGATAGCTTCGGGCTAAAAACCTATGTGGAACCACCGAACCTAACCCCTGATAGAGGGAAGCTGCGGTACTGACATGTGTACATCTACACCAGACCTACCTGTCCCAGACGGAAAGCTCCAAAGCTGCCACGTGCCAACCACCGGACCTTCAGCCTCAACAATCCGACTGGTGGACCCCCAACGGCTCAGACCTTCAAGGGGCAATCAAAGAGTTCAAGACCCGATTAAGTGTCATTAATACCATATTAATGACACACGATCGGAAGGCCCTTTATACTAGTAATGGCACTGTCAAGGCCCGTTACCACGCTATTATGGGTAATTAACCTCATTAATTGTGTATTAAGCATCAGTAACTGTCAGGACCACATGTCGGGCTAGGCTAACGGTGTAACAACCAGTCCTTGTACTATAAAAGGACTGGTTGACGATACACAAGTCTTCTCTCTCTGGACTCTGATACCTCTCCCATACTCAGCTCTGACACGCACTCACAAGTGCTCATACACTCAATGCAACAATTACACACCCCGTGGAGTAGGTTATTACGCTCAGGTGGCCTGAACCACGTAAATCCTTGTGTCTATTTGCCATCGTGTTTTGAATCTCTACGCGCCCAATACTGAACTACAAACTCCGCGGGCTACCAACAGTAGTACCAGGAGAATTGCCGGAACAACACTCCGACATGTATTTTAGAGGAATGCTAGATCATTGTTCTCCAAAGGCTTGAAGTTATGAATAATGAGCTCATTGCCCAAGGTATCTTCAAGGTGAAGTATCTTGGCAATTTCCTCATATGTGACACTATACTTAGACCCATGTGTCATATAGGTCATCTCATCCCCATCGTCATGTGCAAAGTAGAGGGTTGAATAAAACTAAGTTATGACTTCATTGTTCCAGTCATATTGGAAGGATAAGAGATCCTTCAAACCATGCATCTCCAATTCCTCTAAGACCTCATGATAGGCCTGACATTACTTGGACTGTAAGTAGTTTATGTTCACCCACTGACTCTCAACAACTGATTCTTCATCTTCATGTACACATGGTCATAGTAGTCAACATGGAAGTGGCTCAGAAATCTTGGGTCAAAAGATGGCTTTGGCTACTTATAAACTTCAATCTTTCTGAACTTTGCTGACATTTTTGAGTGCACCAAAATATCTAATCTTTGTTGACCTGCATTCATCTCAATGAATTCATTAGGATCTCATTTGTTTGTCATCAATCGTCCAAAACCCATAAGGGAATGCCTACATGCACTTTCACTAGCTCAAAAAGAACGGTAGCAGCAAAACTAGAAGGAGAGTACCAATCAGAAGGCTGACAAGAGCGATGACCACGTCCAAGAGGCTGCTCAGGAGAAGAGTCATCAGAAGTAGATGATTCCTCAGGATATGGGTCATCAGACGAGTACCTGGAGCAGATGTGGAAGGTGGTTCCTTAGTAGAAGATAGTGAAGCAACAGTAGAACCTAGAGGTGCAGTAGACTGAGCCACAGAAGTAGTAGCTCCAGATGGTGTAGAGGTGATGAGGCGATGAAGAAGCATGAGCATCTGTGCATCTATAGTAGCAGACCCCCTATGAGAGCTCCAATACTAGCACCATCAGCAAATTGTGAAGAACGGCGAGCCTGAGCCTTCCTCTTTTTGAGGTCGACCTTCTACTCTTGCTCTTGCTGGCGGAAGGGTGCGCCTTTAGGGCGCAGTTGTGCCCGCTCTTGGTATCCCTCGATGCACCTCTTGATCTCTCGCCAATCGCTCGCATTGTGGTCGCGAGTCTTGTGCACCAGGCAGGGCTCAATGCTATCGTCAGCAACATGTGGTTGGCGTGGGCGTTTATCGGGGCGTGGAAGTTTGGAACCACCAATCGCAGCTGCTGCAGTGACAGGTGCCCCCTTTAGCAGTTTGTTCTGGCCACTGCCCTGGTTCTTGTTCTTCTTTTTGCCACTACCCTTGGTAGCGACACCTTCGCCAGTCTGGCCGGCTTTGCCCGCCCCGAAGGTGGGTTGTGAGTGCCAGTCATGGCCTTCTGCTGCCCTAGTGCACTGGTCGTTGATGGCAAAGAGCTCAGAGACGTCTTGCATGTTGTGTGTTACTAACTTCTCGAGCATCTTCTTATCCTGCACACCTTGTCAGAATGCTACTATGACAGAAGCATTCGGGTTGTTGGGGATGGAGTTGCGTACTTGGGAGAACCGCTAAATGAACGATTACAGAGTCTCTGCGATTGCTGTCGCATGGCATGGAGGTCGAGCTCGGTGTCGAGATGTTTGTAGGAGCTACCAAAGTTCGCTGTGAACTGCCGATAGAGATCTTCCCAAGAGGTTAAGGACCCTTCGGGCAGGTTAATGAGCCATGACCGGGCCGAGCAGGTCAGGGCGACGGGAAAGTAGATCGCACGTATGAGCTCATCCGCCCATGCAGCAAGGAGTGTCTTTGTGTAGATCTGCAGGAACTCGGTAGAGTTGACGCTTCTGTCAAACTTCTCCGCCAGGTGCGGCCTGAACTTGCATGGCCACGTTGTCAGGTGGAGGTACGGAGCCAGGGATGTGCACCCTCCGATGGCCTTTGTCGGAGAAGAGTACGGTGCAGCATAGCATGGGGGAGTCTGCTGCGCACCGTAAGGCGAATGTTGTGTTGCAACCTGTATGATGTACGACTGCTACAGAGCTTGCAGCACAACGTACTGCTGCAGAATGCGTTGCTGCGGCACCTGCTGCTGCGGAACATGCTATGTAGAGTACTGCTGGGGGGGGGGGGGGCGGTCGACCCAGCATAATCTTGATGTGAAGGTGGCGGAGGGTTTACCCGTGGCGCACCTAAGATGGAGGAGGCCTCTTGCTCAGGCTCTTGAGGGTCGTACTTGGCCTCATGGTTGCACCGTCTCTCCCGCTACCGCTCGATGATGACACAATTGTCTTCATTTGCTCGACGACGGTCGAGCTCGGCCCTAAGGTCGGTAGTGGGGATCCTGCCAACGCCGGTAAGCCTAGTCGAGCGGGAGTCCACGGAGTAACGGTTGATGGTCGGCTTGCGCGACAGTGTCACGTGATGTTTCCCTTTGACAGGGGAGTTGACGGACGCAACGACGAGGTGGTCGATGTTGTGGACCCACTACTGAGCTGCTCCCTTGGAAGCATTCAAGGGTAGTGTGTCATGGAGAAGGGCCTTGGCTACTACCAGAGCGTTCTCCGGACTTGCAGTTGGCGGCTCTAGTGGCACTGTTGACGACTATTATATACCAATTTCACCCGTCCATATAACTCAACTATGTGAAGGAATTCTCATTTCTTGCACACATCACCTTTCTACTTAACCTATTTCCACTTGTCCATGGATAAATAGTGCATGCAAGGAAGTATTGCATAAAATGATGTAAAAGAGGGGGAGCAATCCTATAAAATACCATCCTATCCAATCAAACGATGACATGTGGCACCACATGTATCAAATGGCCCACAAACAAAAGTATCTGAGGCCATCCAATGATGTAGCACCCATATCAAGGGATGGTACCTACCTGACAGTGACCTGGAAAAAGCAAACAAGAAATGGTGCAAACACCAGGTTGGCCGACCCCCCCCCCCCCCTAGTCGACCGACCTAGTCCTGGCATCAAACTTGGTCAATCGCCACGTGTTGGCTCCTCTCGGCTTGAAGAAGTCAGTGGTGACAGATTCATGCGCTTTTGGTGGTGGGAATTGACCCTTCTCCACCTATAAATAGGACCCCCTACCCTCACTTCACACACACACCGCTTAAGTATTCATCCATTGTATCCACTACTCTCCATAGATTTAGAGGAGTATAGGCTGTAGAGAGGAGAGCTTCTAGTCCATAGTCCAAGTTAGAGAGGAGTAGAAGGAGTATCTTTCCAATTCCTAATTAGGAAAGGTATGGCTCTCATATTCCTATTTGTATTTGTGACTTTGTTCTTAATAGATATGTTATCTTTAGTCTTCCATTGTTCATATACTTGGATGAAGCGTCTCTTGTTTGATTGTGGATTCCATATATGTGGTAGGAGTAGTATTTATGATTATGCTATACCATTCTCATTATTTCATTATAAACAATACAAACCCCCACTATAGTCTAATTAGCTATGATATGATTATGTTAATATGAATCACTTATGCTATGAATTAACATTGGTTTGCCGATGATTTAGTTCATTGCCTTAGGATGGCTTGTTCCTAGGCTCTTAAGGTAATTACTGAATATGCTAGCATGGTGCTAGGATAGATAAGTAGCGTTGAATGTCTCGTAGACCCATGGATTGAAGAGGTAGGCAGTAGGTGGTGACAACCCTATCCGTACTTTGTAATCCTCCATGTTTAACTATGCCACAAGCTCTTGGCGGGAGTCGTTCTGGTATTGCTAGGGGTAAATCTGTGTCTGATATGTTAATCCATTTAGCCGCAGGAGTTGCTCTGGTATTACTAGGGGTAAATCTATGCGTGATGTGTTAATCCACTTAGCATAAGAATTCATAATTTATATAATCATTAGTAACTAACTTAGGCTATGTATATGTACATTAGAAGCATAGTAGGAGTATCTACCTAACTCTTAGCCTAGTCCCTTTTTACCTCATTTACCCCCTTTAGGATAGAATGCTCTTGTGTGTGTCACACTATGTCCAATTATCCTTTACCCATCCTTGCTAGAACCCTACCTAGGTCAACCAAGCCTCTCCATTTGATGATTGCTTTGCTTCCACCTAGCCTTCCTTTGGGAGAATATAAATGACACCCTTTGGGAATACTCTAAGAGGAAATGCAACATCGATAGATTCCGTGCGCCTGCGGACTTACATTTGTAATCTAAAAACTATTAACAAGCATTTCTGGCACCCTTCTAGGAATGAATTGTTAGTAGTGCGTAGGAAATATCAACAGGTGCCGATTGGGTCAGGACGTGTCGGGATGCGCCGCCCTGGCCAACTGCATATTTGTGCGGGCGCGATGGACCAAAGCGCCGCTGTAGTGAGTCTGGTCACGAGACCACCCCCAGTGTGATGACGGCCATCCAAAGGCTTGATGTTCACCATTGTGGTAAAAGCACGATCACTTTTTTTAGAAGAAAAACCCCCTTCCTAGAGTGCCAAATGTCGAAATGTTTCTGCAACACTTCCCCTAGACCTGCTTTGAGAGCAGCCCGCGGAGGTTCTTGATCAGCAGGGGCTTAGTCCTCAGGTGAGGCTATGCGTATGAGAGATGGGTGAGACGATGGTTTTACGTGGTTCAGGCCGTCGGAGCGTAATACCCTACTCGACGGTGTGTCTTGCTTGAGAGAGTGTTCACTTGGGTGTAAAAAGTTTGTCTTGTGATGTTGGCTACCCGATCCTTTTATAGTAAGGTCAGGCACCTTACAAGTGGGGTTTGGGGCCCGACAGGTGGCCCTGGGATGATCTTATCCTAAAGATATAAAGCTGTCCGGCTATGCTGCCTTTGACCGCGGCTTGAAGACCCGCTGTCTTGCCGCCTCAGACGCCAGTGGCCCATGTGTAGTCGTTGATGAGGGCAGGGAATGTCTCGTCCAATTGTCTTATCGCCGTAAGCTACCCACTTGGCGGAGCGGGATAGGCCTGCGACATCTTCACTGCAATGCTATTGGGCATAACAGTACCTGACAGGAGGCATGTGCCGTATCGTGCACCTGGGAAAGGCGCGTGTCTTCAATGTCCGATTTAGACAGGACGCACTACCCCTTAACTTTTACAGCCTACTGTTCAGGGCAAGCTGTAGGACGCGTGGCAGCACTGGAGCCAGCCTCAACGGGGGAGGCCGAGTCCTGTATTGCGGGCCGTGTGGCAGCTTCGAAGCTTATCTTTGAGGAGAGATGTGCATCCGGAACTGTTGTACATATGGCAGTTGTGGAGCCTACCTTTGTAGGGGAGGCCGGTCCTAAGCTTCGGGCCATGTGGCGGCGCTGGAGCCCTCTCCTATGGAGGAGCGGGATCCCGTCCAGCCAGACACGTGGCAGCTCGGGAGCCTGTCTTTTCGGGGATGTCGGGTCCCATCTTGAGGTCCACGTGGCAGGGTCCAGAGCCTGCCCTTGAGGAGGGGCGAGGTCCCAGCCCGGGCCTGTTGGACACGTGGCACCATCAGACCCTGCCTCAACCGGAAGGCATGACACTTAGGCATTTTTATCCTGTGCGCTAGAGTACCCAATATGCTGAGTACCGACAGACACACTTTAATAAATCTATGTACCAAAATATGCATTTTAAAATTTATAGAACTAAATGACATACCAGATAAGTTCAGAGACCATTGATGCACTTTACTCAATAGATAAAGGTGGCCAGAAAAATCTTATTTTGTTTTTCTCACGCAAGTTTTATGAAAACAGCAGTGTAGATATATTGCTCACCTTTCTCTTCCTTGAATTGCACACCAAGGAAAAGGTCAATGAAGGAGGTCCAGCTACAAATCACCCGAAGAAAGGAGTACAATGAGAAAATTCACTTTTATGGAACTTGGGTATCTCCCGACCTTATACATGCACGACACGACAATGAGAAAAATCACTTATAGAAAAAGATGACGATAACTTGATGTATAACTCATGCATTGTTCACAAACCGGCATTACCGTTCGCATCGGGTTCATCCTCTCCTTACACTTTGTAATCACACCCAAGTCCAGCACCGATCAGTTCTTCTGTAGAGTATCTGTTTTAATATTGGGAGCAAACTCTGATGCATTTTTAACTTTCAGAAATTCGTTTTTACGAGGAATTGAACTTAGAACTTGACGGGTGTTTTATCTCCAATTATCGTGTTAGAAAATAAGTTTAATGTGTGCTGGTTCACCTCCTCTCGATCACACGACCCTTTTCAAATGTAAACATACATTGTTTCTTCGTTTAA
Source organism: Tuctoria greenei (assembly GCA_036927565.1). NCBI lineage: Eukaryota > Viridiplantae > Streptophyta > Magnoliopsida > Poales > Poaceae > Tuctoria > Tuctoria greenei. The sequence continues at coordinate 105,188,050 of JAYESD010000004.1, read as the reverse complement.
CAGCAGTTCTTGGAGGCACATGACTTCAAAAGGCTATGAGTAGATGGTCCATAAATAAGAACAGTTTGTTATCAACAATCTACTCCTTTCCTTATCCAAAAGGCAGTCAGATTATTAGGGTATGCTATCGAACCTCACTTTGTACTGATGATTTTTACAATGTAAACAGTTATAAATTTTTGAAACTGTATCTGTATGTGCTTCTAATTCATATCAAAGTTATTTGCAAGAGAACATATTCGTAACGTGGTGCTAAGTCCTCTAGCTGTGAGACTAGTAAGCATGATTTATTAAGAAAAAAAGTCTATTTAACCTTCCAAACTATAATCTAGTACTAATTTATCCTCCAACTACAAAATCAGTTTTTTAACACCTTAATATATGCAAAACCATCTACTTTGCTCCTTAGGATGGTTTTCCAGGCCGATTTTGCCACATCAGATGCCTATGTGGCATGCTTGCATGTATCCGATATGTGCGTCTTAACTGTCATAGAGGGATTTCTAAATAAACATGAAGTGCCTTCACTGTCGGCCTTCCTTCACTGTACAGATAAGGCTCGCTCACTGTTGGAACGAAGCATCAAGGAGTCTGTCCTCTCCACAACCAAATCCGGCGAGCTCGACGGCGGGCCGCTAGAAGTGCATGAGTTACGGATCTCAAGCATAGAGCGCGGCGAAGCCGTGGACCTCGTTGGCTCCGTCACTTCATCGGGCGACCAAATCCGGCGAGCGGCAAGCAAGGAGGAATGACCTCGACGACGAGCTGTTGGGAGGGACCGACAGGTGCCCAAATCTGCTGCATGGATCTGGTCCTTCTTCCTTGCAGAAGCAGCAGCCACTGCACCGCCGAGAGAAAGAGAACTAAAGTTCTTGCTGCTTTTAGCTCTCTTGTCTCCCGCAGGACGAACAAGGTTTGTGATGCTCCTCTCGATTTCACTTCGAAAACAGTGGTTCTTGAGGGGGATTATGGAGATGCTAGCTAACAAGCTATGAATTGCTCCTTCAGGGAAGAGCGTCGTCAGATGCTTGATGGAGATGCACTGGTCTGAGTATTCGATCGAAGGAAAACAGGAATGTGCGCCTCTAAATACGATGAATCTCATCGCTGGAGATCAATAGTCACCTGATTTTTTTATTAACTCGACAACGTGTGGGTCCCAGTGTGAAGGACGTGCAGGGAATGCCACATAAGCATGTGGCGTGATAAAACCGCCGAGAAAAAACAGCTTAGAGAGAAAACTAGATGGTTTTAGATAGATTAGAGTGTTAATAATCTGGTTTTGTAGGTTGAAGTGTAAATTAGTCTCTAAGTATACTTTGGGAGTTAAATAGACTTTTTCCATTTATTAAATACTGGTCAACATAGGTTGACCAAACTTCACTTCAAAAACATAGGTTAACCAAAACTGTCTTGGTTCCGCTATCCACCGCCCTCCGCGCCGGCGTCGGTCCCGCCCGCCCAGATCCAGATCCAGGTACCTCCTCCGCCGCTCCTCCCCTCCTCCCGGCACTCCTCGTCGCCTTCCCCTCCTCCGACGGATGGCTCCTCGTTTCAAGGGATCTCTCACCGTGGGGTGGGTGGATTCTCGTTCCCGTCCAGTTCGCCGTGGGATTTGTGGGCTTGGAGAGTATATCTTCTTCTCAGATGCCGTGATTTCGATATTAGCGTGGAGTTCTCCACCGGACGTCGCGTGGTGATGTAAATTTGCATCTGTTGCCTGATGCGAGTAAGTATTAGTTTGTGACATGGCTATGGCTTTGCGTTTCGACTCGGCAATCTAATGAGTAATGCATTCTTCATCCGTTGCTCTGTGTTTGATGATTGATCCTGAATTTCGGTCCTTCGTCTGCCAGCTGAAGATGGACGCGAGCAGGCGCCAGAGTGGGATTCAGCAGTTGCTGGCTGCGGAGAAGGAGGCTCAGCAAATTGTCAATGCGGCTAGGACTGGTCTGTTATCTTGTCTTTTTGGTTATATTTACTGAAACCAAGCTTAGTACCTAGAGATCTATCTATCTATGTTGACATCAGAAGATTGCCTCTTGAATTTTCTATTTCTAGATCGATGCTTGAAAGATCAACTGCTAATAACGGTGTGTATTTCTGCATTGTTAGCCATAGGAAATTCAGCATATGATTTATTGCTTTGCCTTTGCTATACTGTAAAATTTCCACCTTTTCCATTATCTATTTCCCACAGCATTTTTACTTGTTCAAGCCATGTCATCTTGCCCAGACATTACAATGTGCATGTTTAAACATAGCCATCTAATTTAGAAAATAGATGATGAATCCCAGTATATCAATCTAATGTACAGATGGGCATATAGAAGCAACCTGGTCCAAAAGAAATTCAGCTTCAGATTCCAAAATGTATTCTGTTGAGAAGCATATACTGTTGAAGTGCAATTATGATTCTAGTAAGCAAAAGAATTTACTTTCTCGCCTTGGTATATGCTGCAATGTAAACTTACATTATTTCTTTGTCCAACAGCTAAGTCAGCAAGGCTTAGGCAAGCAAAAGAGGAGGCTGAGAGAGAAATAGCTGAATACCGCGGCCAGATGGAAGCTGAATTCCAGAGGAAAGTTGCGGAGGTACGTGCACTATCATTTCTTTCTCATTTCTCCAAAAGATCAGAGGACCTCATATATATGCTCTTTTTTGTTTACAGAGCAGCGGTGACTCAGGTGCAAACGTTAAGCGTCTTGAGGAAGAGACAGCTGCGAAAATCGAACAGCTCAACCAACAGGCTGCCAGTATCTCCCCTGAAGTCATTCAGATGCTTCTGAGGCATGTCACAACTGTGAAGAACTGAGCGCTGCTTCCTCGGTCACAAAGTTGTATTATCTGCTTGTTTTATTTATTCCAGAGAGTGGTGTGAAATAATGTCACTTCTGGCTGTAATTACTTGTTTTTAACCTCGAAATAAGCTGTAGTTCATCAGCAACTGTGACTGGTAGACTTGACCATTATTTGGTATATTGGTAAATATTGTTTTCCAGATGGGTTTTGGACTATCAATTCCCTATATAGCATCATTATTTACAGTTATAAGGTTTATTTTCGTGTGAAGTATGCCAACTCGTATAGTTAAACTCCCTCAATACACTTTTCACAAGTGTGGTTCATGAAAATTATTCGCAGGTGTTCTTGACAATGAAAATTTATATTTTTTAGGAAATTTAGACTTTTTTGTGAACGGAATATGCTGCCACCAACAGAGTGGTTGCGTTTGATGAAATATGTGATAGTGTTTCACTACGGTTTTTTTTTCCCGGAATAGTATGAGAAGTATGTTGCCGCCAATGGATCGGTGCAGATTGCTCTATGCACATGCTGATTCACAGGTCGTGTCCTGAAGTTACTGATTCCAAAATAAGTAAGGGAAGGATGTCTAGGAATTTCAGTTCCTATAACGTGTGAGTTTTTAAACACCAACGCCCTGTATGCTGATTAGCAGGTTGTACAGTACTCCCTTCATCTCAAAATGATTGTCACTTAGGATAAAAATATTAGTTAATTTTTGTCCCAAGTGATAAGTAGTGACGGAGGGAGTAGGTAGTAGGGACACAACGAGCCTGCCGGCTCTACAGCATGGAGGCGCAACTTGGTCAAGATCATCCAGGTTGGCACGTTCCATCTGTGTAGGACGCATCTTATCAGAACATATCCTTCACCGAAAATCCATGCTGAATGACAGTGACGCAAAGCAAAAAACTGAAACAAGATCCCATGACTTCACAACTGAATACTGACATTTCTAATTTTTTTTGAAAGAACTGAAAATGCTCACATTACCATTCAGTACGAGTTTACAAGAAGCCTACGCTCAACAGAGTTCAGCACTCAACTTGTCCTTCAGATCTTCTGGATGAAGTGATAATCATTGGTCTAGTGGGTCTAGATCTCGAGCTATACATGAGATAATTAATACAATTGTTAGATGGCATCCAGTTCATTTTATACTGATCTCCCCAACATAAGGTCAGTGACATCAGATCTTCGGTACCTCTTGCAGAAAAGTTATTTCCATACTCACATCAGAGTTCAACCGACCGTGATGTCAAGTGCTCATAAAATTGTTGGATGCAAACACAGTTCCGTGACAGAGCAGACGTTTCATGTGACTATATACTGATTCTAGTAATATTTGAGTTATCACTCTTCAATTCAAATGGCACAAATAATATATATAACATACACATGTTGTGGGCAAATCATATACAATGATTAATTTCTATGCTATGGTGCATCTCAGACAAAGGCAGAATAACCTGTCACAAATACAGGCAAAAGGATGTATGGTATGTGCTACAAGACATTCAGAGCGAGCTAGAGCACCCACTAGCTCAATTTGACAGTATCTTCTTATTTCCAACCTGCGTAGTACAATACTAAGATTATGTACAGAATGATACTACAGTTCCATCCAGCAAGCTCTACGACTTGATAACAGTGACACGAGTACTTGCACAACCATATTCCATCAACAGTCGAGAGCTTACAAGCATCATCACTGGTGAAAAAGGTGCAAAAGTTATATTGAGTATCTGGAGAATAGCATTTTGGCTAGCATCAAGCCAACGGAGTACCAGTTATAAGAGAAAGCATAAGACCGTTACCTTAATAGCAATCCTGACTTGTGATTCGCTGAGTATCTGGGCTGACATTCACCGAGCATGACACAAATCCCTGGATCACTTCGAAGTATTAGAGGTTAGACACAACAATTATATAGTGATAATAATAAGGTATAAAATGGAAACATATTAGGCTACCACAACTAATAACAAAATTCATGAAAATCCTAGAATACTCTATAGAGAATTGGCAGGAGGCAAGGGTTTCTCATGAAGACCACAAAAACAATAACAAAGTCTTTTGTCCCAAGCACATTAAGGTACTTTATCAGTAAGAAAAGGGTTGTCTGGGAGTACTAGTTACAACAGTGCCTCTCAAACCTGGAGGCACTTTTCAAGGCTAATATGGTACACTACCATATGTACAATTAATTCTGCATTCTTCCAGTCAGAGCACATATTTTAACCAATTACCTAATATCTATTGAGTTAGAAGAAAGGCGAATATACTTACTGCTTAGTGTTGGACTGTGTTTGGGCTTAGTCTTATATCGGCCCATCTATGTATCTATAAATATGTACCTAGACCTATGATTAATTGAGCAATTCATTCTATCATGGTATCAGAGCAAAGGAGGAAGACGCAGCGGAAGAAGGAAGTCGAAGAGTGTACAGGGGCCCCGGACTATCACATCGAAGAAGAAGACGCCGGGTGGAAAGATCCTTCGCAGACAAACCAAAAGGATCAAACTCAACAGAAATATTATTATCAGTGGTGAAACGACGAATGAAAAGCAAATTTTGAATAATGTCTGGAGCAACAAGGACATTATTAAGATGGAATGAACCCGGAGAAACTGAGTCACCTACTGAGGTGACTGGAAGAACGGATCCATTTCCAACAACGATCGATGAAGGAAACGAGGGATGAGGTGTGTGAGTAGAAGAGAGAATACCAGCATCTGGGGTAGTGTGGTAGGAGGCGCCAGAATCAGCCACCTAATCAGTAGACGGCGGTGTAAGGTGCATGGTGCTGAAGGAAGACGCCAAGTCCTGACGGTCCCACCCCATGTGCGGCTCCTGGAGAGGTGCTGGTGGCTCCGAGTACCCAGCGGGGTAGGAAACACCGCCGTAGGCTGGAGTTGGCGATCCAGCCGCAGGGCGACCAGGTCCACCATAGCCCGGATAGGCTACGTACGCCGCCTGAGGACGTGGCTGGCGCGGAGTGGAGGAAGTCGGTGGCGCCCCAAGAAGACCCGGAGACGGTCCAGGCCACATAGAGATCTGGCCAGTCCACGGGTTGTACGGTGTAGGCCAGGGCGCACCTCCCTGACCAGTGCCACCAGTACCACTACCAGTAGGAGCAGTGGACATAGGAGTGCCGCCAGCACCTCGTCCTGTGCGCCTTCCGCCGCGACGTCGATGAGTACCACCCCCAGAGCCAGCAGAGGCGCCCGGGGCGGTAGGTGGAGTAGGTGGTCGCGGTAGTGGTCCCCCAGAAGACGGTGGGCGTGAGGGCTGCCCAGAGCCATAGAAGGTCGTGGCAGTCCCAGAGGTAGCAGATCCACCAGTCGTGATCTCCTCAAGCTCGAGATCAGACCAGACCTTCTCGAAGGTCGGTGGTGGCTCCATACGGAGAAGCCAGAAGCGAAGATGGCTGAAGCGCTCGTTCAGGCCGTGAAGGACCCGAAGTACTAGAGTGCTGTCAGCGACCGGCTCGCCAAGGTCGCGCAAGGAGTCAGCCATGCCCTTCATCTCTCCACACTAGGCCGAGATGGAGCGGTCTCCCTGCACTGTATTCTGGAACCGTGCGTTAATGTGAAGAGCCCGAGTCGCACGGTTCCCCAAGAAGTGGTGCTCCAGTATCTGCCAAGCCTGGCGCGCGGTCCTCCCACTGCACTGTCCGACAAGCTTGTACAGATCGTCGGCGAGAGTGTCAAAGATCCAAGCAAGGACCAGACTGTCCATGCTGATCCAAGAGTCATCCCACGGGGCGTCGTCCTGCTGGACGTGGTCTGCAAGCTGGTACCGCCGTAACGTGAGAAGGAACTCGTTACGCCAACGGGCGTAGGTGGTAGAGGTACAACTCAGAACAGTCGGCACTAGTGTCCGAATGTTCTGAACTCCAGCCGCCTGGGCGTGTAGGGCGGCGGTGAGCGACGCCGAGTATGCGGAGTGCACACCGGTGTCTGGGGTCGCGCCCGGCGGTCGGTGAGCGCTCTCCTGGATCTGGTGCGAGAGAGCAGCCGCCGAGGCGCGCTCCTGCTCTAAGGCAAGAGCGAGTGCCCGCTCGCGATCGCGAGAGGCAGCCAGAGCCGCGAAGACACTGGAGGTGTCCGCAGCTGTCGTGGTGGTGTTGGCGACGCCGTAGAAAGGATCAGTGGCCACACGAGGAGCAGTAGCAGTGCCAATAGCAGATCCGGAACCCGTCATGAAGGCGACGGCAGTGGAGCCGGCAAGTGGTCCGCCTGCGGAGGGACCAGTCGCAGCGCCGTACGCAGGTCGGGTCATGTCAATGAGGGGCGCGCCTGCTGCAGGACCAGTAGCAGACGCACCGGCGCAGGGGAGGGAGCCGGCCAGGGAGGGGACGGCGCTGGCCAGGGGCGCGCCGGCCCAGGGAGGGGAGGCGGCCAGCGGCGGCAAGGGCGCGGCGGCGCCAGGGTAGGGGGCAGCCGGCGGCGGCTGGACCAGGGGCGCGCCAGGTAGGGAGGCGGCCGGCGGCGGCGGGGTCAGGGCCGCGCCGGCGGCCAGGGGAGGTGCAGCCCCGGTGGCAGCCAGGGGGGCCGGCTGGCGGCGGCGGCGTGGGGGGCGCCTGCGCCGGTGGCCAGGGGAGATGCGGCCCCGGCGGCGGCCAGGAGGGGGCGGCCGGCGGCTGTTGCGACGGCGTGGGGGGCGCTGGCCATGGGGGGGAGGGGGGCGGCCAGGAGGGGGCTGCCAGCGGCAGTGGCGTAGGGGGCGCTGGCCATGGGGGGGAGGGGGGCGGCCAGGAGGGGGCCGCCGGCGGCGGCGGCAACGGCGGGGGGGGGGGGGGGGGGGTGGGGGGGGGCTCCGGCGCTGACGGCAAGGGGAGGCACGGCCCAGCCGGCGGCGGCGGCGGCGGCGTGGGGGACGCCGGCCATGGGGGGGGGGGGGGGGAGGGGGGCGGCGGCGGCTAGGGCTAGGGTTAGGGTTAGGGTGGGGATTAGGGTTTGGCTAATGATATGTCGAAGTTGTCTAGTAGTTCTGTTATCTCGTGTACTAGGGGCACACATGAGTCATTGTGTCACGCTTGTCAGCTTGGTCACCATGTTCGGCTTCCCTTTCCCACTTCTATGTCTCATGTGCAACATATTTTTGATCTTATCCATTGTGATTTGTGGACATCTCCTGTTATCAGTGTCTCAGGTTTCAAATATTATTTAGTGGTACTTGATGATTTCTCACATTTCTCTTGGACTTTTCCCTTACGTATGAAATCCGAGACATTTGATACTCTCTCTCACTTCTTCACTTGGGTTTCCACACAGTTCGGGCGTACTGTTCGTGCTCTCCAGTGTGACAACGGACGAGAGTTTGACAACTCGCGACTCCGTGACTTTCTCCTTACACATGGCACACAGCTACGCATGTCTTGCCCATACACATCCCCTCAGAATGGCAAGGCTGAGCGCATGCTTCGCACTACTAATGATGTCATGCGTTCTTTGATGTTTCAGGCATCTATCCCCGCTCGATACTGGGTAGAGGCACTTCACACTGCCACCTTCCTCCTTAATCGCCTTCCTACTAAGGCGATTCGAGCACCGACTCCTTTCTTTGCCCTGTATGGCACCACCCCTCTCTACGACCATCTCCGTGTCTTCGGGTGCGCCTGCTACCCTAATCTTTCCGCCACTGCTCCACATAAGCTTGCGCCCCGCTCTACTAGGTGTGTCTTTCTTGGGTACTCCCTTGAGCATAAGGGATATCGGTGCCTCGACCTCTCTACCCACCGCATTTTGATCTCTCGGCACGTCGTCTTCGACGAGTCATCCTTCCCCTTTTCTTCCTCCACCTCTGGTTCAGCTGCAGAGCTGGACTCTCTTTTTTCTACTGACACCGAGGCTGCTCCACCACAGCTACCTTGACCCTTTTTTGCAGGTACATCACCCACCAGTTCCCAGGTGGCTCCCACGACGTCGCCAGCTGCACCTTATGCAGCACTGACACCTGTGGTGACTCCGGCTGTGCCTCCTACAGCCACGACTCGGCGGTTCACTGACCCTGCTCTCGTCTACCAGCGACGAGTGCGGGTTGGTGCCCAGGCTCCGTCGACCCTGGGGACGAGTGCCGCACCGTGCGTGGCACCGACGTCTCCTGCTGCACCACGCGCGGCCCCGACGTCTCCGGCCTCGACTCCTGCGGCACACGAGGTCCCGACGTCCCCTACAGCTGCGCCACGCGCGGCCCCAGCGTCTCCGGCCTCGACTCCCGCGCCATGCGCGGCCTCGGCGACCCCTACAGCTGCGCCACGCGCGGCCTCGGCGTCTCCGGCCTCGACTCCTGCGCCGTGCGGGGACCCGACGACTACTTCGGCTCCCACGTCCCCCGCTGCGCCACGCGCAGCCCCTGTTCTACGTTTCGCCAATCCTGCTCTTGTCTACCAGCGACGAGGGCGGGTTGGTGCCTCTACGCCTGCGCGTCCAGAGCCCTCGGTGTACCACCCACCGTTGCTTCACCGAGACCCAGGACACGTTCACTCGATGGTGACTAGACGTGCCGCTGGGGTTCTCCGGCCTCTTGAGAGGTTCTCCGGAGTGGTACTCTCTTCGACGACACCGACACCATCCACTTCCTCTTCGGTATCACCTATACCGACCTCCGTCCGTAGCGCCCTCGCTGACCCTCACTGGCGCCGCGCTATGGAGGAGGAGTATGCGGCCCTACTTGCCAACCGGACATGGGACCTTGTTCCCCGTCCTTCCCGTGGCAACGTTGTCACAGGCAAGTGGGTTTTCACGCATAAGAGGAAGGCGGATGGCTCCCTGGAGAGATATAAGGCTCGTTGGGTACTTCGGGGCTTCACTCAGCGCCCTGGAGTGGACTACGACGAGACCTTTAGTCCGGTGGTTAAGCCAGCGACAGTACGGACTGTTCTGTCGTTGGCTCTCTCGCGTTCTTGGCCTGTCCACCAGCTGGACGTCAAGAACACCTTCCTTCACGGGACGCTGACAGAGACGGTTAACTGCAGTCAGCCGACAGGGTTCGTTGATTCAGCCCGTCCAGACTTGGTCTGCCGGCTGAACAAGTCTCTATACGGGCTGAAGCAAGAGCCTCGGGCTTGGTACAACCGGTTCGCCTCCTTCCTGGCCTCGCTTGGCTTCGTCGAGGCCAAGTCGGACACCTCGCTCTTCGTTTACAGGCACGAGGGTGATACTGTCTACCTCCTCCTGTACGTGGACGATATTGTCCTCACGGCGTCCAGCTCGGCTCTTCTTTAGCGCACGTTCTCCGCACTGCAGCGGGAGTTCGTGGTGAAGGACCTCGGCCAGCTCCACCACTTCCTGGGCGTTGCGGTCGAGCACCGTCCGGACGCTCTGTTCCTCCACCAGCGCCAGTACTGCCTGGATATCCTCGAGCGAGCGGGCATGGCTGATTGCAAGCCGTGCTCCACTCCCGTGGACACTCAGGCGAAGCTGGCTTCGGCTGACAGCGCCTCAGTCGCCGACCCCACCTCTTACAGGAGTCTTGCAGATGCCCTGCAGTACCTCACCTTCACCAGGCCAGACATCTCATACGCGGTTCAGCAGGTGTGTCTCCACATGCATGATCCGCGGGAGACGCACCTCACGGCGATGAAGCGGATTCTTCGGTACCTGCGCGGCTCCCTCGACTACGGCCTTCTCCTTCGACGTGACTCGGCTTCAGAGTTGGTGGTCTACACCGACGCTGACTGGGCGGGGTGCCCTGATACCCGCCATTCCACCTCTGGCTACGCCGTCTTCCTGGGGGGGGGGAATCTTGTCTCCTGGTCCTCGAAGCGGCAGCCTGTGGTTTCTCGCTCCAGCGCTGAGGCGGAGTACCGCGCCGTGGCTAACGGCGTCGCAGAGGCGTCCTGGCTCCAGCAGCTACTTCAGGAGCTCCACTCCCCTGTCGCCCGGAGCACGCTGGTCTACTGTGATAATGTCAGCGCCGTTTACCTCTCCACCAACCCCGTCCAGCACCAGCGCACGAAACATGTGGAGATTGATCTTCATTTTGTTCGTGAGCGGGTTGCACGCGGTGAGGTTCGAGTTCTCCACGTGCCGACTACGTCACAGTTTGCCGACATCTTCACGAAGGGACTCCCGTCGACTTTGTTTTCTGAGTTTCGGTCCAGTCTTAACATCTGTTATGGCTAGATGTTGGGACTGCGGGGGGTGTTGGACTGTGTTTGGGCTTAGTCTTATATCGACCCATCTATGTATCTATAAATATGTACCTAGACCTATGATTAATTGAGCAATTCATTCTATCACTTAGGACATCAACTGCCCCTAGTGTTGACCCGTGACCACTAGTACACTGCTGAACTACTACTAATTACCAAGAAAAAGGATAACATCATGTAAGCACTGTCGACAATAAATCTACTTGTAAGCACTGATACACCCCTCAACCTTTGGCCTCTCATTCACCACCAAGTTTATTGTTTTTTTCCTTTGTCCTTCAGACAATTGCACCCACTCAATCATGCAGTTCTCCAGTAGTTTGTGTTGATATATTTTTAATAGCTACTCGGTGGCACAGTACAGGTTACAGCTGTTGTAATTGTTTTTAATTTGTCTAATCATATTGAAGTTAAATGTAAATGTACTGTCTGAATGCAAAATAATATACTCTTTTCTTTTTTGAAAAGCCTGAATTCAATAAGCCTGAATTCAGACAAAACTCTCAAAGCCACATTCAAGTAGAGTGTAGAGATTAGAGGTAAGCTATTTTCCAGCCAAGTAATTTGAGCTATGCCTGCACTTTTTAACTATTGAGTAACATAGTCATGAAACTCATCTGTAATTTTACCATAGATGACAGATGATATATGGACTTGGTCAGCTCAAGAATTTTAGCCAATCAACTGTTTTTGATTACTCACATCCACCATTGTCAAGAGTTACATTAAGGGGCCGTTTTGCTGACCGAATCTGTTCCGATTCCAGGGTGAAACAGGTGAAGCGGTACCAAACGATAAAAAGTGCGGACGGATTCACTGTGAATCGACAACTGACCGATTCGGAAAGATGACTTACGGAGGCGAAACGACAAAAGAGGTGTGCACACCTCGGCTTCAGCTTACGGACTATTTACTCGTATTGCCACCGCTTCCGTTTTGTTAGCACGAAAACATAGCAACGAACGCCGAACGGGGAGGAGCAGATCGATCTCATCCGAGGACGGCGCCAGCGCTTCTCGCCGCACCTGTACCAGCGGTCTTCACCGCGGCCGCCGACAGCGTGCCTCTCCGAGGACGCGGCCGACGCTAGCGCACCTCGCGCGGGAGGCCGGCGCAAATTCGTTGCTGCAGCTGGAGCCGAATCGCCACCCCGAGGACGGCACCAAGTCTTCGCTGGCAACTCGTCGTCCGGCGCCCGCGGCCAAGTTTGACTCCCAGTACGCAACCCGCCGGCATCTCCCAGTAGGCAACTCATCGGCAACTGAATTCGGTGAGTCCGCCCTCTGTAGCTTTTTGGTTATGCCGTTATTATGATGAGTGATTTTGATTTGACGTCACTTGCCCACCTTATGATTGAATTTTTTTTATTAATATACGATTTTTAAACGTTTTTAATATAAACAACACACAAAATGAAAAAATTTCAAAACTAACCCACCTTCGTATGTGGGACATACGAAATTTGAATTTCGTATGTGCCACATACGAAATTCAAATTTCGTATGTGCCACATACGAAATTCGTTTTAAGCTAATGCAGGTATGTTTTATTGAGTTTTGAACCTCAGTTTTAAAATATTTAGAGTAAGAATTTGAAAGTGTTTACAAAATACAAAATGTAGAGTAGATTGTGAAGTTATTTATGAAATGAGTAAGATATAGTTATAGTATTGGGAATCAAAAGTTATTGAATATTGAATTGTGTAATACGATCACAATCATTCAGTTTTGTGATCGTAATACCAACTTCGAAAATCAATATATCTCAATTCAATGGACGAAATATATTGGAAATTTATTCCTTAGACTCACCAGAACTACTACTATAATTTATGTTATAACAATTTGAAGCAATTGTACCTCTAAATATTTCAAAACTAAGGTTCAAAACTCAATAAAACTCACCTGCATCAGCTTAAAACGAATTTCGTATGTGGCACATACGAAATTTGAATTTCGTATGTGCCACATACGAAATTTAAATTTCGTATGTGCCACATACGAAGGTGGGTTAGTTTTGAAATTTTTTCATTTTGTGTGTTGTTTATATTAAAAACATTTAAAAATCGTATATTAATAAAAAAAATTCCCTTATGATTAGTGATTTTGATATGGATCTGACTGATTTGTCGTAGCTCTTCTATTGTCATTGACAGAAGCTAGTTTCAACTTTCTCCGTTCCTTTAGGTTGTTGTCCTGCTCTTTTTATTTTGACTGTACTATCATGAATTTATTTTGACTGTACAATCATGAATGTAATGTATTCATTGATCACCGCATTGATCTTGTTCAACACATGTATTTTGGTTGCTCAGAACACCAATGTTTAAGAAAATGTCATGAGTGGTGTTACAAGCATATTAATTTGCACTATGTTGGTTCATTTGGCGCATTTCAGTAGCTGCATGACTATTTGCTTCCCTGAATGGCCACTAGCTCAAACAAATGACAGGAAAATTGATTTTGTTACCTGATGTTCTTCACTTAAAACCTGGAGATTGATTTATTTCTGGAGATTGATTTTGTGGAGCAGTCATAAGATGCCTCTTTTTTAATTCTATCCTTAAATGTTTACAACACTGATTGCCTGTAATATCAAATAGCTGGTAGTGTACTAAACAAAAGAGCACTCTGAGAAACAAAAGCAGCAGTATGTTTGGTTTAGTTAACGAAAAAAAGAGAAATTCAGCCTCTGTCGTAAGGTCCACTCCAGGCTACAGGAGTACACAAACTAGCAGAGCACTGAAACTTGGGGACATATGTTATGCAACAGAGTTATTATGTTTGTTATTGCCTTATGTGCTTACTTCCTTTTTTGGAATATGGTGGCAATGATAATTTCTTGCTTATGACATGAATGTGTATAGATGGCTGACATAGCTGATTGGTCAAACGAGGAGCATGTTAAAATTGTTTGTGAGCTTTTTGATGAACAAGTGAAATGTGAAAATCGATCGAATACCCATCTGAACAATGTCAGTTTCAAAAATGTTATTGAAAAGTTTAAAGAGCGGACTGGTATACAATATACAAGATTGCAATTCAAGAATAAGTGGGCTAAATTAAAGGCAGATTATACATGTTGGAGGACATTATTGAAGCAGACGGGTCTAGGTTGGGATGAGAGAAAACAAAATATTGACATGCCAGAGAGTTGGTGGAAGAAGGCTAGAAAGGTACAAATATTTTTGTTAAGTGAAACACTTATTTATAATTATAATTATGGCTCAATATGAAGTATTATTTCAAATATGAGAAGTAGATTAGACTCCTTTATTCGTATTTTAATTGTATTTGTGGTCGTGTGAGACTATTATTTTTTTACTTGTGTGAATGGACCAGTATTGTAAAACCTTTAATACGTCTTGACTATTTATATGATTGTGGTTACGATGATATTGTTTTGATGCTGTTGAGATGATGTTTCATTGATGTATTTGATGCTGAAATAATGATGATTTGTGGCTGTTTGAATGTTTTTTATAGCTGTTTTGGTGCTGATTTGTAGGCTGTTTTATGTTTTTTATTGCTGTTTTCATGCTGATTTGATGATGTTTTCATGTTTTTCTACAGATGTCATCTATTGAAAGTGATGAGAGTGCATCTGAAGATGATGGTGTGAGTGCTTCAGATGTACAATTGTTGAAACAACATATCATTCGACAAGCTTCATTGATTCCTACAGTAAGCATTATTTATGAGTACTACATGACATATTATGATAAGAATCCTTAAAGAACTTCTCAACTCTGTGGTTTTTCAGCTCATCTACGTCATTTTTTTCAGACAATGGCCCTCTCGCGTCGCCCTCCCGCTCGCTTCGCGCTCAGCCCGCTCCCTCTCGCCACCAACTCAATCTTCGACCTCTCCCCCGCAGCAACTGCGTCCCAGCCAGCCTCCTCATGGGGCCGCCGGTGATCTCTAAGCTTCTAGCGTTACGAGGTCCACGCAGATGGCGTGCGACCGTCCTTTGGCCGTAGGGTCCGACTGGGACCTTAGGCCGGGAAGGAGGTTTCAAGCTGAGGTATGGGCGAGATTTCGTTCATCGGTGCTTCACCGGAGCCCGTCGGCACAAGGTTCGTTCTTCTTGATAGCCGTATTCAGGCGGCACACGTTCAAGCTGAACGAACTGGATGTTGGCCGGGCGCTACATTCCGTGCTCGGAGGTCACGCGGAAGGATTCCACGTGATGCAGCTAAGTGAACGAACCTTCAGATTCTCAGTCGCCTCCAAGGATGTGGGCATGCTGGCATACTCCATCAGGCGGGTTATCGCTACTTCCTTCGACGTCTACTTCCACCTATGGCGCTCGGGAGGACCGGATTGGGTCACGGAGTTCAGAAAATGGGAAGAGGAGGAAGAGGACTCTTGGACTTTGATCCGCCGAAGGAAGAGTATCAACAACAATACAAGGAAGGTAACATTTGCCTCGCCCATCAGTTCATCTGCAACATATCTTAAGCAATCCAAAACGGGTGGGATCAGGATTGGGAGCATTATCTGTCCCATGCCAACGTCTCGCGATCCTAGCGATCAACGGACAAGGTACGGGGGGATAGGGTTTGTCTCGAGGCGCACGCCGGCGACCTCGCCGGCGGTGGAAATCAGTAAGGAGGGGAACCTTAGCCTCGTCGGAGTTAACCGGGATAATTTAAATTCAAAATTCAGTGTCACATATTCTGCCACGTTGAAAGGGGTGGAAGTGAATCGTGGACCTACCCATAACCAAGCGGATTTAAAAGGCAAAACCCCTGGTGACGTGGAAGCCGGTGGCCCGCTATGGGTCCCGGAGCGCGACGTGGCAGAGTCCTCCAACAAACGGAACACTCGAGGCGGGAAGGCCCAATTTAAGTCACCCGTCACACCTGGTCGGCAGCCACATAGCAGGCCACTCGAGTGCAGCTACAGTGACCAGAGTAAATTCTCAGGCCTTGGGAAAAGGAATATGGACGGCCCAGCAAGCAGGCGTCTGTGCTACAATTGTCTCAGTCCAACCCATCTAAAATTCCATTGTCGCAATCAAGTCCGGTGCAAACATTGCTACAGATATGGTCACATACAGTGGGACTGCTTTGTTAAAAAAAGATCTGTCAAGGTCTGGAAGAAAAAAGGGGAACAGCCGGTTCATCTTCGCGCTCTACAAATAAATGCCTCAGGGACTCGCTCAGAAGTCCCATCGTCTTCTTCAACCTCACTACCTTTGGTTCTCCTTCCGCAAAAACGCCCTGCCAGCGACACTTCCAAAGCCCTCATCACCCGAACCCCTCTCACTGTAGCCATGGCAAACTTCCACGTTAACCCAGCCAGATTCTTGCCCTTTCCCAACATGGAGGTGATGGATGGAGGTCCGGAGCGACTATCAAGATCGGTGGTGAATCTGCCGGGGATTCATCATCCGCTGCATGAGGAATACGTCATTGCTGTGGACCTAGATGGGGCGCTGGAGGAGGAGCAGTACGACTTTTTCAGGCAGATGTTGCGAGTGCATCTCACAGAAGAGCTAAACATCTCGGTGAGAATGTCCTGCTTAACCCCACTAGGCATTGGCTTGTTCGCAATAGAAACATGCTTCCTCAGGGATTATCTCATATTCAGTGAGCCGATAGTGTTGGTGGATGTACAGATTGGCTTCAATAGGCATGATTTCGGAATCAACAGGCGCTCCTGGCACTTCACCCGCATGGGTTGGTTCCTCATCCTAGGATACCCGTTAGACTACAGGACACCGGAGGCGATCGACCTCGCGGTAGCCTCCTTTGGAAAGTTGCTGCACTGGCACAACAGCCCGCGGGCGCTTGGGTATGTCCTGGTGAAGTGCATGTACAATGAAACTAGGGACATCCCGAGAAGCCTGGTACTGAGGCAGGGTTCGCGAGATGGACATGGGTGGTCATGGACATGCCCAGTCATCATTCTCAGCTGGATGGAGCCGGACGGACACATACAGATTGAAGACTTCCCTCCGGAGGATGGCAACCCGCACCCTGCTGGGCCGGTGCATCTGCCGGAGCAGCAGGGTATACAACAGCAAAATGAAGATCAGGTAGTGCCTCAGGAGGAGGAGGGACATGGTGATCCTTTATGGGAAGCGGCCATGCATCAGCTAGCAAACCATGTAAATCATCAGGGACAGAACTGGGCCAACTGGGGGCATTGGCCACAGCATGAAGTTCAACTTGGATCGCAGGGATCGGTGCAGCCAGCACAGCCCAACTCGAGCCATGAGAACATCCCCCTCAGTGGGCAAGGACAGGGCAGCAACAACATCCTTCATGGCACGCCAGTGATGCAACTGGCCACAGAGGGGGACAACACAGTACAACCAGGCTGGAGGCAGCCGTTTGACGCACAAGGGCTGAGGAACTTGCTACAGGCAACTTTTCCACAGGCACGCAACGCTTGGTGGAATGCAGGCACTGGACAGCCGGTCACTCAAGACAGAGCAACACAAGGGCTGGTGGGGGGCAGCAGGCCCAATCTCAAGAAGCACAATGTCAGGATAGAGGAAATACAGTCCTCTCAGGACAGCTCAAAGGAAGGAAACGCAGTGTGTAACAACAACAACAGATTTGGGCAGGTATATAACAGAAAGTCAGGGCAGTCGACTGGAGAGCAGGGGTCTCAAGAGGGCTCGGATGCAGCTGCTGACCCATTGCCAGAGACTTCAAGCAGGAAGAGAGGGAAAGGGAAGGCGCCCATTGACTGGGACTCTCTCAGGAGAAGCCCCAGGATCAAGTGTATCTTGGAGGGTCACAGGACCAGAGACTCAGGAAACAAGGAGCTGGAAACAAAAGGAGTAGAGGAAGAAAACACTGCACCGACCAATGCTTCGGGTAATGTTTATCAGGGGTTTCCTGGCCCAGTCAAATTTCCCTCTCTCATTGACTTAACTGAAACGAACCCTTACCCTGAGCTCCTTGCTATCACGTTGCAGAACGTGGCGGTGATGGAATGTGGCGTGCAGCCTGAGGTGGCCCGCGAGAAGCTCCAGTCCGGACCGAAGGCGCGCATGGCATATAAGAGGACGGGGAGCCAGGCAGTAGACAAGGTTTAATAATGAAGATAACTAGGATAGTTAGCTCGGGGAAGGGTCTTTTGGGCAACGAAGAGTTGCCAGAACTTGAGTCTCATTTTGTTGTACACAGAACTGCTTCACTGTGTGTTCGCAAGGGTGTTTGGCTGTGGTGTGCACAGCATAGCAGGAGGGACAAACATTCTACCTTTATCACAACGTACTTTACTGTGATGTTTTACTTGACAATGGTTACTACTAGACCTTACCGCAGTTTGCTGTCAATGCCCCTAAATGGGAACGGATGTTTATTCGTTAGTGAGCAAATCAAGCTCCGAAATGGGGAGCCGCATCAGGTAACTCAGAATATGGGCGAATGCAGGGAATCAATCTCCATGACTATGCAAATGGTATTCAACTGGAGGGAGGCTGCAATATATATCAGCTTTATATCTCTAATTGGGATTGGGACTATCGGAATCAGTAGGCATTTTTTATACCATGCAAACTGGATTGCTAACACACATGTAAGCTCGGTTGTTGCCCCTGCTGTGCGGGGAGCAAGAGTTCCAAAATTTTTCAGGTTACATAATGGATCAACACGCAACAAGGAAATGGAACATTCTTAACTGGAACATTCGGGGGATGAATGATATAACCAAACACATAGCACTGCGATATAAAATTGAGGAACTGCCAGATTGCAATATTATCTGTATACAGGAAACCAAGAAGGATCTCATCGATATGGCCTTCATCAAAAAGATTGCACCTAGAAGATTCAACAAATATGCATTCTCTCCCTCCAGGGGTGCATCAGGGGGAATACTAATGATCTGGAATGGAAACACTCTGCAGGGAGAGGTCATTCAGATTTTGGAATTTGCAATAATGGTCAAATTCATATCACTGCAAAATGGGGAAACGTGGAATCTCATCATAGTGTATAGGCCAACTCATGGCCCCCAAAGAAGTGCATTTACAACATGGTTAGGGGATCTAAATATACAACCTCAAGACATGTGGATGATATTGGGAGACTTCAATTTCTATAGATGCACTGAAGACAGGAACAGAGCAGGAGCAAACATTGGGGATATGCTAATTTTCAACAACATCATACATCATCTAGGTCTTACAGAGATTCCCCTTAAAGGAAGAAACTTTACATGGAGCAACATGCAGCAGGACCCATTGCTGGTCCAACTAGACTGGTGTTTTACTTCAATACAATGGGGCATAAATTTTCCAAACACCACTTGGTTACCACTACCCAGGGATACCTCGGATCATACACCCTGTGTGGTCAAGATCCACACCACCATACCCAAAGCACAATACTTCAGGTTTGAAAACTACTGGATAAGTCACCCTGACTTCCTACAGGTAGTCAAGGGATTCTGGGATCAGCCAATCAGAGCAATGAACAGCGCCAGAAAAATCTCTGCAAAATTTAAAAGGCTTAGATACACACTGAAATACTGGAGCAAGAACATAGGAGGAATTACAATGCTGCTTAGAAAATGCAATGAGAAATTATTGATAATAGATAAACTGGAGGAGCAGAGAGGACTATTTCAACAAGAAAATGAATTCAGAGAACTCATCAAGGCACAAATTAGCAACCTACTGCACAACAAAAATCAATACTGGAGACAAAGATACACTGCTAGATGGAGCAAGTTGGGGGATGAGCCAACTAAGTTCTTCTTAGCAGCAGCAACAGAGAGATATAGAAGGAATAGCATCACAGTCCTATATGACAATGAGGGGACAGAGGTGTTGGATCACAATGAAAAAGCTACACTACTATGGAAGGAGTTCAGTCTAAGATTGGGGCAGACACAGGACACAGACCAATGGGATATCTGGAATCAATTGATCCAACATCCACAAAATCTGGAACTAAGCCACTTGGGGGACATGGTCACAATTGCAGAGATAGATCAGGCTATAAAAACAATGCCAGGGGAAAAATCGCCAGGGCCGGATGGATTTAACCCAAATTTCTATAAGGTATGCTGGGAGATAATCAAATCAGATATCTATACACTATGTCAGGACTTCTTCAGCAACAGAGTCAGTCTGTTACCCTTAAATAACTCCCACATCATTTTATTACCAAAGACAGGCAACCCGAGTGTTGTCAATGACTATAGACCCATCTCACTGATAAACTCCACAGTGAAGATAATAACCAAGATACTCTCTATAAGACTGCAAGGCACAATAATCAAGCTCATACATCAAAATCAATATGGATTCATTAAGACCAGATCAATACAAGATTGTATGGCCTGGGCATATGAGTACATACATCAGTGCAAGAGATCAAGACAAAGCATAGTTATCCTCAAATTGGACTTTGAAAAAGCTTTTGACATGATGGACCATAAATATCTAATGGCTGTACTAAGGGTTATGGGGTTCCCAAACAAGTGGCTCCTTTGGATTCAAGATATCCTAGCAACAGCATCAACATCAGTATTACTGAATGGGGTACCAGGAAAAAACATAGCTTGTAGAAGAGGAGTCAGGCAAGGGGACCCCTTATCCCCTCTGTTGTTTGTGTTGGGAGCTGAGTTGCTACAGCTTGCCATTAACAGAGCAGCAGAACAGGGACTTCTGACAATACCGATACAACAACCTCAATCCATGCAATTTCCAATAGTGCAGTATGCCGATGACACTATTATGGCCTTAAAAGCTTCACAGAGGGAACTGTTCTTCCTAAAAAACCTGCTGCATGCAATTGGAGGGGCAACGGGGTTGAAAGTAAATTGGGGAAAGTCTGCTATCATGGCAATCAATATGGAAGAAACAGAGGCTACCATCATGGCAGGCACGCTAGGATGTCAGTTAGGGACCTTTCCCTTCACATATCTAGGACTGCCTATGGGAACAACAAGGCCGAAAGCAGAAGACTTCGCACAAATCATCACAAAGGTGGAACGGAGATTCACAACATCGGCATGCTGGCTATCAATGGCCGGAAGATGTACCTTGGTCAATAGCGTAATATCGGCAATCCCTATCTATGCCCTTTGCACACTCAAAGTAAATGGCAGGGTCATACAAGCAATAGACAAGTTCAGGAAAATATGCCTCTGGAGGGGTTCCGACGTAGCAGGAAAAGGTGCCCCATTAGTTGCATGGGACAAAGTAACAACGCCCATTGACAAAGGAGGTCTCGGCATAAAAAGCTTGAAACAGATGAACAGAGCTCTTCTAGGAAAATTCTTATTCAAGATATATAATAATGAAGATATACCATGGGTGCACCTGGTAAGGTCAACATGTTGTGTCAATGGGAGGCCACCACATGGCGCGAGATCAAAAGGATCCTTCTGGTGGAGAGATGTAATCAGCACATGGGATGACTTCAAGAAACTGGTTGCAGTTAGGGTGGGCACAGGGGACACAATACAGCTGTGGCAAGATGAATGGGAAGGTCACCTGCTGAAAAGAGACCTGCCCAGACTGTACACCTTTGCCTCTAAACAGAACATATCAATGGCTCAGTACAGACAGCTGGGGGATCAGCAAGCATTCTTCATACCATTATCACAGGAGGCAACAGAGGAACTACAGCAACTAAATGTTATGCTTCAGGAGATTGAGGAAAGGGGACAGGCAAATGATATTTGGTCAGGAATCTCTACGCCAATTTACTCCTCGAAACAAGGATATCTAGCACACTTCAACAATATCATTCAGCCTCCACCATTCAAATGGCTATGGAAATCAAAGGTCCAGAGGAAGATTAAAATTTTCATATGGCTTTTATTCAGGGACCGGATCAACTCAAGGAACATCTTAAAGAGGAAAAACATGACCATTGAGGGAGATGACTACTCCTGTGTCCTCTGTGACACAAACACAGAAGAATACTCTTATCACCTATTCTTCCTATGCCCCTTCAGCGTGGCTTGCTGGGACATCATCGGGATTACATGGAGACACGAACTTCCATTCTTTGACACCATCAGCGAGGCTAGAAATGCTTGGACGGGACCCTGCTTTATGGAAATATTCTCAACCGCTGCATGGGAAATATGGAAGAAAAGAAATGACAAAATCTTCAGGGGCATTGCACCAATAATAATGGACTGGAAGACCTGCTTCACTAACTCAGTGAGCGCGCAATTAGAACGGTTCAGACTAAGAGACAGGGAAAGGGTGCGGGAGTTCCTGGAGATTCTTTAAGTAATTACGGCTCGGTTGTTTGTAACCGTACATAACAAAACAGTGGCTACTATACTGTAATTAGCGTTCTCGCTTAATATTTACTTAATATATGCACTGCGGGGGTGTTCCCCGGCAGTTTTCCGTCAAAAAAAACTCTGTGGTTTTGCCTGGGTAATGGAAACATTGAATACTCCTGGTGAAAGTCATAGAATTTTCAGAATGAATGAAAGATTGTTTATCCAACTACATGATCTTTTGGTGAATGACTATGGCCTGAAATCAACCATCCATATGAGTTCATTGGAATCTGTCGCTATTTTCTTGTGTATCTGTGGTCAGAATAGATCAAATACTTCAATTCAAAATACACTCAAGCACTCAGGTGAGACAACTAGTAGGAAATTTGATGAGTGCTTACAGTGTTTGATCAAAATGGCTAAGCATTATATTAGACCTCAAGATCTAAATTTCAGTACTGTGCATAAGAGGATCAAAGATGATCAGAGGATGTGGCCACATTTCAAAGATTGTATTGGAGCTATCGATGACACTCACATTGGTTGCATTCCTCCGGCACGAGATTATGTGAGGTACATTGGTAGATCTGGAACTCCAACACAAAATATTTTGGCAATTGCTGATTTTGATATGCGATTCATATATGCATCTGTTAGACAACCATACTCTATGCATGATACCAGTGTGTTGTTCCATGCTATTGAGCATGATACATTAGTATTCCCACATCCTCCACATGGTAAATATTTTTTTACCTTGTTGTTAAAATTTTCTCCTCTTCATTCTAACCCTTATTTGTAATTATTTAAATAGGAAAATATTATATGGTTGACGCTGATTATCCAAATAGGCCGAGATACATGGCACCATACAAAGGACAGAGATATCATGTTCCAGATTGGAGGAGGGGTGTCGCTCCCAGTGGGGAACAAGAAACATTTAATTTTTTACACTCAAGTATTCGTAATGTTATTGAACGGACTTTTGGTGTATAGAAGATGAAGTTCAGAATTCTTTTGAAGATGCCAAGTTATCCAATGATAAAGCAAAAGATGATAGTGGCCACAACAATGTGTCTTCATAATTTCATCCGTGAAAATCATGCACTCGATAGACATTTTCGAAGATGTGATCGGGATTCCGATTATGTGCCTACAATACCGCACAGATATGCAAAACATGCAGCATCTTCAAATGCATCTGATGCCTCAACATCTTCAGCTAGTCACAGGAGTATGGATGGATTTCGCGACAAGCTCGCAGCTGCAATAATATCATCTAGATCGTAGATGCTTAAATGAAAGTTATCTAACATTTTCTTTCATTTATTATTTGCATACATGTTGATACAGTGCTCCATCAATTTTTTTACGGCCAGAAAGTGCTTTAGAAAGATCACTTTTCAGTTCGTATATCTCAAACAGTTTTCTCAGGCATTAGCTGGACTGTGGGCTGCTGCGGTGATAGAAAGCTGTTGCAATTTCCTCATTGTCGTTTACATTCGTAAGAGTCTGTAAGCCTGTGCCTTCCCTTGGACAACACCATTTTCCTATTTCTTGGATGTTTTTATTTCTTTGTATGTAATACTGAGAAAGATATTTGGTTACCAGGAATAAGATTTGTCTGTGTGCTCACACGCTTCCTGTGCTGTACGAGAAGTACGAAGATCAAGTTGTCGATTTTCTCTACAACCTTCTAGGTCTCTGCGAGATCAGTATCAGAAAATCGCAAACTTTTTTATTGCTTACATGCCTGACAGGTATCGCTAATATCTGAACAGCCATAAACGATCAAGAATAACATAATAACGGGCAGGGGTAAATGAGTCAAATTATTCTTTCTCTTCTATCAGCTGAAACTGAAACAAAAAATCAGCCAAACGATTTCTAAGGTGATTCTGATTCTGAGTTGAAACAATTTATTAAGTGAAGCTGAAATAATTCTGATTCTGTGTGAATCTGGAACTGTACCAAACGGTCCCAAAATATTGTGAAGAAACGCACATGAACGCACATTAAATATTAGCCTACAAGGAGCTTATTCCAGCTCCTAATTACCTAATGCAAATCCATAAATCTTACCTATTCTCAAACAGATCTAAATGGTGCAACGTTAAGTGGTAACAAAACCAAACCCATAATATTACAAATTCTCTAACCCAATTCTGAAGCTCCGGTCTTCACATGCAGTATCAATTACATACAACTGTCCTGAGGAAATCATTACATGGAATCCAAAAAATTCTATGAAAGACAAGACAAAAAGCAATCACCTTCACAGGAATATCGAAACGCAACACCCTGACGGCGCCGACCACCTCAGTAACGATCTCCAGCGGCACCAATCCCGCGGCCAGGTCCCCTATCAGCTCGACCACGTCATCCAGCACCGTCCCAGCATCCACCCATATCTCGGCGTCCGCATACGCCACGTCCCTGGCCGCGAGCTCGCCGGACCCAGCCCAAGCGCGAGCGGATCCGAGTGTTGGGTTGATCCCGGTTCAACCGAGATTCCCATTAGAAACGGACGTGAGGGGCAACAACCCCATGCCTGACTCAGTCCTCCCCAACAGAACAGAATCAGACGTGGGATTGTTGCCCACACCGAGTCAGACGCGCCCGGGTATCTGGGGCGAGATGGACTCGATCCATTGGCCCCTATCTCTCCCGTGCGCCCTATAAGTACCAGGGGGCCCTCAGGGGTGTTGCGCGCTTTGAAGCACACACGTCCCTGAGGCCCCCGCCTAACCAAAATAACCTTTGATTGCCGCCGCCATCGTTTGGGAAGCCACCGCTGCCTGTCATCGCCGACCGCCACTTGAGCCCAATGGCGTCAAGTGCTCCCTCGGAAGGTAAACGCCACCTCTCACTTCTATCCCCTAATCTTAGTCTATAGACCAATTGTTAGATTGATTGATTGTTTAGTCGGTTAGGAGCCTTGTTCATGTTGATTAAACCTAAGACCTTCCGATTAGATGTTGATGGCATTGATCCTAAGGGTAACCAGAATTAACACTGGCATCAGAGCCATGCTACTCAAGTATAATCGGATGATTAAGTTTTAATTAAGTCAAATTAAGTTTCTAATCATGTTTTAGTTAAGTCATTAGCCCCTGTTGATTAAGATCAGATTAATCTTAGTCAAATTAGTACCCTGCTAAATCAATCCCAACATTTAGAAGGAGGGGAATTGAATCAAAACTCAGAACTAAGTCTCAAAAGAAAATATCTAAGATAAATTCGAACAACTCAAAAACTGGGAATAAGAAATAAGGAAGACAGATCACTTAGCTCTTAAACGCGACGAATCCTGTTCTGCGGGTCTTCTCGTCGTGCTCGGAGCTTCTTATCTCAGAATATGCACCATCTGAGGCATCGCACGCCGCACTAGGGTTTCGGGCTGAAACCCTAACCCTAGTTGCGGGCCTTCTCCAACGGCTGCCAAACCGTCCTGTCAAACCGACGGCAAATCACCTCGCGGCGCATTGCTCGCCGGTGATACCGGCACGACGGCGTCAGAATCCTCGTGCAGCGACATCTTCTCTCTCAGACCTAACCCTACACCTAAGTCCTCAGCGACGGTTTTCCTCGACGACTACCGACCAGCGATATCGAAACCGACGGAGGCAGCCTTACGGCGTGCGCTCTCACCGGCATCGATGGCGTCGCGGCGTCGGAGGTCCCGACCCAGGCACCTCACTGTCGCTCGACTCTCGCGCTGCGGGAGGAGAGAGAAAGGGGCCATGAGAAATGAGGATTAGGATTTTGACTGCGGCTGACGAGCTTAAATATCGCCCGATCTCACCGCTCAGCCGTTCGATGCTCAATGGACGGTCCAAATAGTCTAGCAGTTTAGTATTTTGGGCGATCTCAACCGTCGGATAAGGATCCGACGGCACTCAGCCTGCGCCGCCCACCGCCTCAGCTAAATGGGCTCCGAGCCCATGCGGGAAAGGAAATGGGAATGGGCTGCCCTTTCAGTTTTTTGGTTTTATCCCCGGATTTAAGATGGGTTGATTTTGGCCGTGGGCCAAATCACTTTGGGCCGCGGTCAGTTGTGTTTTTTCCTTTTTAAGGGGTTTTTCCCCTGTTGGGTTGGGCCAGTGCACTGAGTTTGGGCCACATTCTAAGTTTTAACCCATTTAGCATTTTTAGTGCCTTTTGTTTTTTCAGAAATTAGCTTATGTGGGAATTAATTTCCAGAAAATTTTTGGAATGATTAGAAAAATCAGAGAAAAGGCTGAGAAAATTAAGAATATTTTGTTTGATTTTTGTGTATATTTTCATTGCATATATTCTGTATTTTATGTCATTAATTGTCAATAAGAGCATTTTCTCAGTTATTTAAATGCTATTAAGTGCTTTTTCAAGCAATTTTCATCAATTAAGAAATTAAGTTTTAAGCTTCCGCTGTAATTAAGTGATAAATTAATTGAGTAACCAAAGTGAAAATTTTGATTTATCAATTTTTGAGTTTAAATTAAGTTATGCTATGTTTATAAGTGGTAATTTAAATGAGTAACCAACGTGAAAGTTTGAATTTGCCAATTAATTTTAAGTGTATTTATTTGAGCTTATGCTTAAGTTTATATTTATGATTATTTGAGATTCATTGAGTAACCAACGTGAAAAATGATGTGCTAAGTTACTTATGCATGGAATTTGAAAGTAACCAACATGAAATTGAATTGCCATGATTGATTTAAGTTTGTCTTTGAGTTTATCATATTAAGCTTTGTTATCATGCTAAGTTTTAATGTTTAAGGGCATTTTTGCTAAGTAACCAACGTGAAAAAGCAAAAATGCCATTCTTAAGTCATGATTTATCATAAGTTTTTGTCATTAATCCTCAACTTTATTTTTTGAAAGATCAGGCTTGTCCTCAGTACTTAGCTATATCTCTGCAATTGAGACCCTCAATGGTCAAAATTACGGGGTATGGAAAGAGAGGCTCCAGTTGGCTCTAGTAGTCTCTGACCTCAATTTTGCGATTACGTCGCCTCGACCCACTGAGCCACCTGTCCCCATTGCTGAGACTGGGGAATCTGAGGAGTCTTTCGCTACGCGGTAGGCTAAGTACCTAAGCTTGAAGGATCAGTATGAGAAGGATCTCCCTAAGTGGGACACTTCCAACAGGAAGTGTCTTGTGATCATTAAGAGCACCATAGCCGACTCAATTAAGGGAGGAATTCCTGATTGTGACACAGCCTCTGAGTACTTAGAGAGAGTCCAGAGTCAGTTCACTAGCTCTACTAAGGCAAGTGCAAGTACTCTCATGAGAAAAATTATCACTGAGAAGTACTCTGGAGGTGGTGTGCGTGAGCACATCAATAAGATGAGTCACTATAACTCTAAGCTTAGGGAGATAAACATTGTGATGCCAGATGAGATGCTCATTTACTTCATCCTAAGTTCTGTTCCTAAGGAGTTTGAGGCCTTTGTGGTCAATTATAACTCACTCCCTGAGACCTGGAACATTAATAAGATTGTTGCTATGTGCGTTCAGGAAGAGGAACGCATAAAGAGCTCTAAGAATGGTGATTACATCAATCTGGCTGACACTAAGGGTAAGGGAATGGCAAAGAAATACTTTACCTCTCCCAAACCACCTTCCTTCAAGGCTTCAGGCTCCAGTTCAGCAAATAAGTTCAAAGGCAAGTCCTCTCAAAAGAGGGACAAGGATAAGTGTCACTTCTGTGGCCCAGATGAGCATTTCCGGAAGGACTGTGTTGGATTCATTAAGTGGTGTGCTAAGAAAGGTAATGATATAATTACTTTTGTAAATGAGGCCTTATATGTGAATTATTCACGGTCCACTTGGTGGATTGACTCAGGTGCCACTGTGCACATTTGCAATTCTATGCAGGCATTAAGTATGATGAAAACTATAAGAAGAAGGGAAAGAGTGATTAAGGTGGCAGATGGGCGTGAAGCCGAAGTCGAAGCCATTGGAGACTTATCTCTTAGATTACTTAGTGGCTTTGTACTTAGGCAAAATAATGTTCTTTATGTCCCTTCATTAGAAAGGAACTTGATTTCAGTTTCGTGTTTGGATGATTCAGGGTACATTTGTCATTTTGGTAATGATAAGTGTTCTATCAGTTATAATAATGAGATTATTGGTCTTGCCTTTTGACAAGACATGCTCTACTTGTTGTCCACTCATGAGAATGTGTATGCTATAAGTGATGATCAAGTTTCATCTAAGAACGACTTAGGACGTAATAAGCGCAAAAGAAGCGATTTAGATACTTCGTCGAAATTATGGCATTGTCGCTTATGCCATATTTCGAGGGGGAGGATTGAACGGTTAGTATCTCAATCGATTCTTCCACACTTAGACTTTTCAGATTCTGAGGAATGCATTGATTGCATTAAAGGAAAATTTGCCAAGACAATTAAGAAAAACGCCAAACGTAGCACGAGAGTCTTAGAAATAATCCACACAGATATTTGTGGACCTTTTCCCGTGACATCGGTAGATGGTTATGAGTTCTTCATAACATTTACAGATGACTTTAGTCGTTATGGCTATATCTATCCAATCAAGGAGCGATCCGAAGTGTTGGATAAGTTTAAGATATTTAAGGCTGAAGTAGAAAATCAGCACGACGTTAAGATTAAAGTAGTAAGGTCTGACCGTGGAGGTGAGTACTACGGTCGACACACCCCTTATGGCCAAGTCCCTGGACCTTTTGCAAGGTTTTTACAGGAAAATGGCATAGTAGCCCAGTATTCTACATCGGGCGAACCTCAGCAGAACGATGTAGCGGAACGGCGAAACCGTACGCTTATGGACATGGTAAGAAACATGTTAAGCTATTCTACACTACCAATTAGTTTTTGGATGGAGGCCCTAAAGACCGCCATTCACGTACTTAACCGTGTTCCATCTAAGTCAGTACCTAAGACACCGCATGAGATGTGGACGGGACGTAAACCCTCACTAAACTATCTACATGTGTGGGGATGTCCAGCTGAGGCTAAGATGTTCAACCCGAACTTAAGCAAATTGGATTCTAGAACAATTAGTTGCCATTTTATTGGCTATCCTAAAAAGAGTAAAGGATTTAGGTTTTATTGTCGAGGTAGACACACTAAGTTTATTGAGACTAGACATGCCGTGTTTTTAGAGGACACTATGATCAGGAGGAGCACCGTACAACGTGAAATAGATCTTGAGGAGGAAGCGGATTAGTATACCCGCTCCGGTGACTCAAGAACCTTATTTCACCCTACCTGCTGTCGTTGTGCCACAGGTGCCTGCCACTAGTGACACAACGCCTGTCGTTGCACCTCCGTCGGCCACAACAGAAATAAGTGAGGTTCCACCTCCTCAGCCTGTTGAGGAAATGGTCGAACAAGATGAGGTTCAACAACAGCCTCAATCCTCAGATGATGCACAAATAAGAAGATCACAAAGGGTAAGATGATCGGCAATTACAAGTGATTATCAGTTATACTTAAGTGAAGAAATTTATGTTGAGGATGATCCCACCTCTTTTGAAGATGCCATGAGTATACCACAATCATCCGAATGGCGTAAAGCCATGGAAGATGAAATAAGATCTATGAGTGCCAAAAAAGTCTGGGACTTAGTAGAGATTCCTAAAGGAGCCAAAACAGTAGGCTGTAAATGGGTCTACAAGATTAAGCATGACTCCAAAGGGAAGATCGAAAAGTATAAGGCTAGGCTTGTAGCTAAGGGATTCACGCAACAGGAAGGTATTGATTATAGTGAAACCTTTTCTCCTATGTCGTCTAAGGATTCGTTTCGAATCATCATGGCATTACTAGCACATTACGACTTGGAATTACATCAAATGGATGTAAAGACGGCGTTTCTCAATGGAGATCTTTATGAGGACGTCTACATGGCTCAACCAAAGGGTTTTGTCATTAAGGGTAAGGAACATATGGGATGCCACTTGAAGAAGTCTATTTATGGACTTAAGCAAGCTTCAAGGCAATGGTACCTAAAGTTCTATGAGACGATAAGAAAGTTTGGGTTTAAGGAAAATAAGGAGGATAACTGCATTTATGCTAAGTTTAGAATGGGAAATTTATTTTCCTCATACTATACATAGATGACATATTACTGGCAAGTAGTGATGTCAATCTACTCTTAGAAACTAAGAAGTGTCTGTCCTCAAACTTTGAGATGAAGGATTTAGGTGAAGCTTCCTATGTCCTAGGAATTGAGATTCACCGAGATCGAAGAAAGGGGTATTAGGATTATCTTAGAAGGCATACTTAGAAAGCGTACTCAGAAAGTACGATATGCAAGGTTGTAAGCCCTCGCCTGTCCCAATAGTTAAAGGTGACAAATTTTCACAATCGCAATCGCCTAAGAATCAGTATGAGGTTGATCAGATGAGAGGAATTCCATATCCTTCTGCTGTCGGAAGCTTAATGTATGCTCAAACATGTACGCGCCCTGACTTAGCTTTTGTGACTGGGATGCTTGGCAGATATCAAAGTAATCCAGGTTTAGACCACTGAAAAGCACTTAAGAAGGCTCTAAGATACATTCAGGGTACTAAGAACCTCATGTTAATTTATAGTAAGTCAGAACTATTAGAAATAGTGGGTTACTCAGATTCAGATTATGCGGGTTGTGTGGATACTAAGAAATCCACATCAGGCTATATATTCACCCTCGCGAATGGAGCTATATCATGGAGAAGCTCCAAGCAAGTTATAAATGCATCGTCCACAATGTATGTTGAGTTCATAGCTTGTTATGAGGCCACTGGACATGCATCTTGGCTTAAGAAATTTGTTCTCGGTCTAAGAGTGGTAGACAACATTCATAAACCACTTAAGTTATACTGCGATAATGAGCCAGCAGTGACATACTCTCACAACAACAAGTCGAGTGGTGCTGCCAAACACATTGACATTAAGTATTATGTTGTAAAAGAGAGAATCCAGGATAATTCAATTAGTCTCGAGCATATAAGAACTAATCAAATGCTTGCGGATCCGCTAACCAAGGGTCTCCCTCCCAACGTGTTCAGAGAACACGTAGTTGGCATGGGATTAGGGGAGAGCCTATGAAACAAGTCCTGGATACTAAGGGGACACCTAAGCATAAGGTTATTTCTAATTGTGAGACATATTGTGGTCTTCAAGTCAAACAGTACATAAATGGCTGCTTCTGATGCATCGTGCTCCTTATGTCAAAGCAAGAAAAAATATACATAAGTTTAGTAGTTAAGAATAAGAATAAGCTAAGTAAATAAGAAATAAGTTGTCCTGAGATCAAGGGGGAGAATGTTAGGTTGATCCCGGTTCAACCGAGACTCCCATTAGAAACGGACGTGAGGGGCAACAACCCCACGTCTGACTCAGTCCTCCCCAACAGAATCGGACGTGGGGTTGTTGCCCACGCCGAGTCAGATGCGCCCGGGTCTCTGGGGCGAGATGGACTCGATCCATTGGCTCCTATCTCTCCCGTGCGCCCTATAAGTACCAGGGGACCCTCAGGGCGTTGCGCGCTTTGAAGCACACACGTCCCCGAGGCCCCCGCCTAACCAAAACAACCTTTGGTCGCCGCCGCCATCATTTGGGAATCCACCGCCGCCTGTCATCGCCGACCACCACTTGAGCCCAATGGTGTCAAGTGCTCCCTCGAAAGGTAAACGCTGCCTCTCACTTCTATCCCCTAATCTTAGTCTATAGACCAATTGTTAGATTGATTGATTGTTTAGTCGGTTAGGTGCCATGTTGATGTTGATTAAACCTAAGACCTTCCGATTAGATGTTGATGGCATTGATCCTAAGGGTAACCAGAATTAAAATCGAGATGGTGGCCGCGGTAGGAGATGGCAGCTGAGACTGCGCGGTATCGGAGCGGGAGGACGAGGCCGGGGTTCTGGATGCGGACGCATAGCGCGAGGCCAATGTCGAGCGCAGGTAGAACAGGCAAGTTGACGCGGATGTCAGCGACGCGAGTGGCGTGGGCGGACGCAAAAGCGAGGCCCCCGAGGAGGGCGAGGCTGAGAAGAAGCAGGGGGCTCCTGGTGAAGAATCAGCGGAGGCAGGAGGGCGCGCGGCGCGGGCGCAGGCGGCGGAGACGGACGAGCACCGCGGAGCAGGGAGCCGGCACAAAGACGAGCGTCGGGGGAGGGTCCGTGGCGTAAGCGGCGGCTGGGTACGCGTAGTAGGGCTGGTGTGGGGAGTGCGGCGGCACGAGGAGGGGCTGTCCGAGGTGTGGCTTCTCACCGTCGCCTTCGGTCGCTGTCGCGGATGCCATAGCTGACTGCCGGGAAAGCAAGGTGATCTGAAACTGTCCGGACAGCCGCAGTGGGCTTCACGCTTAAGCGTCCAATGAGAAGTTGCCACGTAAGCAGTTCAAGAAAGTGGGGCAAGCTTTCTCTCAACTGGGCCAGATTAATTTGTTGGGCCGATCCTCTTGTAACCT
The DNA here is from genome assembly GCA_036927565.1 of Tuctoria greenei. Taxonomy (NCBI): domain Eukaryota; kingdom Viridiplantae; phylum Streptophyta; class Magnoliopsida; order Poales; family Poaceae; genus Tuctoria; species Tuctoria greenei. Next base: position 105,155,439 of record JAYESD010000004.1, on the reverse strand, counting down.
GGTTTAAGAAGTGGACATTACCTGCTCGGCGTCCAATGTGCAGTGCGGCAAAGCTCGCCGGCGCGGCTGACTGCGCCACCGCGAGCACGGGGCAGTCCCCTGTCTCCGCCGTCGATCTAACCCACAGCGTCCAGAATTCCTATAAGATCTTGTCTTCTTGCACTCAAGGTCAATTGCAAGTCTTGGCACGGTGCCATCGCAGCCAGACATAGCAACACAGGAGTTCTTTTACAATTTTTAATGATGGATAAAGTACCAATATTTCTCTGCAAAGAGGCTATAGTGAGCTTATTACAAAAAAAAATATAAGTGACAACACTCACACTCTATTGTCTAAAATGAGACGATGATAACTGGATGATTAAACACATGACCGTGAAGCTAACTTCATAGGTAGAGATGACAATTGCATCCGCAGGTTCGGGTATCCGTCGAGTTTTGCACTCGACGGGTGCGAGTATGATTTTTAACCTGCGGCTTTGACCCGCACCTGATCTGATACTTTGCGGGTGCGGATGCAGGTTTTATTTTACACCCGCGGGTTCGCGTCGGTACCCGAAGCACTAATTCGGGTGTTTGTATTCGGCCCATCTAAAACCGGCCCACTCACTGTCCATCCAAATAACCCTAATCCCTGCCCCTGTTTGGCATCCGTCGCATTCCCGACCCCTGACCAGTTCTCGACTCTTTCCTGACCCCTTCTCCCCGTTCAAGCTCTTTGATCCTGTCGCTATTGTTACCCACTAATTCCCCATGCCCAACTGCCACCGTCACCCCCGATGCCTCGTCGCCCGGTCGTGCGCTTCCGCCTCGCAGTTGTTCCTGGCATCTATCTCGCGTCCACCAAAGAGGATCTGGTTAACCGTAGTGTTACACCCCATTTTACATAAAATAAAACAGGACAAAACCTGCATGTATGCCAGGATCAGTTTATCATACATGCATGACAATGTGTGGTAAACAATTCTATTTGGATAAAACAACAATTATTACCTTAAAACAATTTAGTGCAGCATCGGAAGAGGGAAAACAATCAGGGCAAGCCACAGGCAAATCGATAGGCAGCAACGCAACCTTCTAGACTTCATCTTCACTTGATCATCTTTTACATGAGCAACATGACATATACAAAGAAAAGAGGAAACAAGCAAGCGTGAGTACCAAATGTACTCCGTAAGTGTGGGAAATTATGACATACATGACTCGACAAATGGAAAGCTTGACACCGGTTAAGCCTCTATGCAACATCCTAAGACGTTCCATACCAAACTTGTGGTGGCACGGTAATGCCTGGTCGTGAGTCACCAAGAACTGATCCTTAGAATCTAGAACAAGCGCCAACACAATGAACCCGAGTCTCGTGCGTACTGCACCCACCACTCAAACCTGTTTGTCCAGATTCCTATCTACTATATATATATATATATATATATATATATATATATATATATATATATATATATATATAAATATATAACCATCCAATAAATAATAATAATAGTATTTAATCAAGTTATCATTACCACCCAACTAATGACAGAAGTGCTAAGTATAAACACATACCCAAGTCCCAACCATACCATCCAAACCCATCGATAAGGAATAATATGGAAATCTAGTAAACTTTCTAGCATAATATTAAAATTTAAGACTTGCATGAATCTAATTCTACCTACGTCCTTAATTTTCTCTAACCGGTGCAAAGTGATCAAGGACACTTGACTTTTCTTTATTTCATGTAGCTATCAATCTTCCGGGTAGAACTCTCGATCTTCCAAGCCTTCACGTCGCATCTCGGTCATCAAATGAACACATACATACTACCAAAAGAGAGATAAAGAAACACATTCAATAACAGTACACCATACAAGTAATACAAGTAATAAAAAGTATTATGCGAATATCTTACGGTGTAACAAGAGCCTACACACGATTATGGCTTAACACGGTGTATGTTCATTTTATCACATTGTATCTATGGTTATAGTTTAACTAACACAATTAAATAATGATTTAATATAGCAAAATAGATTTCTATGGCAATTCATTGATTTTAACAAGAGAATACACATTTATGTTATCATGCAAGCAATAATGGATTAAGCCTATGCAATAAATAATTTATCATATGCACTAATACATTTTATTTCACATTTTTAGTATTAATATGCATGAATGAATATCTAATAGGACGTTTTATGCTAAACTTCAATTAATAGAGGTTTAAATGTAATTTCAGAATGTTATACGGTTATTTATGTAAGAACAACACTACATGAGGGCATTTATGTAAAAACAACACACTACCGGGGTGTCTATGTCAAATTAGCACTAAACAGGGGTGTTACGTAAAAACAACACTAAACAAGGACTAGAATATAAAATCAGCACTATGTAGGGTGTATAATGTAAATTCAGCGCAATTCAGGGGCTCTCATGTAAAAACAGTGCACTAGAGGGTTTTATTCGCAATTATCTAAACATGCCAAAGGCTTAGATGTGAAAATAGCACTATACAGGGTCTAAAATATTAATTCAACAGGTTCTAGGGTGTTTTGTGTAATTATACATGTAACACCCTAAATTTTCGCATCATGCATTGCATACATGATCATGCATTAAACATTAGTAGGATAAAAGAAAGATAATAAAAGATAAAACATACATATATGGTGTAGCAAAAGAAGAAAAAAAATAATAATTATAGCCTAAAACTTGTAATAGGGAATAAGTATAAAAATAAAAATAAAAATATATATATATATAATATATATAATAACCATATATAAAAAAATAAATAAATTATAAATAATAATATAAGAATATAAAAAAAAAGAGAAAAGAAAAAAAGGGGGACCAGCGCCGCCCGGCCGGCCAGGCCGCCCGACCGGCCCGCCAGCGCGACCCCGGGCCCCACCCGCTCCAGCGCACGCCGACCAACGCACGCGCGACCTCACCCCGGGCCCCACCCCGCCACGCCTCCCACGCCCCGCGCGCCCACGCGCGCCCACGCGCGCCGCCGACCGCGCCTGCCCCGCCGCCACGCAGCCCCAGCGCGACCGCGCGATACGCGCCGGGCCCCACCCCGCACAACCGCGCGCGATTCCCGCGCCCCGCCCGATCCGGCTGCCTCGCCCTCCCGTGCGCTCGCCCCGATTTCCGCGGTCCCGCACCCACGGCCCCGCTCGCGCCACGCGACCGACGCGCGACGCCCCCGAGTCGGTTACGCCGCGCGATGCCCTAGCGCCGCACGCGTACGCCCTAGCCGCCACTACAAAAAGACGTAGCCTCGTTTTTTCGGTACCAGAGGAAACCAACCGCCCCCAAAAAAAAAAGAACAGAGGATAGGCTGCGCCGCCGGTACAGAGAGAAAGCAACAGGAGCTGTGCCGCAGGGAAGAAAAGGGAGAAAAAGGAAGGTAAAAAGAGGAGGGTGCCACCGTGTGCTGGAGATCGTCGTCGTCGTCGTGCCGCCGGAGGACCTTACGCATCTACTTCGTCTACGCGTTGCCTTCGTTCCGCGATCGTCAAGCCGTCAGATCTACGGTAAGATTCGTTGTTCCGATGCGAATTTTAGCGACGTATTAGATCTAATAGACGTAAATTGATTTTTGTTGCATCGTCTTATTATTTTCAGCAGCATTAATTCTCGCAAAAACCCCCGTAAACTCGTATGAACACGTATGAACTAGTTGTATCTAATTAATAAACAACTGTAGTTAATTAATAATTGATCTTTGCATGCATGCATATCATCGCATGTTGATTAATGTGTGTGCATCACGTTGATTGTATATGTTTTCTTGTATGTGAGATCAGGAGTAGAGGGAAGTGCTCAAGAGGTCGTGTACGAGGATTTTTAGAACCAAGACTTCGAAGCGCTTGAGCAACCCGATCCGCCGGAGCAAGGCAAGTGTCCTTGAAGCATATTGATCCTGTTTTTTTAAAATAAATGTTTTGTTTGCAAACTGCATGCTGTGTCAATTTGATGGGAATCCTATGGTAGGAAGTTTACTAGATTTGCTAAACCACCCTTGTCACCTGGAATTTATAGTAGAGAGTCGGGAAGGGTTTTTACTTTTTTGCTTCGCTTAACTAATTGGGATGGAAAACAACACTACACATTTAATTATGCATCAATGATATTCTGGTTAATGTGAACTGGTCAATACGATAGGTGATCTAAGCAAGCCTGGTATGTGGATGGGTTGGATGTTATGGTGGTTTGCTTGCTTTAGATCTAAGGACCGGTTCATGCGAGAATAAGCCAGGACTACAGTGCCACCACGAGGCCAAGTATGGGTGCGGCGTAGCTGATTAATTAGGGCTTTGCTAGTGCTGTTTGGACCATTGTGGATGCTCGGGGAAGGGGTAGTCGGGTTGAGTTTGTTGATGATTGGTGGGTCTACCCTGGGATCCGAATGGCTCAAGAGGGGGCCCTTGGTTGAAGATGTGCTCAGTTGGAGGCATCGCCACTGGTGAAACCTCAGTGGGGTCTGAATAGACTAGTAATCCTTTGTAAAGGCTATTTCGTGATCTCTTGGCCACACACAAACGGAAGTGTGTAATATGACCGACAGGTCATGGGCATAAGGGAGATTCTTAGTCGCCGAAAGGTGATGAACTCACGAACACGTGGGTAAAGAGGTACAAACTCTGCAGAGTTAATTAAAACTATCATGATAGCCGTGCTCCCAGTTATGAGCACCTGGACAACTTCCATGATTAGAGGGAAATTGGAATTTGGGATGGTTATGGTATTGGAATGGTTATGGTTTGGTAATGGTTATGGATGGTTATGGATTTATTTCTGGTATTGAATATGGTTATTGGCAATGGTGAAATCTGGAATTATTGACGAGGATGGTGAATTATGGACTGGTAATATGATATTATTTATGATTATGATGGGTTTACTTCACATACATATAATATATTGCTTTTCAAATATTTTACTGTACTTTTCAGCACTTTGCCATTATTATTGTCGTCATTTGAATCAGCCACATGTCATACTTTCCACACTTGCTGAGTACGACATGTACTCACTCTTGCGATCCCCCCCCAACAGTTGCAGGTCAGGATTGTGAGTTTAATGGTGATAATGCGGAGTTCTAGGCCGTGTCTACCGTTAGCTTTGCCTGTGGTGTTGCATGGAGCTGCGCTATCCCTTTTGCTTAGTTTGCTTAGTTGCTTAATTAGTTTATTTCCGCTGCATTAGTTGAACTTGTCATTAATATTCATTAGAGCTTGTATTCGAGGATAATATGGTTTGTGTAATAAAATTTGATAATTAATCTTGTTCTGTGGTAATTTTCTGTATATTCTTTTGTGATTGCACTCGTGTATGTGTGTTGAACATCCTGGGCACACATATACGTTAGCTTGGTTCATTTTTCGGAACCGGGCATCACAGATTGGTATCAGAGCCATAAGTTGACCATAGGACGCAGCCTAGATAGAATGGACACTTTAGAGCACATAGGAGCACTCAGGAATCGATTTGATTTTGTTGGCTTGCTGTTTGCTATATATATATTGGTTGCTTGTGTGCATAATAGAGGGTTTTGGGATGCTTTAGCATTACCATGTCCACCTAGGCTAGTATAGCTAGTTGGTTAGCTTCATATCCCTTGATGCATATAGTTGGAGACGTTTCTAAATTCTTACCTATTGCTCTTCTTCAGATGGTGAGGACTCGCAACCAGAGGGATGTCAATAACGAGGAGGAGAACCATGGAGTACCTCAGAACAATACTAGACAAGGACCTGCTCATGGAGCCATCAGTATCGAGCAACTATTGGCTATGCAGAACCAGCTCATGCAGACCATGATACAAACAATGGGACAACTGCAGGCTGGCAATATCAACAATCAGCCCCACATGCCTCCACCGCCACCCTCGCCTCCTCATAACCGATTGGGAGAGTTTATGAGGACTAGGCCGCCAACTTTTGCTCAAGCTGCTGACCCTATTGATGCGGATGATTGGCTCAAGTCCGTGGAGAAGAAGCTAGCCATTGTCCAATGCAGTGACCGGGAGAAGGTGCTATTTGCTTCTCATCAACTCGTTGGAGCAGCTGCGGATTGGTGGGATGCTTATTGCAGTGCTCATGAAAACCAAGAAAGAATCACTTGGGCCGAATTCAAGGAGAATTTTCGTTCTCATTATGTGCCCGAGGGTGTTATGATCTTGAAGAGGCAAGAATTTGAGAATTTAAGGCAAGGAAGATCAAGCGTGAGTGAATATCTCAACAAGTTCACTCAACTCTCAAGGTATGCGCCTGAGGATGTTAGTCAGGACAGCCGGAAACAATACTTGTTCATGAGAGGCTTGAACAATGAAATCCAAGTGCAACTACTCAACTGTGATTATGTCAATTTCCAGAAGCTTGTGGACAAAGCAATTGTGGTTGAGAACAAGATCCATGAGATGGAGCAAGAAATCAAGAGGAAGGCGCCATATCAAGGACAACAACAAGGAAGTAATGTGCGCCCTCGCCTTGCACCACCCAATGCACCCTATTACAGCTCTTCTATTCCTGCTCAGCACCCTGGTTATGCACCACGCCCAACTCAGTTCGTGCAGCAACACCCTGTTATGCAAGCACCTAGGCCTCCAATGCCTTATGCACCTCGTGCTAATTTCCCAAATGCAAATGCTCAAAACCAAGCTCGTCCCAATAATTCTGGTGGAGTTAGGAAGTGTTATACTTGTGGAGAAGCTGGACACTTTGCGCATCAATGTCCTAAGTCAGGCCTTGGTCAAGGAAGCAATGCGCCGAGGCAAAACCCAAGACCCAATGGAGGACAGCCACAAGGAAGCCGTGGGCAGTCCAATTTTGCTCGTGGCAACGTGAACCATGTCTCTACGGAGGATTCTCAACAAGATGATGACGTGGTCATTGGTATGTTTCTTGCCAACTCCAACCCCGCGACTATGTTATTTGACTCTGGAGCATCGCATTCATTCATTGCATTGAAGTATGTTGCCAAGTATAGTTTGCCTATCTCTCATATGAAGTTTACTCTATTGGTTAAGTCTCCTGGAGGAGAGATGAGGACAAATATAGTATGTCCAAAAATAAGCCTTAGAATAAGGGGGGTAGACTTCTCCGCCAACCTCATAGTTTTGGATTCTCAAGGATTGTATATTATACTTGGTATGGACTGGTTGAGGAAGCACAATGGAGTTATTGAGTGTGCCACGAAGACGGTGAAGTTGACCAATGAAGAAGGGATCACCATAGAATTTGAAGCATCTCAAACCGCACCAAAGCAATTGGAATTGAATCATATGGACGGTGCCACAATTGAGGAGATTCCAGTGGTGTGTGAATTTTTGGATGTTTTTCTGGATGAGTTGTCAGGTATGCCACCTGATTGGGACATTGAGTTTGTTATTGATTTAATACCTGGAACTGCACCTATAGCTAAGAGGCCGTATAGGATGCCTCCTATGGAATTAGCGGAGCTCAAGAAGCAAATTCAAGAGCAATTAGAGAAGGGTTTTATTCGCCCTAGCTCTTCACCTTGGGGAGCGCCCGTTCTATTTGTGGACAAGAAGGATGGATCCCAAAGGATGTGCGTGGATTATCGAGCTCTCAACGAGGTAACAATCAAGAACAAGTACACCTTGCCCCGTATAGTGGAGTTGTTTGATCAGATGAAAGGTGCCTGTGTGTTTTCCAAGATTGATTTAAGGTCAGGGTACTTTCAAATGAAGATTAGACCGTCGTACATACCCAAGACAACTTTTAGGACACGGTATGGATCTTATGAGTACACCGTGATGTCTTTTGGATTGACAAATGCGCCTGCCTACTTTATGTACCTCATGAATAAAGTCTTCATGGAGTACTTGGACAAGTTCATTGTGGTGTTTATTGATGATATTATGATCTACTCGAAGGATGAGAAGGAACATGAAGAACACTTGAAGCTTACATTGCAGAAGCTACGGGAACACCAATTGTATGCCAAGTTCAGTAAATGTCAATTCTAGTTACGGGAAGTTTCTTTCTTAGGCCACATTATTTCTGGAGCAGGAGTATCAGTTGACCCAGGGAAGGTGAGAGATGTGCTTAAGTGGGAACCGCCACAGAACGTCAAGGAAATAAGGAGTTTCCTTGGAATGGCTGGATATTACCGCCGATTCATCAAGGACTTTTCCAAGATAGCCAAGCCTATGATGGAGTTGCTAATGAAGGGAAAGGCATTCCAATGGACTGAAGCTTGTCAAAACAGTTTTGAGGAGTTGAAGAAGAGGTTGACAACAGCCCCAGTTTTGGTATTGCCGGATGTAAGCAAGAGTTTCGACATCTATTGTTATGCATCAAGACAAGGACTTGGATGTGTATTGATGCAAGAAGGTCAAGTGGTCGCCTATGCGTCCAGACAATTGAAGAAACATGAGCAGAATTACCTAACACATGATTTAGAACTTGCAGCCATGGTACATGCATTGAAGATTTGGAGACACTATATTCTTGGAGATAGGTGTGAAATTTATACGGATCACAAGAGTCTTAAGTATATTTTCACACAAACGGATCTTAACTTGAGGCAACGAAGATGGTTGGAGCTCATTAAGGATTATGATGTGGGGATCAACTATCATCCAGGAAAAGCCAATGTAGTGGCCGATGCTTTGAGTAGAAAAGGAGTAAGTCATCAACTCACGGTTCGAGAGTTACCATTCGAGTTATGTAAGGAGTTCGAACGGTTGAACCTCAGGTTTGTAAATGAGACGACGATGATGGAGTTAAACCCAACCTTGGAGCAAGAAATTCGAGAGGCCCAAACCGCAGATGAAGAGATCAAGGAAATCAAGGAAAGGACTGAGGAAGGGAGAGAATTCAGATTTGATGAGGACGAACATGGTACCTTATGGCTTTGAAAGAGAATCGTTGTGCCTAATGTAAAACATATTCGGGAGACAATATTAAAGGAGGCACATGACTCACCTTACTCAATTCATCCCAGTTGTACAAATATGTACAAGGACTTGAAGAGATGCTATTGGTGGGCCAGCATGAAAAAGGACATAGCCGAATATGTTGCATTGTGTGATGTGTACCAACGAGTTAAAGCAGAACACCAAAGGCCAGCTGGATTATTGCAGCCATTAAAGATTCTGGAGTGGAAGTGGGAAGAGATTGGTATGGACTTTATAGTTGGATTACCACGTACTCAGTCCGGGTATGACTCAATTTGGGTAATTGTGGATCGCTTAACCAAGTCGGCTCATTTTGTCCCTGTGAAGACCAAGTATACAACTGCACGATTGGCTGAAATATACATGGAGCATATTGTGTGTCGACACGGAGTACCGAAGAAGATAGTCTCGGATAGAGGTTCTCAATTTACCTCCAGATTTTGGCAAAAATTGCATGAAGCTTTGGGAACGAGGTTGAATTTTAGTTCAGCATATCATCCTCAAACGGATGGACAAACCGAGAGGACCAATCAGATTTTGGATGACATGTTAAGAGCTTGTGCTTTAAAGCATGCGAAAAGTTGGGACAAAAGCTTGCCATACGCGGAATTTTCATACAACAATAGTTACCAAGCAAGCTTGAAAATGTCACCATATGAAGCGCTTTATGGGAGGAAGTGTAGGACACCTTTATTCTAGAATGAGGCAGGAGAAACTCAAGTATTTGGTCCAGATGTGTTGCAAGAAGCCAAAAAGCAAGTCCAGATAATTCGTGAAAACTTGAGGGCTGCCCAATCAAGACAAAAAGGCTATGCAGATAATAGGAGAAGGAAATTAGCCTTTGAAATAGGAGATTTTGTTTACCTCAAGGTGTCACCTATGAGAGGTCATAAGAGGTTTAACATAAGAGGCAAGCTCGCACCTCGTTATATTGGACCATTCAAGATTTTGGACAAAAGAGGAGAAGTAGCATATAAGTTGGAGATGCTAGCTCATCTTTCAGACGTACATGATGTGTTTCATGTTTCCCAACTCAAGAAGTGTCTCAGAGTGCCAGAAGAACAAGTGCCGACGGACGAGTTAGGACTTCAGGAGGATTTGTCTTATGTCGAGCAACCTATCAAGATCTTGGACGTGAAGGAAAGGGTCACGAGAAATAAGAGGATCCGTTGGTGCAAAGTGCAATAGAAACACCATGCAGAAGCCGAAGCTACGTGGGAACGTGAAGAAGACTTGAAGGCAGAATTCCCTCATCTTTTCTCCACGCCGTCGAATCTCGAGGGCGAGATTCACTTTAAGGGGGTAGGTTTGTAACACCCTAAATTTTCGCATCATGCATTGCATACATGATCATGCATTAAACATTAGTAGGATAAAAGAAAGATAATAAAAGATAAAACATACATATATGGTGTAGCAAAAGAAGAAAAAAAATAATAATTATAGCCTAAAACTTGTAATAGGGAATAAGTATAAAAATAAAAATAAAAAATATATAAATATATATATATAATATATAATAACCATATATAAAAAATTAAATAAGATAAATAAAATAAATAAATTATAAATAATAATATAAGAATATAAAAAAAAGAAAAGAAAAAAAAGGGGACCAGCGCCGCCCGGCCGGCCAGGCCGCCCGACCGGCCCGCCAGCACGACCCCGGGCCCCACCCGCTCCAGCGCACGCCCGACCAACGCACGCGCGACCTCGCCCCGGGCCCCACCCCGCCACGCCTCCCACGCCCCGCGCGCCCACGCGCGCCGCCGACCGCGCCTGCCCCGCCGCCACGCAGCCCCCGCGCGACCGCGCGATACGCGCCGGGCCCCACCCCACCCAACCGCGCGCGATTCCCGCGCCCCGCCCGATCCCGCTGCCTCGCCCTCCCGCTCGCTCGCCCCGATTTCCGCGGTCCCGCTCCCATGGCCCCGCTCGCGCCACGCGACCGACGCGCGACGCCCCCGAGTCGGTTACGCCGCGCGATGCCCTAGCGCCGCACTCGTATGCCCTAGCCGCCGCTATAATAAGCCGTAGCCTCGTTTTTTCGGTACCAGAGGAAACCAGCCGCCCCCCCCCAAAAAGAACAGAGGAGAGGCTGCGCCGTCAGTACAGAGAGAAAGCAACAGGAGCTGTGCCGCAGGGAAGAAAAGGGAGAAAAAGGAAGGGAAAAAGAGGAGGGTGCCACCGTGTGCTGGAGATCGTCGTCGTCGTCGTGCCGTCGGAGGACCTTACGCATCTACTTCGTCTACGCGTTGCCTTCGTTCCGTGATCGTCAAGCCATCAGATCTACGGTAGGATTCGTTGTTCCGATGCGAATTTTAACGACGTATTAGATCTAATAGACGTAAATTGATTTTTGTTGCATCGTCTTATTATTTTCAGCAGCATTAATTCTCGCAAAACCCCCGTAAACTCGTATGAACACGTATGAACTAGTTGCATCTAATTAATAAACAACCGTAGTTAATTAATAATTGATCTTTGCATGCATGCATATCATCGCATGTTGATTAATGTGTGTGCATCACGTTGATTGTATATGTTTTCTTGTATGTGTGATCACGAGTAGAGGGAAGTGCTCAAGAGGTCGTGTACGAGGATTTTTAGAACCAAGACTTCGAAGCGCTTGAGCAACCCGATCCGCCGGAGCAAGGCAAGTGTCCTTGAAGCATATTGATCCTGTTTTTTTAAAATAAATGTTTTGTTTGCAAACTGCATGCTGTGTCAATTTGATGGGAATCCTATGGTAGGAAGTTTACTAGATTTGCTAAACCACCCTTGTCACCTGGAATTTATAGTAGAGAGTCGGGAAGGGTTTTTACCTTTTTGCTTCGCTTAACTAATTGGGATGGAAAACAACACTACACATTTAATTATGCATCAATGATATTCTGGTTAATGTGAACTGGTCAATACGATAGGTGATCTAAGCAAGCCTGGTATGTGGATGGGTTGGATGTTATGGTGGTTTGCTTGCTTTAGATCTAAGGACCGGTTCATGCGAGAATAAGCCAGGACTACAGTGCCACCACGTGGCCAAGTATGGGTGCGGCGTAGCTGATTAATTAGGGCTTTGCTAGTGCTGTTTGGACCATTGTGGATGCTCGGGGAAGGGGTAGTCGGATTGGGTTTGTTGATGATTGGTGGGACTACCCTGGGATCCGAATGGCTCAAGAGGGGGCCCTTGGTTGAAGATGTGCTCAGTTGGAGGCATCGCCACCGGTGAAACCTCAGTGGGGTCTGAATAGACTAGTAATCCCTTTGTAAAGGCTATTTCGTGATCTCTTGGCCACACACCAACGGAAGTGTGTAATATGACCGACGGGTCATGGGCATAAGGGATATTCTTAGTCGCCGAAAGGTGATGAAATCACGAACACGTGGGTAAAGAGGTACAAACTCTGCAGAGTTAATTAAAACTATCATGATAGCCGTGCTCCCGATTATGAGCACCTGGACAACTTCCATGATTAGAGGGAAATTGGAATTTGGGATGGTTATGGTATTGGAATGGTTATGGTTTGGTAATGGTTATGGATGGTTATGGATTTATTTCTGGTATTGAATATGGTTATTGGCAATAGTGAAATCTGGAATTATTGACGAGGATGGTGAATTATGGACTGGTATTATGATATTATTTATGATTATGATGGGTTTACTTTACATACATATAATATATTGCTTTTCAAATGTTTTACTGTACTTTTCAGCACTTTGCCATTATTATTGTCGTCATTTGAATCCGCCACATGTCATACTTTCCACACTTGCTGAGTACGACATGTACTCACTCTTGCAATCCCCCCCCCCAACAGTTGCAGGTCAGGATTGTGAGTTTAATGGTGATAATGCGGAGTTCTAGGCCGTGTCTACCGTCAGCTTTGCCTGTGGTGTTGCATGGAGATGCACTATCCCTTTTGCTTAGTTTGCTTAGTTGCTTAATTAGTTTATTTCCGCTGCATTAGTTGAACTTGTCATTAATATTCATTAGAGCTTGCATTCGAGGATAATATGGTTTGTGTAATAAAATTTGATAATTAATCTTGTTCTATGGTAATTTTCTATATATTCTTTTGTGATTGCACTCGTGTATGTGTGTTGAACATCCTGGGCACACATATACGTTAGCTTGGTTCATTTTTCAGAACCGGGCGTCACAATACAGAACATCCTAGGGGGTTTAATGTTAATCCTGTGAACTACAGGGGTCTAATTGAATTAATTGACCACTTTACAACAAAACCCTAATTATCAGTTAACCTAGGGTCATTTCTATAAATTTTGTGGACCTATTTGTAAATTTAAATAAAATGCATAGGGCCCTAACTGCAAAAGTTCCTTTTCCTTTTCTTTTTGGATTTATTTTTCTACTGCAAACCCTCATGGACCGTTCCTAGGCACCGGTTGACTGTGGGTGCGGTAGAGGTCTATGGTCCATTGTGGACCAGGGGGCATTTCCCAATGACCGATCTAATCCTGCCCGTGCAAAAGTGAAAGAGTGGTGTAGATCTAAAGGGCGACGTGGCCTACTCCCACCCTTTGGATCTAAAGAGAAGGGCCACAATTTAAAATGTCGAAGGTGTATCGCCGATCTAATCTCAGCCATAGCATGCGGATCCGATGATCGTGGGCCATCTTGGCCGGACCAGCCGTCGTCGGCGCTCAATATGGAGGCGCACCATGTGCGCCGCCACCCACCTCGCCGGAGCTACGACGTTTTAGGGTTCTTCTACGTTACACTCTAGTCTACCAGCATGAATCAGAAGAGGAGGATGTAGAGAACTCACCGAGGTTGGTCTCGCGGTCTTGGACGACTTGGGGAGGGGCTCGCGTCAGCGCATGGCGGCGGTGGCTCGACGGTTCCCATCGGGAGTGGCGTCGGGTGGATCATCCTTGCGTGATTCGCATCCGCATCACGTTCTAGGGAATTGCAACAGTGTAGGAGGGGTTAGTGCGAGAAATAGAACATGGAAGAGAATAGAAAACCAACAATGGCGGAAGTACTCACATAGAGCTTACTGGAGCTAGGGTTCAGGCGTCGCCCGCTCCGGAGAAGGCCGAGGAAGAGTGCACCACGACCCTGCGAATCGATAGGGTGGATTAGCGCGGTGGATGGTGGAAGAATGGGGAGAAATGGAGTGGAGGGGTGGTGCACCGAGAGGGATGGCAGCGAGGTTTGGCTCCTGCTTTTTGGGGCGATTCGCAATTGTGGGAGCAGAGGGGCGAGGGTGCGGGGATGGGGCGGCTTCTGATAGAGGGATCTTCGTGCGGGGCATGAAAGCCAGGAGGGAGAGGATTCGAGGGAAAAAGATCAAGAGGTTGTTGCATCACTTTTGATCGAGAGGAAGGAGTCACGAGAATGCGTGAGGGAGGGGAAGAAGGATGACAAGTGGGGTCTGCTGGTCATAGAAAGAAGAGGGGAGGAAGAAGAGGGTCTGTGCGGGTTGGGCCATGGGAAGTGGGCTGCGGGGTAAAGAAAGGCTCGGTTGGGCCGGGAGAAGAGAGATTGGGTCCAGGGGAAGAATGGGCAGTGGGTGTGATGGGCTTTTGACCTAACTGAGGTTGGCTAATGGAAAAGGCTTTCTAATTTCCTATCTCAATTTCTAATTCGAATTTTAAGTGTTTTGAAATTTTAAACTCAATTAAACACATTTCATTGCATCTAAAATTTAACTATCCCCTTTATATAAATTTGGGGTGTTACACCTAGCCGTCCCAGTTCAGCATGGCGGACGTCGTACCCAGTGGCCGCGGCGGTACCACTCCAGGACCCTGCTCAAGCGACGGAGAGGATTGAGAAGAAGAGGCCAAGGCAGACGCGATGCTGTTTCGGGGCACTGTGAGGGTGGCTGGGGATGCGGCGGACCAACCTGCTTCAGATAAGCTTGTAGCGGACATGCAAGGCCTTTGGCACAAGTTGACAAGATGCTTAGCAGTCCTTCTACCAGTACTTCTCCATGGCTCTGCTCTCTAAGGATTTATGACTATCTCTCGGCAGTTAGTGACCTTAATTTTGTCTGTGCTTGATGTCCTGTTGTAACTTCCATGTTCTAAGGGTGTGTTTGGTTGTACGAATCAGAACAGCTTCAGCCTAGAATCAGCTATTGTGCTGCAAAACGGACAAAAATGTGAAACCGATTCATCCTGGATCACCTGAAAAGCAATTTGGTAAATATAACAGCGAAGGAGAAACGGGTGAAAAGGAGTTTCACGGGATGTAACGGAACTGGGACTCGACCCTGGGCGGCAACTTAGTATTATTTACGGGAAAATGCCACCGTGTGCGGCTCTTCAACAGACACACGAACTCTCGGCCGAGATCGATCTCCTCTTCAACGCAGCTCTTCAACAACTTGCGACGCAAACTCCTCGCCGAGATCGATCTCTTCAATCCGCGGCCACACCTCCAATACCTACGGCGTGCTATCGAGTTTGCAGCGGAGGATCTCGCAGGGCGCCTCCAGCTGCACCCCGCGGATCGACGCGCGACGCGGGCGCCTCCAGCGCCGCCACGTGGACCAACGCGCGATGCGGGCGCCTCCAATGCTGGCCCGCGTATGACGACCGACGGAGGACGAACACCACCACTAGTCACGTCCAGAGGCCGACTGACGGTGGGACGAGGACAGACACCGTGAACTCCCCTCTGTGCTCGGACGCCTCCCTCCCATGAGGTCAAATGAGGAGCATGTTAAAATTGTTTGTGAACTCTTTGCTGAAGAAGTGAAATGTGGAAATCGATCAAACACCCATCTGAACAACATAGGGTACAAAAATGTTATTAATAAATATAAAGAATGAACTGGTATGCTATATACAAGAATGCAATTCAAGAACAAGTGGTCCAAATTGAAAGCAGATTATACTTGTTGGAAGACATTGTTGAAGCAAATAGGTCTAGGCTGGGATGAGCGAAAACAAACCACTGACATGCCTGAGAGTTGGTGGAAGAAAGCTAGGAAGGTGAACATATTGTTGTTACTTCGATCATTTATTTCATTGTGTTATCAAAATATGTCTATAATATTTTTTTCATGTTTATAGGATATACCTAGTTGTAGGAAGTTCAAAAGCCAACGACTTCAAAATGTGGATAATTTGAGGATAATGTTTGAAGACATTAGAAACACTGGTGAGATCATTTTTGTGCAGCATGAGGTGTTATGCCTGAAAAAAGCCCAATGATCAATCTAGATGGTGTAGAGGATGGAAGTGAGGATGAAGCTTCTAGTAAAGAAGAAGAAGAAGTTGCTCCTCCTTCCAAAAGGAAAGGCAAGAGGTCTGCTGCTCCTGTTATTGAAAATGTTAAAGGCATGAGACCTAGGACAAGTGGAGGGCTGTGGATGCAAGAACAAGATAGTAAAATTGTTGCTTTGCATGAGAAATCAACATCTTCAGTAGAGGCCATAGCAGCCAGGAAGGATGATAACGGGTCATCCATTAAAGATGTTATGGACATTGTGAAGGACTGTGGGGCTGCTCCAGGGACGAAGGAGAATTTTATTGCTGCTGAACTTTTTACAAAGAAGGCAGAAAGGAAGATGTTTATGACATTGGAGGAACCAATACAACGCTTTTAGTGGCTCACTACGAAGAAGGCAAAAAGGGATATGTTTATGACATTGGAGGATCCAATACAACGCTTTTAGTGGCTCACTACGAAGTATATTTTCAAATATGGTCAATACATTGTGTGGGACTCTATTTTTTTTATCTATGTGTGACAATGAACCTGTCAGTACCCTGCGCACCGGGTACCCCACAATACCGCAAGAAAGTGCAAGGAAGTTCCACCTGTCAAAGTTGAAGACCTCTGTAGGCCCCACATGTTACACTGCACTGGACCTGCCTCTTTCATATGGGTAGCTCCAGCACTACCACGTGTAATATAAGACCGGAGCTAAACTCCCTAAATAGGGAAGCTCTGTGCTTGACACGTGGCCAGTAACCCCGGACCTAACCCCCAATAAAGGATAGTGTTGACGGCTGTTATATACCAATTTCAGCCATCAATATAACTCAATTATGTGAAGGATTGATCATTTCTTGCACACATCACCTTTCTACTTGACCTGTTTCCACTTGTACTTGGAGAAATATGTGTATGCAGATATTTATACAGGAATTAAGGAAAAGTATGGGGAGCAATCCTATAAAATATCATCCCAGCCAATCAGGCAACGACACGTGGTGCCACATGGATCAAATGGCCCACAAACAGAAGTATCCGAGGCCATCCAATGGTGTAGCACAAATATCAGTCAATGGGACCCACTTGGCAGCCATCTGGAGGAAGTTCGGGACGTTTGGAGCCCTAACCAGGTCGGCCGAACCAGGGGGTCGGCCAACCTGGTCCTGGCGCCAAACGCGGTCAACTTCCATGTGTTGGCTCCTCCCGGCTCCCTGGAGTCAATGACGACCGATTCACGCGCTTTTGGTGGCGGGAACCGACCTCAACACTAGTATAAATAGAAACCCATACCCCTCACTTCAACACAGACCACTTGGGCATCATTCTATTGTATACACTATCTTCCATAGTCCTTAGAGGAGTTAGGATGTAGAGAGGAGAGCCTCTAGTCCCAAGTCTAAATTGGGAAAGGAGTAGAAGGAGTCTCTCTTCCCAATTCCACATTAGGAAAGGTATGTCTCATGTATTCCTTCTTGTATTTGTGACTTTGTGCTCAATAAAGATATTATCTTTAGTCTTCTTTTATATGTATACTTGGACAAAGCGTTTCTTGTTTGATTGTGGAGTCCATATAAGTGGAAGGTATAGTCTTTATGATTGTACTCTCATGATCACATCTTATGGTCATAAACACTATAGACCCCCACTATAATCTATGCAGTTGTGATATGATTATGTTAATATGAATAACTATGCGATGCAATCAACATTGGTTCAATGATGATTTAGTTCATTGCTTTAGGATGGCTTGTGATACAGCTCTTAAGGTATTTTCTTAGTATGCTAGCATGGTGCTAGGGTATTTAAGTAGCATTGGATGTCTCGTAGACCCACGGATTGAAGAGGTCGGCAGTAGGTGGTGACAGCCCTATCTGTTCTTTGTAATCCTCCACGTTCGGCTATGCCAGAGGCTCTTGGCGGGAGTCGCCCTAGTATTGCTAGGGGTAAACCCGTGCCCGATGTGTTGAATAGCATTGCATAGGAATTCATCATTGACATGACCATTAGTATCTACCTTAGGCTATGTATATGTATTAGAAGCATTGTAGGAGCAACTCTCTAACTCTTAATCCAACTCCCTCTAGGACCCATTTACCCTTTAGAATAGATTGCCTAGGTGTGTGTCACAGTACCCCTATTATCAACTTACCCCCTGTCCAGATAATTGATTAGTATCCCATAGCTTGACCATAAGAGTAGTATATACTTTACTCCATTGCCTTCCTTTTGGATAAATACGATACCCTTGGGAATACTCATGGGTGAAATGCTACAACGGTATCTTCCGTGCGCTTGCGGATCTCATCTCTCTACCGGAGATGATCTGTGGTGTTAAGAAATACCAACAAGCATTTCTGGCGCCGTTGCCAGGGATGATTTGTTAGTATATCTCAGGAGCCGTCAACAAGCATTTCTGGCGCCGTTGCCGGGGAAGGCAAAGAAAGTGAAGGATAGCTATCACTTGGATTAAGCTATAGGTACTAATAGTTATTAGACAGGATTACCCTTGTTTGTTTTCTCCTTTGTGTGAAAATAGGGTAGTGTTGTCCAACCCATTGTATGGGATGGCCAACAAGGACGCAAGTGCTAAACTGCAAGATGATTCAAGGCGTACCTCAACAAATGTCCGCTAGGCAACACCATTGCCTTTTGTGGGAGAATTTCAGCTTTCAGTAGGAGCCAAAGTCATCCATACCCAAGCTTGGGGAAGGCTGCAAGAAGTTCTTCTTGGTTTGCCTCCACCATGGGGTGGATAGTTGGCTCTTCATCCAACACTCGTGTCATGGGTTGGCTCCACCAATCCATGACCACATTCATGCTGGAGCTGAAGGAGTCGTATTCTCATTCATCATGGATGAGAAGAAGGTCTCCGCCCAAGGGGTGGATTGAAGAATGCTTGAGTTCCCATAGCGTGTCATGCACACCACTTCACAAGGTGGATATGCTAGTTATGGAACTACACCTCCCATTGAAGTGTCATGAATATCCAAGTCGTTGGAGATTTGTTTGGATAATCCAAGTCAGGGATATTCACATGATTTGTGAAAATCCATGTCATCATGGGACGCATGGGAATTATTTCCCTAAGACCCATGAGGACCTTTTCAAACAACAGCTCTAATGGCTACCCTTCACAAGGAGGTCAAGGGTGGAATTAACATCACCTTGTATTCAAGGAGGCTATGGCTTTCCAAGGGATTTAAGTTCAACTAGCCTACCTTGAAGTATCTTGGCCAAGTAGAAATCAAGACAACATTCACATGAAGATCTTGGCCAAGGACAAGAACTTAAGGAGCATTCAAAGTCCAAGATATCCCACATCACTTGTTGGGATTCCCACACTTCGACCAAACCCATTCAACCTAGGGCAAGTGACACTGTGGATGAAGCGTTTCTTGTTTGATTGTGGAGTCCACATGTCATCATGCCCAAGGAAGCCTTTGATCCATGATCAAGGTATGGGTTGATTCAATGGAATATCAATATGGTCAGAATGGCACCACTAAGAAGGACAAAGCCTCACCATGCTCATGAAGGAATACATTCAAGAGGGAGAACCCGTCGCTACAACAACATGTCTGTATCAATACAACGGGGAGAGGCTAGGTCCACCATGTGGCCCACATGTCCGAATGACAGTCAAATGAGTTTGGCATGTCAAAACAGAAGAAATCGTCCACATCTTCAACTCCAGGATTGGACAACAAATCATCACGCTGAACAGAACGGAGGTAAGTCCTACTCATAGGACTTCAAAAATTCGGTGAGTCCTCGCCAATAGGTTAATTGGTAGATATCATTCATCGAACTTCAAAAATTTGGTGAGTTCTTTCCAATAGGTTAATTGGTTTATCTCATATTTGTTTTCCAAATTGCATCAACCCTTGCATTTGCATGTTTGAAATTCCACACTTGCATGTTGGAATGTAAAATTTCCAACCATCATAAAACTAAAAATTTGAATTAGGGGAGAAATTTAATTGGATATGAACTACGTGCATGACCACTTGAATTTATCTTTCTAGTTCAAACCAAAAATATTTGCTTTGACCCTCATTGCATTTACAAGTTATTTCAAGCTGGGCAAGACAATTTGAAAATTGGGTTCAATTTGCTTTTGGCTAAAGTAACCCGTTTTCGAGTTGTTTTGTGTGTTCTTGATTAAAGTGCAGCTAGGTCAAAATTTTGAAGAGGTGGTATGGCAAGAAAGTGGAAGGTTTCATCAAGCTCAAGTCACCATTGGGAGGATTTGAGAACACTTCTCTCCTTCAAACTCATTTTGAGTTTGAGGAAGAGAAATGTTCAAGATGATGACCCAATGGAGGAGCCAGAACCAAATCCATTGCCAAATCCAATCTCAACTTGGCATTTGACATCAACCATCAAGCCTACGCCGAAAATCAAGGTTGTGAGTTTCTCACACAAAGACCTTCGTCACCAACTGCTCTTCAAATGAGGTATGAGTTTAGAATTTTTCATTGTTTGGTTTGCCATAGAATTGAATGTATTTGCCTGCATTTGTGAGGAAGGTTGACACTTCCTCATCATTTAATTCTCATGCATCCTCACAAGAGTAAGTGTGGGTATTGACTTTTGGATCTCCAAAAGGAAATCCCACCTTACATGGAAAAATCTAAAACAAGTACCTAGAATCCTTTAAGCATTGTTTTGTAGACTTAGTCATTTTTTTCTAGGTTTAGAAAATAAAACTTTTGGGCATGACTTAATTGGTGAATTGGCATATAGAAACTTGGGCATAGTGACAGCCATAATTTTTAATTGAGCTTCATGCATAGATGGTGTCACTAGATTTCAAACTCCTAGGAATAAGTGATATCCTTGCTCTAAAATTGAATTGTATTTTTTGGAGGAGTCACTAAATTTTAAATTCCTAGTGAAGTTCAGGAGGATAAAATTGAGAATCTTGTTTGTCATGGTCTAAATGATAAAATTTGCTCTTGAAAGCTAAGATGGTTAGAAACTTTAAAATATGTAGGGATCCATATAGTATACTTCTATAACATGCATTGCTATGAGTAGGAGCTTTAGAAAATATGCAACATGAATTATCCATAAAAGCTCCACTCTTATCAATGAATAACACATTGATCATGGATACACTTGACATTGGACCAATGCATCTTTGATTTTGTTCTTCCCCGTATGTACAATTGAAAGTTTGGTTACCTAACCCGAACATTCATTTGTACAAGTATCGGGAGCTAACCATCTCTCTCTATTCAAGATAGGAAGTTTGCAGAAGTAATATTACTATGCAGGCATTCAAGAAGCTGATTGTTGGGATCCCTAGAGGATCCCATTTCAACATCTCTTGGACAAAGAGTAGATGAGGATGGTTGCTACCTATCGGAAATTATGCCGAAGGTCAATCATAACTATACGAGGCTAGAGATTTGAAATGGGAACCCTCCATGAGCAACCAATGGGCTGCCATGAATGGGTGAGAGCATTATGCTCTCAACTATTCTAAGCACTCATTGAAGCTCAAGGGATTTGCCACGATCATTGGGTGCAGGTTGTTCCTATGTGGCTAGAAGCCAAGAAATGACAAATTACACCCAACACATGGAGACCCTGATGTGCGGACGATCAACATGGAAAACACTCTATTCAACCACACTCATGGTGTCCATGGGAGGCAACACAACAATCAACACTCAACTCTCCATTGTCAAAGCCACACTGCAACAAGGATAGGCCAACTCATGGCCTACCTCCGTCGTTAGGGTTTCAACCCCTATCACAGACCTTGATCATGAATAAGCTTGGGGGAGGACCCTCACTTGAGGTAACTTGTATCACACCCACTGCATTTTTATTTCAAATCATCCATTGCATATTTACTTTCCATTCATCCACCATCCACTATGCATCTAAAAAAAACAAGAACTTAGATTTTCTTTGCTTATCAAATAAAGATGTGTGGTAAGAATGATTTAGAATTCACATAGATGAAATGAGGAATAGTTGCTTTGTTTTATTTTTCCTAAGTCCCTAGTTTACAACTTGCTACTCTCCGAATATTGCTTAAATTGGCTAAAATTAACTTTGCCTTGATTTAGAAATTGTGGGTAGCAAAAGCTTAATCTACTTCTAGGTTGTTGGGAGATTTGAATTAGTAATAGGGCTGCTATTCCTATTTTGAAAGCGAGAACCCATCATTTGCATGTTTGAAATTCCACACTTGCATGTTGGAAAGTAAAATTTCCAACCATCATAAAACTAAAAATTTGAATTAGGGGAGAAATTTAATTGGATATGAACTACGTGCATGACCACTTGAATTTATCTTCCTAGTTCAAACCAAAAATATTTGCTTTGACCCTCATTGCATTTACAAGTTATTTCAAGCTGGGCAAGACAATTTGAAAATTGGGTTCAATTTGCTTTTGGCTAACGTAACCCGTTTTCGAGTTGTTTTGTGTGTTCTTGATTAAAGTGCAGCTAGGTCAAAATTTTGAAGAGGTGGTATGGCAAGAAAGTGGAAGGTTTCATCAAGCTCAAGTCACCATTGGGAGGATTTGAGAACACTTCTCTCCTTCAAACTCATTTTGAGTTTGAGGAAGAGAAATGTTCAAGATGATGACCCAATGGAGGAGCCAGAACCAAATCCATTGCCAAATCCAATCTCAACTTGGCATTTGACATCAACCATCAAGCCTACGCCGAAAATCAAGGTTGTGAGTTTCTCACACAAAGACCTTCATCACCAACTGCTCTTCAAATGAGGTATGAGTTTAGAATTTTTCATTGTTTGGTTTGCCATAGAATTGAATGTATTTGCCTGCATTTGTGAGGAAGGTTGACACTTCCTCATCATTTAATTCTCATGCATCCTCACAAGAGTAAGTGTGGGTATTGACTTTTGGATCTCCAAAAGGAAATCCCACCTTACATGGAAAAATCTAAAACAAGTACCTAGAATCCTTTAAGCATTGTTTTGTAGACTTAGTCATTTTTTTCTAGGTTTAGAAAATAAAACTTTTGGGCATGACTTAATTGGTGAATTGGCATATAGAAACTTGGGCATAGTGACAGCCATAATTTTTAATTGAGCTTCATGCATAGATGGTGTCACTAGATTTCAAACTCCTAGGAATAAGTGATATCCTTGCTCTAAAATTGAATTGTATTTTTTGGAGGAGTCACTAAATTTTAAATTCCTAGTGAAGTTCAGGAGGATAAAATTGAGAATCTTGTTTGTCATGGTCTAAATGATAAAATTTGCTCTTGAAAGCTAAGATGGTTAGAAACTTTAAAATATGTAGGGATCCATATAGTATACTTCTATAACATGCATTGCTATGAGTAGGAGCTTTAGAAAATATGCAACATGAATTATCCATAAAGCTCCACTCTTATCAATGAATAACACATTGATCATGGATACACTTGACATTGGACCAATGCATCTTTGATTTTGTTCTTCCCCGTATGTACAATTGAAAGTTTGGTTACCTAACCCGAACATTCATTTGTACAAGTATCGGGAGCTAACCATCTCTCTCTATTCAAGATAGGAAGTTTGCAGAAGTAATATTACTATGCAGGCATTCAAGAAGCTGATTGTTGGGATCCCTAGAGGATCCCATTTCAACATCTCTTGGACAAAGAGTAAATGAGGATGGTTGCTACCTATCGGAAATTATGCCGAAGGTCAATCATAACTATACGAGGCTAGAGATTTGAAATGGGAACCCTCCATGAGCAACCAATGGGCTGCCATGAATGGGTGAGAGCATTATGCTCTCAACTATTCTAAGCACTCATTGAAGCTCAAGGGATTTGCCACGATCATTGGGTGCAGGTTGTTCCTATGTGGCTAGAAGCCAAGAAATGACAAATTACACCCAACACATGGAGACCCTGATGTGCGGACGATCAACATGGAAAACACTCTATTCAACCACACTCATGGTGTCCATGGGAGGCAACACAACAATCAACACTCAACTCTCCATTGTCAAAGCCACACTGCAACAAGGATAGGCCAACTCATGGCCTACCTCCGTCGTTAGGGTTTCAACCCCTATCACAGACCTTGATCATGAATAAGCTTGGGGGAGGACCCTCACTTGAGGTAACTTGTATCACACCCACTGCATTTTTATTTCAAATCATCCATTGCATATTTACTTTCCATTCATCCACCATCCACTATGCATCTAAAAAAAACAAGAACTTAGATTTTCTTTGCTTATCAAATAAAGATGTGTGGTAAGAATGATTTAGAATTCACATAGATGAAATGAGGAATAGTTGCTTTGTTTTATTTTTCCTAAGTCCCTATTTTACAACTTGCTACTCTCCGAATATTGCTTAAATTGGCTAAAATTAACTTTGCCTTGATTTAGAAATTGTGGGTAGCAAAAGCTTAATCTACTTCTAGGTTGTTGGGAGATTTGAATTAGTAATAGGGCTGCTATTCCTATTTTGAAAGCGAAACTTGGTTTTCCGGAGAAATTCTATCAAGATTTAAGTTTCCCTCATTTGATTGGAAATACCTACCAAAGCCATATGATGGTCATACATAGACGAAACCTTATGCATATGCTATTTACTTTCACATTGAGCCTAGTCAAACTAGTATAGACCTATGTGAGAAATCATTCAATTCTTTTTGAATTCAAGACTTCACTTGCACATGCTATACTTCTACACTAGAAGGAAGCAAAATTCCATCATATCCACCATTACACAATAAAAAGAGAAACTCCATGCTATTCATAGTTAGCGCTCTTTTCAAGTTATTGCATAAAAAGGAGTAGAAGACATGGCTACAAGAAAAAGAAAAAGAAAATGCATGCTTATATCATAAGCATGAAAAAAAAGAAGAAGAAATAATATGCTTACTCCATAAGCATAAAAAAAGGTAGCCATGTTTCATCCTTGCAATAAAGAGAGTCCACATCAAAAGGAGTCATCTCAATGTTTCCACATCCACCTCCATTCCATCACACATGCACAAGTCTTGATTCAAAAGTTTGAATTGATTTCTCCTAAGGCTTGCTCTTTTGACTTAGCAATGTTATGTGTTGCAAATATGCCTACTTACTTTCCCTACCAAGCTCCACATAGAAGCCATATTCAAAGAGTAGGAATAGTATAGGCATAATGCCTTGGTGAGGACATATTTCCACTATACACAAAGGAGTGATTGAGAGAAACAATTGAGGTACTTATACCTAATTTGAATCTCTCCGGAATTTAAGTGGAACTTGATATCTAGGCTATGCTTGCTCCATTTGTTGTTCTATCTTTCAATTACCCATGAATAGGAGAAGGCATAACTCCCATAATGACTTAAGAAGGGTGAAGTACCATAGCCACTTTTTGCAATACTAGGTAGAGTATTTTGTTGTGCACTTGGTACTTTCGAAAGGTAGAACATTGTAGCAACTCCTGATCATCAACCTAAAGTCTTGACTTTGCTCGGGACGAGCAAAGGATAAACTCGGGGGAGTTTGTTGACGGCTGTTATATACCAATTCCAGCCGTCAATATAACTCAATTATGTGAAGGATTGATCATTTCTTGCACACATCACCTTTATACTTGACCTATTTCCACTTGTACTTGGAGAAATATGTGTATGCAGATATTTATACAGGAATTGAGGAAAAGTATGGGGAGCAATCCTATAAAATATCATCCCAGCCAATCAGGCGACGACACGTGGCACCACATGGATCAAATGGCCCACAAACAGAAGTATCTGAGGCCATCCAATGGTGTAGCACCAGTATCTGTCAATGGGACCCACCTGGAGGAAGTACGGGACCTTTGGAGCCCTGACCAGGTCGGCTGAACCAGGGGGTTGGCCGACCTGGTCCTGGCGCCAAACGCGATCAACTTCCACGTGTTGGCTCCTCCCGGCTCCCTGGAGTCAATGACGATTTATTCGCGCGCTTTTGGTGGTGGGAACCGACCTCAAAACTAGTATAAATAGGACCCCATACCCCTCACTTCAACACACACCACTTGGGCATCATTCTATTGTATACACTATCTTCCATAGTCCTTAGAGGAGTTAGGATGTAGAGAGGAGGGCCTCTAGTCCCAAGTCCGAATTGGGAAAGGAGTAGAAGGAGTCTCTCTTCCCAATTCCACATTAGGAAAGGTATGTCTCATGTATTCCTTCTTGTATTTGTGACTTTGTGCTGAATAAAGATATTATCTTTAGTCTTCTTTTATACGTATACTTGGACAAAACGTTTCTTGTTTGATTATGGAGTTCATGTAAGTGGAAGGTATAGTCTTTATGATTGTACTCTCATGATCACATCTTATGGTCATAAACACTATAGACCCCCGCTATAGTCTATGTAGTTATGATATGATTATGTTAATATGAATAACTATGCTATGCAATCAACATTGGTTCAACGATCGATGGCTTGTGCTGCAGCTCTTAAGGTATTTGCTTAGTATGCTAGCATGGTGCTAGTGTATTTAAGTAGCGTTGGATGTCTCGTAGACCCACGGATTGAAGAGGTAGGC
Organism: Tuctoria greenei; assembly: GCA_036927565.1. Taxonomy (NCBI): domain Eukaryota; kingdom Viridiplantae; phylum Streptophyta; class Magnoliopsida; order Poales; family Poaceae; genus Tuctoria; species Tuctoria greenei. The sequence goes on along the minus strand of JAYESD010000004.1, from coordinate 105,128,782 downwards.
AGTACGTGGTGACAGTCCTATCTGTCCTTTGTAATCCTCCACGTTCGGCTATGCCACAGGCTCTTGGCGGGAGTCGCCCTAGTATTGCTAGGGGTAAGCTCGTGCCCGATGTGTTGAATAGCATTGCATAGGAATTCATCATTGACATGACCATTAGTATCTACCTTAGGCTATGTATATGTATTAGGAGCATTGTAGGAGCAACTCTTTAACTCTTAATCCAATCTCCCCCTAGGACCCATTTACCCTTTAGAATAGATTGCCTAGGTGTGTGTCACACTACCCCTATTATCAACTTACCCCCTGTCCAGATAATTGGTTAGTATCTCATAGCTTGACCATAAGAGTAGTATATACTTTACTCCGTTGCCTTCCTTTGGGATAAATACGATACCCTTGGGAATACTCATGGGTGAAATGCTACAACGGTATCTTCCGTGCGCTTGCGGATCTCATCTCTTTATCAGAGATGATCTGTGGTGTTAAGAAATACCAACAAGCATTTCTGGCACCGTTGACGGTGATGATTTGTTAGTATATCTTAGGAGCCATCAATAGATAGCTCTGGTGCCGACACGTGCGTAGCGACTCCAGACCTACCTCCTTGCGAGGGGAAGCTCCAAAGTTGCCACGTGTTGAGCCTCCGGACCTACGACACCAACGGGAATACTGACAGATCTCCAACGGCACGGACATTCAAGGGACAGTTATTGCTACAGTTACAACGCCTGATTATGTGCCATTAATATGACATTAATGATGCACGATGAGGAGACACTTAATACCGGTAACGACGCTATTAAGGCGCGCTACCATACTATTAGGGTGCTTAAACACACTTCAATTATGTATTAAGCAATAATAACCGCTGGGCCACATGTCGGGCCAAGCAATTGATGTAACAACCATTCCTTAGTCTATAAAAGGGTCTGAGCTGCGCAATACAGAGAACTAAGATCATATGCACACCAGCACAGTGAATACCTAATACAACAACACACACCCCGTGGAGTAGGGTATTACGCTCAGGCAGCCCGAACCACGTAAATCCACTGCATCATCATCTTTTCTAGAATCTTCGCGCGCCCAAACTGATTCAAGAACCTCTGCAGGCTACAGTTTGGTAGTACCGGGGGAAGTGTCGTCCGTACGCTTTGACATTTGGTGCGCCAGGTAGGGGCGCCCGAGATCTCAAGATGGTGAACTCCGTCACTGGATCGTCCAACGTCAACAACGTTGAGCAGCTCGTTGGAGGGAATCCCTCCAACATCCAATAGCCAGCAGTTGTCGTTGTCCCGGCAGGCGTCATGCCACCACCACCACCATATGTTCCGGCAAAAAATGCTGGGTAGCAAGATGGAGTACTTGCGTCGATCACGGCATCGATGAACAACAACCCTGAGCATGCGCTAATTGTTGCGCATACTCTACTCCAATGTCCACCACCTACAGGAGCACCCCAGGGTGCGATGGAGCAGTGGAGGACTGATGTTGAACATGTGGTTACAACTGCAGCCGATGGCATCAGCAATCAAGGCCCCCCCCCCTTCGGGGCAGGCACCTTCACAATGTCGGATCTTGTCAGGAAGACTTGGTCTGCAAGCTTCACAACACAGAAGATGTGTTGTGTCCCAAAAGGTGACTTCACTGCCCTCTGGGGCACGTTGCACCCACCCTACATCGAGGGTTTCAACGCACGACCTTCGATCGGAGCTCGACCACCGTTACCGCCAGTAGTACGACCGCGTCCACATCGAGCGTGCTCGCAAAAGGCGGGAGGCATGCGAAAACCCTACTCCTTCGGGGGTGGGGGCGGCTATTCAGCCTTAGCCATGCACCTACGCATGGTCCGCTAGCCGGAGAAGTTCCGGCCTCATCTTCTAGAGAAATTCGACGGGACTATCAACCCCACCGAATTCCTTCAAATCTACTCCACCGCCATTCTAGCGGCGGGTGGCAATGAGGTCGTGATGTACAACTATTTTCCGGTGGCTCTAACTGGGACTGCTAGGTCCTGGTTCATGAGTCTCTCGCCTGACTCCATCATCAGTTGGGCGGAGCTATGCCAACAGTTCACCACCAACTTCGGGAGTTCGTACACACGAGCAGGCACCGAACTGGACCTGTTTGCTATGAAGAAAACATCAGGAGAGTGGCTGCAGTCCTTCATGCAACAATTTTCTTAGGTACATAATACCATCCCTTCTATCTCGAGCGCTTCTGTTATCGCCGCATTCAGACAGGACGTCCGGGACAAGAAGATGCTGGAGAAGCTGGCGACAAAAGAAGTCACCAGTGTCACGAAGCTCTTCAGCCTGGCTAACAAGTGCGCCAGAGCTGTGGAGGGCCATGAGATGCACTCCAAACCAGCTCTGGAGGCCAATAAAAAATCCTCCAAGGCTGAAGTCACTACCTCCAGTAGTGGAAAGAAGAAGAAGAATACCAAAGGCAAGAAAAAGTCATCGGCCGACACACCTACTGCTGCGGCAGCCGCAACTCTGGGTGGCCGGGGGCCATGCCCTGAAAAACGACCTTGACCTTCGTCAGAAGACGACAGTTGTTCCAAGATGTGGTTTCCAATCCACAAGAGGAACAAGCACAGTCTAGAAGACTGCCAAGAGGTCCAGAACCTTCTAGAGCGCTACAACAAGCGCCGAGAAGAAGCTCCTTTCTGTCAGCGGGATGGAAAGCAAAAAGTTGATGAAGCTCCAGCTGAAATGGAGCTAGGCATCTAGGACCCCAAGAAGGTCCTAAAGGCTGTGTACAACACACTCGATGATGATTCTGGCGTCTCTGACAACGAGCGTCGGAAAACCCTCAACAACATTTATGGTGGGTCCTGGGACATCACCTCTCATCGTGTCCTCAAGACAACGTGGCGAGAAATGGCTGCCGTGTGAGACTTATGTGTGCAAAATACATTGGCTTGTACTGAATACATTGGCTTTGATGATATAAGTTCTAAAATTCTGCCAAAACACCCTTTTAGCAAGGTCCGACTCTAGGTCCGAGCTCCGGCAAGGTCCTACAATAGGTCCGACTTGTTTTATCAAGGTCCAACATGTTTTTGATAGCTCCAGCATGTCTTTGATATCTCTGGCATGTCTTTGTTAAGCCCCGATATGTTTTTGCTAGGTCTAACTTATATTGGTTAGCTCCGACATGTTTTTCTAGCTCTGGCGCTAGGTTGTACTAGCTTTGGTAAGCTCCAGCACTAGGTTGTACTAGCTTTGGTAAGCTCCGGTTAGCTTTGGCAAGATTCAGAGCTTGATCACAATGTTCCTGCTTTTACTGTGAAATGTTTCGAACTTGCTTTACAATGTTGGAAAGATTGCTTAGTGTTCATTTGCTAAGTTTTTGGTGTGTTTTGGTTGATATGGCTGATATCATTTTGCTATGTTTTGCAACATGCTTATGTGAGGTGCTCACGTAAGATGTTGTAGTTTCAGAACTAACGTGAGTCAAGTCGAGGACTTGTGCTCAAAAGTATTGGTTGTTTATTCATATGCAGGTGTTGCTTGAGTTTAAGACATAGCTGGTGACGGGATCCATTGAAGTAGTCCTAGGGAGAAGATGAGGTTCAACAACCAAGTTCGGGAGGAATTGTGGTTGAGTTGATCGGGAGGTCGCGCAACATTTATGAATCAGGAAGACTGCATATGAAGGTATATGCAAGGAGTGCATGGACGTGGCTACATGGTTCCGAGGCGTTATGAAGGAATGTGGACATAAAGAATTGGTCAGAAAGGTCCAACCGACTAGGTTATGGACTCAAGTTGCGGCTGAGTTGTGTTTGACTCAAATATGGAAAGATTTGAGTTGGTTATGATAGGATTTCATGTGGGTCACAAATATGAGTTGTTTTAGGAATGTGGGATACGTTCCTAAGATGTTTGGAAGTCTTAAGATTGCTTCTATCTGCATATAGAAGAGTCCTAAGCAGTTATGGAAAGTTTTGATTCGTGATTTGAGTAGGATTAGAGTCCTAGTAGAGATTGGGTTGGCCTAGGGGCTGGTTATATAAGCAAGGGAGACCAGAGCTCGTGGTAGACGACTTTGGGGCTGTTCCTCTTGTGTTCTATTGAATAAAATTCGTAGTTGAAAGGAAATTTTGTGCCTTGTTCGTCCGACTTGTTCCACACAAGTTTTTCTCGTCGAGTTTCTGCACAGCACTACCTTTCTTCGGTGGTTTTATCATAACTCGAGTTTTACAGATCCAATTGATGTTATTCTTTTTGGGTTATCTTCACAACTTTATCTATCATCTGTAAAAATTTCACGGTCATTGGATTTGTGGTTTTTGATCTACACGAGTTTCTTTGCAGCATTCCAGAACTGTTTTTCACGGGTAGGACAAATTGACCTTTGTTCGATCTTTCAATCGTAACTTGAGTTTCTCTCGACGGATTTCAGTGACTCTTGTTGTGTCGTATTTGTGAATTGATTCTCTCTGATATCTATCACTTTTGTCATGGTGAAACACGTTTAGATTAGTCTCACACACGATTTCTTTAACATATCATTTTTCTGCCAAAGGGGTTGGGATTTAATTGTTTCCGCTGCGTAAGATTTTTTAATCTACCATTCATGAAGCCACATCCACCGCCGGCTCAGGCGTCGGTACATCAGCCACCTCTGGCTCAGTAGACAGAGCTTCAACTATTTACGGCATAGGGTCTGGAACTTCAAGCACCACCGACTCAGTTGTCGGGGCATCAACGACCTCCGGCTCAGGGGCCAGAGCTTCTGGCACCACCGGTTCACCTGCCGGCTCTGCAACAACCTCTGGCAGAGGGACCGGAGCCTCGGTTACCTCTGGCTCCGATACCGGAGCTTCCACCATCTCTGCATCCTATGCCAGAGCTTCAGTTGCCGGTGTTGCCACTGCTGGAGCGTCTCCACGTATATCTCCCCCGTGGTCTGGCGCTACCATGGAAGTCGCTGGCGTTGATACGGGATCTAGATCCACGACAGCTGGCGCCGGAGCTGTCGTGACCTCATCCACCACTTGAGGGGGGTCAGAGCTGGAGCTTCTGCCCACATCGTTTTAGCCGCTACAACAGAGGCTAGAGCTTCAACCCTCGTCTTTGATGCCCTGCAGTCGAAGGATTGGAAAATTCAAAACATGGCAAAAATAAGAATAGCAAATCAAGGTGAAGAAGCAAAGCTTACCTTGGAAATCTACCACTCCAGTTGGCGTGGAACTTCTTCACCGGGCGCTCGAAGTTGGAGCCTGCTGTGGTTGGCATAGCGAAAGCTCCGGAATGTTGTCTGGAGCCTATCGCCGTCGTCGGCGTTGTCCCAGTCGAGGCCTTACTTGGCTGGGAAGGACTATCGGACCTTGAGCCCATAGCTGGCACTGGGACCGAAGTCGACTGTCTGGAGCTAGCGCCCCTTGAGGACGTCTGCACTGGAGGAGGTGTCGCCGCCGAAGATCTCCCTTGACAGGGAGAAGGAGCAGTTGTAGACGGAATAGACCTGATGGAGCTCCCATCAGCGTGCCTCTACTTCCTCTTCTGGCTGGAAGATTCGACTGGCTCCTTACCCTTGCCCTTGCTGACGTCATCAACCCTTTGGCTCGGGGTAGGAGCGAACACCCCCTCGAAAGCTCTGGAAATTACAACTGCTGGAGGTCCTACGCTTCTCCACTTCACCGAGGTCATCTAGCGCCGGCATCTTTCTCCAAAGCTCCCTGCTAAACTCTGGAATCATGTTCAGAGGTAGGAAAGCAGCCAGCGGAGTCAAGGCATCATCAGTGATGGACCCGTGCTGAAGATTCTTGAGATGGAGCTTCAAATCTTCGTCATCCAAGTTGGAGTTCAAACTGGTTTCAATTCGGTCGTCATCCATCACACTATTGAATGCCCATGCGAGCCTCTCCCTCCTCTTCAGCGGAGCCCACCTGTTTACCAAGAAATTTCCAAAGACCATCTGGGGGGTCACTCCACCCTCCACACATTCTTGAATTCTAGCAAGGATAGGCTTGAACGCATCCGACAGCTTCAGAACTACGTTCCAGGCATAGGTGTCGACGTTGGGGAGTCCCTGGGGTAGCTCCATCCTATCATGCTCCTCCACTGCGATGATGACCCAATCCTTCTTCCAGTCATCCCATTTGCCGGAGGGAAACGACTTCAAGTACTTGAAGGGGCAGTTCTTGCGCTTCACGAAGTAGTAGAAGCCAAGCAGCTTTGTCCTCTTGCCGGTGGTATGGACCGTGAAGAAGCTCCAGAACAACTCGATGCAGGGAGGCATGCCAACCCACATCTCGCAGAAGTGGACGAAAGTCGCCACCAGCAGAAGGAAGTGAGGGCCAAGATGATATAGCTGGAGGCCGTAGAAGTCCAGTAGCATCAAGATGAAACTTGAAAATGGTGGGATCAGTCCCACCATGGCGTACGCTAAGAAATACTGCCACGGCACTCCTTCTTGAAGGGGAGCTTGCCGACGCGAACCATGTTGTGGAAGGAGTCGCTGGACCACCCCATGAAGGTTCGGACCTTCATCAGATCATCCTTGCTCTTGATGCGGCTTTTGGGAAGACCTAACTCCATTGCGGCAAAGTGGAGCGAAAGAAGAGAATGCTAGGCAAAGGTTGGGAGGCTCTGAGCGCGAGTTCAATCGAAAGCGTAAAGAGTCCTCAAATCGTGCGAACTTTTCTTCTTAAGTAAGCCTCCGCGACGCTTGGATAGAAACTGCAACAAGAGCAAGACCACATTTCAAAAATCTACCCCGTCAATGATGAAGGGGCCCGGGGCCACCCCGACGAGAAAGTCGAGGTTATTACCCCAGGTGAATTGTGTCATGATGCACGGCGGGAAGCCCGAGGGCGGCATCCTTACAAGGCGCTCGGAACCAATACGGTTTTCGTATTAGGAACCAGCGACCTTCAATTTCGTGAGATCTGCCGCGCGGATATCACCTGCTGCATTCAAAGAAAGCCACGCGACGATGGTTCAACAGCAAACCATCACGCCAACAACACCTTTGAAGCCGTAGCAAGGGAATCGAAGATGGCCCCACCTCTGATAGAATAACTTAACCCAAAGGGTTTCTCCTGAAGGTGGGCCCGGGGGCCACTGTCGGTACCCTGTGTACCGGGTACCCCACGATACCGCAAGAAGTGCAAGGAAGTTCCACCTGTCAAAGTTGAAGACCTCCGTAGGCCCCACGTGTTACACTGCACTAGACCCGCCTCTTTCATATGGGTAGCTCCAGCACTACCACATGTAATATAAGACTGGAGCTAAACTCCCTACATAGGGAAGCTCTGTGCTTGACACGTGGCCAGTGACCCTGGACCTAACCCCCAGTAAAGGAGAGCTCCGGTGCCGACACGTGCGTAGCGACTCCGGACCTACCTCCCTACGAGGGGAAGCTCTGGAGTTGCCACGTGTTGAGCCTGCGAAGCTACGACACCAACAGGAATACTGACAGATCTCCAACAGCACGGACATTCAAGGGACAGTTACTGCTACAGTTACAAGGCCTAATTATGTATCATTAATACGATATTAATGATGCACGATCAGGAGACCCTTAATACTGGTAACGCCGCCATTAAGGCGCGTTATCACACTATTAGGGTGCTTAAACACACTTAAATTGTGTATTTAGCAATAATAATCGTCGGGGCCACATGTCGGGCCAGGCAATTGATGTAACAACCATTCTTTGGTCTATGAAAGGGATTGAACTGCACAATATAGAGAACCAAGCTCATACGCACGCAAGCACCAGTGAATCCCTAATACAACAACACACACCCCGTGGAGTAGGGTATTATGCTCAGGCGGCCCGGACCACGTAAATCCTCTGCATCATCATCTTGTCTAAAATCTCCGCGCGCCCAAACCGATTTAAGAACCTCCACGGGCTACAATTTGGTAGTACCGGGGGAAGTGTCGTTCGTACGCTTCGACAGAACCATTATTGTAATAACATGGTTACATTTATTTTTTTGGCACTGTTTCTTGGTGCAATTATAATGCTGTCATAATCATTATATTTCTTTGCTGTTCCGTGGTGCTGCTACAAACATGCTGTTATAACCATGTTGTTACAATAGCACGTTCTTTGGTTCTGTTAGAACCATGCTGTTATTTGCTGCAGTTATTCTTTAGTTATTCTGCTACTATTTACTACTGATATAATCAGATTTTTGTTATAATCAGTTTTTGTACGGCTGCTGTAATAATATTTTTAATTGCTGGTGTAATGTAATGCCCGGTTCCGGAAATGAACCAAGCTAACGCATATGTGTGCCCACCTGTAACGCCCAGTTCCGGAAATGAACCAAGCTAACGCATATGTGTGCCCAGGACGTTCATCACACATACGCGAGTGCAATTACAAAAGGATATACAGAAAATTACCACAGAACAAAATTAATTAACCAAATTTTATCACACAATCCATATTATCCTCGATTACAAACTCTAATAAATATTAATGACAAGTTCAACTAATGCAGCGGAAATACTCTAATTAAGCAAACTAAACAGCTAGGCAGCATAAGCGATAGGGTATAGCGCAGCTCCAAAAACACCACAGGCAAAGCTGACGGTGGATACGGCCTAGAACTCCGCATTATCACCATTAAACTCCCAATCCTAACCTGCAACTGTTGGGGGGGATTGCAAGAATGAGTACATGTCGTACTCGGCAAGTGTGGAAAGTATGACATGTGGCTGATTCAAATGACGACAATAATAATGGCTAAGTGCTGAAAAGTACATTAAAACATTTGGAAAGCAATATATTATATGTATGTGAAATAAACCCATCATAAACCATGTAACCATCATAATACCAGTCCATAATTTACCATTGCCAATAACCATAACCATAACCGAATCCTGTACCAATACCAAGTTCCTTCTAATCATGGAAGTTCTCCAGGTGCTCATAACCGGGGGCACGGCTATCATGATAGTTTTATTTGACTCTGCAGAGTTTGTACCTCTTTACCCACATGTTTGTGATTTCATCACCTTTCAATGACTATAGAATCTCAATTATGCTGTCTCACACTTCCTTAGGTGTGTGGCCAAGATATCACAAAATAGCCTTTACAAAGGGATTACTAGCCTATTTAGACCCCACTGAGGTTTCACCGGTGGCGATGTCTCCTACAGAGCACATCTTCAACCAAGGGCCCCCTCTTGAGCCATTCGGATCCCAGGGTAGTCCCGCCAATCGTCAACAAACCCAATCCGACTACCCCTTCCCCGAGCATCCATAATGGTCCAAATAGCACTGGCAAAGCCCTAATTAATCAGCTATGCCGCACCCATACTTGGCCTCGTGGTGGCACTATAGTCTTGGCTTATTCTCGCATGAACTGGTCCCTAGATCTAAAGCAAGCAAACCACCATGATATCCAACCCATCCACATACCAGGCTTAGATTGCCCATCCTTTTAACCAGTTCATTTTAATCATAATATCATAAATGCATAATTAAATGTGTAGAGTTGTTTTCCCATCCCAATTGACTAAGCGAAGCAAAAAAAAAGTAAAAAGCCCATCCCGACTCTCTACCATAATTCCAGGCGACAAGGGTGGTCAAACAACGCTAGTAAACTTCCTACCATAGGATTTCCCATCAAGTTGACACAAGCATGCAATTTTGCAAATAAAACATATATTTTCAAAAACAGGATCAATATGCTTCAAGGACACTTGCCTTGCTCTTGCGGTTGATTAGGGTCAAAGCCTTCAAACTGTTGGTGCTATAGATCCTCCACGGCACTCTCTAGCGCAAATCCGTCTAATCCACACAACAAAAATACAAGACAAGAAACACAATCAAAGAGTGCACAAATATTACTCAATATGACATGACATGCATGATTTATGCAAATGCAAGGTAGAACTTGTTAAAAGATTGCTTTTAATGATCACTAACTAGTTCTAATAGATTTTAACAAGTTTATACATGTTTGGATGTGATTAAATCAAACTTTAGAATTAATTCAACACAATTTATCCAGGGAAATCGGACTAGTCCGCTAGAGACCGGACAAGTCCGCACTCTGCAAGATCAGCAGATTAGAGTTTTCTAGATTGACGTAAATTTGGAGATTAGGGGTTGAATTCTCGTAAGGAAAAGAGAATAGAAGGTATACCAGGTGTTTAGGACTCCAATGAATCAAGAAACTTGGAGGTAACATTTGGATCTTGGTGATCTAGGCTTGATGATAAACCTTGAAGATGAATTGGTGATGAAGAACGAAACTTGGTGGAGATCTTGATCCTCTTATATTTCCTCCTCTTCTTCTTCTTGCTTGGGATCTTCTCCTCCCTCCTTGATGGCGGCTCTCCACGAACTAGGGTTTGGGTGGGTGGAAAAGTGGCAATTAGATGTCAATCCAAGGGGTGGGGTTATTTATATAGAGGTGGAGGCTAGGGTTAGATGGATTTCGAGTTTTGGGAGGAGTAGAGGCCGGTTTAGAGTCCCACATGGGCTCTAAAAGTGTTAGGCACGACGTCCCTAGGCCCACTTAATGTGAAACCCAAGAAACAAGTCATAAAACAAAAAATCAATTCGGAGTCACGAAATATCGTACAAGTCCGGAAAGGACCGGACTAGTCCGAAGTTGTCCAGAGAGAAAATCGGACAAGTCTGGCCTAAAATCGGACAAGTCCGATTTTAAACAGGGAGGAAATTGGACAAGTTCGCTGGGACACCGGACTAGTCCGGAAAAGTCCAAGGACTTAGCAAATTTTCAAGGATTCATGGAATATCGGACTAGTCCGCACAAAATCGGACAAGTCCGTTTTTAGTTATAGAGAAATCGGACTAGTCCTCAGTAAAATTGGACTAGTTCGCACTTTCCTGCATTTTAAGTGCGGTTTTGTTCCAAATCAATTTTAGATGCTCCAAATCAATTTTAAACTCGTTCCTCTTTATGTGGGTTAATGTTAAACATGTGTATGAGTGTATGTAGGGCATGATGCATGAAAATGAGGGTGTCACAAACCTACCCCCCCTTAAAATGAATCTCGCCCTCGAGATTCGACGCGGAAGAGAAGAGATAGAGAAATTCCTTCTTGAGATCATCCTCCAATTCTCACATTGCTTCTTTTTCGGTGTGGTGCTTCCATTAAACTTTACACAATCTAATAACCTTGTGACCCTCTCCTTAGTTTCCAAGATTTTGATCAGTTGTTCAACATAAGTCAAATCTTCCTCTAGTTCCAACTCTTCCATTGGCACTTGTTCTTCTGGTACTCTCAAGCACTTCTTGAGCTGGGAAACATGAAAGACATCATGGACATCCGAAAGATGAGTTGGCATCTCCAACTTATACGCTACTTCTTCTCTTTTGTCCAAAATCTTGAATGGTCCAATATAACGAGGTGCTAGCTTTCCTCTTATGTTAAACCTCTTATGACCTCTCATTGGTGACACCTTGAGGTAAACAAAATCTCCTATTTCAAAGGTTAATTTCGTTCTCCTATTGTCCGCATAGCCTTTTTGCCTTGATTGGGCAGCCCTCAAGTTTTCACGAATTATTCGGACTTGCTTTTCAGCTTCTTGCAATACATCCGGACCAAATACTTGAGTTTCTCCTGCCTCATTCCAGAACAAAGGTGTCCTACACTTTCTCCCATAAAGCGCTTCATATGGTGATATTTTCAAGCTTGCTTGGTAACTATTGTTGTATGAAAATTCTGCGTATGGCAAGCTTTTGTCCCAGCTTTTCCCATGCTTCAAAGCACAAGTTCTTAACATGTCTTCCAAAATCTGATTGGTCCTCTCGGTTTGTCCATCCGTTTGAGGATGATATGCTGAACTAAAATTCAACCTCGTTCCCAAGGCTTCATGCAATTTTTGCCAAAATCTGGAGGTAAATTGAGAACCTCTATCCGAGACTATCTTCTTAGGTACTCCGTGTCGACACACAATATGCTAGATGTATATTTTGGCCAATTGTGCAGCTATATATTTGGTCTTCACAGGGACAAAATGAGCTGACTTGGTTAAGCGATCCACAATTACCCAAACTGAGTCATACCCGGACTGAGTACGTGGTAACCCAACTATGAAGTCCATTCCAATTTCTTCCCACTTCCATTCCGGAATCTTCAATGGTTGCAATAATCCGGCTGGCCTTTGATGTTCTGCCTTGACTCATTGGCACACATCACACAATGCTACGTATTCAGCTATGTCCTTCTTCATGCTACCCCACCAATAGCGAGTCTTCAAGTCTTTGTACATCTTTGTACAACTAGGATGAATTGAGTAAGGTGAGTCAAGTGCCTCCTTTAATATTGTCTCCCGGATGCGCTTTACATTAGGCACAACGATTCTCTTTCCAAGCCATAAGGTACCATGTTCGTCTTCATCAAATCTGAATTCTCTCCCTTCTTCGGTCCTTTCCTTGATTTCCTTGACGTCTTCGTCTGCGGTTTGTGCCTCTCAAATTTGCTCCAAGGTTGGGTTTAACTCCATCATCTCCATCTCATTTACAAATCCGAGGTTCAACCTTTCAAACTCCTTACATAACTCGAATGGTAACTCTCGAACTGTGAGTTGGTGACTTACTCCCTTTCTACTCAAAGCATCGGCCACTACATTGGCCTTTCCCAGATGATAGTTGGTCCCTAAATCATAATCTTTGATGAGATCCAACCATCTTCGTTGCCTCAAGTTCAGATCCATTTGTGTGAAAATATACTTCAAACTCTTATGATCCATATAAATTTCACACCTATGTCCAAGGATATAGTGTCTCCGAATCTTCAACGCGTGTACCACGGCCGCGAGTTCCAAATCGTGCATGGGGTAATTCTGCTCATGTTTCTTCAATTGCCTTGATGCATATGCAACCACTTGACCTTCTTGCATGAGCACACATCCAAGTCCTTGCCTTGAATCGTCGCAATAAATATCAAAACTCTTGCTTACATCCGGCAATACCAAACTGGGGCTGTTGTCAACCTCTTCTTTAACTCCTCAAAACTGTTTTGACAAGATTCAGTCCATTGGAACACCTTTCCCTTCATTAGCAACTCCGTCATAGGCTTGGCTATCTTGGAAAAGTCCTTGATTAACCGACGGTAATATCCAGCCATCCCAAGAAAACTTCTTATTTCCTTGACATTTTGCGGGGGCTCCCACTTCAACACGTCTCTCACTTTTCCCTGGTCAACCGATACTCCTCCTGAAATTATATGACCCAAAAACGACACCTCTCTCAACCAAAACTGACACTTGTTGAGCTTGGCATACAATTGATGCTCTCTTAATTTCTGCAGCGTAAGCCTCAAGTGTTCCTTATGTTCCTTCTCATCCTTCGAGTAGATCATAATGTCATCAATAAACACCACAACAAACTTATCCAAGTTCTCCATGAAGACCTTATTCATGAGGTACATAAAGTAGGCAGGCACATTTGTCAATCCAAAAGACATCACGGTGTACTCATAGGATCCATACCGTGTCCTAAAAGCTGTCTTGGGTATGTCCGATGGTCTAATCTTCATTTGAAAGTATCCTGACCTCAAATCAATCTTAGAGAAGACACAAGCACCCTTCATCTGATCAAACAAGTCTTCTATGCGTGGCAAGGTATACTTGTTCTTGATTGTTACCTCGTTGAGAGCTCGGTAATCCACACACATCCTTTGGGATCCATCCTTCTTGTCCACAAATAGAACGGGAGCTCCCCAAGGCGAAGAGCTAGGGCGAATAAAACCCTTCTCTAGTTGCTCTAAAATTTTCTTGTTGAGCTCCGCTAATTCCAAAGGAGGCATCCTATACGACCTCTTAGCTGCAGTTATAGGTATTAAATCAATAAAAAACTCAATGTCTCGATCAGGTGGCATACCTGGCAACTCGTGCGGAAAAACATCCAAAAATTCACACACCATCGGAATCTCCTCAATTGCGGCACCATCCATATGATTCAGCTCCAATTGCTTTGGTGCGGTTTGAGATGCTTCAAATTCTACGGTGATCCCTTCCTCATTGGTCAACTTCACCATCTTCGTGGCACACTCAATAACTCTATTGTGCTTCCTCAACCAGTCCATACCAAGTATAATGTACAATCCTTGAGAATCCAAAACAATGAGGTTGGCGGAGAAGTCTACCCCCTTATTCTAAGGCTTACTTTTGGACATACTATATCTATCCTCATCTCTCCTCCAGGAGACTTAACCAATAGAGTAAACTTCATATGAGAGATAGGCAAACTATACTTGGCAACATACTTTGATGCAATGAATGAATGTGATGATCCAGAATCAAATAACATAGTCACGGGGTTGGAGTTGGCGAGAAACATACCAATGACCACATCATCACTTGTTGAGCATCCTTCGTAGAGACATGGGTCACGTTGGCACGAGCAAAATTATGTTGTCCATGGCCTCCTTGTTGCACTCCTCCATTGGGTCTTGGGTTTTGCCTCGGCGCATTGCTTCCTTGACCAAGGCCTGACTTAGGACATTGATGCGCAAAGTGTCCAGCTTCTCCACAAGTATAACACTTCTTAACTCCACCAGAATTATTGGGACGAGCTTGGTTTTGAACATTTGCAGCAGGAAAATTAGCATGAGGCACATAAGGCATTGGAGGCCTAGGTGCTTGCATAACAGGGAGCTGCTGCACAAATTGAGTTGGGCGTGGTGCATAACCAGGGTGTTGAGTAGGATTAGATGAGTTATAATAGGGCGCATTGGGTGGTGCAAGGCGAAGGCGCACATTACTTACTTGTTGCTGTCCTTGATATGGCGCCTTCCTCTTTTTGTCTTGCTCCATCTCACGGATCTTGTTCTCAACCACAATTGCTTTGTCCACAAGCTTCTGGAAATTTGCATAGTCACAATTGAGCAATTGCACTTGAATTTCATTGTTCAAGCCCCTCATGAACAAATATTGTTTCCGGCTGTCCCGACTAACATCCTCAGGTGCATATCTTGAGAGTTGAGTGAACTTGTTGAGATATTCACTCACGCTTGATCTTCCTTGCCTTAAATTCTCAAATTCTTGCCTCTTCAAAATCATAACACCCTCCGACACATAATGGGAACGGAAACTCTCCTTGAATTCCGCCCAGGTAATTCTCTCTTGGTTCTCATGAGCATTGCAATAAGAATCTCACCAATCCACAGCTGCTCCAACTGGTTGATGAGAAGCAAACAAGACCTTCTCCTGGTCACTGCATTGGACAATAGCTAGCTTCTTTTCTATAGACTTGAGCCAATCATCCGCATCCATAGGGTCAGCGGCTTGAGCAAAGGTTGGCGGCCTAGTCCTCATAAACTCTCCCAATCGGTTATGAGGAGGCGGGGGTGGCGGTGGAGGCATGTGGGACTGATTGTTGATATTGCCAGCCTGTAGCTATCCCATAGTTTGTATCATGGTCTGCATGAGCTGGTTTTGCATAGCCAATAGCTGCTCAATGTTGATAGCTCCCTGAGTAGATCCTTGTCCAATGTTGTTATGAGGCACTCCATTGTTCTCCTCCTCATCATTGCCATCCCTCTGGTTGCGAGTCCTCACCATCTGAAGAAAAGCAATAGGTAAGAATTAGAAAACGTCCCCAACTATATGCATCAAGGAATGTGAAACTAAACAACTAGCTACGCTAGCCTAGGTGGAAATGGCAATGCTAAAGCATCCCAAAATCCTCTATTAAGCACACAAGCAGACAATATATATAGCAACAGCACACCAAGCAAAAACACATCGATTCCTAAGTGCCCCTATGTGCTCTTAAGTGTCCATTCTATCTAGGCTGCATCCTACGGTCAACCTGTGGCTCTGATACCAACCTGTAACGCCCGGTTCCGGAAATGAACCAAGCTAACGCATATGTGTGCCCAGGACGTTCATCACACATACGCGAGTGCAATCACAAAAGGATATACAGAAAATTACCACAGAACAAAATTAATTAACCAAATTTTATCACACAACACTATTATCCTCGATTACAAACTCTAATAAATATTAATGACAAGTTCAACTAATGCATGGGAAATACTCTAATTAAGCAAACTAAACAGCTAGGCAGCATAAATGATAGGGTATAGCGCAGCTCCAAAAACACCACAGGCAAAACTGACGGTAGACACAGCCTAGAACTCTGCATTATCACCATTAAACTCCCAATCCTGACCTGCAACTGTTGGGGGGGGGATTGCAAGAGTGAGTACATGTCGTACTTAGCAAGTGTGGAAAGTATGACATGTGGCTGATTCAAATGACGACAATAATAATGGCTAAGTGCTGAAAAGTACATTAAAACATTTGGAAAGCAATATATTATATGTATGGGAAATCGGACTAGTCCGCTAGAGACCGAACAAGTCCGCACTCTGCGAGATTAGCAGATTAGGATTTTCTAGATCAACGTAAATTTGGAGATTAGGTGTTGAATTCTCGTAAGGAAAAGAGAATAGAAGGTATACCAAGTGTTTAGGACTCCAATGAATCAAGAAACTTGGAGGTAACACTTGGATCTTGGTGATCTAGGGTTGGTGATGAACCTTGAAGATGAATTGGTGATGAAGAACGAAACTTGGTGGAGATCTTGATCCTCTTTCGTTTCCTCCTCTTCTTCTTCTTGCTTGGGATCTTCTCCTCCCTCCTTGATGGCGGCTCTCCACGAACTAGGGTTTGGGTGGGTGGAAAAGTGGCAATTAGATGTCAATCCAAGGGGTGGGGTTGTTTATATAGAGGTGGAGGCTAGGGTTAGATGGATTTCGAGTTTTTGGAGGAGTAGAGGCCGGTTTAGAGTCCCACATGGGCTCTAAAAGAGTTAGGCACGACGTCCCTAGGCCCACTTAACGTGAAACCCAAGAAACAAGTTGTAAAACAAAAGATCAATTCGGAGTCACAAAATATCGGACAAGTCCCGAAAGGACCGGACTAGTCCGAAGTCGACCAGAGAGAAAACCGGACAAGTCTGGCCTAAGATCGGACATGTCCGACTTTAAACAGAGAGGAAATCGGACAAGTCCGCTGGGACACCGGACTAGTCCAGAAAAGTCCAAGGACTTAGCAAATTTTCAAGGATTCATGGAATATCGGACTAGTCCGCACAAAATCGGACAAGTCCGTTTTTAGTCAGAGAGAAATCGGACTAGTCCTCAGTAAAATCGGACTAGTCCGCACTTTCCTGCATTTTATGTGCGGTTTTGTTCCAAATCAATTTTAAATGCTCCAAACCAGTTTTAAACTCGTTCCTCTTTATGTGGGTTAATGTTAAACATGTATATGAGTGTATGTAGGGTATGATGCATGAAAATGAGGGTGTCACATGTAATCAGTTTTTTTTACGAGTGCTATAATACTATTTTCAATGTTGTTATAATCTTGTTTCTTTAATGTTTGTACAGACTATGTCCTCTGTTCAAAGTGATGGGAGTTCCTCCGAGGATGTGTTTCGGATGTACAAATTCTAAAAGACCATATTTATTCCAGAAGCATCTTTGATCCGACAGAAAGCATTATTTACGAATATTACATGACTTATTATGATAAGCATCCTCAAAGAACTTCTCAACTCAGTGGGTTTGCATGGGTGACGGAAACATTGAATACCCTTGGTGAAAGTCATAGAATATTAAAAATGAACGACACGCTCTTTATCCAACTACATGATCTTCTGGTAGATGACTGTGGTCTAAAAGCAACCATCCATATGAACTCATTGGAATCTCTTGCTATTTTCTTGTGTGTCCTTGGTCAAAATAGATCAAATACTTCAGTCCAAAGTACATTCAAGCACTCAGGTGAGACAATTAGTATAAAATTTGATAAGGTCTTACAATGCTTGATCAAAATGGCGAAGGATTATATTAGACGACAGGATCGCAATTTTAATACTGTGCATAAAAGGATCAAAGATGATCAATGGATGTGGCCACTTTTCAAATATTGTATTGGAATCATTGATGGCACACACATTGGTTGCATACCACCCGCACGAGATTATGTGAGATATATTGGAAGATCTGGTACTCCAACTCAAAATGGGCTTGCGGTGGTTGATTTTGATATGCGCTTCATATATGCATCTGTTGGGCAATCAAGCTCTATGCATGACACAAGTGTGTTGCTTCATGCTATTGACACTATAGGAATCCACCGACATAAGTTACTTACTTATGTCGGTTTTTCCTTAATTACGTTGGTTACTGTCCGACGAAGCAGTTTGGACTTATTAAGGTCACTTACATCAGCTGCCGACGTAAGTTAGTTACTTTCGTCAGTATCCCGTAACCGACGTAAGTAAGTTTCTCATTAATTTATGCACGATAGACGAAATAATGAGAGAGACAGTGAACAAGGTCCGTCGGGGTCTGCCATACACACGCGCGGGTGGTTTAGACGCATACTTTAAATTCACACTAAATGGACCACGACAGAACCTAACTGGCCCGTCGAGGTTGGGCGGCGACTTCCGTGCATCTCTCCTCCTTCTCCACGACATTGGCATGGCAACCATCAGTGGTGAGAAAGACAAAGGGGATGTAGTCGTTCACACCCTCCTGTTTCATTTTCATCACCGAGCGACCTCATGGATTCTGATGGCCTTCACTATGCATCTCCTTCCTTGGTGCCTTGCCCCCAGCCCTTGGGAAGTGGTTGACTGGGACTCGGAGCAGAGAACGGTGGAGGCAGGCAGGATTGACCTGACCACAAGGCCCAACTTATTCACTCACTTCACTTCATCATCTCCTCTCTTCTCTTCTCTTCTCTTCTCTTCTCTTCTCTTCTCTTCTCTTCTCTTCTCTTCTCTTCTCTTCTCTTCTCTTCTCTTCTCTTCTCTTCTCTTCTCTTCTCTTATCTTCTCTTCTCTTCTCTTCTCTTCTCTTCTCTTCTCTTCTCTTCTCTTCTCTTCTCTTCTCTTCTCTTCTCTTCTCTTCTCTTCTCTTCTCTTCTCTTCTCTTCTCTTCTCTTCTCTTCTCTTCTCTTCTCTTAAGGAGAGGTGGGGTGGCAGATCTCGGCTCGTCCCTCATGTCCATCGCCGACCGGAGACAGAGACGGAGAGAGAAAGAAAATGGCACAGGAGTTTGCGACCCATCACCCTTCTTGCTACTTGAAGCTGATCAGGGACCAAGACGCCCCCACTGAGGACATCTAACCAGCCAGTCCACGTCCCCAACTAACCAATCTCCAGCCCACATGTCCCACCTCTATTATCTTCCTCACACAACGCTACCATCACCTCCTCTCGCTCTCCTGGAGCCATCGGCCACCCCCGACGCCGCCCTCCTCATGGCGCCCCAGCTCGGTGCCCCAATCGCACCTCCCTCACGCCGGCCACCCCCGGCACCGCAGCACCCCGACGGCCGACGGCCCCTGTACTCATGCCCCAATAGCATATAGGCATAATTAAAGGAATTAAGCATAATCTACACTAAACCAATTAAGCATAATGTACACTAAGCAAATTAACCAGTTAAGCATAATTAAATAAACAATTAAGCAATTTAAGCATAATTTAAACAATTAAATTCAAATTCAAATTTGGTTGAAACTTCATACACTTGAATTGAGGGGGAGGGTGAGGGTGGGAGGGGGTGGGGGGAGGGTGAGGGTTGGGGGGCTCAGAGAGGGGGAGGGGGAAGGTGGGGGGCTCTGCAGGGAGGGTGAGGGTGGGGGCGCTCAGGGAGGGTGAGGGTGGGGGCAGGGGGGTGGGGGGCGCTTGGGGAGGGGAGTGTGTGTGTGGGGGGGGGGGGGGGGCTCCGGGAGGAGCAACTCAGCGTGGAGGGGGGAGGGAGGTGGAGAGGAGCCTTACCTAGCGAGCGGCGATGCTCTGGAGGTGGGGCGCAGCCGGGCGCGACGGTGCCTGTGGCGGCAGCGGGGAAAGAATAACGAAGCGGCGCGCGGGGAACTAAGGAAAAAAGAAGAGGCGCCTGGGTGTAGGTCAAATTCCACTACTTACGTCGGATAAATTAA
This sequence comes from Tuctoria greenei, assembly GCA_036927565.1. Classification (NCBI taxonomy): domain Eukaryota; kingdom Viridiplantae; phylum Streptophyta; class Magnoliopsida; order Poales; family Poaceae; genus Tuctoria; species Tuctoria greenei. The sequence continues at coordinate 105,108,853 of JAYESD010000004.1, read as the reverse complement.
ACTAATTACATCGGCCCAATAGACTTACGTCCGCCAAGCTCCAGGTCGATGTAAGTTAAGTGTAACTTCTGACGGCCTTCTTATTTATGTCAGCTGCGGGTCCTAGCTGATGTAAGTTTAGGTTTATTGCTGTCGGCCATGGAACTTACGTCGGCTGAGGTACGACAGCCGACGAAAGTAAGTTAACTTACATCGGTCTCTTTCGACCGATGTAATTTATACTACTTCCGTTGGCTGGCCGACAAAACTTATGCTGGCCGACGTAACTGTTCGCGTTTCCTGTAGTGTGAACATGATCGATCAGTATTTCCACATCCTCCACAAGGTACATATTTTTTCTTTGTTACATATTATCTTTTTTTCTAACGCTTCTATATAATTGTGTAAATAGGAAAATGTTATATGGTTGACACGGGGTATCCAAATAGATCGGATACTTGGCGCGCTACAAGGGACAGAGGTACCATGTTTCAGATTGGAGGAGGGGTGTCGCACCTACTGGGAAACAAGAAATTCAATTTTTTACACTCAAGTATTCGCAATGTTATTGAGTGTACTTTTGGTGTATGGAAGATGGAGAATTCTGTTGAAGATGCCAAGTTATCCAATTAGAAAGCAAAAGATGATAGTGGCCGCAACAATGAGTCTTCATAATTTCCTTCGAGAAAATCATGCATTAGATAAACATTTTCAGAGATGTGATCGAGATCCAGAGTATGTGCCTACAATACCTCATAGATATGCAAGACATCTACCACCATCAAATGCATCCGATGTCTCAACAACTTCCGCTAGTCACAGAAGTATGGATAGATTTTGGGATGAACTTACAGCTGCATTAATATAATCTAAATTGTAGATTTGTTTTTTGTATTTTTATTCATCCACATTCTTTGTAATGTCCCTAATACCATTGACTGTTGGGTTTAAAATTTTCTAACTGCAGCTGCTTACACACGTGTTCAATTTCCTTACCGTAAGAATGTGTTGAATCAATCACTACGCAAGTTCAATGATGCAACATGTTCATTCCGTTCCTTGCCATAAATACAACAAATACAGAAAGCAAGCAGGGGTAAATAGGGAGGGGTAAATATGTCAATTCAGCTCTTCTCACCTTCCAGTTGAAACTAAATTAAAAAACTAGCCAAACGATTTTCGAGTGATTCAGTTTCATGTTCTGAAACTGTTTCACGTTAAAACCGAAACTGTATCTGATTCCGATCGGCTGGAACCACACCAAATGCACTCTAAGTTATCGTGCTACTATTTTGATCTGGACTTTGGTTTGGAGCTCCTGGTTGGTCGTTATCGTGCTATTATTTTGATGCTTTATATGTTAGCGATGTTGCAGGTCCTTAATGCCACTGCAATCTGTACTAGCACATGTGGCTATGTTTGGAAACACGGGATTTTTGGTGTTGAAGAGCAATACTTTGGTATTTGAGATTACTATAGTATTTTTTACAAAATGTATTTGGCAACCAACTTAAAAACTATGTGTTTAAAACCACGATTTTGTCTATACTACGATATTTTTAGTGTATAGGAAACTTTGGTCTGAATCAAAGTTTTTCTATGCTTGCTTGCTCTTGAAGCTTTCTACTTTGCTCCCAAACAGTCCTATGTATTGTAAAACTGTGGTATTACAAAACTTTAGTACTGAAATACTTTGGTATTGTCATGCCATCTTAAAAGCTACGTGTGAGACGTATGTGTGTGTAAGGATCGAATGCCCAAGAGGGAGGGGGGTGAATTGGGCTCCTTTTCAAAAATTAAAGCAATAAAAACTTAACAACTAAAAGCCCAATTCCCTATGCAAACAACATATGCATTCAAGTGAATAATAAGTTTGCGGTATATGAAATGCATAAGTGTAACGGGAAAGGAAGAGTGTGCAAACTCCCGAGGAGACACGAGGACACGGTGATTTATCCCGTGGTTCGGCAAGATCATCAAGACCTTCCTACATCCACGTTGTGGCACCCATCAAAGGGTATAGCCACTCCCAAGTCACCGAGACCAGGGATCTTCACTAAAAGTCTCCGTTTGCCATCTCCGGCAAGGTGGAGCATAAGCCTTGTACAAGTTTGATCTTCTGGGCTTCCACAACCAACTTGGCAAGCTTCGGAAGGCTCTCTTCAATCATCAACTGTTACACGGTGAGTGCAATCACCAAGAGACACTCCCTTACAACTCCCACTATACTAGAGACTCCAATCACCAAGAATGGAAGCACACAAGCATCAACTCAAGCAAGTTCTAGCCTATCTCTTGGTGTACAAGTGGTGTAAATGATGTGGAAGTGGTAGCTCAATGTCTTGAATGCTTGGTAATGTGTAGGGTATCTCTGGGCATCAAGACTTGTCGAAATGACTGGTTGAAGGGGTATAAATAGCCAGCTTCCACGAGATAGCCGTTGGAAAAGTAGACTGACATCACTGTTCTGCAAACACCGGATGATCCGATGTTCTCCCTTCAGTTGTCATCAGTCGAATACAAATTAGCTGATGTCACTATGTCAGATATGACCGTTGATCGACCTATGTTGTATACATCTGTACATCGGATAATCCGGTCACACTTGATCTAGAATTGTCCAGAAATAATGCTTACTGGAATGATTGACCGATGTGTTATAATTGTACATCGGATGATCTGGTGTTACACTTGGTCCAGGGAAATTGCTTACTAGAATGATCGACTGATGTAACACTTGCTTCATCATCGGATAATCCGGTGTATACCCAAGTTTGAGGTCTTTTTCTGCTGTTGAGCCAACTCGACCGATGTAGTCTTTTCTGGATACATCGAATGATCTGGTGAGTTGATTTTGTCTGCTTCGAGTTGTTCTAAGTGATTCTTTTGGAATTTGTTCGAGTGACCTCTTAGACAGTGGTTTGAAATGTTCTTCAGATGATGACCAAGTCTCGAGTGCTGTCAATTTTGATGGAATAGTTTTGACATATGTGCTTTTTCTTTTAGTCTTCATAAAAATCGATTGACCTCGTAAAATAGTTTGTTGAGGGGTCTCCAATTGTATCCAATGAGCAGTAGATGATATACGTATAGAGTTCATTAAGTGTGATGAGTGATATGAGAGACCTTGCATCCACAAACTCATTAGTAATATCCAACGGTTGTCATTAATCACCGAAACCATACCTCATGGGGGCCTAGATGCTTTCAATCTCCCCATTTTTGGTGATTGATGACAACACCACGAGTAAAGCATAACAGTAATGATATTAAGAATGCGATACTCAAAAGGATATGCAACAAGTACAAGATCTAGCAAACGAAACTCGAAGGCTCAAAAGCGATCAATAACACATGAGAGAGTTAAGTGGCGCACGAATACTCAAAGATAGCAAAAGAGTAGAATAGAAAATCTCCCAAATTACAAAAGCTCCCAAAATAAATACTCCCCCTACAACTAGGACTCCCCCTAGGACTATGCCATCCCTCCCCCTGACTCTTCTCCCCCTTTGGCATCAAGACACCAAAAAGGGAAGCCGAGTGCCTAAGAATCCTGAGCGCTCGGGCGATGACGAACTGGTCGCCGTCGGGGGTGTCGTTGGACCTGCTGCCTGCTGCTACTGAGGCTGGAGTGGAGGAGACCAGTGCTGCAGGAGCTGCTGTCGGTGCAAAGGGTGCCAGCTGAGTCTGGACTGCTGGTAGCGGGGCACTGACAACTGAAACCGGAGTCTGCTGAAAGAGTGTCGAAGCCGGCAGGGGAGAGTGAATCGGTGCGCCTGGAGCAAGCAGTGGTGACATGCTGATCGTCGGTATCGGCGTGGTCGGCACTGGAGCTGAAACTGGTGCCAGGAAAGGCGGACCTAGAGCTAGACCCGGAGGCTGTGAGGGCAGGGCAATCCCATTCTGAGTGTAGAGGTTGGTGATCAACCCCAAGATGCCCATCATCGCCTGCTGCGTCTGCTGTTGCTGGTCAAGAGAATGCTGATTCATCTGGTCAATCAGTCTAGTGAGCCTGTCAGTATCCTCTCGCCTCTCGTGGGCTATCTGGCGCTGCATCTCCTACTGCTGCTGTTGGAGCTCCATAAGACGTGCAGCCTGCTCATCTCAGGCCTACTCAGCTGCAAGCCGATCCTATCGCTACTGCCCAACCATCTGCTGAAGTAGAGAGGTAAGCTCGGATGGCTGAGAGACCTGTGCCTCAGACACTAGAGGTGGGTAGGTGGTGGTGCAGTCGAGCCTCCAGCCTGTGCGTCGTGCTGCCTGGGTGAGGGAGGAGGCGGGAAGTACTCCTCGACACTGTCACTAGTGTCACTCTCGGACCAGATATGCTGTAGATCCCCTTCCTGAGCCTCAGCCTGTGCTAGGATCTCGTCTTCCTTCTCTAGGTCTGACCAGTCTTCCTCTGAAAGTCGAGCTCGGACCTAACACTCAACTGGGCAGCCAAGAAGGCGGTCTCCAGGAGCTGGAGCATGTAGTGTCCGAACCTAGTGACACTCTCATCGGTGAGACCGTCACGCACGACAGACCCCTCTGGAGCCAACAGGTAGAGTAGGTGACTGATCTAGTGGCCAAACACAAGCTGCCTCATCATCCCAACTCCATCGGTAATGACATCCTCCATCTCACAAATAAGGATATCCACGATGTTGAACTCCATCCCGTTCATGACATAGAACAGGAGGGTCTGCTGCAGACTGGTGAAGCCCTCAAGATATCCAGACGTGGGTAGAAGTGTGCGGCGCAAGGCAAGGTGCACAATACGCACAGCTGGAGTGAGTAGAGCAGGTACCCTCGGCTGGTCAGTTGAGAAGGGATGAGCAAATAGTGACTGAATCTCCTCAAAAGGTGGTGCCACACCTCCAGTGAGCGGCCTCCTCGGTGGGTCAGCCTATCCATAGACTAACTCGTGTAGGCAGGTGTCATGGAGATCCACGCCTAGTAGCTGTCCGAAGGTCTGACGAGTCATATGGTGATGCTGGCCCATGAACATGAAATCAATGGATCTGCGACCCTTTGAAACGTAGAGTGTGGCATAGAAAACTCGGACCCAGTCCTCCATGTAGGCACTCCATTGAAAAGACATCAGCTCCACTAGCCCTCTGTACCTCTCAAAGAAAGGGCGAATCTCAGTGCCGGCTGTAAGTGCGAGCTGATCCCAGTCAAGGAAGTTGTGCTGGAAAAGTTTATGGCCCCGATGTTTGTAAGTCTCATACAGCGACGCCTGTGTCAGGGTCCAGAAGCGGCTGTCCACAAGTGGCTCTCTGGGCTGCGGGAACCACTCCCCGAGTAGAATGCTCCATCGAAGCTTCCTGAGCTTCTTTGCCTTCATTTTCCTGTAGTCAGTCAGGCGGACACCCTCACCAACCCGGACATTGGTGTCCATCTCATAGACGGCTCTCTCGGCCTCTCTGTCCTCCCGAAGCTCAGCTGCAGAAGGTCTCTGTCTCGGGGCTGTAGCTGGATGACCTCCACGGGTCCTGACTGAGCGTCGGCGAACAAGCGGCACCTCAGGCTCCTCTGTCTCCTCTGGCTCCTCAGGCACATGTGGCTGCCTCTGTCGGACCTCCCAGATCCTCAGCGATCCTCTTCGGCCACGCTCTCGCTCCTCAGCGGCACGCGCGACCAAGAGAGATTTCTTCTCCTCTTTCGACAGCTTCTGCTTCTTAGCTACCAGCTCCTCAATAGCCTTTCCCTTTCCTTTCTTGTCACGGCCCATCTTGAGTGACGACGACGAAGATGAGATCGCGGGACAACGATGCCGGGCGCACGAGACGACGACACAAAGAACGACGCGGCCGGATGAACCCTAGCGGCAAAGAGGAATGCAGCGGCTGGGCGCGTGGAGTGGCAGGCGATGAGCGGTGGCGCAGGGTGGCGGCGGCGCTTAGGGCGGCGGCGGTGGTGAGGCGGCGGTGAAGAGTGGCGGCAGTGCTTGGGGCGGCAGCGCTGAGCAGAGGCGGCTCTGAGGGTGGCGGCGGCTCTGAGTGTGGTGGCGGCCGGAGTGTGGCGGCGGTCGGAGGCGGCGGCAGGGAAAGGGCACAGAGCGGCGGCGGCGGAGAGGAGGGCATGGAGCGGCGGCGGTGGAGGTTCGACGTCGGGGAGAGAGAAAATAAAAAACGGAGAGGCGCTAAATAGGTGGGGCCCGAACCCTAGTTTGATTTTTAACATCGGATGATCCGACGTCAGTTGAGAGGGTGCACCGGTCGAGTAGTACAGTAAGGGTACTCCAGAGACACCTTCGGCATCGGATGATCCAACGTGGAAACGATTAGCATCGGTTGAATTCGGCACAACTCCAGAAATGTGAACATCGGATGCTCCGATGTTTCTCAGAGTGAACTCATCGATTGATTTGACTTTCTGACTGAGCTGACCCTTGCACTAAAACACAAACTGATCCGATGATGCTTCTGCCCTAAGCATCGGATAATCCGATGACTACAAAACATCCCATATATGTCCTTTGACTTAAACAAACAAAGAGAAACACAAGTATTAGGACTTTTTGGCAACCCCTAACCCCTCAAAAGGACTTTAACGCTAGTTGCCAATAACTTGGCTTAGCCCTAAAGCAAATGGAACACCAGAAAAAACAAGGAAAAAAATCCAAATAAAATGTAAGGCCCATGCTTTGTGAGCTAAAGGATGAAGACTTCTATCTCTTTAAAGCATGTTCCTTTAGGCATTAACGCACCTAACACTTTGTTCTTTCCACATCATATGATTTGAGATATTGCATTTCAAACAAGTCTCTTTCTCATGAAGTGGGTTCCTCTTTGTGACAATCTACCATATGCAATGCCAAACAATTTTTAATGCAGGATATTAAACGTGAGTGCAAGTCTATATGGCAGGCATCATGCAAGACATAAATTAAATCTATCTAGCCAAATTTGAACCTTTCAAAGGCTTCTTCAGGGAGAGCCATTCTCCAAGTCTTGGGGATACCCAAAAGAACCGCCATCCCAAGCTAACCCTTGCTCGCCCCTATCCTTTGAAAGTTAGACAAGACCTATATGAGATGCATTCTTACATGACCATGACAACTTACATGACGTTCGATGCATCTAGCACATTTAATTCACTCCTTAGTCTAGAAAAATTTTTCTCATCAAGTGGTTTAGTGAATATATCCGCCAATTTTTCTTCGGACCTAACACCTTGCAAGGAGATGTCTCCCTTAGCTTCATGGTCCCGCAACAAATGATGGCGAATATCAATGTGCTTAGTGCAGGAGTGTTGGACGGGGTTTTTAGCAATCTTAACCGCACTTTCATTGTCACATGGAGAGGCACACAACCAAGTTTAACACCAAAGTCCAAAAGGGTTTGCTTCATATAAAGAATTTGGGCACAACATACACCAGCCGCTATGTATTCCGCTTCCGCAGTGGACAAAGCAACGAAGTTTTGCTTCTTGCTAGACCAAGATACTAGGGAACGCCCAAGCAAGTGGCACCCTCCGGAGGTACTCTTGCAATCCACACGACATCCGGCAAAGTCCGAATCCGAGTAACCCAAGAGATGGAATTTAGCACCTTTGGGGGTACCACAGGCCTACACTTGGGGTATGCTTGAGATACCGAAGTATCCTAAAGACCGCCTCCCGATGTGATTCTTTAGGTGCCACTTGAAAGCGAGCACACAAGCATACACTAAACATGATATCGGGCCTAGATGCGGTAAGATAAAGCAATGAACCAATCATAGAACAGTAATTAGATTGGTCAACGGGTTTACCGTCCTTATCCGCGTCGAGATGACAATTTGTTGCCATTGGAGTACTTCTTGAGCTGCAATCTCCCATTTCAAATTTCTTCAAGAGATCCTTGGTATATTTTTCTTGATAGATGAAGGTCCCCTCTCGAAGTAGCTTGATTTGAAATCCAAGGAACAAGTTCAGCTCTCCAATCATCGACATCTCGGATTCCCTAGACATCATTTTGCCAAACTCATGGTTAAGAGCTTCGTTAGTTGAACCAAAAATAATATCATCGACATAAATTTGACAAACAAATAGTTCTCCATCGATGTCTTTGGTGAAGAGTGTAGGTTTCACCCTCCCGATCTTGAATCCTTGCATGATCAAGAAATCCCGTAGTCGTTCATACCACGCTCTAGGCGCTTTCTCGAGCCCGTAGAGCGCCTTGTACAACCTATACACATGATTAGGATTCCTTGGATCTTCGAACCCGGGAGGTTGTTCAAAATAAACAAGCTCGTTAATGTAACCATTAAGAAAGGCACTTTTCACATCCATTTGATAAAGCTTTATATTATGATGTGATGCAAAAGCAAGAAGTATACGGATGGCTTCTAGTCGAGCGACCGGAGCAAATGTTTCTCCAAAGTCTAGTCCTTCAACTTGCGAGAAACCCTTAGCCACAAGTCTTGCCTTGTTGTGGATCAAAACACCGTTCTTGTCTTGTTTGTTGTGGTACACCCACTTTGTCCCGATGAATTTCTTGTCCTTAGGTCGCTCCTCCAACACCCAAACTTCATTGCGGATGAAGTTGTTGAGTTCTTCTTGCATGGCCATTACCCAATTTGGATCTTGGAGTGCTTCCTCAATGTGAGTGGGTTCTACACATGAAACAAACGAGTAGTGCTCACAAAATGTAGCAAAATGGCGAGAACGTGTACTTACTCCCCTTGATGGACTGCCGATAATTTGATAAATCAGATGCGCCTTGGGGATGCGTTCATGCCTCATAAGTGGTTGTGAAGCACTTGGCGGTGGTGATGTGTGTTGCTCTTCTTGTGGTTGGACTTGATCATGGACTTGTTCTTCTTCTTGATGTTGTGTGGCTTGTGAATCTTGTGTCGGCAATGGATCATCTTTTTCTTCTTCGTCAACTTGAGGTGCCATAGATGTGTTGATGTTGGAACTTGAAGCTCCCCCTTGATCATGGCTCTCCTCAACTTTAGGCTTGATGTCTCCAATGGTCATGTTCTTCATAGCTTCTCGTAGAGGCTCATCATCTATCTCATCATGACCAAAAACTCTCCTCTTGGGAGCCATTAGTTTCATCAAACTCAACATCACAACTTTCCTCAACTAAACCGGAGGTTTGGTTGAATACTCGATATGCTTTTGATTTTGATGCATAACCAAGAAAGATACCAACATCACATCTTCTTTCAAACTTACTGAGCCTTTTCTTGTGGTAGATGTAGCACTTGCACCCGAAGACTCGGAAATAGGAGATGTTGGGCTTTCTCCCAATGAGAAGTTCATACGGGGTCTTTTAAAGTAGTCGATGTAGATAGACCCAATTTGCGGCATGGCACGTCATGTTGATTGCTTTGGCCCAAAACTTCTCAGACGTGCCATAGTCATCAAGCATTGCTCATGCAAGAGTGATGAGAGTCTTGTTTTTCCTTTCAACGACACCATTTTGTTGAGGAGTGTATGTGGCTAAAAATTCATGCTTCACACCCTCACGATCACACCACTCCCCAATGTTGTAGTTCTTGAATTCGGTGCCGTTGTCACTCTGGACCTTGATGATGGGAAGTTGAAATTCCCTTTGGCCACATTTAGCGAAGGTCTTGAACACTTCTGGAGTTTCGCTCTTGTCACCTAGAAACAAAGTCCAAGCATACTGAGAGTAGTCATCAACTATAACAAGACAACAGAGATTACCACCAAGACTTTGATATGTGGACGGTCCGAAGAGGTCCATGTGGAGCAACTCAAGTGTCTTGGAGGTTGACACCATTGTCTTCATCGGGTGGTGTGAAGCAACTTGTTTCCCGCCTTGACAAGCGCTACAAAGCTTGTTCTTCTCAAATGTGACATCCTTCACGCCGGTCACCATCCTGAGCTTGAATGACTTCTTGAGCTTGCTCATTCCAATGTGAGCGAAGCGTCGATGCCATAGCCAACCCAAACTCTTCTTGGTGAAAAGACAAGTGGTCAAGCTAGCATCCTTGTCGGAGAAGTCTACTAAGTAGAGATTTCCATGCCGAAACCCTTTGAATATTAGTTCTTTGCTCGTTTCACTAGTCACAGCAACATCATTCTTGCCAAAGGTGCACGTTAGTCCAAGATCACATAATTGTGCAATAGAAAGTAAATTGAAACTATGTGACTTAACACACAACACATTGGAAATAGATAAATCATGTGAAATTGCAATCTTACCCAACCCAATTACCTTCCCCTTAGAGTTATCACCAAAGGTGACTTATTCATGATTGTCGGGGTTCTCTATGGAGGTGAACATACCATCGTTGCCGGTCATGTGTCGAGTGCACCCGCTATCGAGTACCCAATGTTTTCCTCCAGCTTTGTAGTTCACCTACACACATGAATTCAACTTTTGATTTTAGGCACCCAAGCTAACTTAGGTCCTTGTAGTGTGATACAAGTGTTTTTGGGACCCAAAGTTGCTTGGGAAGCTTCCCCTTCATGCCCTTCATGTTCTTGCCAATGAACCTTGCCATCTACTTTACTCAAGAGATAATAGTGATCATCAAAGGTACACTTGTAGTTAGTAGGCAATTTTGGAGAAGGCCGGTTAGGAAGAGGACACTCCCTTGTATGGTGACCGGTGACCTTGCAATGTTGGAAATAAGAACCAACTTCCTTGATGAAGCTCGTTTTAAGCTCCGGTGAGAGCACCTTTCCTTTGTTAGGCACCAGGAAGGATCAAAGTCCTCTCTTGTTGAAGGCCTTTGCTTGTTGGAAGAGGATTTCTTTGTGCTTGACTTCTCTCTTAGATAGTCTTGCCACACTAGTGCGGAGACTTTCAATTTCATCCATCAAATCCTTCTCCCTAGCATTCTCTTTCATAGGCAAAGACTTATGCAATACATTAGTGGCATGAGAAGCAATAGCTACCTTATCATTAAGGGTTTATTTCTTTATAGTTTTGAATTCTTGATCAAGGACTTCATAAGCAAGGTTAAGTACTTGATGCTCTTGGATTAACTCATTGTGCTTTCCCAAGAGTGCTTGGTGTGCTACGTCAAGCTCATGATGATCTAGCTTGATTTGAGTCTTATCCTCCTCAACTTGCTTGACATGAGATTTGAGCGTGTCATGCTCCTTAAGTATGCTTTCATACTTGTCAAGCAAATCGAGGTTAGAACTCTCGATCTTAGCACGAGCTTCTTCAAGAGCCTTCACCTTACTCTTTTCCCTTTTAATGATAGTGTGGTATTCATTTATCAATGAAGCTAAGTCATCGGGGGAAAGCTCATCTTCGCTAGAGTCATCACATACCTTGGTGTTACCTTTTGCCATGAGGCACATGGGAGGTGTACGAAGATATGAATCATCATTGTTGGCAATGGCAAGTTCGGCCAAGCTCTCTTCTTCAACTTCACTCTCTTCATCACTAGATTCTTCGTCGGTGATCCATTCATTTGCCTCACACATGAACACCTTTTGTGGACCTTTTCTCTTCTTTGGAAAGAGTTTTGCCTTTTTTCCTTTGTCATGCTTCTTCTTCCCAAAGAATCTTGGCTTAGGCTTGACCTCTTCTTCGTCATCCTCACTATCCTCAAGTTTGCGATGCTTTCCCTTGTGGTTCTCTCTTCTTTTGTCCAGTTTTAGACAATCATAGGAGATGTGGCCTTGATCACCACAATTATAGCAAGTCTTGTTGTCATCTTTTCTTGGTAGAAATGCTTTCTTTTTGGGATCAAAGGTGTATCCCTTCTTGTCAATCTTGGAGTTCAAGCGAGAGAATTTTCTCATCATCAATGCAAGCTCATCATCGTCATCTTCACTTGATGCTTGCTCTTCTTCACTTGAGCTAGGCTCGACCACTTTCTTTTTCTTGAGATTTGTTCTCTTGGTGGAAGCCTTTAGAGCAATTGTCTTTGAAGATGATTCCTCCATCATCCCAAGCACACTCATCTCATGAGCGTGAATCTCTCCAATAAGTTCTGAAACTTCAATGTGATCAAGAGATTCCTTTTGAAGCATGGAGTTGATGATGTTGTACTTTGGCTTAGGAAGGAGCATAAGAATCTTGCGGTTGATGAGTCCCTTGCCAAGAGAAGCAATATCAAGAGCATTAATTTCCTCAATGAGAACATTCAAGCGAGAAAACATTTCATTGACATTTTCATGAGGTAGCATTTTGAACTCATCATATTTGGCCTTAAGCATATGATAATTTAGTTCTTTAACACGAGAAGAACCCTCATGAATTTCAATCAAGAAAACCCAAATTTCACAAGCCTTTTCTTTCCTAGCAATTCTAGCAAACACATCTTGACTAATGCATTCGTAAATAGCATTTCTATCCTTTGCATCCCACTTGACTTGATCACCTATATAGTTATGCTCACCAAACCCTGCATGGGTCGCTTCCCATACCTCGGGAGCAATAGCCTCTAGATAAGCACGCATACGTGCTTTCCAATAGGCAAAGTTCTTGCCCTCGAAGATGGGAACCGAACCCCCAACCTTGGCCATTTTAGCTCTCTAGAGGTGAAGCTAGAATGATCCAATGAGCAACCTTGCTCTGATACCAATTGTAAGGATCGAATGCCCAAGAGGGGGTGAATTGGGCTTCTTTTCAAAAATTAAAGCAATAAAAACTTAACAACTAAAAGCCCAATTCCCTATGCAAACAACCTATGCATTCAAGTGAATAATAAGTTTGCGGTATATGAAATGCATAAGTGTAATGGGAAAGGAAGAGTGTGCAAACTCCCGAGGAGACACGAGGACACGGTGATTTATCCCGTGGTTCGGCGAGATCATCAAGACCTTCCTACATCCACGTTGTGGCACCCACCAAAGGGTATAGCCACTCCCAAGGCATCGAGACCAGGGATCTTCACTAAAAGTCTCCGTTCGCCATCTCCAGCAAGGTGGAGCTCAAGCCTTGTACAAGTTTGATCTTCCGGGCTTCCACAACTGACTTGACAAGCTCCGGAAGGCTCTCTTCAATCACCGACTGTTACACGGTGAGTGCAATCACCAAGAGACACTCCCTTACGGCTCTCACTAGACTAGAGACTCCAATCACCAAGAATGGAAGCACACAAGCATCATCTCAAGCAAGTTCTAGCCTATCTCATGGTGTACAAGTGGTGTAAATGATGTGGAAGTGGTTGCTCAATGTCTTGAATGCTTGGTAATGTGTAGGGTAGCTCTGGGCATCAAGACTTGTCGAAATGACTGGTTGAAGGGGTATAAATAGCCAGCTTCCACGAGATAGCCGTTGGAAAAGTAGGCTGACATCACTGTTTTGCAAACACCGGATGATCCGATGTTCTCCCTTCAGTTGTCATCGGTCGAATACAAATTAGCTGATGTCACTGTGTCAAATATGACCATTGATCGACCTATGTTGTATACATCTGTACATCGGATAATCCGGTGACACTTGATCCAGAATAGTCCAGAAATAATGCTTATTGGAATGATTGACCGATGTGTTATAATTGTACATCGGATGATCCGGTGTTACACTTGGTCTAGGCAAATTGTTTACTGAATGGTTGACCGATGTAACACTTGCTTCATCATCGGATGATCCGGTGTATACCCAAGTCTAAGGACTTTTTCTGCTGTTGAGCCAACTCGACCGATGTAGTCTTTTCTGGATACATCGGATGATACGGTGAGTTGATATTGTCTGCTTCGAGTTGTTCTAAGTGATTCTTTTGGAATTTGTACGAGTGACCTCTTAGACATTGGTTTGAAATGTTCTTCTGATGACGACCAAGTCTCGAGTGCTGTCAATTTTGATGGAATAGTTTTGAAATATGTGCTTTTTCTTTTAGTCTTCATAAAAATCGATTGACCTCGTAAAATAGTTTGTTGAGTGGTCTCCAATTGTATCCAATGAGCAGTAGATGATATACATATAGAGTTCATTAAGTGTGACGAGTGATATGAGAGACCTTGCATCCACAAACTCATTAGTAATATCCAACGGTTGTCCTTAATCATCGAAACCATACCTCATGGGGGTCTAGATGCTTTCAGTGTGCTGAATACATTGGATTGTACTGAATATATTGACTTTGATGATATAAGTTCTAAAATTATGCCAAAACACCCTTTTTAGCAAGGTCCGACTCTAGCTCCGAGCTTCTGCAAGGTTCGACAATAGGTCCGATTGCTTTGTCAAGGTTCAACATGTTTTTGGGTAGCTCCGTTGAGCTTTGTCTCTAGCTCCTGCATATCTTTTATAGATCCGACATGTCTTTGTTAAGCTCTAATATGTTTTGCTAGGTCCGACGTATGTTGGTTAGCTCCGACATGTTTTTCTAGCTCTGGCGCTAGGTTGTACTAGCTTTGGTAAGCTCTGGCGCTAGGTTGTACTACTTTTGGTAAGCTCCAGCGCTAGGTTGTACTAGCTTTGGTAAGCTCCGGCTCAAGCTCCGGTTAGCTCTGGCAAGATTCGGAGCTTGATCGCAATGTTCCTGCTTTTATTGTGAAATGTTTCGAACTTGCTTTACATTGTTGGAATATTGCTTAGTATTCATTTGCTAAGTTTTTTGTACGTTTTGGTTGATATGGCTGATATCGTTTTACTGTGGTTTTGCAACATGCTTATGTGAGGTGCTCACGTAAGGTGTTGTGTTCAGAACTAATTTGAGTCAAGTAGTGGACTTGAGCTCGTACGGATTGGTTGCTTGTTCATGTGCAGGTGTTGCTTGAGTTCAAGACATGGCTGGTGACAGGATCCATTGAACTAGTCTTAGGGAAAAGATGAGGTTCAACAACCAAGTTCAGGAGGAATTGTGGTTGAGTTGATCGGGAGGTCGCGCAACATGTATGAATCAAGAACAATGCATATGAAGGTATTGTGGACGTCATTGGAAGATGTTTGCACGTGTGCAAGGAGTGCATGGACGTGGCCACATAGTTATGAGGCGTGATGACGAGATGTGGACGTAAAAAATTTGTCGGAAAGGTCCAGCCAACTAGGTTATGGACTCAGGCTGCGGCTGAGTCGTGTTTGACTCAAATATGGAAAGTTTTGAGTTGGTTATGGTAGGAGTTCGTGTGGGTCACGAATTTGAGTTGTTTTAGGAATGTGGGATATGTTCCTAAGGTGTTTGGAAGTCTTAAGATTTCTTCTATATGCATATAGAAGAGTCTTGAGCAGTTATGGAAAGTTTTGATTCGTGAACTGAGTAGGATTAGAGTCCTCGTTTGAGTTGAGTTGGCCTATGGGCTGGTTATATAAGCAAGGGAGGCCAGAGCTCGTGGTGCACAACTTTGGGGCTATTCCTCTTGTGTTCTATTGAATAAAATTCGTAGTTGAAAGGAACTTTTGTGCCTTGTTCGTCCAACTTGTTTTCTTCAAGTCTTTCTTGTCGAGTTTTTGCACAGCACTATCTTGCTTCTGTAATTTTATCATAACTTGAGTTTTACAGATTCAATTGACTTGATTCTTTTTGGGTTGTCTTCACAACTGAATCTTCCATCATTTGTCAAAATTTCACGGTCATTGGATTTGTGGTTTCTTATCTACACGAGTTCCTTTGCAGTGTTCCATAATTGTTTTTCTCGGGTAGGATAGAGTGACCTTTGTTTGATCTTTTGATCGTAACTTGAGTTTCTCTTGATGGATTTTTATGATTCTTGTGGTGACATCTTCGTGTCTTTATTCTCTACAATATATACCAGATTCGTCACAGTTGAAAACGTTTAGATTAGTCGCACACACGGTTTCTTTAACATATCGGTTTTCTATCGAGAGGTGTTTTCGTTGCTTCCGCTGAAAAGTTTTAATCTATCATTCACCCCCCCTTTGGTAGATTTACACGTGCTCTCTGATCCTACAAATGGTTTTAGAGCCACGCTGCTCTAATCTTTGTGATTTGCACGTGTTTTGACTAATCGACATGGAGAAATACTCCGCAAAATCTTGTGTGTTTAGTGACATTGATTTTTAGGTTTGGAAGGCACGTATGGAGGCTTTCATCCAGGCGCAAGGCTTCGCCATATGGGAAAAGATGTACAATCCTTTTGATGTGCCACCAAACGATCAAGTCATGGCTAGGAACAAGAGAGATGTCGACAACAACAATAAGGCTCAGAACTTGATCATACAAGGATTGACTCAAAGTGACTTCGATCGAGTTGCACACCTCCGATCTGCATACGATGTGTGGAAAGCACACTGCGACTACCACGAAGGATCCAACACGATCAAGAAGGTAAGGCAAGATATGTTCAAAAAGGAGTACATGCACTTTGAGATGCAACCAGATGGGTCCATCGACGATCTCTCCGCTTGCTTTAATAAAATTCTCAGCAACTTGCGTAGCGTCAATGTTAATTTTTCAGATGTTGAAAATGCTAGGCAATTACCAAGCTCATTAGACATGTCAATTTGGGAGATGAAAGTCACATCCATTCGTGAATCTACTGTCATGAGTACACTTACATTAGATGTTCTTTATTCTAAATTGAAAACTCATGAAATTGACATAATCTCACGTAAGAACCCCAACAAGTCTCTTGCATTTATTTCTCAACGTGATATGCCTAGCTCCGGCTAATTTTCATCTTGTGGTACACTTGCTTTGTTGTCCTCTCTAACCCTTGAACAGATTGAGGAGTTTCCAGAAGAGGAGCTAGGACTTCTCTCTACTAGGTTCTCGAAAGCATTGCAAAATGTGAGAACTAGAAGGAGAGGAAGCTCCGGACCTCAACGATGTTTCGAATGTGGTAAGACAGGACATTTTCATTCAGATTGCTCTAACTTTTCAGGTCCTACTTCCCAGGATGAAAAGCAAATAAGGACAAAGCACTCCTCTGCAAAAGATACAAAGAAAAAGAAGGGTTTTACAGGACGTCAATTGGTGAGCAATTTTATCTCCACACTTCAAGAACCTGGCCCAAGCAATGTGGACATTGGAAGTAACGAAGATGAAGATGATTTGGGAAACTTGTGCCTCATGGCGGGCAAGTCAAGATCAAGTATGGAGGAGGCTGAACACAACAACGACAATGAAGAGGTATGTCCTACTTGCGAAGAAATGAGTGATGCTATTTCTCGTGCCACTGTTATAGTTAAGAAAAAGGACAAAAAGCTTAGGGACAATGCTGTTAAAATTGAGTCACTAGAATGTGAAATTAATCGTTTGAAATCATTGATTCCTAGTGATGAATCTTGTTCCTCATGTGATTTAATATATGAACAATTGTCCTCATTAAGAAGTGTGCACACCTCCACACTTGATAAACTTGAGTTAGAAATTGAAAAGAACAGAGAGCTTGCTACACTTAATGATAAAAATTTGAAAGATGCTAGCTGTTCTACAATTGATTTGCATTGTTCAACTTGTGATGATCTTGATAAGAAACTACAAGATGCTATGAACGAAATTTATATATTGAACAATGCTTTACATTCTCATGAAGTTAAATATTATTACAATTGCAAATTAAAAGGAAAAACTTCATGTGAAAATTTCCTTGAACTGTCCAATAAACTTGATGACATGCACAGGACATTAGATCGGTTTTGTAATGGGAATAAGAACCTAAACTTGCTGTTGAATTCTTCCAAGTCTCGCAATCACAAAACTGGTTTAGGTTTTGATTCTCATGCTCATGCTAAGGAACATCCACCTAATATTGTAAAGTCATTAGGAAGTGGTTTGATTCAAACAGTTTCTAAACAAAAAGAAGTGGTTTTCAAATCTGCAGGAGTGTTGTCTCATTCAGTTTCAAATAAAAATGTTGCTTGCTCATCTAGAAATGAATACACAGTTAAATTTCATTGTACCTACTGTGGTAGAGATGGTCATGTCATAGATTTTTGTTATAGACTACATAAACAACAGAAAAAGGAAAGAATGATTGCTAGATCTCATAAATTTCATGCAAAATTTGCTGCACTTGCTAAACCGAATGATACGAACATGCAATCTGCTGTAATGAGTAGAAAACAAGCAAAATTTGCTTCCAAACCTACTGTTTTTCGTTCTACACATGTAACATCTCGAAGGACAGTAGTTGGGTACGAAAATCCTCAAGATTTGGCTCATAAATCTGTTGTTTTATCTCAGCTTTCGTGTGTTATTCCTGCTAGACGTCATGTGACTCAGTACTAGATTCCTAAATGTCTTTTGACTAACCCCAATATTGAGTCATCGACGTATTGTTCTTCTATGTAGGTTACACGCTTGAGGAAGGAGAACATTTGGATTGTGGATTCAGGTTGCTCACACCACATGACCAGTAACAAAGAATGGTTCTCCTCCCTCTCTTTTGTGTCACGTGTAGAGAATGTTACTTTTGCCGATAATTCTTCAACTCCTATAATTGCGAAGGGTTCGGTTAGAGTAAATGATCACTACACTTTGAAGGATGTGACACTTGTTAAAAATTTGAAATACAACTTGCTTTCTGTTTCACAATTGCTAGATGAAAATCTGGAAATTATTTTCACTAAATATTGCTGCAAAGTTGTAAATTCAAACAGTGAGCTTATTTTTAACATGTCACGGTTTGGAAGAGTTTTTAAAGCTGATTTTGATATGTCTTCCTCTAAGCATAGGTGTCTAGTTGCTAATGATTCAAAGGACTTATATTTTTAGCATCATAGACTTGGTCACGTAGGCTTTGATCATCTAACGCGTGTTAGTGCTCTTGATCGCATACGTGGGCTGCCTAAGCTTAAAGGGGACAAAGAAATTGTGTGCTCTTCTTGTAGACATGCTAATATAGTTGCAGGTTTACATACTCCTCTCATAATGATCATGACAACTGAACCGGGTAATCTTTTGCACCTTGATATTGTAGGACCTTCACATGTTCAATCCTTCGAAGGTAAATGGTATGTTCTTGTGATTGTTGATGATTATTCTAGATACACTTGGGTTTACTTTATGGCATCTAAGAATGAAGCTTTTAGTCACATTAGAACTTTATTTCTTAATATATCAATTGATCACCCGTGATCTTTAAAAGCAATTAGAAGTGATAACGGAACCGAATTTAAAAATCAATCTTTTGATCACTTTTGTGCTGAAAATGGAATAGATCATCAATTTTGTTCACCATATGTACCTAAACAAAATGGTGTTGTAGAAAGAAAGAACAAAACCTTAGTTGAGATGGCTAGGGCTATGCTTGATGAATATCAAACTCCTAGGAAATTTTGGGCTGATGCAATTGCAACCGCTTGTTATATCTCAAATCGTGTTTTCTTGCGCGCTGAGATTAGTAAAACACCATATGAGCTTCAGTTTGAACATAGGCCTAGTGTTACACATTTTCGGATCTTTGATTGCAAATGCTTTGTTAAGAAACATGATAATATTGATAAATTTGAACCTAGATCCATTGATGGCATGTTTCTTGGTTATTCATCTCATACTGGAGGCTACCGTGTGCTTTTACTTGACACTAACAAAATTGTGGAGACTTGTGAAGTGTCTTTTGATGAAGCTAGCACAAGTAGTAGCTCAAACATTGCAGTTCTGGATCCATATCCGCAGGGGGAGAGCATTTTCGTTGAAGATGAGGAAGAAGTGGTGCTGCTGCCCGAAAATTCAGCAGCTAATGACATTGTTCTAGCTCCTGATTTTGATTCATAGCCAGCACCGATGACCACCATTGCTGGTCTAGATCCTCCTCGAGTCACAAGCTCATCGATTTGTGATGAACATGAAGAAGAAGAAGCTTGTGAAGTGTCCACTCCCCTTCGATTTCTCAAAACTCATCCTCCACAACAAATTATTGGAAGCTTGCATGAACGAGTCACACAATCCAGGTTTTGTGATCCAAACTTTCATGCTCATTCTGCTTTTGTTGCTTCTTTTGAACCCAAAGATATATCACACGCACTCACTAATGAATCCTAGATTATTGCCCTGCAAGAAGAGTTAGAAAATTTTGAAAGAAATAATGTTTGGAAACTTGTACCTCCACCTCAAGGTCACACTTTAATAGGAACTAAATGGGCGTTTAAAAATAAACAAAGTGAGGATGGGGTTGCGGTTAGGAATAAGGCTACGTTGGTTTGCTCAAGGTTTCACTCAAGTTGAAGGTCTAGATTTTGATGAAACTTTTGCTCCTGTTGCTAGAAGCCATAAGAATTTTGTTAGCTTTTTGCTGCATCTAAAGGTTTTAAGCTATATCAAATGAATGTTAAAAGTGCTTTTCTTAATGGCTACATAGATGAGGAGGTTTATGTCAAACAACCATTGGTTTTGAAAATCCAGATTTCCCTAATCATGTTTACAAACTGTCCAAAACTTTGTACGGTCTCAAACAAGCCCCTAGAGCATGGTATGATAGGTTAAAAACATTCTTACTTAAAAAGGGGTTTACCATGGGCAAGGTTGATAAAACTCTTTTTGTGCTTAAGCATGGCAATGACTCATTATTCGTTCAAGTGTATGTGGATGATATTATCTTTGGTTGTGCTTCTCATGATCTTGTGTCCAAGTTTTCAGCTATGATGAGTTCAGAATTTGAGATGAGTATGATGGGTGAACTCACTTACTTTTTGGGGCTGCAAATCAAGCAAACCAAGGAAGGTACCTTTGTGCATCAAACAAAGATTACAAGGGACCTTCTCAAGCGCTTCAACATGGACAAAAGCAAGCCTCTTCAGACACCAATGGGAACAACATCAACACTTGAACTTGATGAAGATGGTGAACCCGTTGATCAAAAAGAATATAGAAGCATGATCGGATCACTTTTGTACCTCACGGCATCAAGACCGGACACACTATTCAACGTATGTCTTTGTGCACGTTTTCAAGCCTCCCCACGTGATTCACATCGTCAAGCTGTCAAAAGGATTCTCAAATACTTACATGGAACTCAAGAATTTGGCATTTTTCTTTCTTCTTCCTCAACCGTTACTTTGAAAGCTTTTTCCGATGCTGATTTTGAAGGTTGTAGGATTCATTGGAAAAGTACTTCGGGTGCTTGTCATTTTCTTGGTAATTCACTTGTTGCTTGGTCCTCTAGAAAACAAAGTTCAGTTGCACAATCCACAGCTGAATCTGAATATGTAGCTGCTGCTAGCACTTGTTCACAAATTCTTTAGATTGTTCAAACACTTGAGGACTATGGGGTTGATCTAGATAGTGTTCCCATGTTTCGTGACAACACTAGTGCCATTTGCATTGCTAAAAACCCCGTGCAACATTCGAGAACTAAGCACATTGACATTAGGTATAACTTTATCTGTGATAATGTTTAAAAAGGGAACATTGTGCTTCACCATGTAGATACCGAACAACAATTAGCTGACATTTTTTACAAAACCTTTGGATTTCACTTATTTTTGTTATATTCGTAGTGAAATAGGAGTTATGCATCCTCATGGATTAAATCGAGGGGGAGTTTTGAAACTTGGGAAGTTTATGTGTGAATCTGAAATTAAAATAATATGAGCATAATATTTCATACATATATGACTTTGTGATTCCTTTTACATACTGAAAATTCTTACATATTTTGTAGTTTTTGCCATGTCTAGTAATTGGAATAATTACTTACACTAAATCTGGTCATGATCGAACTTTCTTGCTGTTTTGAACTTGTTGCATGCTCACAAGTGCTTTTAATCATAAATACTTAATCAAGTAATCAACTCACATGTTGAGTTTTTATGATCAGATGAAAAATTGAGAAAAGATCAAGAGAATATGCATGCATCACACTTCTTCTTTTGAGATGGCTTATCATTGCACTTAGATATGAACTTGGAAGGAGTTGTGTATGACTAAAACCATGTCCTTATGCTTCTGATTGTCAAATGACATAGGCTTAGCTTGGTTGGTTCGAATAATGTAGATGAGCATATAATCTCTTGCAAATGTCATATGATCAAAAATTGTGCTTAAAGGAATATAAAATTGCAGCAACAAGTGTCATGGTTTCAGGTTTTGAAAATTTTTGTGAGATCACGACTTGCTTAAATTGAAAATTACACTTGATCTCTAGCATGGCTTACACTACTTTATGTATTTTATTGATGTGATAGTTTAATTTACTTGATAGTATGACTTCGATGAGCTTTGTTTTATATGTATATGTTATAATATGCTCATAACAATTAAAATTTCTCTTTTGGAATTTGCAATACATTGTCAAAGGGGGAGAGAAAATATGTGATTTTTTTAAGAGAAGTATGCAAGGGGGAGAAATTGATTACACATTGCACATATTCACAAGTGTTTTTGGCATGATATTTCTCAAAAGAAAAAAATTGTTTATGTGGTATTGCCAAAAGGGGGAGAAATTGTTTTCAAAATTTTTAATGTCAATAAGCCAATGTTCGGATCTTAAGTGGTGTTGCCAATGCATTCATCAAGAGGGAGATTGTGAGACCTATGTGTGCTAAATACATTGGCTTGTACTGAATACATTGGCTTTGATGATATATGTTCTAAAATTATGCCAAAACATCCTTTTTAGCAAGGTCTGGCTCTAGCTCCGAGCTTCTGCAAGGTCCAACAATAGGTCCGACTTGCTTTGTCAAGGTTACACGTGTTTTTGGGTATCTCCAGTGAGCTTTGTATTTAGCTCCGACATGTCTTTTATAGCTCTGACATGTCTTTCTTAAGCTCCGATATGTTTTCCTAGGTCCGACTTATGTTGGTTAGCTCGGACATGTTTTTCTAGCTCCAGCAATAGGTTGTACTAGCTTTGGTAAGCTTCGGCACTAGATTGTACTAGCTTTGGTATCATCCGGTGCTAGGTTGTACTAGATTGGGTAAGATCTGACTCAAGCTCTGGTTAGCTTTGGCAAGATTCAGAGCTTTGCAATGTTCCTGCTTTTACTGTGAAATATTTTGAACTTGATTTACATTGTTGGAAATATTTCTTAGTATTCATTTGCTAAATTTTTGTTGCATTTTGGTTGACATGGCTGATATCATTTTACTGTGGTTTTACAACATGCTTATGTGAGGTGCTCACGTAAGGTGTTGTGTTCGGAACTAATTTGAGTCAAGTCGCGGACTTGGGCTCGTACGGATTGGTTGTTTGTTCATGCGCAGGTGTTGCTTGAGTTCAAGACATGGCAGGTGACAGGATCCATTGAACTAGTCTTAGGGAAAAGATGAGGTTCAACAACCAAGTTCGTGAGGAATTGTGGTTGAGTTGATCGGGAGGTCGCGCAACATGTATGAATCAAGAACAATGCATATGAAGGTATTGTGGACGTCGTTGGAAGATGTTTGCACGTTTGCAAGGAGTGCATGGACGTGGCTACATAGTTCTAAGGCGTGATGAAGAGATGTGGACGTAAAAAATTGGTCGGAAAGGTCCAACTGACTAGATTATGGACTCAGGCTGCGGCTGAGTCATGTTTGACTCAAATATGAAAAGTTTTGAGTTGGTTATGATAGGATTTCGTGTGGGTCATGAATTTGAGTTGTTTTAGGAATTTGGGATACGTTCCTAAGGTGTTTGGAAGTCTTAATATTGCTTCTGTTTGCGTATAGAAGAGTCTTGAGCAGTTATGGAAAGTTTCAATTTGTGAACTGAGTAGGATTAGAGTCCTCGTTTGAGTTGAGTTGGCCTTCGGGCTGGTTATATAATCAAGAGAGGCCAGAGATTGTGGTTCACGACTTTGGGGCTGTTCCTCTTATGTTCTATTGAATTAAATTTGTAGTTGAAAGGAACTTTTGTGCCTTGTTCATCCGACTTGTTTTCTTCAAGTCTTTCTCGTCGAGTTTCTGCACAGCACTATCTTGCTTTAGTAGTTTTATCATAACTTGAGTTTTACAGATCCAATTGACATGGTTCTTTTTGGGTTGTCTTCACAACTGAATTTTTTATCATCTGTCAAAATTTCACGGTCATTGGATTTGTGGTTTCTGGTCTACACGAGTTTCTTTGTAGTGTTCCAGAATAGTTTTTCTCGGGTAGGACATAGTGACCTTTGTTCGATTCATCAAACCACATGTATTATGTTCTTTGTTTTATGGGTTTTGTCGGTACCCTGCGGATTAGATACCCTCGCATAACAGAAAAAGTAGTGTTGGGTCCCACCTTTCAGGAGAGGAGACATTTATAAGCCACGTGTCTTGCAGTTCCGGACCCGCTTTCCTGCTAAGGATGGCTTCGGTGCCGCCACATGTCCTGCAGCTCGGGACCTGCCTACCTGCCAAGGATGGCTCTAGTGCCGCCACGTGCCCTGCAGCTTCGGACCCGCCTCCTTACTGAGGATGGCTTCGGTGCTGCCGCAGTGCCGCATGTCCTGCAGCTCCAGACCTGCCTCCCTACTGAGGATGGCTCCGGTACTGCCATGTGTCCTGCAGCTCCGGACCTGCCTCCCAGCTAAGGGTGGCTCCAAAGCCGCCGCGTGTCTTGTGGCTCTGGACTTTTCCTCTCCAGTGAGGAGGGCTCCGGAATCTCCACCTGTCCAAGATGGCATGGGCATTCAAGACCATAAATCAGCCACTTCAAGACCAGGTTAACGCGTCATTAACTCCGCATCAATGACACACAATCAGCAGGGTCTTCAGGCATAGTAAAGTCGCCATCAGGGCATGTTAATATGCAATTAAATCATTATTAAGTGCCTTAGATCGTGTATAGTGTGCTTAATAGCCCAGGACCACCTGTCGGGTCCTGATGAAATTGTAAACAACCGGACCTTAGCATATATAAGGGTCGAGCAGTCGCGAAACACAAGCAACACAGGAGACACTCAGACTCCCGCATACCCAGACACAGGCAATACAACACAAAGACCCCAGTGGACGTAGGGTATTACGCTCTGGCGGCCCAAACCATATAAATCTCTCGTGTTCACCCTGATCTTAGTTCTTGAGTTTTCACGCTGCCTAAAAAAGAACCTCTGTGGGCTACTCCATAGTAGTATTGGGGGAAGTGTCATTGCTAAACTTCGACATTTGCCGTGCCATGTAGGGTTCAAACCTACAACCTTCTGTTGTGGACTCCGATGATAGTTCCTGAAGCAATGGAGGTGCTAGTGGACCCAATGGAAGGTCCAGAGCTGATCCCTCTGTCATACTTCTAGTTCTCCCACTTCCCAGAAAAGAGGGATGGGGTGTACTAGTACAGTGAGTTCCCGCGCCGCTGGAAGTAGTAGGCTCCTATGTAGACTAAACGTCTTTCGGATGCCCAGAGGGTGAAGAATGTCTTGAAAAGTAGCATAGAGGGCCTCACACACACACACCCACATTTCACAAAGATAGACGAAGATTGCCACCAATAGAATTGAATGTGGAGTGAGATGTTGAAGCTGCAACCCATACACCGCCAACAGCATCAGGAGGAAGGAGGAAACAGGAGGAACTAACCCGACCATAGCATAAGCCGAGAAGAAGACAATGTCCTCAGAGCTTCTCTTGGTGAAGGGAAGGCTCCCACAGCGGATCATGTTGTTGAAACAAGACTCTTGCAAGCCCATCGGGTTCCGAACTCCCACAATATCTCTCTTGCTGACAAGCATGGAGGGGAGAAGTCCGGAATCCATGGCGACAAGTGGAGGAAAGTAGAGAACACGATGCAAAGAAGTTAGCAGAAAGTCCTATGTGCAAGGAAGCAGATCAAGGCATAAGAGTTCCTTCGCCGCACTAACCTCCTCTTTTTACTATCCTCTACAACACTTGGAAAGCAACTGCACGCGGAGCTTTATTACGCTTCGCATGGTTACCTTCACCGATGACAAGGGGGCTCGGGTCCACTTGACAAACAAGTTGCACTAGGCGAACCGTTGTAATGATGAAGATTTGCGGGGAACCCGAGGAAGGCAACATGAAAGGCCAAAGAAATTGTGTTGGGAACTGATACATAAATCATATTGGAAACCAGGGTTCTTTAATGCGTGGGATCCGCACACGGAGCATCAGGCCTACCAATTCAGGAAAGGCCACATATCATCACTTCAAACACCCAAGAGAAAAGTCAAAGCAACAATGCGGGAAGATATGATGGTGGCCCCACCTACGAGATTGAAACCTCCTCTGAGGTGGGCCCAAGGGCCACTATCGGTACCCTGCAGACCAGATACCATTGCAAACCATGAAAAAGAAGTGATGGGTCCCAGCTTCCCAAGAGAGGAGACATTTAGGGGTCATGTGTCCTGCAGTTCCAAACCTGCCTCCCTGCTGATGATGGCTCCGATGCTGCCACATGTCCTGCAGCTCCGGACCTGCCTCCCTGCTAAGGATGGCTCTAGTGCGGCCACGTGTCCTTGAGCTCTAGACCCGTCTCCCTGCTGAGGATGGCTCTGGTGCTGCCACGTGTCCCGCAACTCTGACCCGCCTCCCTGCTAAGGGTGGCTCCAGAGCTGTTGCGTGTCATGCAACTCCGGACCTGCCTTCTTGCTGAGGATGGCTTCGGTGCTGCCACGTGTCCTGCAGCTCAAGACCCGCCTCCCTGCTATGGGTGGCTCCGGAGCTGTCGCATGTCTTGTGGCTCTAGACTTTTCCTTTCCGGTGAGGAGGGCTTCAGAGTCTTCACCTGTCCAAGACGGCGTAGGCATTCAAGACCATAAATCAACCCCTTCAAGACCAGGTTAACGCATCATTAACTCCGCATCAATGATGCACGATCAACGGGTCTTCACGCAGAGTAACATCGCCATCTGGGCACGTTAATATGCTATTAAATTATAATTAAGTGCCTTCGATCGTGTATAGGGTTCTTAATAGCCCGGGACCACCTTTCGGGTCCTGATGAAATTGTAAACTGTCGGGCCTTAGCATATAAAAGGGTCGAGCAGTCGCGAAACACAAGCGACACAAGAGACACTCAGACTCTCGCATACCCAGACACACGCAATAAAACACACACACCCCCGTGGACGTAGGATGTTATGCTCTGGCGGCTCAAACCACATAAATCTCTTGTGTTCACCCTGATCTTAGTTCTTGAGTTTTCACCCCGCCTAAAAATGAACCTTTGCGGACTACTCCATAGTAGTACCGGGAGAAGTGTCGTTGCTACACTTCGACAGGTTTGTGCTTTCTTACATAGTAAAACATCAAAATGGAGTCATGGAAGTAAATCTGTGGCGGTAGATCCTTGTCGTACATAAGTAGAATACATCGATACACGGCGTATGTGGGCTGGTTGCGAGCCTACGATTGTTTTTCTCCGTTCTCAAATACTTATCACCTGTTAGTTTAAAAATAACAAGTATTTCGGGGTGGAGGGAGTAGATCGCAACCAACACCCAACACATGCAAGAACGACCTGTGAGAGTACGAGACCATCATGACTCCACATAATTGATGAAAGACTAAGCAGTTACTGGAGAAAAGGTCCTTGAGGAGCACGACAGGGAGGTAGTTTTACATTATCATAGATCGATAACGACTGATAAAATTATTCGTATTCCCTCTACGTAGTATTTGTTGCCATTGGATAAATTGTTTATGTTATTCTTGCTCCGCGTATTCTTATCAATAATTTATTTGTATATCAAGAACAAAGACATCATCGTGATCACTATATTAAAGATCGCTTTGTCCAATATAAATATTAATATCATATATTTATAACATAGTAATTTTTATTTTTATACATGAGTTTTATTAGATTATGTTGTACTTATTATCGATTATCGTACTTACATAATTTTTTTAGCGAATAATATAAAAAATTTGTGTTGCGTACTCTATATTAAAATCCTAGATACACCACTGGTCACCGCATGGAGGAAAGTTCTAGTCTCAATATGTTTTAAAGTCAAGTCTATCAATTATAATAAGTACTCCATTCCAAGTAAATAACGTTTTTTGAACTAGAATTAGTTCAAAAAAGTAATTTATTTGAGATGGAGGGAGTAACTAATAAGTGAAGTGGGATTGGGTTTCATCAAGTGTTTTCTTTTTCCATGTCCACCTAAATGCAGATAGCATAAAATATTTGTAGCACTTATGCAAAGCATAGATGGTACAACGGTCACGTAGAGTCGACAACAATGGTGACTCGTTGCCACCCCCACCAACTCACCCCACCAACCACCCCCCTCCCGCGCCGGTGGCCCCCTTGGTTCCGGGGAACCCTCCTCTGTCCACGAAACCACCTCACCAGAAAAGCTTCCTCCAGCACCAGAGCTCCCTCTAAATCCAGTGCACCGAGCGGAGACACCGAATTCAAGTCCTGAGCGACTAGACTAGGATTTCAGTGATGAGGAAGAAGGAGAGGTCGTGGTAGACACCCCGACACAGCAAGAAGATAAGCTGGAGCACAAAGAAGGGCTAGATCTAGAGCTGAAACATAAGACCATCCGCACGAGCAAGCTCTAAAGCATATTCTATCCTCTAAACCATACTATATATACTCTATTTTTTCAATATGTGCACTCACCAAAATTTTCTAGTATACTTTCCAATATGCTTCCTAGTACGCTTTACACAGCGTAACACTATAGATGGTCTAAGAGTCGTAGGCAATCAGGTCAGGCAATTTCAAACTTCCACAGCAGTGGTCAAGCAAGGACGGAGGAATCGGAATCCGGCAGCAAAGACAGACCAAGAGAGACTTCGAATCGAGCAAAATACAATAGATTTGGATGGTCATGAAGCGGAAGTTCTGAAGCTACCAGAGACGGGCTCGCGCAGATTGAACAGTCGGGAAGGGGAGCAGCAACGGAGGCAGCAGCAGACATCAAAAGGAGTGAAGGTGGTGGCACTCAAGCACAGCGAATCTACAGAGAGGAGCACATGGAAGTCAAGCCCTCCTGTTTGGCGTGCAGCGAAATCACCAGCAGTACATGGCGGGACAGAGAACCAACTTGGAGGGAAGGTTGACTAGAGTGTGCTGTGGCAAGGCAATCGGCCGACCTACCGGGACGCGCTGCTACACGGAAAGGGAAGGAAACTTGCACAACAGCGCATTGTCCATAATAGCAGTGAAAAAAACAATTCGAACGAGGAAGCCTGGCAAAGGGTCCAGAGCAGGCGCGAGCGGCGCAACACACTGAGCAGCAGAACAGGGGAGTCACGGGAAGTATACTCCGTCCAAGAAAGAAGAGCTTTCTTACTTCAAAAGCTGAGAGGAAGATGCTTTCGATGCCTCGCCAGAAACCATAAAGTGGCAGGCTGCTAGGAGCCGACAAGGTGCTGGCTTTCCTTTTGACCAGGGCATTTCTCCTCCCGGTGTCCAGACAAGGAAACACCAAAGCCAAAGCCAAAGCCACCACTTACAACCATCGATGACCAAACAATGGTGTCAGCAGCGTTCCATCTCCACGACCGGTCGACGCTACTGACTTGGCACCAAGTTTTCATTCAAACACTGGGCCACGAAAGAGTACCCGGGTCAGGAAGCCCAACTCGGCATACGCGGGAAACTAGTGAGTTACGTGAGTGTGTTCGCGGGCTGCGACCCGTTGTTGACGGCTCCTAGGAAATACTAACAAATCATTCCTAGCAACGGCGCCAGAAATACTTGTTGGTATTTTTTTAACACCACAAATCATCTCCGATAGGAGATGTGATCCGCAAGCACACGGAAGATACTGTTGTAGCATTTCATCCAATAGTATTTCCAAGGGTATCGTATTTATCTCAAAGGAAGGCAGTGAAGTAAAATAAACACTATTCTTATGATCAAGGTATAGGGTACTAAGTGTTTATCAGAACAAGGGTAAGATGATAATAGAGGTAGTGTGACACACACCTAAGCAATCCACTCTAAGGGTAAGGTTGTCCTAGTGAGGGTTAGACTACGAGATGGAGCTACTCCCACTGTGCTCTAATTACTCATATACATAGCCTAATAAAGTACATATGAATATGCTAATGGTGAATATTAGGGCTTAGTGGTCAAACATGTCGGGCACGGGCTTACCCTGGTCTGCCAGACGACTCCCACCAAGAGCCTACGTCGTAGCCAAATAGCCAAACATGGAGGATTCAACAGACGGATAGGGTTGTCACCACCTACCGCCTACCTCTACAACCCGTGGACTACGATGCATCCAATGCTACTTAACTATCCAAGCACCACGCTTGCACGCTAAGTAAATACCTTAAGAGTTACAATATAATATTCATCCTAAGGCAATGACTAACCTAAATATCGTTGAACCAATGATGGATCCAAGCACTAACATATTCAATAGCATAATCACATTATTACATAATTACAATATAGTGCTGGTGTATGATATTTATGATAACAATGATAATGGCATTATGTCTAGATCATAACAACATCTGCCCCTAGCACATACATGGACTCCACAACCAAATAAGGAACACTTTATTCAAGTATATGAACAAGTAAATACTAATAACGTTGATACAAATCACAAAGCACAAATACAAGAAAAGATACATGAGCCATACATTTCTCAATTTGAACTTAGGACTAGAGTAGAGGTGGCCAAATGGGTCGGGCCAAACGGGCCAGCCCGAAGCACGACTAAAATGGCCCGGCACAAGCACAGTCCGGACCGAAGCATGACACGGGTTGTGCCCGGGCCTGGATCTTCGTCCTGTTGGGCTTGCCGACATAGCCTGATTAGGCCCGGCACGACCGGCCCGTCAGGCTGGCCCGGCCCGGCACAGGCCTTTTAAGCCCAAATAGTAAATTTTATGTTATTTTTATTATATTTTTAACAAAAATAGGCCGCGGGCCAGCCCGGCACAGCCCGACACGTTTAAAATGGATCTGGGCCGTGCCTGGGCCTAGACTCCTAGCCCGCGGGCCAGCCCGAAACGACCCGATTTTTTTCGGGTCGTGCCGAGCCTAGATTATTAAGGCACAAGCCCGGCTAGGCTTGGGCCGGCTCGGACCGGCATGGCGCGTTGGCCACCTATAGACTAGAGGCTCCTCTCTATAGCCTAACCTCCACGAAGGACTAAGAAAAGTAGTGTATACACCATAATAATGCTCAAGTGGTGTGCGTTGGAGTGAGGGGTAGGGGATCCTATTTATAGCTGGAGAACGGTCATTCCCCGCCACCAAATGTGCGTGAATCAGTCTTCATCATTATCAGGGCACCACAGGGAGTCGACATGTAGAAGTTGACTGCATTTGGCGCTAGGAACTAGTCGGCCGAACAGGGTGTTCGGCCGACCTCGTCTTCGCTCCGTCTCGTGTGTGTTTTCTCCAGGTCACTTCCAGGTGGGCCCTATTGACTGATATGGGTGATACACTATTGAGTCTCCTCGGATACGTCTGTTTGTGGACCATTTGATCCATGATATGCCATGTGTCGGAGCTTGATTGGCAGGGATGATACTTTTTAGGATTACTCCTGTCGATACCCTGGTACCGGGTACCCTACGATACCGCAAGAAAAGCTATAGAGTTCCACATGTCCGAATTGAAGACATTTGAAAGCTCCGCGTGTCCTACAGCACTAGGCCTGCCTCCCTCGCTTGGGTAGCTCTGGCACCGCCACGTGTAACACAAGGTCAGACCTAACTCCTTGTATAGGGAAGCTCCGGTTATGCCACGTGTCCTGGGGCCCCGGACCTAACCCCTAGTAGAGGGAAGCTCTGGTACTTCCACATGTATAGCGGCTCCAGACCTGCCTCCCCATAGAGGGAAGCTCCAGAGCTGCCACGTGTCGAGCCTCCGGACCTAAGAATGTAACGGGAAGACTGCATGATCTCCAACGGTGCGGACATTCAAGAGGCTGTTAAAGCAGCCGTTACAAGACCTGATTACCTGTCATTAATGTTATGTTAATGACACACGATTAGAGGACCTTTAGTACCGATAACGCCACCATTAAGGCGTGTTATCACAATGTTAAATTTACTTAATACGTACAAATCGTGTATTAGGTAATTAAAGACCGTCTGGGCTACATGCAGGGCCAGGCTGACAATATAACGGCCAGTCCTTAGACTATAAAAGGGTTGTGCTGCACGGTACAAAGGGACAAGTTCAGTCGACTAAGCTCACACGCACCCAAGTGACTACACACTCATACATACAACAACCACCCGTGGAGTAGGTTATTACGCTCAGGCGGTCCAAACCACGTAAAAACTCTCGTGTCACTGTCTCGTTCTTGATCTCACGTGTGCCCCGACCGAATACGAACCTCCGCAGACTACGCTTTAGTAGTATCGGGTGAAGTGTCGATTGCACACTTCAACATCTCCCCCTCTTTTACCTCAATTCCTACATAAAAAGCATACATTCACTATTTTTCCAAGGACAAGTGGAAATAGGTTAACTAGAAAGGTGAGGTGTGCAAGAAATGAATTATCCTTCACATAATTGAGTTATAATAACGGGTGAAATTGGGATATAATAGCCATCAACACCTGCTGCATGGAGGACGAGTTAAAAACATGAATAGTTGCAGCTGAGTGGCGAACAGAAATGTCAGAGTATTCTATTACGCCACCTATTCTTCTTCCCCAAGTTGATCGCTCTCCTCTTCCTCCTTCCTCTCTGATTGACTCCGGCCGTCGTAGTTAACACATGGTATCAGCTTGCCTCTCCGATCCGCCCTGGACCATCACCACTTCACCCGGCGCCAGAAGTTCCACGATGCCATAGCGCCAAACACCAAGCTCTTTCTTGAGGAAGTGGCGGTGCAACATCCCGACGACATCGCCACTGTCTCCAAGGGCCTCACCGACACCACTGAGACCATGAACAAGCGCTTCAATGAGCTTCTCATCTCCGGGCAGCACCGCGACGACTATATATCGGCGTAGGAGTCGTCCACACAGGAGCTCGATAAGATGATCTCAGCATGGAAACCCGAGATCGATGCCTTCATCTCCTCCGTCAGGCTCTAGATCTCCAAGCTCAACAAGTATTTTGATCGGGACTCGCGGGACAACACAGTCGACCATACCAATCTTCTGTTCAACGAATCGACGATTGACCGACACCTTGCTGGAGTTGCGGCCGATGACCCGTTCGGGCACCGCTTCGACACCACTCATCGGGATACTGGGTTTCAGTCGGTGTACATCCATACCCATATCCCGGTCAAGGGTACACCCGCGTTTGATCCTCCTCGTTTCATTCGTTTTGTCAATTCCGCTGCCGATCGAAATTTGTTTCACTCTGTTGGCAACCGGAGCAATGTGCCTAAGATGCCTTTCCCTAAGTTTTGTGGTGATAACCCGAGGTTATGGCGCTCTAGATGCAAGGATTATTTCGATATGTTTGGATACGATCAAGGTCTTTGGGTGAAAATTACTTCCATGCATTGTGAGGGCTCTGCTGCTCGTTGGTTGCAATCGATTGAGCGTAAAATGAGTCATGCTAGTTGGCCTACCTTCTGCTCATTGGTTCTGGATTACTTCGGCCGTAATAGCTTGATGTCTTAGTTCGTAGAATGTTTCGCATACGCTAGAAAGGCTCAATAGCAGATTACATCGATGAATTCTCTGATTTGGTTGATCAACTTCATGCTTACAACTCTACAACAGACCCCATGTAGTGTACTGCTTGATTTGTGGATGGCCTCCGAGATGATTTGCGATCTGCTATATTGATTGAATGTCCTTCAGACTTGGATACTGCTATTGTTTTGGCCTCTTTGCAGGAGGAGGTGGCCGATTCGACAAAGCGACACTCATTTCTTGCATGGATTTAACTGCCCCTCCTGAACTCCCCAATGCAGTCAAGCCTTACAATGGTGGTGCCATGCCTCTTCTGCCTCCCCCAAAGCTGGATAAATCCTTATCTTCTGACATAACTGATGACAAGCGTCTCTCTGATACTACCAAGAAGCATACATCCTTCAAGAAGATTGAAGCTCTTAAGTCTTACCTGATGGCTCGTGGCTTGTGTGAAATTTGTGCTGAGAAATGGCATCGTGGTCACCAGTGTTCAATTTCGATGCAACTCAATGCAGTACAAGAGATATGGGATCTTTTTCAGAGTAATGACTCTCAGAGTGATATTGTTGTTTCCCCACATGAAGACCACATTTACATGACTCTTTCACAAGCTGGGTGCTCAAATTACATAAGTGGATATCATTCAATTACAAAGGTGCTCAAATTCATTTGCAAGGGGTACTGTCAGAACTTCCTCCATCGACTGTTATTCAGGTCCTATCTTTTGAAGATATAGCATCACCTTCGGTTCTGTCAGAGTTACCTGAGAAAATTCAGCAAGTTCTAAATGAATTTTCTGAACTCTTTTAGGCACCATCTAGTCTTCCACCAAGCCGTTCATGTGACCACAGTATACCTCGCCTCCCTGGTGCTAAGCCATTTAATATTCGGCCCTATCGCTACCCTCCATAACTCAAAATAAAGATCGAGTTGCAAGAACAAGAAATGCTCAAACACGTACTGATCCAACCCAGTCAGTGTGCCTTCGTTTTTCCCGTACTCCTAGTTAAGAAAAAAGGATAAGACATGGCGGTTTTGTGTGATTTCCGGCATCTCAACGCTCTGATAGTTAAGCATCAGTTCCCGATTCCGGTTATGTATGATATCCTGTATGAACTCTCTAGCGCCTGATGGTTTTCCAATCTTGATCTGTGAGTCGGCTTTCACCAAATCCTTTTGCAACCGGGTGAAGAGCATAAGACGGCATTCTCTACACATGATGGTCATTACAAATTTTGAGTGCTTGCATTCAGCCTAACCGATGATTTTCTTTGACGATATTTTAGTCTATAGCTCCTCATATAAGTCACATTAATGATATTCGACAGGTGCTCAAACTTCTCTCTAAAGACAGTAGGAAGATCAAACTTTCGAAGTGCTCATTCGCCAAAGAGAAATTGCACTACCTTGGACATGTTATTACTGCTTAAGGTGTGTCAATCGATCCTTTAAAGATACAATCTATATTGCACTGGCCAACGCCTACATCAGTTAAGGAGCTTCAAAGTTTCTTGGGTCTCGCCGTTTACTACCGTAAACTTGCTCAAACTTTGGCAGCATTAGCAAGTCCCTAACTGACCTCTTAAAGAAGAACTCTCTCTTTATTTGGACAAGCGAGCACCAGCAGGCATTTCAAGCACTCAAAGATGCTCTGGTTTCAGCGCCCGTCCTGGCTCTGGCCAACTTTCGTAAAACATTCTATGTCAAGACTAACGCTAGTGGATTCAGAATTGGTGCTGTCCTTATGCAAGACGAGCATCCAATTGCTTATGTCAGTAAGTCACACGGGCCAAAGACTAAAGGACTTTCAGCATACGAGAAAGAGTATTTGGCCATCTTGTTAGCAGCTGATCAATGGCGCCAGTATCTTCAGTATGATGAGTTCGTTATTCGCACCAATCAACGGAGTTTGACTCACCTCAACGATTAGCGTCTGAATACACTATGGCAACAGCGCGTTTTTACAAAGCTTCTAGGTCTTCTGTATCGTATTATGTACAAAAGCTTACGCCTTGTCTCGCCATTCATTGCCAGATCTTCAGTCCCTGACTATTTCATGCTCCACACCAACATGGTTACATGATATTACACAAAGCTATGTGTCTGACCCTCGAGCTCAGAAGCTTCCCAATGCCTTGTCAGTTCACTCCTCTTCTCTACCACATTATACTCTGCTTAAGGGGATCATCCATTATAAAGGCAAGATATGGATCGGTAATGTTAAAAAGCTTCAAGACACTATTATCGCTGCACTTCATAGCACAATCTTGGGAGGCCACTCTGGCATTCCAGTTACAATCCGAAGGATAAAGCAGCTATTTTACTGGGTTGTATTAAAAGCTTCTGTCTCTCATTTTGTTCAGACATGTAGTACTTGTCAACAAGCCAAACAAGAGTGTGTCAAGTACCCAGGGCTACTCCAACCATTTTAGATTCGCACTTCGGCTTGGCAAGTAATATCCTTGGACTTTGTTGAAGGTCTCTCTCGTTCTAAGTCTGCTAACTGCATATTGGTTATTGTTGACAAATTCTCTAAGTACGGCCATTTCTTGCAACTATCACACCCTTATACTGCCTCCTCTATTGCCCGGCTGTTCATCGACAATATTTACAAGCTCCATGGTATGCCTCTTGCCATCATATCTAATAGAGATCCTATCTTCACTAGCAGACTTTGGATTTTTTTTACCATTGCTGGAGTGCAATTACGCATGAGTTCTTCATATCATCCACATTCGAACGGTCATACATATATGGTTAACCAATATATGGAGACATGTTAGAATCAAAAGGGAGCCCAAAGATCAAATAGCCACTAAATCATCTCGAATTACATAGAGAAAACTGAATATAACATGAACATCAAGTGCTATCTCTCAAATAGCACAAGAACACTTCTAATACCTTCTCCTCCATCTTTGTTGTTGCTTGACGATGCGACAATCGAACCAATAAGGCAAGGCCGCAAGAAGAATAACGACCAGAGGCATTTCCCCTTATTCTTCTCTTGCTATGTTGATCGGATTCTGAGTGAGTTAGAGTGTTCAAGTGTGTATGAGTGTATGCATTAGAATTTTTTTAATCATACACTTGATCCTCTTCTTATACTTGACCAAGAGACACAAGAGCAGGCCTCTCACCCTTAGGAATAGTTGTGTCCCCCGATCAGGGACACACCATTCGGTGGGATGTGTCCTTTCAATTAGAACACATGTCAATTTCAAGTTCAAACTGACAGTTACTGAAAAGATCAGACTAGTCCGGTCGGGGTCCGGACTAGTCTGATATCCTTACTGGAGAATATCAGGCTAGTCCGATAAGGGTCTGGACTAGTCTGGTAATCCTTACTGGACAGCAACCGAACTAGTCCGGTCTTTACCGGACTTGTCCGGTACTTCCAACATTCTCCTCCTTGAACTCGAATCTAAAACTTACCAACTTACTTAATACTAAACTTAGTGTTCATTTTCTCATGCTTGACATATAGGGCACGGCGCATCACAACAACCATTTACGTATTGTTGGACTCGAAGACTACAATACATCTCACACTTAAAAATGTACCTTACTCATACTTGGCCCCTAAATATCCACTGATAATAGGTTCTCCCTTAAAACCATGTCGGCTACGTGTTCACTGAACACGCTGGGTGGAAGACCTTTTGTTAGCGGATCCGCAAGCATACGCTTGGTACTTATATGCTCAAGACTTATGATATGATCCTGGATTTGATCTTTCACAACATAAAATTTAATGTTGATATATTTGGCAGCACCACTTGACTTATTGTTGTGAGAGTAAAATACTGCGGGTTCATTATCGCAGTATAACTTAAGTGGTTTTCAATGGTGTCGACCACTCTAAGACCGGGTAAAAATTTCTTAAGCCAAGCAGCCTGCCCGGTGGCCTCATAACATGCAACAAACTCGGCATACATCATGGACGATGCAGTACGATTTGTTTGGAGCTTTTCCATGAAATGACTCCATTCGCGAGGGTGAATATATAACCTGACGTGAATTTCATAGTATCCACACAACCCGCAAAATCTGAATCTAAATATCCCACTACTTCAAGTGGGTCTGACTTACTATACGTTAACATGAGGCCTTTTGTGCCTTGCACATATCTTAAAGCTTTCTTAACTGCCTTCCAGTGATAAATTTCTGGATTGGCCTGATATCTGCCAAGTATTCCGGTCACATAAGCTAAGTCAGGGCGAGTACAAACTTGAGCATACATAAGACTTCCGACAGCAGAAGCATATGGAACCGATTTCATTTGATCGATC
This sequence comes from Tuctoria greenei, assembly GCA_036927565.1. Taxonomy (NCBI): domain Eukaryota; kingdom Viridiplantae; phylum Streptophyta; class Magnoliopsida; order Poales; family Poaceae; genus Tuctoria; species Tuctoria greenei. The sequence goes on along the minus strand of JAYESD010000004.1, from coordinate 105,071,367 downwards.
TCATATTGGTTCCTGGGACACTGAAAGTTCCCAAACTTATTTCCCTTGACAATCGGAGCAGGCAAAGGCTTACTCTTATGCATACTGTACTTTCTCAGTACATTCTCTAAGTATGCCTTTTGTGATAAGCCTAATACCCCCTTATTTCTATCTCAGTGAATTTCTATTCCCAATACATAGGATGCTTCACCAAGATCTTTCATATCAAAATTAGAGGACAAAAATTTCTTAGTTTCTGATAGTAGATTGACATCACTACTTGCAAGTAGTATATCATCTACATAAAGCACGAGGAAAATAAATTTCCCGCTCTTAAATTTAGCATAAATGGAATTGTTCTCCTCATTTTATTTAAACCCAAACTTTCTTATTGTCTCATCGAACTTGAGATACCACTGCCTTGATGCTTGTTAAAGTCCATAAATGGACTTTCTTAAGTGGCCTCCCATATGTTCTTTACCCTTAACAAAAAAACCTTTCGGTTGTGTCATATAGACGTTCTCATATAGTTCACCATTGAGAAACGCCATCTTTACATCCATCTGATGTAATTCTAAATTGTAATATGCAACTAATGCCATAATGATTCTGAATGAATCCTTACTCGAGACCGGTGAAAATGTCTCATTATAATCAATCTCTTCTCTTTAAGTGAAGCCTTTTGCAACAAGTCTGGCTTTAAACTTATCAATATTCTCTTTGGAGTCACGTTTAATTTTGTAGACCCATTTACAGCTTACTGTTTTGGCGCCATTAGGAATCTCAACTAAATCCCAGACTTTGTTTGTTTCCATAGACCTCAATTCATCATCCATGGCTTTACTCTATTCAGATGATTGAGGACTTCTCATAGCTTCTTCAAATGTGGTGGGATCACCCTCTATTTGAATTGCCTCACTCAAATAGATCTCATAATTGTCCGGAACAGCCGATTTTTTTTCTCGTTGAGATCTTCTTAATTGCACATTATCCTCATTTTGAGGTTGTTGTTGCTCTTCATTATTCGTGACAACTGGTTGAGAATGCTCAACCACCCTTAATAATTCCGTTGTCAATGGAGAACTAACAACATGTATTGAATCTTTACCAATAGGTACTGTTGATTCAACAGCAGTAGGTAATGAGAAATATGGTTCTTGAATCATATGAGTGGGTACATAAACCCGCTTCTCTTCAAGATTAATTTCTCATCTTACCGTACTCCCCTTGATCGTGGCATCCTCTAAAAAGACGGCATGCCTAGTTTCTACAAACTTAGAGATATTGTTCTAGACAATAGAAACGATATCCCTTACTCTTTTTTGCATAGCCAATAAAATGGCAACTTATTGTTTTAGCATCCAACTTACCAATGTTTGGGTTAAATAATTTTGCCTCAACAGGACAACCCCATATATACATATAATTTAATGAGGGCTTACGTCCTGTCCACAATTCATACGGTGTTTTGGGCACCGACTTAGTAGGAACCCGATTTAGCACATGAATGGCAGTTTTTAATGCCTCCACCCATAAGCTAACCGGCAAATCTGATTGACGTAATATGGATCTAACCATATTCATTAGCGTATGGTTGCGCTGTTCCGCTACTCCATTTTGCTGAGGCGCGACCGATGTGGAATACTGGACGACAATGGCATTTTCCTATAGGAACCGAGCAAATGGTCTAGGAACTTGACCATGTGGGGTATGATGACCGTAGTACTCACCACCACGATCGGATCTTACCACTTTAATCTTAGTGTTGTGCTGATTTTCAACTTCAGCCTTAAATATCTTAAATTTATCCAATGCTTCAGAGCATTCTTTAATCGGATAAATATAGCCATAGCGAGAATAGTCATCTATGAAGGTTATGAACGAATCAAAACCATCAATAGATACTACGGGAAATGGACCACAAATGTTTGTATGGATTAATTACAAAATTCCCGCACTGCGTATAACACTTTTCTTTATTTTCTTAAAAAATTCCCTTAATGCAGTCTATGCATTCTTTTGAATCCAAAAAATCCAAATGAGGAAGAATCGATTGTGTAATCAATTGTTCAATTCTCCCCCTCAATATATGGCCTAAGCGACAATGCCATAATTTCAAAGATATTTCGGAATCAATTCTCTTACACTTACCCTGATTTGAGGAAAACTGAATGTCGCTTACAACATTAATATCATCATGCATAGATAATAAGTATAGCATGACTTGTCTTATGGCAACACCAACAATCTTATTATCAAACTTAATTACATATCTGTCTTTGCCAAACTGGCAAACATAACCATCATCATCTAAGAATGATACTGAGATGAGATTTCCACTTAAAGAGAGTACATATAATACATCCTGAAGTGTAAGTACAAAGTCATTTCTTAATACTAATGGATAATCTCCAATGGCTTTCACTTCAGCTTCATGGCCGTCAGCAACTTTAATGGCCCTTTCCCCTCTTTCTAGGGTCCTCCTCATATTTAACCCCTGCAACGAATTGCAAACGTGCACAGTGGCACCTGAGTCAATCCACCAAGAAGATTGTGTATAATCTAATAGTAGGGATTCATCAACAAAGTCACAAAATTATTACCATTTTTGCAACATCATTTAAGGAAGCCTATGTAATTCTTCTGATGGTGACCTTTGTCTAAACAAAAGCGGTACTGATCTTTATCCACTTTCACATCCTTATTGTAAGGATGACTTTGTGGAATCTTACCCTTATCTTTATCATGGTGAGAAGAATCATGATACTTAAAAGATTGCTTGGAAGAATAATTCTTCTTATCCTTACCTTTTCCCTTCACGTAATTAATAGCATCATAACCGTGAAGGGATTTAATCCTCTCTTCCTCCTGAACACACATAGCCATGAGTTTTTATATGTTCCATAGTTCAGGTTGGGAGTTGTAGTTGATGAAAAAAGTCTCAAATTCCTTAGGAAGTGAGGCAATGATGAGATGCACAATGAAATCATCTTTAATCCCCAAATCCATAGGCTTAAGCTTTGCAACCATATTTGTCATCCTTAAGATGTGCTCATGCACACCACCTCCACGATACTTTTCAGTAGCAAGCCTCTTGATAAGAGTGCTTGCAGTGGCCTTAGAAGAACCAGTAAACTAATTCTCTATCCTTTGGAGGTATTCAACTTCTGTTTCACATTCAGGGATTGCTCTCGGAATGGCCTCAGTGATAGTGCCCTTAATTACCATCAAACATTTAATGTTTGATTTCTTCCACATATAACAATCAATGTCATAAGCCAATAACTCAGTAGTATATTCCTTTGTCCTCACAGCAAAGGCTTCCTGAGTTTCATCAGCATCTCTTACTGGTTCAACCGGTGCAACCAGATATCGAGTAGTGAGAGCCAAGTCTATCTCAGAGACTGCTAAAGCAATCTCCAACTTCTCTCGCCATCTCCCATAATTGCTTCCATTGAGTGGATCAATAGAAGCGATGAAAATCAGTGCTGAATTCACGTTGGAGGAACATTCATAATCAAAAACCAAAATCAAGAAGAATGCATAGATGTTAACCACAAGAAAATGATGATTTTATCTTTCACTTTGGTTACTCAACCAAAACTCAACATTTGAGAATATCTGAAAATCAACATAGTAATTTATCTTTCGGTTTGGTTATTGAAAGTCGCCTAGAGGGGGGTGAATAGGCAATAATACCTGAAATGACTTAACTAAACAAGATTAATTCTTTGTGGCCGGACTAGTCTGGTCAGGGCCGGACTAGTCCGCTCAGCACAGGGTGGAAACCCTAAAACTTGATTTCTACAAGTTGTTTGCGGAATTAAACTTCACAGAGAATAAAAGAAATATGTAACAAACTTGTGAAGCTCAGATTGTGATATTAAAACACTTAGATTGCAGGTTGAGAGTAATGATCAAAGTGTAAGGCAATAAGAGCAAAGTGAACCCTAATAGCAATACTAGTGATCACAAAAAGCGAAAGACAAGTGAAACAAGATTTATCCCATGGTTCAGCTCCACGAAGAAGCCTACCTCCACGTTGAGAAGTCCACACAAGGAGCGGGTCTCACTTGACCCTTCTCTCACCAAGCCACCACGATGGCCGGCTTCGTTTCCACTAATATCAATGGGTAATCACAAAGTTTGATGGGGCTGCCCACAACTTGAGGCTCCCACAAATTAATACAATAAGGAGCACACGAAGGTCAACTCACACAAGACACAAAACACAACACAATGTGCAAGAGATCAAACCGAGAGCCAAAATGTGATGATCTTCCTTTACTCTCCTCCCCAAACCCTAATCTCTTCAAGATTTGCTCTTAGGGGGTTAGTAGGATGAGTAGAAGGCTTTGGAAGGCTCTAGGTTGCTTGTGGCGGCGCTAGGGTTCAAGTCTTTTTCAAATGAGCCCGGAGGTCCCCTTGTTATAGAGGTCCCAAGCCCCTTTTTCTTACATCAGCAAAGGGGTGGACTAGTCCGGCCTTAGACCACAGACTAGTCCGGCCCTATGGGACCACTGACCCTCTGGTCAATTCCCGACCACAGCCACACAAAGCAACTATTATCACGCTACCCGCCAAATTTCCAAATTCAAACGATCACTAGACACCGGACTTGTCCGGTCAACATCGGACTAGTCTGAAGTGGAACAGAACCACTTGATCTGTCCCAAAACGGAATCTTCTAGGTTGGTCCGAACTAGTCCGGACACTGGGGCGGACTAGTCTGGCCCCCTTGGGTTTTCTCTCGGTTTGTCACACTAAGTCCCAAACGAACAAGTCCGAACTACTCCAGAGAGATTTAGTCCGACCAAAAATGGACAAGTCCGGACTTCTCGAACTTAGCTCCAAAATCACTTGGGGACACTCCAGAGACGTTTGATTCATCCATGGCCGGACTTGTCTGCCATGGCCGGACTAGTCCGGCCTCCTAGAGTTTTTCTCATTTTGGGCTTCTGACTTAGGTTTTTCTCTAAACCACTACTTTGAGCCCCTTGGTAAGATCTCAATGCACATGATACAACCACCCTCTCACATGATACGACTCATATAAACTCAATACCATAGAAATCCTAATTTCTACGCTTGAGTTTTTCACGCCTGTTTTCTCCTTTTCCTTTTTGAGGGTTTTTATCTCATTTCAATCCTTTTACTTGTGCTTAAGATCAACTTAGCTCATTAGCCTCTTAATTGTCGTCATCAATCATCCAAAACCCACGGGGATGCCTATATGCACTTTCAATCTCCCCCTTGTTGGTGAATTGTTGACAACACATTAAGACTTCAACAATAAGGTTAATAATTTGTTTTCATAACATGTATTTGTATGAGTGACTCCCCCTCAATGTATGCATCATGAGTAAAGAGATTGAGAGAGTTCTCATACATATACATGTTATGGTGGGGTGCCTAAGTGATGTGTTTATAAAGTGTGATAAGACAATGATTATGCAAAGTAGACATTAAAATGAGGCAACACATCACAAATTTAGGCAAAACACATGAATACTTGAATATATAGATTATGTCTTGCAATACAACTTGAAATGAGTTTTAAAACATAAGTCCAACATAGATCAATACACTCATACATCAATATCAATCTATTTTATCTCTCCTCCTTTCATCTCTCACTCTATGTCTCTCCCCTCTCGATCTAAGAGCCCATCAAGCTATCTCCTCGCTATCTCTCCCCCTTTGGCATCAAGACACCAAAAAGGAAAAGAAGAGAGAAAGAGCCCTTAGGACTACTCATCCCCGTGGGTTTCCGTCGGAGTCATCATTGTCACCTTGGGGCTCGCTGTCGCTTTCCGTGGCCTCCGGATCCTCGGTCGGGGCCGTGGTGGAAGTTCCAGCTTCTCCAAATTCAGCGAGCTCTTCGGCAGTGAACTCGGGGAAGGAGGTGAGCTCACCATCGCTCTCCTCGGCGGGGGACATAGGGATGTCCAGCTTGTTGCACATCGCTTTGAGATACTTCTCATTGCGACGCTCCATGCGACATTGCTGAATTTCCTTCTTCTGGCACGAAGAAAAGAGAGCTTTGAAGCACTTGAAGAAGCCGCTTCCGCATTGTGTCGAAGGCGGAGGTGGTGGAGGAGATGGCACGAAGCGAGAGGAAGAAGCGAGAGGATCCGCATTCTTCCTCCGAGGGGTTGCTGGCTCCGGAGGATGGAGTTGTGGTCGAAGCCTCCGGTGAATGATATCTTTCTTGAAAGTGAGCCCGGATATCTTCTCAATCATGTACATAATGTATGGAGCATATCCACATGATCGATTGAGGGTGTGAGAGATGTTGAAGATGTCATCAAAGATATAGTCCACCACATTGAAGCGGACATCTCCATCAATGAGGACCATTAAATGCCTCAAATTGCCTTGGATGATCTCCGCATCTCCATCCTTGGGGGCAATTGTCTTTCTAAGGACCCGGTTGAGCACACTATAGAAGGGCTTGATATTTCTGATATGCCTGGCCTCATACTGTCCATGGCTTGGATACATATACTCCAATGTGTCCCGATCAGCTGGCTTCAGATTGGAAATGATGATCTCATTATCCAGTTGATCCTCCAAGTCAAGCAATTGAGCAAACTCCCAAAAGGTGGTAGAGTACTGCTCTCCATGGGTCATCCAGGTGATCCTCCTGTCCCCATCGGTGTGGAAGTAAAGGGTGGAGTAGAACTGAGTGATGACCTCCACATTCCAGTCATACTAAAAATCCATATGCTTCTTCAGACCATGCCTCTCGACAGCCTCAATCACAGCATTGAAGGCTTGATGATCTTTTTGGGCCATGTAATCCTAGTCGATCCACTGAGCATCTGTGACAGGAGTTTGCTTGGTCATATAGACCGTCCTGTAGTAGTCACACTGGAAGTCACACCAGAACTGGGGATCCACTGTGCTCCTGTCACGCTGATAATCATTTATCTTCCTCAACTTGCGTGCCTTCTCAGCCCCCTTGCCCTTGAAGATGTTGACTTCAAAAGCAGCTGCACGGTTTGGGTTCTGTGCAGGAGAGGACATCCTCAAGGGGCCAATGGGTTGTGGGGCACCCTTCTTCAGTTTGCTTGCTGCCTTCTTAGCCACAGTCACCCTCTTCTTGGGTGCAGCATCAACAGGGGCCTTGCCCTTATCTTTGGAGGATCTTGCCCCCTGGGACATGGCTTGCTCACCCAAGGTCACAAGCCTCTTCCTCTTTGGGGCAGCCTTGGCAACAGCGGAGTTATGCTCCTCACGCTGCGTCTTCTTTACCCTCTGAGAGGCAAAGTACGCAGCAGCCATTTCTTGATCCTCTCTTTGTTTCCGGCGAAAGAGAGCCTGCTTCTCTGCTTTGGTCTCGGAGTCGGAGGGAGGAACATACTCATTGTCCGACATGATTGCTAACAAGAGAAGCAAGGGAATGTGTATGAGTCAAGGAAGTTAAGGTAAAATGGTAGAATTCACAAGATTAGCCAAGGTTAGGGTTTTCACTGTGTAACCCGGACTTGTCCGCCCAAGGGTCGGACTAGTCCGCACGAGGTTGGACTTGTCCGCCCAGCAGTCGGACTAGTCTTGTTCATACAGTAAGAACCCTAATCGAGGGAAATTTTGCAAAAACTAAGGATCCTACCACAAAAATGGAGCTACATGATCACATTGATGTGTAAAACAACATTTGTGGAGAAGATTTGATCAATGGACCCAAAAGAATTGAGTTTCAAGGATTTTGGAGTTAGGTCAAAAATACCTCTTCAAGTCTTCGATTTGTTGAAATGTGGAAGAGGAAGTGATCTCTGATGCTTGGGGAAAAGTTCCTAAGCACCTTGGGGCTTCAATCCACCGATTGGAACCGAGATTTGGTGGACGGACTCAAAAATCGCCGTTGGGGAGACGGTTTTCGAGCGTTTTTGGAGAGAGAGTGTTTGAAACGAAGTGGAGAGGTCGAGGGCACCCTAGGGAGGTTATGTCCCCAAGGGCCGGACTAGTCCGGTCAGGGACCCGTACTCGTCCGGCATCCGGACTCGGTCCGGACAACTCATACCACCGGACTAGTCCGGTAATAGGAGCGGACTAGTCGGGTCCCAAGACTTAAAACTCCTATATATTGAGTTTTGAGTGAATATTTGATCCTTTTGGACTACATTTCATAAAATATCTTTGTAAATATGGTCAGTAAGCAATCAACAATCAAACTATGACCATGATTCACAAGGATTCAATAATTTCAAAAATAATTTGTGAAAAAAATTGAGGACGATTAGTTTTTCGCAAGCATGCGTGAATTTTGAATATTGCAATCAGATGTGCAAGACTTAAGCCACATTTCGAGAATCCAAGATATTTAGCTCACTCCTAAGTTCACAAAACCTTTTATCATCTAGGGGCTTGTTAAAGATATTGGTCAATTGTTTATCGGTTCTCGCATGGGAAATTGCAATGTCTCCTTTGATGGAGTGATCTCTCAAGAAGTGGTGGCGTATATCGATGTGATTGGTCCTTGAGTGTTCAACTGGATTGTGAGCTATTTTGATGGCACTCTCATTGTCACATAGGAGAGGAATATAGTGCAAGTTTATGCCATAGTCCCTAAGAGTTTGTCGCATCAAAAGAAGTTCTGCACAACAGCTTCCGGCGGCGACATACTCCGCTTCGGCTGTGGAAAGTGCAATGGAATTTTGTACTCTTCCTATCAACTTTGCACTCCGCATAGTCCGCATCGGAATATCCAATGAGGTTAAACTTAGAGCCTTTGGGGTACCAAAGTCCTAGGCTTGGTGTGTGAACCAAATATCTAAGAATTCTCTTAACAGCGGTCAAATGACACACCTTTGGAGCATCTTGAAATGTAGCACACATACACACACTAAGCATTATATCGGGCCTAGATGCACATAAGTGTAACAATGAGCCTATCATAGAACGATATACCTTTTGGTCTACACTTGGACCATCTTCATTGAGATCGAGATGCCCATTGGTTGCCATAGGAGTCTTGATGGGTTTGGCCTTGTCCATATCAAACTTCTTGAGTATATCTTGTGTGTACTTGGTTTGACTAATGAACGTTCCTTCCTTGAGTTACTTCACTTGAAAACCTAGAAAGAACTTCAACTCACCCATCATGGACATCTTGAATCTTTCCATCATTATCATGGAAAACTCATCACAAAAGGCTTTGTCAGTAGAACCAAATATAATGTCATCGACATATATTTGGCAAACAAATAAATCATAATTAAAGTGCTTGGTGAATAGAGTATAGTCCACCTTCCCAATTTTAAAACCATTTTGAGTTAGAAAGTCTCTAAGGCACTCATACCAAGCTCTAGGAGCTTGTTTGAGTCCATAGAGAGCCTTACGCAATTTGTACACATGGTTTGGGAATTCTTCATCTTCAAATCCGGGGGGTTGCTCCACATATACTTCTTCCTTGATTGGACCATTGAGGAATGCGCTCTTGACGTCCATTTGATATAGCTTAAAATCATGGTGAGTAGCAAATGCAAGTAATATACGAATTGATTCAAGCCTAGCTACGGGAGCAAAGGTTTCTTCAAAATCCAAACCTTCGACTTGTGAGTACCCTTTGGCCACAAGTCGTGCCTTGTTCCTTGTAACCACCCTGTGTTCATCTTGTTTTTTGCGGAACACCCATTTGGTTCCTCCAACATTTGCATTTGGCCTCTTCACAAGCTCCCATACTTTATTTCTCTCGAAGTTGTTGAGCTCTTCTTGCATGGCCATCACCCAATCCGGATCTCGTAGTGCTTCTTCAACCTTGTGGGGATCCAAGGAAGAAACAAAAGAGTAATGTTCACAAAAATTTGCAACACGAGATCGAGTAGTTACCCCCTTGGAGATGTCTCCAAGTATATTGTCAACGGGATGGTCCCGTTGGACGCTTTGATGCACTCTTGGGTGAGGTGCTTGATTTCTTGATTCATCATCTTGGTCTTCCTCATCCTCATTGTCTCCCCCTTGATTGATGCCTTCATTTTCATCTTCTTGAAGCGCATCTTGGGGAGGTTGATCTTGATCATTTGAGGAAGAGCTTGCTTGATGTATAGGATGGTTACTTGTGACATGAGGTTGCTCTTGTGGTCGTATGTCTCCAAGTGCCATCCTTCCTATCACCACTTGTGGAGCTTCTTCTTGATCTAGCACATGACGATCAACTTGTTCCACTTGGGATCCATTATTCTCATCAAACACTACATCACGTGCTACTTCAACAATTCCGGAGGATTTGTTAAAGACACGATAGGCATAAATGTTTGAGTCATAGCCAAGCAAGAAACCCTCATCGGACTTAGAAGCAAACTTCGAAGTCCTAGGCTTCTTGTTAAGAATGTAGAATTTTCTCCCAAAAACACGAAAGTAAGAGATGTTGGGTTTGTTACCGGTTAGGAGCTCATATGACGTCTTCTTAAGAATGTGGTGAAGGTACAACCGGTTTATGGCATGGCAAGCGGTGTTGACCGCTTTCGCCCAAAACCGGTCCGAAGTCTTGTACTCATCAAGCATGGTTCTTGACATCTCAATTAGAGTCCTATTCTTTCTCTCGGCCACCCCATTTTGTTGAGGGGAGTAGGGGGCCGAGAACTCATGCTTGATGCCTTCTTCATCCAAAAATTCTTCAACTTGGGTGTTCTTGAATTCAGTGCCATTTTCACTTCTAATGGTATTGATACTCAAAGAGAACTCATTTTGAGCTCTCTTCAAGTACCTCTTGAGGACACCTTGAGTCTCGCTCTTGTCATGCAAAAAGAACACCCAAGTGAAACGTGAAAAATCATCAACAATCACAAGACCATATTTATTACCACCAATACTAATGTAGGCGATTGGACCAAAGAGATCCATGTGTAGAAGCTCCAATGGTCTTGATGTTGTCATAATGTTCTTGGATGGATGAGGTGCTCCAACTTGCTTTCCGGCTTGGCATGCGCTACATGGCCTATCCTTTTTAAACACAACATTCTTTAAACCACGGATGTGCTCGCCCTTAAGGAGTTTTTGCAAATTCCTCATTCCAACATGGCTAGCCTCCTATGCCAAAGCCATCTCATGTTAGTTTTCGCAATTAAGCATGTATCAAGTTGGGCTTTATCCGCGGAGAAATCCACAAGATAGAGCTTTCCCTTGAGTACAACCTTAAAGGCAATTGAGTCTGTCGGCGGTTGAGAACGGCAGATCTCTCTACCCTACTAAAGTGATAGGGGAGTTTGATGTTCGGTGTGGGCGCGCGGAGATTCAAGAAGGTGAGTAAGAATTGACACAGGGGACACAAGAATTTATGTGGTTCGGGCCGCCTGAGCGTAATACCCTACTCCACGGGTGTGTTGGTGTTGTATTAGCAGTATAAGCTTGTGATGAGCATATGAGGCGCGTGTCTGTCCCTCCCCGTGTGTATCGTCGGCCTGTCCTTTTATAGTACAAGGGCAGGCCGTTACAGGTTAGCCTGGCCCGGCATGTGGCCCCGACGGATACTAGTATTGATACACGCTTAATTGCTCTTGATGATCCTGTAATGGGCTTTGATAGCACCGTTACTGGTGTTAAGATCGTCCGTTTAAGTGTCATTAATATGGCATTAATGACACTTAATCGGGTCTTGAAGTCCTTGGCTCTCCTTTGAAGATCCGGAGCCGTTGCGGGGTCTTCCGGAGGTTAGAAGCTGAAGATCCGATGGTCGGACACGTGGCAGCTCCGGAGCTTACTGTGGGAAACAGGTAGCTCCGAACTGCGCGACACGTGTCAGGTCTGGAGCTTCTCTTGGTCAGGGGCTAAGTCCGGGGGTGCCATTTTGGTACATGGTCCAGAGCTTCCCCCTTGTGGGCGGTAGCTCCAGTTTGGTTGTACACGTGACGACCCAGGGATTAACCATGTTGGAGAAGCGGGTCCGGTTATGTCTGACATGTGGGCCCCCGAGGGTCTTCAAACCAAGTAGATGACTTTCTTTTTAAGATCTTTGTGACCTCAGGGGGTGTACGGTTTTTAGGGTACCGACAGTGGCCCCCTGGGCCTACCTCTGGGGAAGTCATTCCGCCGGAGGTGGGTCCATCTCCGCGACCTTTGAACTGAGTCTTCAAGGGTCTTTGAGGGTGCCGTTGGCAAGGACTTGGAATTAAGTCCTCACCACGTGGCGTATCCCGCGTGCGGCAGATGAGATCTTTGGCGTGCGGATCTCACGCAATTGAAGGTCGCCGGTTCCCGATACGAAAACCGTATCGGTTCCGCGCGCCTTGTCAGGCCGCCGCCTTTGGGCTTCCCGCCTCTTAATGACAACCGTTCGCCTTGGTAAGAACCTCGACTTGATCGTCGGGGTGGTCCCGGGCCCGCTTGCCATCGGCTGAGTGAATTTTTTGGGTGGTACCTTCGACTTCCCTGCGGTTTCCATCCGAGCATCGCGAGGGCTTACTTAAGAAGGAAAGCATGCACCGTCGGGAGTTCTTTACGCCTCTCATCTGATCTTGCGCTCAAACTCCCAACTCGTGCTTCGCTCTTCTTCTCTTGCCTAGCTGTGCCGCGATGGAGTTGGGTCTCCACGAGAGTCGCCTGAAGACCGACGGCAATTTGAAGAAGGTCCGGGCCCTCATGGGGTGGTCCTCGGACTTCTTCAACCACTCAGTCCTTGCCGACGGAGAGCTCCCCTTCGAGAAGGAGCACGCCGGCAAAATGGTGTACTTTTCCTCATACGCCATGGTGGGATTGATCCCACCTTTTTCTTCCTTTTTCTTGATGCTGCTAGACTTCTATGGTCTGCAGTTATATCACCTTGGTCCTCACTCCATTCTCCTTGTATCTATCTTCGTCCACTTCTGTGAGATGTGGGTGGGCATCCCCCCTGCATCGAACTCTTCCGGACCTTCTTCACCATCCACACCACCGGTCGGAGCAATGAGTACCTTGGCTTCTACTACTTCGTGAAGCGCAAGAAGTGCCCATTCAAGTACCTATGGTCGTTCCCTTCTGGGAAGTGGGACGACTAGAAGAAGGACTGGATAGTCGTCAGGGTGGAGGAGCACGAGAGGCTGGAGTTGCCTGATAGTCTGCCCGACATTGACACAACGATCTGGAGTGAAGCTCCGGTGCTGGCGGATGCCTTCAACCCTGCTTTGACCAGGATCCGCCAATGCGTTGAAGGAGGATTGACTCCTCAGGCGGTATTTTGCAATTTCCTGGTCAACAGGTGGGCGCCGCTGAAGAGGAGGGAGAAGCTCGCTTGGGCCCTCAACAGCGTGATGGACGACGACTGGGTTGAAACCGGGTTGAAGTCCAACATGGCAGGGAGAACCTTGGAGTTCCACCTCAAGAAATTCCAGCACGGCATCGACGTCGACGGTGATGACTTGACTCCCCCATCGGCCTTTCTCCCTCTGAACATGGAAGTGGAGTTCAGCAGGGAGCTCCGGCGAAAGATGCCCGTACTTGACGACCTTGGTGTCGTCGAGAGAAGACCAACCTCCGGGGTAGCGATCCCCGGGGTACCCAAGGATGGCTCCGGCTCTGCTCCTAAGCCGAGGGGAGAAGTCGTCGGCAAGGGTAAGGAGCTGGCAGAAGAGCCAGTGAGCCGGAAGAGGAAGTTGCAGTACGCCGACGGAAGGTCTGTCGGGTCCGCTACTTCCGCGTTAGCTCCTTCTCCCCGGAGGGGAAGGTCCTCTGCAGCTGTGGCAACTGTTCCCGTAGTGGGGTCATCCCGGAACGCGACTGTTCCCACGGTGGGGTCCTCTCGGAGTGCAGCTGTTCCTGCAGTGGTGTCCTCCCGGGGTGTTAGCTCCGGTCGAACAACTCCAGCTCCTGGGCCGGTGGAGGCCTCCAGGTCCGGGGGTTCTTCCCGATCGAGAGGAGCCTCAACCCGGGAAACACCCGTGGCTGCGACGAGTTTCGGGGGGCCTTCCGGAGCTTCTACACCGACTATGGCCAGCCCGGAACGTCCGGGGAAAAGGTTCTGCGCAAGCTGGTGCGGAAGCCTCCCAAGGTAATTTTTAATCTCTACCTTGTACAATTATTTTGATAGTAGCAACTGTTTGCTAATTTTCTTCGTCCATCGTCTGCAGCGTCCCCAAGAAGGGAAGTGAGGCTCTACCCTCAGCCACAACGTCTGAGGCCGCGGGGGTGGGAGCTTCTGCTCCTGTCCCGGCGCCGCACCCAGTGGTGGCTGAGGCTGCGACAGCTCCAGCGCCGGCTGTCGTGGTCATGGACCTCGACTCGTCCCCAGAAGTTCCCGTGGTAACGCCGGACCACGGGAGTGAAGATATGCCAGCGGCACATGTTCCGGAGGTTGAAGCTCCGGGTTCTGGTGCTGCGATGATGGAAGCTCCGGCTGTTGAGCCAGAGGAAGAAGTAATCCCGGCCTCTGAGCCGGTAATTGACGAAGCCCCGGCGGTTGAGCCGGAGGTGACTGAAGCCCCGGCATGCGAGCCGGAAGATGAGGTAGTTCCGGCAGTTGGGCCGGCTACTTCCGAAGCATCGGCAGCTGAGCTGGTTATTGTTGGAGCTCCGGTCACAGGTCCGGACAATGTTGAAGATCTTCCGGCTCCTGTGCCGGTGGTTGAAGAGGTGACGGAGCTTGTGCCTCCGTCAGAAGAGGTGCCCAGACCGGAGCCAGTAGCGGCTCCTGCTTCGGAGGCGACGACGTCGGAGGTACCTGCGGCCGAGCCAGAGTGCCCCAGCGAAGTCGCTGGCCCCCAGCCTGAGGGGGCGAACGAAGATTTGGCGGCGGGGCATTCTTCGATGGCGACGGAGGCCATCCCGGAGGACGGCCCTAGTGCCATGGAGTCCCAGGGGACCACTCTTATAGAGTGGGACCCAATTTTTGTATCTGAAGACCCGCTGGAACCAGCGGAGGAGACCCCAGTAGGTCCGGAGCCAATCCCGTTGTCGCTGTCCATTGACAACGCATGTTCCAGTCTGCGTCAAGTTCAGCTAGCCTTCTTCCACGACAGCAAGGCTCTTGAAGAGGAGCGCCAAACCCTTAGACGGTGGCGTAACCGGCTCTACTTCGAGACCAAGCTGGCTCAGTCAAGGCTAGTGGATGACAAGGAGTGGATCAAACGGGAGAAGGTCCGCCTCGAGTACTGGGGCAAGTTACTGGATGACAGGGAGAGCATGACTCAAGCCCTCGACGCTCAATCCCGGGAGATCTACGATCAGGCCAAAGCTGCCAATAACGCGTCCGATGCTCGGCACGAACAGCTTGAGGCCATTAACACCGCACTCATCAAGCGCCGAGAGGCACTTGAAGAGAGGGAGAGACGGCTCGAGGATGAAGAGTAGAAACTCCTGGAGCTGCGGGATGACGTCCTGAGGAGGGAAGAGGAGCTCACCGAGAAAGTAGCTCTGGCTGACAAGGGCCTCGAGGAGCGCACCAAGAAATTGGAGGAGCGCTGCCAAGAGGAAGAGGAGAAGACCTGGGTGCGAGGGCAGGAACTCTACGAACAAGAGTGTGCCCTTGTTGCCCAGGAGAAGAAAGTGACGGGTAGGGAGAAGGACCTGGTCGAGCGCCGGAACAAGATTCACCTCCGGGAGGAGGAGCTCGGAAAACTCGAAAGGCAGGTTGCTAAAAAGATTCAGCAAAACGCCAAAGAAGTTGAGCGTCTCGCCCGTGAGAATTCCGAACTGACGGCGGCCAGGAGATCCCTGGAAGAGTTGAAGGGCTTGAGGACTATGGACTCCCTACAGATTTGGGAGTTCCTGGGCAAGGCCAACGACGCGCTGACGCCGATGGGTTTCAGTCCCGTGCGCCCGGATGATCCGGAGCCGGAGCCGGACCTAGCGCTGCAGGCGTTGAGCTCAGCAGGTAGCAAGCTCTCCAAGGTGGGCGATGTCATCGCGGACCAGCTGGAGGTTGAGGGGCAATCCTTGGCGAAGAATGTCGCAGAGTATGTGCTGACGTGCTACACCAGCCGGAACTCCCAATTTCCTCTGGACCCGGTGCTTGAAGGCCCCGTCGAAGGAGAAGGCGAAGCTACGCGAGCCAGCGTATCCGAGGTCGCCCAGAAGGTCGCCCAATTCTTCCATAGGGTCTAGGACCATCTCTGTAATCCTCACTTGTATTTTCTCTTCTTCTTCCTCAATTTTGTAATCCCTTGTCTCCAGATGTAATCTCCCGTCTCCAGATAAATGAAATCCCCAAATTTGTGAATTTCACTTTTTTGTCTTCAACACTTATATCTTCACTTGGCCCCCTGGTAGATGTACACAATTTGATTGTGAACAGGTACCAAGAGGATTTTGTGCATTGTTGAAGACTCTTTTGCTCCGAACTTGTAGAATTTAGGTTCGAAGCCTTCGATGGTGAAGGTCCCCTGAGGTTGTCGGAGCTTAGAAGCTCCGGCATTGTCTATCGCTGGAGCTTAATAGCTCTGGCAATAGTCTGTATCAATGCGTAGAGCATCAATAGTTAACCCTCTGGGGTGCCGGAGCTTAGCAGCTCCGACAGGGACCTTTGCCAACACTCGGTTTGCTAGCAGCGGACTCCATTTGCGGGGTCTTGCCACCATCTTTTATTCGGCATCGACGACTGGCCCCCTTAGGGGAGTCGGAGCTTAGTTGGCTCCGGCTTTTCTCCATCAACGTAGATTTTATTTTTCCTGCACACTTAAGACAAAAAAATAGTAAAATTTGTTTCTTGTCTATAACTTCATCGTGGCTTATGATTCTCAAGAAGATTTTAAGTCAAACACGATTCTAAATACAACCGAATGTGATGTCTTTTCTTTTAGATCCAACTGTACACGGACCCGCCTTACTTCGGCCTACCGGGGTGTAGGTAGAGTGGCGTACTTAGGGTGCTTGACCAGGCTAAGTCGATAGCACACTCCGGCCCTAGATTGGCTTGGCGGCTTTCAGACGAGTTGGCCATGAAGGATATTTGAATCCAAAAGAAATGACAATACAACTCGACTCGTATATAAACCGGTCGAACTAAAATTTCTTAAGAATTGCACGTCTTCGTTATAGACAAGAAAGAGAAAAATAAAAATGTTGAGCCTGTACAAAATAAATGCATGTGGAGTCTATTTCACATGAAAATGTCTTTCATTATAGGTCCATGGTACAGGGGAAACAAGTACACTCTTAGGGTTCGGAACCAGACTAAGCGTGTTTCATTTCTCGTTTGACCCAGGGTAGTTAGCCACACTTTTAGTCCGGAGACTGTGACAAGTGCTGCATGAACTTTGCGGACCATTCGGGGAAGGTCCGGTTGTTCTCCCGGAGGAACTACCCGACTCTGTACAATGACTCTATAACATACATCTCAAGTTACTCAAGACTCACCTCCGTGATATTAAGGGTAGAACTTACGGAGGTGCTCGATATTCCAAGGATTTGGGAGAGGTGTCCCATCCTCAGTAGCCAAGTGAACGCTTCCGAGACGGGATACTAATCACTCGGAAGGGCCCCTCCCAGCCGGGGGAGAGTTTGTTTAACCCTTCTCTGGATAGTATTCTCCGTAGCACCAGATCGCCTTCCTCGAGCTGTCGGTTGTGTACATGCCGCTGGTGATAGCGCCGTAGAGCTTGACGATATCGGGCATTCCGAGCAGCTGCTTGGCACCTTCCCTCCTCAAGGAGGTCTAGGTCTTCACGCCGGAGCTGGTCCTGCGTGGCTTCGTCGAAGGTCCAGACCCGGAGTGAACCCAAGGTGATTTCCGGAGGAAGGATTGCTTCAGCTTCGTACACCAGGAAGAAGGGTGTTTCTCCGGTTGACCGATTTGGAGAAGTCATGTTGGCCCATAGAGTGGGCGGAAGCTCTTCGACCCAGTTGGCTCCATGTTTTTTCAAGCGCTCATAAGTGCGCGTTTTAAGTCCTTTAAGGATTTCAGCATTTGCTCTCTCGGCTTGGCCATTGCTGGCTGGATGAGCTACGGAGGCGTAGCAAACTTGTATGCCGAGGTCTTTGCAATATCCTTGGAATGCGGAGCTTGTGAATTGGGTCCCATTATCAGTGATGATTTTGTTTGGGAGTCCAAATCCGCATACAATAGACTGCAGAAAGTTGATAGCAGATTGCTTGTTGATTGTCACGACTGGAGTTGCTTCCGGCCACTTGGTGAACTTGGCAATGGCGACGTACAGGAACTTGTAACCTCCGACGGCTCTTGGGAATGGTCCCAAGATGTCCATCCCCCACACAGCGAAGGGCCATGTAGGAGGTATCATTTGTAAGGACCGAGTCGGAGTGTGAATTTGCTTTGCATGAAATTGGCATGCTTTGCATTTTTTCACCAGCTCAGTTGCATCCTGGAGTGCTGTAGGCCAGTAGAAGCCATGCCGAAAGGCTTTACCAACCAGCGTGCGGGAAGACGCGTGGTTCCCACACTCGCCTCCATGGATTTCTGCGAGGAGCTCGCAGCCTTCTTCCCTTGTGATGCACCGCATTAGGATGCCGTTGGCACCGCGCCGGTAGAGATCCCCTTCTACCAGCGTGTATCTTTTAGCCAATCTGACTACCCGGTCAGCGGATACATCATCGTCAGGAAGGATATTGTCTATCAAGTAGTTCCGGATCTCCGAGATCCATGCATCGGAACTTACTTGAGCATTTGAGTCTTGCGTGCTGGGTTGCTCGGAGCTTCCGGCAGCACCTACGACCCTTGATGGCTGCCATGGTAATAGGGCCATCGGGACCGTCAGCTTTGGGATGCTGATCTCGCCCCCTTCGCTCAGTTCGGCAGGCTGAGCTGTGGGTTTCGACAATCTCTGGACAAAAGTTCCATCAGGAGCCGGAGCTCCGGTTGACGCTTTTGTCGAGAGTTCGTCGGCTTCAGCGTTGTGGGCACGCTGAACATGGTAGAGGTCTAGGACTTCAAAGTCCTTCTGAAGCCTCTGGACTTCTAGGAGGTAAGCAGCTAGCTGGAGATTGTTGCAAGAGCATTCACCCTTCACCTGCTTGATGATGAGCTGTGAATCTCCTTTGACCAGCAATTGCTTGACACCATATGACAGTGCCACCTTTAGTCCGTATATGAGTGCTTCATACTCTGCCATGTTGTTGGTTGCCTGGAAGTCAAGGTGTACCATGTATTTCACCTTCTCCCCAGTTGGTGCAAGGAGAAGGATTCCAGCTCCGGCCCCCTGCTTCTGCATGGAGCCATCGAAGTAAAGGGTCCAGTGAGGCTTGGTGAAGGTTGGAGCTTGATGCTCCGTCTTCTTCTCACTGAGGCCCCCAGGGTTTGATGGAGAGGGAGTCCATTCCGCCACAAAATCTGCCAATGCTTGACTCTTGACTGCTTGTCTTGAAATAAATTCAAGATCAAATTCGGCCAATTCCGCTGCCCACTTTGCAATATTCCCAGTTGAATTGGGATTATGCAAGATTGCTCGTAGTGGGTAGGAGGTCACCACCGATACTTTGTGAGCTTGGAAGTAATGTCGAAGCTTCCTGGAGGCAATAGGAACTGCATAGAGTAGCTTATGCACCTCTAGGTATCGAGTCTTGGCATCATGTAGTACTTCACTAATGAAGTACACCGGGCGTTGAATGGTCCGGACCCTCCCGGAGGGGCCTGGAGCTTCCTCTTCATTGACCTGGGCCCTCTCGGAAGGGTCCAGATTTTCTTCGGGGACCTCCGGGTTCTGGCTGGAGGAACCCAGAGCTTCTTCAGAAAAGATCTGGACCCTCCCGGAGGGGTCTAGGTCTCCTGAAACGACTTCTGGTGGATTTGAATCTGGGAGCTGGGACCCAGACTCACTTTTAGGAACCTCCGGACCTTCCTGGAGGGGTCTGGATTCCTGAGTATGGGGTAGTTCTGGTCTCTCCGCAACCAGAACCATGCTGACGACTTCGTCAGTAGCTGAAATATAAAGCAATAAAGGCTCACCAGGGTTCGGAGCTACCAGAATTGGTAGGGTGGTGAGGAACTGTTTCAGCTCCTGGAATGCCTTTTCTGCCTCTTCGGACCATTGGAATGGTCCGGACTTCCTCAATAACTTGAAGAAGGGAAGTGCCCGTTCCGCCAGTCTTGAGATGAACCGGCTAAGGGCTGCTAGACATCCAGTTAATTTTTGGACGTCCTTGATGCGGGTTGGTGGCCGCATGTCTTCAATGGCCTTAATCTTCGCCGGATTAGCTTCTATGCCCCGGTGACTTACCAGGAAACCAAGAAGTTTTCCGGAGCTAACCCCAAAGACACACTTGTCTGGGTTTAGCTTAGTGCGGGTGGCCCGCAGCTTGTCGAAGACAGCCTGCAAGGTGTCAAGGAGTGACTCCTTGTTCCTGACCTTGACCACGATGTCATCGACGTACACTTCCACTATGTCTCTAATAAGTTCTTCAAAAGTTTTGTACATAGCTCGTACAAAAGTTGAAGCTGCATTCTTGAGACCAAAGGGCATGGCTGTGTAACAATACAATCCATCTACTGTGATGAATGAAGTATGCTCTTCATCTTCCCTAGACATCCTGATTTGATGATATCCAGAATATGCATCTAGGAAACACAGTAATTCACACCCGGAGGTAGAATCCACTATCTGATCTATTCTAGGTAGTGGGAATGGATCTTTTGGACATGCCTTATTTAATGTGGTTTAGTCGATGCACATCCGAAGCTTCCCGCCAGCCTTGGGCACAACGACTGGGTTTGCCAGCCATTTTGGATGGAAGACTTCTCGGATGAATCCGGCTTCAAGCAACTTCTTCACTTCTTGTCGGATGAAGTTTTGTCGCTCTACGGATTGCTTCCGAGGCTTCTGATGCACAGGCCGAGCATCGGGGTAGATCTTCAGATTGTGCTCAATCACTTCCCTGGGGATCCCAGGCATTTGTGACGGTTGCCAAGCAAACACGTCAACATTAGCCCGGAGGAAAGTGATGAGCGCGAGTTCCTATTTGTCGTTCAATCCTCCCGATATACGAGTGGTTTGAGCGGCATCGGAACCAATTTGGACGACTTTGACAGGAATGTCGGTGTCGCCGCTTGGCTACACTCGAGGTGCAGAAGTCGAGCCTTGTTGGCGAATGCTCGAGGGTTTTGGAGCTTGCTCCTGCCTGGAGTCCTCCTCTTGTGCTGTAGTGAGCGCATGGAGCTCTTCCAGTGCAGTTACTCCGACGGTGCGATCTCCACGGATCCGGAGAACGCCTACTGGCGTTGGCATCTTCAACACCAGATAGCCATAATGAGTAGCCGCCATGAATTTGTACAAGGCAGTCCTACCCAAGATGGCATTGAAGGGTAAGTTGATCTGAGCGACGTCGAAGACCAACTTCTCGGTGCAGTACTTCTCCCGTGTCCCGAAGGTCACAGGAAGAGTAATAGCTCCGAGTGGGGTGATGGCCCCCGGACCTACTCCGGAGAAAGGTCGAGAGGGGTGGAGATCCGAAGGTCGGAGCTGAAGCTTAGTGAAAGCTTCGAAGCTGATGAGGTTAAGCCCCAAACCTCCATCTATCATGACGTGATGAAGCTGGATGTTGTTGATGGTAGGAGATACCATCAGGGGTAACTCTCCTGCTCCCACCATACTCCGGGGACAATCCGAAGCATCGAAAGTGATGGCTGTGTCCATCCACTTTCGATGAGGTTCCGACCGGACTGTAGGAGCTACAGCGGCCATATCCCGATGCATAGTCTTGATGACGCGCCGAGAGGTGATATCCCATGATCCACCAAAAATGGTGTTCATGGTTTTCCGACGCTCATTGTCAGAGACGTCAGAATCATCGTCGACCGAGGTGTAGACGGCCTTCAGGACCTTTTTGGGGTCCTGAAACCCTAACTCCTCTTCAGCCGGAGCTTCGTCGACCTTTTGCTTTCCTTCCCTCTGTCGGAAAGGAGATTCTTCCCAGCGCTTGCTGTAGCGCTCGGCAAGGTTTTGGACCTCCCGGCAGTCTTCCAAACTGTGGTTGCCCGTCTTGTGAATGGGACACCACACTTTGGTTTTGCCACTGTCTTCAGAAGACGGTCGAGGTTGCTTCTCGGGGCGTGGCCCCCGGCCACCCGGAGCTGCTGCAGCTGCAACGTTGGATGTGCCGACCGACGGCTTCTTCTTGACGTTGGTCTTCTTTTTCTTCTTGCCACTCCCGGAGGTAGCGGCTTCTTCATTGGAGGGTTTCTTGTGATCCTCCGCGGCTGGTTTGGAGTGCATTTCACGGCCCTCCGCAGCTCTGGCACATTTATCTGCCAAGCTGAAGAGTTCCGTGACACTGGTGATCTCCTTGATCGCCAGCTTCTCCAACATCTTCTTGTCCCGTACGCCCTGTCTAAATGCCACAATGACAGAGGCACTAGAGATAGAAGGAATAGTGTTTCGTACCTGAGAGAACCTTTGGATGAATGACCGCAAGGATACTCCCCCTTTTTGCACGACCGCAAAAAGGTCTAGTTCAGTGCCTGGTCGGGTATAGGAACTCCCGAAGTTGGCAGTGAACTGATGGCACAGTTCCTCCCAACTGTTGATAGAGTTGGATGGAAGGCTCATAAACCAGGACCTGGCAGTCCCAGTTAAGGCCACTGGAAAGTAATTGGCCATCACTGCCTCATTTCCTCCAGCTGCCAAGATTGCAGTGGAGTATATCTGAAGAAATTCAGCAGGATTGACAGTCCCATCGAATTTTTCTGACAGATGAGGCCGGAACTTCTGTGGCCATCTAACCATACGCAGATGCATGGACAGGGCTGAACAGCCTCCTCCTACTCCTTCAAGAGTAGAAAGGTCCTGAGCTTCCCGTCTTTCACGGGCACGCTCAATATGGACTCGGCCATCCTGCTGGCAGTATCGGCGATCAAGCTCCGCCCGGAGGTCGTGAGTCGAAAGCCTGGATACCGTGTGAGTGCGTCGAGCCCCGGAGGGCAATGACGTCACTTGTTTCGATGCAGCTCGTCTCCTGCTATTGGAGACATGCGGACCAAGTCTACCAGACAAAGTCCGCCGCTGTGATGGGGCTCTTCCTGAAGGAGGAGTACCCTGGTTGCTGAGGCGTTCGGCTGCTGCTGCAACCAGATGCTCCACATCGGCCCTCCACTGTTCCAATGCATCTCGAGATGCATCCGGAGGTGGTGGGCGTTGGAGAAGAGCACGCGCTGCATGGAGCGCGTGTTCCGGATTGTCATGATTTGCCGACGCAGTAAGCGACGCCGGCGCACCATCACGTTGCCCAACATGATTTGCTGGAGAAGACGGTGGTGGTGGGTGTGTGACTCCTGCTGGTGCTGAGGCTCCTGCTGGTGGCTGCCTGTTGGAGGGATTGCCTCCAACAACCTGAGCAGCAGGTTGGCCATTGGATGATCCAGCAGCAGAGTTCACCATTCTCTAAATCTTAGGCGCCCCTACCTGGCGCGCCAACTGTCGGCGGTTGAGAACCGGCAGATCTCCCTACCCTACTAAAGTGATAGGGGAGTTTGATGTTCGGTGTGGGTGCGCGGAGATTCAAGAAGGTGAGTAAGAATTGACACAGGAGACACAAGAATTTACGTGGTTCGGGCCGCCTGAGCGTAATACCCTACTCCACGGGTGTGTTGGTGTTGTATTAGCAGTATGAGCTTGTGATGAGCGTATGAGGCGCGTGTCTGTCCCTCCCCGTGTGTATCGTCGGCCTGTCCTTTTATAGTACAAGGGCAGGCCGTTACAGGTTAGCCTGGCCCGACATGTGGCCCCGGCGGATACTAGTATTAATACACGCTTAATTGCTCTTGATGATCCTGTAACGGGATTTGATAGCACCGTTACTGGTGTTAAGATCGTCCGTTTAAGTGTCATTAATATGGCATTAATGACAGTTAATCGGGTCTTGAAGTCCTTGGCTCTCCTTTGAAGATCCGGAGCCGTTGCATGGTCTTCCGGAGGTTAGAAGCTGAAGATCCGACGGTCGGACACGTGGCAGCTCTGGAGCTTACTGTGGGAAACAGGTAGCTCCGGGACTGCGCGACACGTGTCAGGTCCGGAGCTTCTCTCGGTCAGGGGCTAAGTCCGGGGGTGCCATTTTGGTACATGGTCCGGAGCTTCCCCCTTGTGGGCGGTAGCTCCGGTTCGGTTGTACACGTGACAACCCAGTGATTAACCATGTTGGAGAAGCGGGTCCGGTTATGTCTGACATGTGGGCCCCTGAGGGTCTTCAAACCAAGTAGATGACTTTCTTTTTAAGATCTTTGTGACCTCAGGGGGTGTACGGTTTTTAGGGTACCGACAGAGTCATTGCTTCTCCTTGTGACGGTCACACCCTCATTAGTGAATAAACAATTATAACCTTTGTCACATACTTGTGATATGGACAAGAGGTTATAATCAAGTGCATCAACATGTAAGACATTTGAAAGAGTATGATTAGAGTATATAGCAATTTTACCGGTGCCAAGGATTTTTCCTTGGCTATAGTCCCCAAAATAGATTCCTTCACTTGGATCTTCATTAAGCTCATACTCCACAAACATCTTCCTCTCTCCGGTCATATGATTTGTGCATCCACTATCAAGGACCCACTTGGTTCCATCGGAGGAGTATGCCTACAAGAAAGATTTAATCCTTGGCTTTAGGTACCCAAACGGTGTTGGGTCCTTTGATGTTAGTCAAGAGGCACTTGGGAACCCACACACAAGGTTTGGGACTCTTGCGGTGTGGCCCAACATACCTAGCATATGCCTTTCCAAACTTGTTCCTTAATAAAACATATGAGGCATCAAAATCATGGAACAATGGATGCGGTTCTTTCTTAGGCATTTTAGGTGTAGTAGTAATGTTCTTACCCTTAGTGTTGTATGAGCCTCCATTGACAAAGACAATCAAGCCTTTGTCATTCTTGGGAGTTTTGGCATTTTGCCTCATCCCCCTAGAATAACCAAGACCATCTTTGACAAGGGGATGTCTTGTGTTGGTAAATGCACTACGTGCATATGCCACCTTCTCCTTGTCAAAAATGCCACCCTTGGGTGCTTGATTGGTTTGTGCTAACTTCAGCTCATCTTTAAGTTTTATGATTATGTTTGAGAATTTACAAGGTTGAGATGCTTTGGATTTAACATTTGTGGAAGGTGAGCTTGTAGAGGAAGAAGGTGCATTGACCTTGAGAGACTTCACTTGCGTCTCAAGGATTTTGTTAGCTTGTGTCAAACTAACAAGTTCATCCTTGAGCACAATTGTAGTGTTCTCAGGGTTTGAGCAAGTTTCCTTGCTCAAAGCGAGTTCACACTCAAGTGCCTTGCTTCTTTCTCTTTCAAGCTCCAAGAGCTCCTCAACCTCTTGACATCTCTCCTTTTCTTGGATGAGCATGTCCTCTTGACGGTTGATGAGTTCTTCCTTTTCAAATATCTCTTCCGTTAATAATCTCAATCTCTTCAAGGTGCTTTTGCTCATGTCTTTAAGCATGTGTTCATTTTCACTACTACTATCAAAGTCATCATGAGAAGAAATTGAAGAAGAGGAGTTAGATTTAACCTTCTTTCTTCCCTCCTTGGCCATGAGACATGTTGGCCTTGAGATCTCCAAGTTGGGGAAGAGCTTGTTCTTCGTTGTTGTCTTCTTCATAGCAATGGTTGCTACCTTCTCATCTTCATCGGAGGAGGATTCCTCATTTGAATCCCACTCCTTCCCAAGGTGGGCATGTCCGGATTGCTTCTTCTTCTTGAAGTACTTCTTCTCTTTGGACTTGCCCCCCTTCTTCTTCTTGTTTTCTTCATGTGGACAATCCACAATGAAGTGGTCATATTCTCCAGAATTGTAACAAGCCCTTTTTGATCTTGTTTTGGGCTTGTCTTTGCTTCTCCTCTCATTTTGGTAGCTCCCCCTCCTTCTTCTAAACATCCTCTTAAAGTTGTTGATAAAGAGAGCTTCTTCTTCATCGGTGTCGGGACTCTCTTCATCACTTTCTTCCTTTTCTTGTGATCTTGAGGATGTTGCTTTGAATGCAACATCCCTTTTCTTGGAGGAGGAAAGCTTTTGTAGATCGTTGTATAACATCACTTCTTTCTCCATCATCTCATGGTTGATGATTCTCCCTAGCACTTCTTCGGGAGTCATCTTGTGGAAGACCGGACTTCCACGAATTAGTGAGCAAAGAGTAATGTTTCGAGGCATGAATGCTCGAATCATCCTCTTTACTATTTCGTGGTCGGTCCACCGGGTGCTTCCATATGACCGACTCTTGTTGATGAGAGTCTTGAGGCGATCATACATATCTTGCGGAGATTCACCCTCCATGATGGTAAATCTCCCAAGCTCTCCTTCGATCATCTCGATCTTTGCTTCCCTTATGACGCGGTTGCCTTCGTGTGTCGTCTTGAGGGTATCCCAAATATCCTTGGCAACCTCCAACCCTTCAATGCGGTTGAACTCCTCATGAGTCAATGAGGAGGTAATCACTCCAACGGCTTGAGCATTGCTATGTAGAAGGACGGCTTGCTCCGGAGTGATTTCTTCCTCATTCTTGGGAAGGTGAACACCTGTCATCACAATTTGCCACAAGCTAGGGTTTAAGGAAATGAGGTGCATATTCATATTATGCTTCCACATAGAATAATCATTTCCATCAAATTGAGGAGGTTTGCCAATGGGAATAGACAAGTAATGATTGCTAGCGGTAAGTTGCTCATAATTGTAAGGATACTGAGAGTAGTCTTGTGAACTACTTCCGTTGTCGATGTTAACCGGAGCAATTGGCTTGATCTCCTTCTTCGGCACATTGAGCTTCTCGCGAAGCCATTCCTTGAGCATCTGAATTTCTTCGTCGTCATTTGGATCATCTTGAAGAACATCGACGTTCTTTGTCTTGGTGTCATCGACGACCACCGAGACCTCATTGTCACCCCTTCCCGCCATTACTTCTCCGAGTTGTTAGACTCTTGGGGAGAAGCCTGCTCTGATACCAATTGAAAGTCGCCTAGAGGGGGGGTGAATAGGCAATAATACCAGAAATGACTTAATTAAATGAGATTAATTCTCTGTGGTCGGACTAGTCTGGTCAGGGCCGGACTGGTCCGCTCAGCACAGGGTGGAAACCCTAAAACTTGATTTCTACAAGTTGTTTGCGGAATTAAACTTCACAGTGAATAAAAGAAATATGTAACAAACTTGTGAAGCTCATATTGTGATGTTAAAACACTTATATTACAGGTTAAGAGTAGTGATCAAAGTGTAAGGCAATAAGAGAAAAGTGAACCCTAATAGCAATACTAGTGATCACAAAAAGCGAAAGACAAGTGAAACGAGATTTATCCCGTGGTTCAGGTCCACGAAGAAGCCTACCTCCACGTTGAGAAGTCCACACAAGGAGCGGGTCTCACTTGACCCTTCTCTCACCAAGCCACCATGATGGTCGGCTTGGTTTCCACTATATCAATGGGTAATAACAAAGTTTGATGGGGCTGCTCACAACTTGAGGCTCCCACAAATCAATACATTGAGGAGCACACGAAGCTCAACTCACACAAGCCACAAAACACAGCACAATGTGAAAGAGATCAAACCGAGAGCCAAAGCACGATGATCTTCCTTTACTCTCCTCCCCAAACCCTAATCTCTTCAAGATTTGCTCTTAGGGGGTTAGTAGGACGAGTAGAAGGCTTTGGAAGGCTCTAGGTTGCTTGTGGCGGCGCTAGGGTTCAAGTCTTTTTCAAATGAGCCCGGGGGTCCCCTTTTTATAGAGGTCCCGAGCCCCTTTTGCTTACATCAAAAAAGGGGCAGACTAGTCCAGCCTTAGACCACGGACTAGTCCGACCGTATGGGACCACTGACCCTCTGGTCAATTCCTGACAACTGCCACACTAAGCAACTATCGTCACGCTACCCGCCAAATTTCCAAATTCAAACGGTCATTAGATACCGGACTAGTCCGGTCAACATCAGACTAGTCTGAAGTGGAACAGAACCACTTGGTTTGTCCCAAAACGGACTCTTCTGGGTTGGTCCGGACAAGTCCGGACACTGGGGCGGACTAGTCCGACCCCTAGGGTTTTCTCTCGGTTTGTCACACTAAGTCCCAAAGGTTTGTCACACTAAGTCCCAAACGGACAAGTCCGAACTACTCCAGAGAGCTTTAGTCCGTCTAAAAACGGCCAAGTCCGGACTTCTCGGACTTAGCTCCAAAATCACTCAGGGACACTCCAGAGACGTTTGGTCCGTCCAACAACGGACTTGTCTGCCATGGCCGGACTAGTCCGGCCTCCTAGAGTTTTTCTCATTTTGGGCTTCTCACTTAGTTTTTTCCTCCAAACCACCACTTTGAGCCCCTTGGTATGATCTTAATGCACATGATACAGCCACCCTCTCACATGATACGGCTCATATAAACTCAATACCATAGAAACCCTAATTTCTATGCTTGAGTCTTTGACGCCCGTTTTCTCCTTTTCCTTTTTGAGGGTTTTTATCTCATTTCAATCCTTGTACCCGTGCTTACGATCAACTTAGCTTATTAGCCTCTTAATTGTCATCATCAATCATCCAAAACCCACGGAGATTCCTAGATGCACTTTCAGTTACTCGACCAAATTACTATGTTCTTAGAAAGAAAAAAGTCATTAATGCCTTCCGCTTTGGTTACTTGGCCAATAATGACATTAATATAGCTTTAAAACATGAAAAATCTATTTTTCACTTTAGTTACTCAATAGAATTCCATGCAACTTAAATTGACATAGCAATTTATCTTTCACTTTGGTTACTCGACCAAATTGCTATGACAATATAAACTTAATTCACAGCGGAAGCATAATTAAATAAGCAAACTTAATTGTATAGCACGGACTAGTCCGCACATGGCCGGACTAGTCCAAACTCTTACAATATGGTTTTTGGACTAGTTTGGTCCATACTCTGGACAAGTCTGGTACTGATCCAAAAATATTTGATCCATTTTTTATTGAACTTTTTGAGTTTGGTCCGTACTATTTCGGACTAGTCCGACCAACCCCAGAAAAGTTTCATATAAAAAACTGGAAAATGTCGAAATACCCAAACGGAAATTTTAATCTTACCATCTTACCAAATTTATATAATTTTCACAATGGATCTCAATCCAAAGTGCTTAATTGGTTTTCAATCAGATGAACGCGTCAAAACGCCCTGATCCGAAAAACCTAACCACTTTATTGTGGCACACCGGACTAGTCTGACCCTTAGACCGAACAAGTCCGGACCTTCAAAATTTACAGCGAGAAACTTCGATCAAAACTCAAATCAAAATGATCAGTGGTCTAAACGGCTCTGATACCATTGTTAGAATCAAAAGGGAGCCTAAAGATCAAATAGCTAGTAAATCATCTCGAATACATAGAGAAAACTGAATACAACATGAACATAAAGTGCTATTTCTCAAATAGCACAAGAACACTTCTAATACCTTCTCCCCCATCTTTGTTGTTGCTTGACACTGCGGCCATCGAACCAATAAGGCAAGGCCGCAAGAAGAACGATGATGAGAGGCATTTCCCCTTGTTCTTCTCTTGGTATGTTGATCGGATTCTAAGTGAGTTAGAGTGTTCAAGTGTGTATGAGTGTATGCATTAGCATTTTTTGATCATACACTTGATCCTCTTCTTATACTTGACCAAGAGACACAAGAGGCCGGGGGCCTCCCACTCTTAGGAATAGTTGTGTCCCCTGATCAGGGACACACCATTTTGTGGGATGTGTCCTTTTAATTAGAACACATGTCAATTTTGAGTTCAAACTGGCAGTTACAGAAAAGATCGGACTAGTCCGGTCGGGGTCCGGACTAGTCCGATATCCTTACTAGACAATATCGGACTAGTCCGGTAACGGTCCGAACTAGTCCGGTTAAGTTTACCGGACAGAAATCGGACTAGTCCGGTCTTTACCGAACTTGTCTGGTACTTCCAACAAGGCTTACTTGCATTGTTTAACCAATGCTTGCCCTACTCAATGGATTAACTGGCTCTTGCTAGCAGAATATTGGTACAATACGTGCTTTCACTCTTCTTTGGGCAAATCACCATTTGAAGTGCTTTATGTACATCACCCTATCCACTTTGGTCTTGACAGTAGCTCTGCTTCTTTTGTTTTTGATCTGAACTCATGGCTTACAGAATGATCCCTCATGCAAAGTTTAGTCCGCTAGCACCTATTGTGTGCCCAGCAGCGCATGAAGAAGAAAGATAATAAAGGAAGAACGGAGAGACACTTCAACATTGGTGAGCTTGTCTATGTTAAACTACAACCACATATACAGACCTCTCTGTCCATGCGATCTTGTCAGAAGTTGGCATTTCGATACTTTGGCTCCTTTTCCATCATCGACAAGATTGGTACGGTAGCATACAAACTCCAGCTGCCAGCTTCCTCCTTCATCCAGGTGGTTTTCCACGTTTCCCAGCTCAAGGATGCCAAGCTTCGCCCACCTCGGGTCAGTGACGCGCTGCCTAATGCTTTTCTGCCATTGCAAGTTCCCTTGTCGGTTCTCCACGAACGACAAGTCAAGCGCACTGGGGCCTTTGTCTGTCAAGTTTTGGTGCGATGGTCGGGCATGCCTCGAATCCCATCAAGAGTTTCCTCATGCCCCTGCTTGGGGACAAGCAGGCCGCTTGGGGGGGGGGGGGGCGGATAATGTCAGCAGAGTTCCCTCTCCACGACCGATCGATGCTACTGACTTGGCGCCAACTCTTCATTCAAGCACTGGGCCGAGGAAGAGTACCCGGGCCAGGAATCCCAACTCGGCATATGCGAGAAACGAGTGGGTTGCGTGAGTGTGTTCGCGGGCTACGACCCAGTGGGTGGAGGACGAGTTAAAAATGTGAACAGCTGCAGCTGAGAGGCGAACATAAATGTTAGAGTATTCTGTTATGCCACCTATTCTTCTTCCCTAAGTTGATCGCTCTCCTCTTCCTCCTTCCTCTCCTATCCACTCCAGCCGCCGTAGTTAACAAATGGCAAGTAGAGATCGACTGTTGGAGGAGCTCGCCCTTGATGCCCAGCCGGACTGAGAAGGATGGAATGTGATGCTGACTAAAAAGTGCAGTTGAGAGTGAAATTCTTCAGCTCTAGGTCTCTGCTCGTCTGGTTAGGGAGGAATCGCCCACATACAGAGCCAGGACAGGTTGTCACTACTTTCTCTCGGAGTTTTGTCCTTGATCCAACTACCATCCTACTATCAAAGCATTTTCTATAGGATCTTTTAGTCACTTTCACTATGAGAGATGACTATGAGTGCTTGAAAAATAGAAGGAGCTTTGAGGATTGAGGCAGAGAATTCAGACTTAGGAAGTGGAAGCATGATATCAGAGCAGGGAGAGAAAGTGCAAGATTTCATGTTAAGATAAGTCTAGAAAACTTGCCCATGCACCTTTGGACTGAGGAGTATGTGGCCCGTATCATCAGTAGGTCGTGCATTTTTCATTTCGCAGAAACAAACAGCCGCAAGAGGACCGACACTAAAGGCTCTGAATTTTGGGCTTTCACAAATAAGCCAAAAGTAGCCCAAAGAGGGTCTGGCTGTCCATGATCGAGACAGGGGAAGTCGGTCCTGTGCATGACAGCCTCCAAATGCATTACACATCTCCCATGGAGCCTAAGGCCGGCCTCACATATGACATCTTAGTGCACCTACAGATTGTGGAGGACTTGTGGAACATCGGTGAGGATGGGAGACCCGCTGATGTACCTCTGTTTTGGGACTATGGTGTTGAATACAGTAACCCCAAGATAACAGGGGAGACCAATTTAACCCTGGAGAGCAAAAGGAGTGTGGCTCGACATCCAAGATATTCCTATAGTGGAGAGCTGTGAAAAGAGAAGAGAAGTCGGAATCGGAACTATGAAGATGGTGACCAAGATAGGGACTATTTTCAGATGCTGCACTAGCCGGGAGAGAAGAACAGGATAATTGAGCGGTCATTGCAAAGAAGGCACGGAGAAGGAAGCTCCAGGCAGGGGGGGGGGGGGACAGCGTGCAAGGGACAGGTCATTGGGTCCAGACATCATAAGATCCAGGGAAAGGTCGCTTGACAGATTCATTCATCGGTTTAAGAGAGGGATGTAGCCAACAAAGTTGAAGAAAAAGGGGAGCAACTATAAGAGCAACAAACATTGGGATGAGAGTTCTCAAGACGTAGACATGGCCTTTCTTAGGGGCAAAAGTATGTCATTAGATGGTCAAAGACAGACTGAAGGAGAGACTAACAAGTAGAATATTCTGGAGATGCAGAATAAGCTAGATACTAACGAGAACACAATGAAACATTTGCAGTTGGATTTCCCCCTTCAGGTTCAGTTGCAGCATCAGGGAGATCATGACAATCAGGAGAATGAGACTACCCTTCCTGAGGACACAATGAGGGAGGAGGCTGTAAAAGTCCACACTTGCAATGCACAAGTAAAAATGTGAACTTAAATTTTTTTGAGTTGGGATGGAAACTAAAACTCACAAGAATTAATTTATACTTGAGTTATGTTCAAAAGTAGGAACTTACTAAAAGTTAAGTATTGTTTAGAAGATTGCTCACAGGTATGATATCTTGAGCAAGTAATACAGGTAAAAGCCCTGTTTTCCAGGTGTCCATCTCAGTTATGAAAACGAGAAGGTGAAATAAAACTAGAAAATGAAAAAGGAATAAATGTCCCAAACCCTAATGAAGAAATTTGAAATTCAAACCAAAAGTTTAAATGATAACTAGTCAAACATCAAATTGGGACTCACCACTGAATTTTCCAGACCTCATTTAGCCTCCATGCCAAGTTTCATAATTTATGAACATCATTGGCTATTTATTTCAATGAGGACATTGAAAATAATTTGAATTCAAATTTAAATTTGAATTCTACTTAAACTTGGTAAATTCTCAAATTGGTGTTCATATTTGAGTTCTACATATTTTGTAGTCCACCTGTCAATTTTGAGCATTTTTTGAGAAAGTCGGTCAGGGAATTATTTTAATAGAGAGAATCAGAATGGGGGAGCAACCACTGCCAGTGGGTCCCACAAGTCAGGTCGGCATGCCTTTGCCTCCTCTGCTCTCAGCGCGCCAGGCAAGCAGGCACCTCGCCAGCGCTTGGCCAGCCTGAGACCATCCGTACTGGCACGCTGTAAAGCATACTGGATACACTGTTTCACAGTATAATTTAGAGTATGTACTGTAAAAGCTGAAGAAGAATTGTGTATAGAATATTTTTTAGAGTACGCTGGTACGGATGGTGTGAGGTGGTAAACATAGACTAGTTGCAAATATCTCTGCCTCGCTCTTATGCCCGCCCAAGGCATCCAGTTATGCTCTCTCTTTTGCCTCTTCGCTATCGCGCTGCCGCCCAGTTTCCTTCTGTCCCTGCTCCAAGTGAAACTAGGCTGCCGGTGCTGCGATCCAGTCCGGGCAAAGACCAAGCATCACCGCGTGCAAAAGTTTCGTCGTGGAGACGCGCCGTGCCACTGCTATGGCGTTTGGTTTTCTTTCCACCATGTCTCTTGGCTGCTGCCTCCTCTGAGAACGGTGCCATGATTCTGCCGGGATGCTGCGGCTTCTTACTCCGGCCAAGACCAAGTAGTCCCGCGCGCGACGTCTTCCTCCCTGGAGCACACGACGCCACTACGACGCCCGGGCGCTTTTCGTTCCGCTGGGTTGTCCGCCGCCTCTGTTTTCTCCCGCTACGGCACCTCCACGTCTCCTGTGCACCTCCGTCCGTATCCCGATCAAACAGAGCACGGTAAAGGTTCAACAGCTCTCTTATTTCCTTCCTGCAAACTCGCAGTTCATGACCTAGCGTGTGCGCCGTGATTTCGACGTTTGCCGTCGGCGGCCAACCCAAACACAGCACTTTCGTTATTGAAATTCTCTTTGCACGTCGCACCACACCTCAATTCAATCAGGATGTATTTCGTCGCATCCTTGCGATCTCTCTTATCCAAACCAGGAAGAAAATTATGCACCGTAGCTCCCTAATGGTGATTTTTCCCCATCGCCGCGCATAATGCTATCGGGTCGATGATGAGTTTCCTGTTCCGGCCATTTTCCATCAAGATTCGATGCCTTTTTGTGATTCTATTCGCACCAGTGTTCTCCTGTCACACCCGGTCCCAACAAGACAACCGGATGGCTTCCACATGTATGCCAGGATCGATTCTCATCATACATGTGTAGACGAAAGGGTAATATCATTTATTACAAGCCATGTTCGAGTACATAAATGTCTTACAATAATGACCCGTAGGTCTAAAATAAGCTTACAGAGCAAAACAGCGGTAAAAGTAAACTGGTGAGGCTCCAAGCACAGGCGTTGCCCGGGGGTTGCGCCAGCCTAGAACGTCTCCTCCGGATCAGCGAAGAAGTCTTCATTTTCCACCTCTTCTCCATTGTAGACTGAGGAAAGATAAGCAACAAGCAAGTTTGATTACCAACGGTACTCAGCAAGTGGGAAAGAGATGACATGTGGTTTTATAGGAAGGAAGGCCAAATTTAGGTTAAGCACTACAGCATTACATCCTATCCTTAGCTTTCATTAACACCTACTTCTAAGTGTATGAGCCCAACCATAACCCATTGGTAAACCAAGTCCCGACCAATCCAAACCAAACCACCATTCCCAGACATTGGCTAATTATGAATTGGACACCAAGCCGCTCTTGTCCGTGAGCACGGCTGTCATGACAGTTTCTAAATCTCTGCAGAGAATGTACCCTTTACCCACAAGCCGTGATTTCATGCCCTGTTGCCAGGTGGACTAAGGAAACCTCCCTGATGCCCGTGGTCGCGAACCACATTGCACACTTCCTTTGGTGTGAGGCCAGGAGATCACTACGAGGTCTTTACAAAGGATTCTCCCGATGCGTACTAGCCCTCTGAGGTTTCACCCCTGTACAAAAGTGTGAGCCGTTACACCACGACTCAACACCCCAGTTGCCCCCTCTTGAGCCATGCGGATCCCAAGGCAGTACACCCTGAACCAATTCCTCGCACAATCCAACCACTAATACTACGCCGGGAGAGGCCTAATTAATTGACCAAGCTGCCCCATACTCAGTCTTGTGGCGATACTATAAGGCTTAGTGGCTTCTTCCATAAACCGTTCCTTAGAATCCGGCAAGGTTCATACCCCAAAACCCGGGTCTCGTGCGTACTGCACCATACCAAGCAAAACCAACCCGCCAGATTCCTGTCCACTACAATTCAATTCACCATATCTCGACAAATAAATCACAATAATTAATGATAGAGCATGTAATGTAGAGATATTTCCCTCCCAAATACTAAGCATGGCTAAGCGTAAAGAAATAATAACATCTACCCAAGCCAACCAGGGGACAAGGAATTATATGGAAGGGTACAGTAAATAGGATTCAATTTATTAAGCATGCAGCTAACTAAAACTTAATAAAACAGGTGCAAAATGGTCAAGGAACTTGCCTTCTTCGGAGGATGGGTCGGTGAAGTGGTAGTCTTGAAGGTTGTAGGTCGGCTCGGGAACCGACTCTAAATACGCCATCGCATGCGGAACGGAAAGTAGTAGCACACAATAAGCACAAGAGAAATAATGCGCACCACAAATAAATAACACAAAAGAAAACCTACGCAATTACGTTGCTAACACAATGTCCTTAGTTGAAGTTTTAATTAGAGGTGTGGGTGGAAGTTTGGTTTTTAGGGTTGAGGTGGGGTTGATTGACAATTTATGGTTTTTATCTTTATTTTAGAGCATTGCATGGGTTTGCTACAATTTTCCTTAGCTAAATTTGAATAATAAAGTAATGAAGTGGTCCACAACAGTATTAAATAACTTACTTTAATGTAAACAAATTAATAAATAAAGGCCAAGTCAATTTCCCTAATTAATTTATGCAAAAGAGAGTGCAAATTCTATGATTTTATGTAAATAAACATGGATGCAGGGGTTTTTGTGCAAAACAGACATGATCAGAGGCTTGAAAACATTTTATAACATCACCAGGGGTTAAATCATAATTTACAGAGGCTAAAAATATAATTTATGGTGAAAACAGGGGCTAAAATGATTTATTTAATCAATTTAACAGTGCTGACAGAATTTAATTAAAGTCCAGGGGCTAGCTCATAAATTTCAGGACCTATCTGCAATTACTTAAAATAAGCGCAGGGGCTACGCGCAAAAAGACCAACGTTTAAACTAAATTGAATCTGAGCCGTTGGATCTAAAGGGGGCGGCCCAGATTTAAATGGCCGAAGGGGTACGCCCCCTTCTAATCTCGGCCGTCGGCCCTAAATGGGCGGCCGAGATTGGGCCACGTCGCCCCAGGGGCGGCGCGCACCCAGGGCGCGGCGGCGCGCGCGCCAGGCCGACGGCGCACGGCGGCGGGGTCGCCGGAAGTTGGCCGGAACGGCCAATTCGGCGCCAATTCCGGGTGCTCGACACACCAAACGGGAGAGGGGGATCGGGGGAGCTCACCGAGGGGGTTTTTGGGTCTTGAAATTGGGCGGAGGGACGTCGGCGACGTCGGGAGGCGGCGGACTCCGGCGGTGCTCGTCGGGATTGGTGAAGCGGCGGCCAATTCCCCGAGCGACGATGTCCGACGGGTGCCTAGCGTCACGGAGAACACGGTGAGCAAGAGATCGAGGGAGGAAATCGGCCGGAGCGTCGGGAACGGCGGCGACAAACCTCGGCGCGGCGGCTAGGGTTCGGAGCTTCGGGGGAAGGGGAAAACGGGGCGCCGGCCGGATTTTATAGGGGGATTCGGGGCGGCGAGGGATGGAAAGTGATTTCCCCCGAAGGAATTCCATCCCGGGGCATTAAACGAGGGGGATTCCATGTCGGGATTTCGAACGGAGGCGGCGTTCTCGGCGGTGTCGGGCGCGGTGTCGGGAGGAAGAAGGAAAGGGGAGGGGAGAGGCTGACCGGCAGGGTCCACGCGCAGAGAGAGGGGAAAGGGAGAGGGAGCGGCTGGGCCTTGGGCCGGCGGGAGGAAAAGAAAAGGGGGAGGGGAAAGTGGGCTGGGGCGGGGTTAAGGCCCAGGGTGGGTTCCCTTTTCTTTTTTCTTTTTGTTTTCTTTTTCCTTTTTTCATTCTTTTGCGAAATTTGAATTGTTTTTCAAATTCAAACGAATTCTAGCGCATTTTGAAATTGAATTTTCACTCAAATGCAACCATACATGATGCATCCCTAGTATATTTCTTTTGTTTTTAAATTTTCGAAAATTTGGGTGTTACAACTCTACCCCCCTTAAAAGGAATCTCGTCCCGAGATTCGGACGTCCTAAGAGAAGAGATCGGGAAACTCGGCCTTAAGGTCTTCTTCTCTCTCCCATGTTGCTTCTGCCTCCGAGTGATGTTTCCACTGCACTTTGCACATGCGAATCGTCTTGTTTCTCATGACACGTTCTGATGTTTCTAGAATCCTGACTGGCCGTTCTGCGTAGGACAGATCCTCTTGCAAATCCACAGCTTCCATGGGTAACTGTTCCTCTGGTACTCTTAAGCATTTCTTTAGCTGCGACACGTGAAACACATCATGCACATCCGACAGTTGAGAAGGTAGCTCGAGACGGTAGGCCACTTCTCCTCTTCTCTCCAATATCTTGAACGGACCAATATAACGGGGTGCTAGTTTTCCCTTTACTTTGAACCATCTTAGACCTCTTACTGGTGATACTTTGAGATACACAAAGTCTCCGACCTCAAAAGTTAGGTCACGACGTCGAGCATCTGCGTAACTCTTCTGTCTTGACTGCGCCGTTTTCAAATTATTCCGGATCTCTTGTACTTGTCGTTCGGCTTCTCGGAGTATCTCCGGTCCAAACACTTGACCTTCCCTAGTCTGATTCCAAAATAAGGGTGTTCTGCACTTTCGCCCATAAAGTGCCTCGAACGGGGACATCTTGAGACTAGCTTGGTAGCTGTTGTTATAAGAGAATTCCGCATAAGGCAAGTTTTTGTCCCAACTCTTACTATTCTTCAAGGCACATGCTCGCAACATATCCTCCAAGATTTGATTGGTGCGTTCTGTCTGACCATCTGTTTGCGGGTGATACGCCGAGCTGAAATTCAGACGAGTGTCCATTGACTCATGTAGCTTCTGCCAGAATCTCGAGGTGAACTGGGTACCTCGATCCGACACTATCTTCTTTGGGACACCGTGTAAACATACAATTCTTGCTATGTATAATTCTGCCAACCGCGAACCATTGTAACTTTCCTTGACCAGAATGAAGTGAGCGACCTTGGTCAACCGATCCACAACAACCCATATGGAGTCGTATCCTGATTGTGTCCTTGGCAATCCCACGATAAAGTCCATACTTATCTCTTCCCATTTCCACTCGGGTACCTTGAGTGGTTGAAGTAGTCCAGCAGGTCTCTGATGTTCCGCCTTAACCAACTGACACGTGTCACACAAAGCCACATATTCGGCCACATCACGCTTCATACCAAGCCACCAGTATCTATCCTTAAGGTCTTGGTACATCTTGGTACTCCCAGGATGGATAGAGTAGTACGAGTCGTGGGCTTCTCTCAATATCAATTCTCGGATCCCCTTAACATTCGGCACGCATATCCTCTTTCCTAACCACAGGGTTCCATGTTCATCTTCCCTGAAATCTGGAGCTTTTCCAGCCTTCATCAGCTTCTTAAGTTTTTGGATCTTCTTATCCTCCTTTTGGCCTTCTCTAATGTCTTGTTCCAACGTGGAGTCCACTTCCATGACTACTGCATCTGCATTAGCCACTATGCACAGGTTTAATCTTGCAAACTCTTCACATAGCTCCGGTTGATAAGCCTGGATCGTCATGCTGTTACACTGGGTTTTCCTACTCAAAGCATCTGCGACCACATTCGCCTTTCCAGGGTGATAGTTGATCCCGACATCGAAGTCATTAATGAGCTCTAACCACCTTCGTTGGCGAAGGTTAAGGTCTGGCTGAGTGAATATGTACTTCAAGCTTTTGTGGTCGGTATAGATCTCTGTCCTTTTGCCGATCAGGTAGTGTCTCCATATCTTCAATGCGTGAACCACAGCTGCTAATTCCAGATCATGGGTCGGATAATTCTTCTCATGCTTCTTGAGTTGTCTCGAGGCGTAAGCCACCACATGTCCTGCTTGCATCAACACACATCCCAGTCCATGTCCGGAAGCATCACAATAGACCGAGAACTCCTTTTGCATATCTGGCATGACCAGCACTGGGGCAGTGGTCAACCTTTTCTTCAATTCGACAAAGCTTGCCTCACATTCCGGTGTCCACTTGAATGCGGCTCCCTTCTCGAGTAGCTTGGTTAGTGGCCGAGAGATCTTTGAAAACCCCTCAATAAATCGTCGATAATAACCAGCCATTCCCAGAAAGCTTCTGATGTGTCCGACATTTTCCGGCGTCTCCCACTTGAGAACATCTGCCACTTTACCCGGATCTACGGATATCCCTCCTTCTGATATGACATGTCCCAAGAATGATACCTGCTTCAACCAAAACTCACACTTACTGAATTTAGCATACAGTTGGTGTTCTCTAAGTTTCTTTAGTGCCAACCTCAGGTGTTCCTCATGCTCTTCTTCACTCTTGGAGAATATCAGGATATCGTCAATGAATACTACCACAAATTTATCTAGGTACTCCATAAATACTTTGTTCATAAGGTACATGAAGTAAGCTGGAGCATTAGTCAACCCGAAAGACATAACAGTATACTCATAAAGACCATATCGAGAGACGAATGCAGTCTTGGGAATGTCCGATGGTCGAATCTTCAACTGGTGATAACCCGAACGAAGGTCGATCTTAGAGAATACACATGCTCCTCGTAGCTGATCAAACAGATCTTCAATCCTTGGCAGTGGATACTTATTCTTGATGGTCACTGCATTCAATGCACGATAATCCACACACAACCTTTGAGTGCCATCCTTCTTAGGCACGAAAATGACAGGAGCACCCCAAGGCGATGAACTAGGGCGAATGTATCCTTTCTCCAACAATTCGTTGATGTGATCCTTTAGCTCGGCTAACTGGTTAGCGTCCATTCTATATGGCCTCTTATATATCGGGGCCGTTCCAGGCACTAGGTCAATGATAAATTCAATTTCACGGTCAGGGGGCATACCCGGTAACTCTTCGGGGAACACGTCTGGGAATTCACTGACAACACGGATCTCTTCGGTGACCTCAGTTTGATTTAGCCTGATCCTCTGTGTTGGAGCTTGATCTGGAGAGAACTCTACCTTAGTACCATCGGGGTGGGTCAAGGAGACTGTTCTTGTAGCGCAGTGGATCACCCCATGGTACTTTGCCAACCAATCCATTCCCAGTATAATATCTAGCCCTTGAGATTCCAGGACAATAAGGTTTGCTGGGAAAACTACCCCCCTTATGTCTAGCCTTACATTAGGGCATACTTGCCGGGTTATCATTTCTCCCCCAGGGGAGTGAACTATAAGTTGATGAGTCATTAAGTGCACTACCATGTCATGCCTTCTCATGAATTCCTTAGATATGAATGAATGCGTAGCACCAGAATCAAACAACACTGTAGCTAGATGAGAGTCGGCAGGGAACGTACCAACAACCACATCTGGTGCATTGTGCGCCTCCTCAAGTGCCACGTGGTTAACTCTCGCACGTGTGGGTTGTTGCAGCTGCTTCTTCGGGCAACGGTTGGCGAAATGTCCCATCTCACCACAATTATAGCATTGCACGGCTGCGTTGTTACCTTGAGCTTAATTACCTCCCTGAGAGTTCTGCTGCGGCTGACCATTAGGGCGGGGTGCTGGAGCTGTTGGGCGGGGTGGTTGCATGGACTGGCGTGGAGGCTGTGGTGGTTGGCGCATCTGCGGGTTGTATGGTGCGGGTGGTCTGTAGGAGGAGTTTGGGTACCTTTGTCCTGGGTAAGGGTTCACAGGACGAGCCATAGGTGCCGCAGACTGAGGAGCATAGCGAGGTCGAACATTACTCCCAGAACCGTGTGCTTGAGCCATCTTCCTTTTTCTATCATCATCGTACAGCTCCTTCTTGGTCCTTTCCACTTCAAAGGCCTTGTCCACCAACTTATGGAAACTACTGTAGTCACTGGAGACCATGGCGAACTTCAGCTCCTTGTCAAGCCCCTTCTTAAAACGAAACTGTTTCTTCGAGTCTCTGTCCACATCCTCGGGTGCATAGCGAGACAGTTGGGTGAATTTGTTCAGATACTCTCGCACACTCATGCGGCCTTGCTTTAGCATGAGAAATTCTTCACGTCTCGCCTGGATCTCTCCTTCGGGCACGAAATGACTGCGAAAGTAATTCTTGAACTCGTCCCATGTGATATTATCCGGGTCCTGATGGGCTTCAATGAAGGCAGTCCACCAATCGGCTGCAGGTCCCTGAAGTTGGTGCGAGGCTAATAGCACCTTCCCTCGTCCTTCACATTGGACAATTCTCAGCTTGCCCTCAATGGTTCTCAGCCAATCGTCGGCCTCCATGGGCTCACTAGCAGTAGCAAAGGTGGGTGGATGGGTGTTGAGGAAGTCTCTCATGCGGGATCGGGGTCCTGGTGCTGGCTGTGGGTGGGGCTGATTTGGTGGGGGCGGAGGGGCTTGCTGGGCTTGCTGCATGTTGGCCACCACTTGTGTTAAATTCTGCATCATTTGCATCTGCATGGCCATCATCTGCTGCATATGATTCATCGCAGGTGCTCCACAGGCACCTCTCCCATTCCATTGCGGTAGCTGGAATCCAGCTTCATCATCACCAAGGGGCATACCACGGCCACGACCACGACCTCTTCCCCTGCCTGCCATCTGAGTACGAAGAGAGTAGAGTCTTAGATTCTACTATAACTTGTGGAAGACTACTATGCGATACCCTTACTATATGCAACAATCACAACAAACATGCATATAAATGAAAATTCTTTATTAATAGCTCACTAATTAAAAAAAAAGTATCAAGAAGGTGCGGTTGTGGACAAGTCGCCAGGGCGTTCCACAACTCACACGACACACCAGGACAAAAATCATAAAGAGAAATAACACAACTCAAGGTCACACAAGTACGTCTACGTCGCTCTTATTTAACTAATGAGGGTGTGCCTATCCTTGAGTCGTGGCAAAGGTCGGGGACTACTCGTCGTCAAGCG
Organism: Tuctoria greenei; assembly: GCA_036927565.1. Lineage (NCBI taxonomy): Eukaryota > Viridiplantae > Streptophyta > Magnoliopsida > Poales > Poaceae > Tuctoria > Tuctoria greenei. The sequence continues at coordinate 105,029,450 of JAYESD010000004.1, read as the reverse complement.
GGAACTCCTCCGGGTCCTCGTCGTCGTCGTCGTCGTCGTCCGCGGGGTCCTGAGGTGGTGAGGCAGCAGGCGGTGGTGGTGCGGCAGACGCCACACTGGAAGGCTCCTCGTCAGAGGACTCCTCAGAAGACGACTCACGCTGGCCACCACGGCGGTCTGGAGAGTCCGGGGTCCACGTCGAGGTGTCGGACGCGTAGTCGTCAGGGTCCTCGTCGGTGATCCGACGATACCTCCTGATCACTGCCTCGTGGCGCAGGGCGAGGTCACGTCCATCCTGAATCTCCTGCTGTGCCCTCTGAAGTCGGGCACTGAGCTCGGTCACGTCGCGAACAGTCTAACGAGACTGCGGGAGGTCCAGGGGTCTCTCCACGTGCCTGGAGACAAAGCCTGCAGTGCCACTGGGATGCTGCGGAACAAAGGCGTGCACCGTGTCCTCCAGACGGAAACGGCGGGCGTGGCTCCAAAAAGTGGCTGCTTCCCAGCTAGCATCCTGCTCCGCGTATCAGCGGGAGCTCCTCCAGGCAGGACTGCTGTGGGTCTTCACCAGCTCATCACCATAGTAAATGTAGATCTTGCAGCTCCACTCCGTCCTGCCGGGGCGCTGCACTCCAGTGGTGTGGTAGGAGAGCGAGAGGCTGTGGTGACGGTAGCCAGCCTCACGGAGTATGGCCCGAAGGCGGAGTCGCAGTCGTCCTGCAGCCCTGCCGTCAGAACGGATCACCACGGGGTGACGGGGGTCGACGGCTGGAGAGCGACCGGCCAGCCTACGCGGGGGCACAAGTCCACCGGTCGACTTACGGGGGGTCGTCTTGGTGCGGGCCATCTACAAATTTTGAAAACAGGAGAGTGTCAGTAACAAAACATATAAATAAAGGAGTAAATAAAACAAGTAGACAAGGTAGGAAGTACAAAGCAATTTTATAAATTACTCTTTAGAATATAATAGGGTCTTTAAGTCGTCCCTTTCTAACTAGGCTTGCGTCCTATGGGCAACACGGCTCTGATACCACTTTGTCACACCCGGTCCCAACAAGACAACCGGATGGCTTCCACATGTATGCCAGGATCGATTCTCATCATACATGTGTAGACGAAAGTGTAATATCATTTATTACAAGCCATGTTCGAGTACATAGATGTCTTACAATAATGACCCGTAGGTCTAAAATAAGCTTACAGAGCAAAACAGCGGTAAAAGTAAACTAGTGAGGCTCCAAGCACAGGCGTTGCCCGGGGGTTGCGCCAGCCTAGAACGTCTCCTCCGGATCAGCGAAGAAGTCTTCATTTTCCACCTCTTCTCCATTGTAGACTGAGGAAAGATAAGCAACAAGCAAGTTTGAGTACCAACGGTACTCAACAAGTGGGAAAGAGATGACATGTGGGTTTATAGGAAGGAAGGCCAAATTTAGGTTAAGCACTACAACATTACATCCTATCCTTAGCTTTCATTAACACCTACTTCTAAGTGTATGAGCCCAACCATAACCCATTGGTAAACCAAGTCCCGACCAATCCAAACCAAACCACCATTCCCAGACATTGGCTAATTATGAATTGGACACCAAGCCGCTCTTGTCCATGAGCACGGCTGTCACACAAGCCGTGATTTCATCCCCTGTTGCCAGGTGGACTAAGGAAACCTCCCTGATGCCCGTGGTCGCGAACCACATTGCACACTTCCTTTGGTGTGAGGCCAGGAGATCACTACGAGGTCTTTACAACGGATTCTCCCGACGCGTACTAGCCCTCTGAGGTTTCACCCCTGTACAAAAGTGTGAGCCGTTACACCACGACTCAACACCCCAGTTGCCCCCTCTTGAGCCATGCGGATCCCAAGGCAGTACACCCTGAACCAATTCCCCGCACAATCCAACCACTAATACTACGCCGGGAGAGGCCTAATTAATTGACCAAGCTGCCCCATACTCAGTCTTGTGGCGATACTATAAGGCTTAGTGGCTTCTTCCATAAAACGGTCCTTAGAATCCGGCAAGGTTCATACCCCAAAACCCGGGTCTCGTGCGTACTGCACCATACCAAGCAAAACCAACCCGCCAGATTCCTGTCCACTACAATTCAATTCACCATATCTCGACAAATAAATCACAATAATTAATGATAGAGCATGTAATGTAGAGATATTTCCCTCCCAAATACTAAGCATGGCTAAGCGTAAAGAAATAATAACATCTACCCAAGCCAACCAGGGGACAAGGAATTATATGGAAGGGTACAGTAAATAGGATTCAATTTATTAAGCATGAAGCTAACTAAAACTTAATAAAACAGGTGCAAAATGGTCAAGGAACTTGCCTTCTTCGGAGGATGGGTCGGTGAAGTGGTAGTCTTGAAGGTTGTAGGTCGGCTCGGGAACCGACTCTAAATACGCCATCGCATGCGGAACGGAAAGTAGTAGCACACAATAAGCACAAGAGAAATAATGCGCACCACAAATAAATAACACAAAAGAAAACCTACGCAATTACGTTGCTAACACAATGTCCTTAGTTGAAGTTTTAATTAGAGGTGTGGGTGGAAGTTTGGTTTTTAGGGTTGAGGTGGGGTTGATTGACAATTTATGGTTTTTATCTTTATTTTAGAGCATTGCATGGGTTTGCTACAATTTTCCTTAGCTAAATTTGAATAATAAAGTAATGAAGTGGTCCACAACAGTATTAAATAACTTACTTTAATGTAAACAAATTAATAAATAAAGGCCAAGTCAATTTCCCTAATTAATTTATGCAAAAGAGAGTGCAAATTCTATGATTTTATGTAAATAAACATGGATGCAGGGGTTTTTGTGCAAAACAGACATGATCAGAGGCTTGAAAACATTTTATAACATCACCAGGGGTTAAATCATAATTTACAGAGGCTAAAAATATAATTTATGGTGAAAACAGGGGCTAAAATGATTTATTTAATCAATTTAACAGTGCTGACAGAATTTAATTAAAGTCCAGGGGCTAGCTCATAAATTTCAGGACCTATCTGCAATTACTTAAAATAAGCGCAGGGGCTACGCGCAAAAAGACCAATGTTTAAACTAAATTGAATCTGAGCCGTTGGATCTAAAGGGGGCGGCCCAGATTTAAATGGCCGAAGGGGTACGCCCCCTTCTAATCTCGGCCGTCGGCCCTAAATGGGCGGCCGAGATTGGGCCACGTCGCCCCAGGGGCGGCGCGCACCCAGGGCGCGGCGGCGCGCGCGCCAGGCCGACGGCGCACGGCGGCGGGGTCGCCGGAAGTTGGCCGGAACGGCCAATTCGGCGCCAATTCCGGGTGCTCGACACACCAAACGGGAGAGGGGGATCGGGGGAGCTCACCGAGGGGGTTTTTGGGTCTTGAAATTGGGCGGAGGGACGTCGGCGACGTCGGGAGGCGGCGGACTCCGGCGGTGCTCGTCGGGATTGGTGAAGCGGCGGCCAATTCCCCGAGCGACGATGTCCGGCGGGTGCCTAGCGTCACGGAGAACACGGTGAGCAAGAGATCGAGGGAGGAAATCGGCCGGAGCGTCGGGAACGGCGGCGACAAACCTCGGCGCGGCGGCTAGGGTTCGGAGCTTCGGGGGAAGGGGAAAACGGGGCGCCGGCCGGATTTTATAGGGGGATTCGGGGCGGCGAGGGATGGAAAGTGATTTCCCCCGAAGGAATTCCATCCCGGGGCATTAAACGAGGGGGATTCCATGTCGGGATTTCGAACGGAGGCGGCGTTCTCGGCGGTGTCGGGCGCGGTGTCGGGAGGAAGAAGGAAAGGGGAGGGGAGAGGCTGACCGGCGGGGTCCACGCGCAGAGAGAGGGGAAAGGGAGAGGGAGCGGCTGGGCCTTGGGCCGGCGGGAGGAAAAGAAAAGGGGGAGGGGAAAGTGGGCTGGGGCGGGGTTAAGGCCCAGGGTGGGTTCCCTTTTCTTTTTTCTTTTTGTTTTCTTTTTCCTTTTTTCATTCTTTTGCGAAATTTGAATTGTTTTTCAACTTCAAACGAATTCTAGCGCATTTTGAAATTGAATTTTCACTCAAATGCAACCATACATGATGCATCCCTAGTATATTTCTTTTGTTTTTAAATTTTCGAAAATTTGGGTGTTACATCTCCGGGTCTTTGTCCCGAATATTTTGGTGCCGCCATTAGGGAGGTGAGCTCGCCGGAGTTGTCCCCGGTCCGCCACCAGTCGCCGACGCCGGTGCAGTCCCTTCCGCGCCCCATCAACCATGCCATTGGGTCGCGCACATAGAAATAGGTAGGGGCGGTGTGTATAGGTGGATATGGCGGACCGAGATAGGGTTCCGCCGCTCTGTTTGAGCCCGAGGAGGAAGAAGGTCCCCCGGTCCCACGTATCATACACTGTTTCCCTTGCCTCTGATCCTCTGCGGCAAAATATCTTTTGTGCCTATGCCATTTAAACCGTGTGGCCCAGCTGTGGCTCAGTACTGATTGGGCCAATTGATTCCATGGGCCCAGTAGGTTTAATTCAAACATTTCAATATAGAATTAATTCCTGATTTCCAGTCCAACTTCAAAAATCCATATCTCTGGGTAGAATTAGTCAAAAATTTCCAAATAAATTCGGGTAGACTCTTCTTGACCTATCATTTGCATTAGTGTAATTTATTGGACATGAAAGTCCAAGTAATTGTTTTAATTAATTCCTTTGAGCTAAATGCTTGGGAAATTGTCTTGATAATAGGAAAATTCTAAATTTAGGTCAGAAGCCTCATTCAAACATCCTGAGACTTCATTAAACATTTTTCAAGTCAATTTTACTTAATTTGCTGGGCCAAACAGTGTTCCAATTGTCTCTATCAATGGAAAAAAAAATCCAAAATCAATAACAATCTTTTCAGAAATTTTTAGGAACTTGTAAAATCAATATCTCCATTTAGAAAGCTTCAAAAATTGTGAAACCAATTTTTTGGACTCTGACTGTCGGTACCCTGCGTATCGGGTATCCTATGATACCGCAAGAAGTGCAAAAGAGTTCTACTCATCAAAGATGAAGATATCCTCAGGCCCCACATGTCATATTACACCAGACCAGCGTCCCTCATATGGGTAGTTCCGGAGATCGACACTTGTAATATAAATCCGGAGCTAAACTCCCTACACAGGAAAGCTCCGCGGTCTACACGTGTATAACGACTCCGGACCTAACCCCCAACAGAGGGAAGCTCTGGCGCCGACACGTGTATAGCGGTTCCGAAGTTTCCTCCCCGCAAGGGAAAGCTCTGAAGCTGCCATGTATGGGGCCTCCGTACCTTCATCATCAACAAATACATTGGTGGATCTCCTTCACCACGGACATTCAAGGGACAGTTAAAGCGACAATTACAAGATTTGATTATGTGTCGTTAATGCTGTATTAACGACACACGATCAAAACAATATTAATAGATGTAACGCAACCATTAAAGCACGTTATCACACTATTAACCATGCTTAATAATCATAGATAATATATTAGGCTATTAAACATGCTAGGGCCACGTGTCGGGCCAGGCGAAGGATGTAACGGTCAGTCCTTGGACTATAAAAGGACTGAGCCGCATGATACAAAGGACAACTCCAAGCTGAGCCAGAGACTACGCTTTCTAGCGATTCACAATACAACAACACACACCTCGTGGATTAGGGTATTACGCTCAGGCGGCCCGAACCACGTAAATCTCCCGTGTCACCATCTTGCTCTTGGTCTTCGCGTGCCCCAACTGAAACAAGAACCTCGGCGGGCTACACTTTAGTAGTACCGGGGGAAGTGTTGTTGCTACACTTTGACATTTGGCGCGCCAGGTAGGGGCACCGAGATCTTAAGATGGTGAATTCCGCCGTAGGATCTTCCAACGGCAATCGTGTTGAGCAACTTGCTGGAGGCAATCCCTCCAACGTGCAGCAGCCAGCAGGTGCAATTGTTCCGGCAGGCACTATGGCACCATAACCACAATCTATTCCAGCAAACAATGTTGGGCGACAAGATGGGGTATCTGTGTCGATCACCGCATCAACAAACAACAACCCTAAGCATGCGCTCATTTCCGCGCGAGCTCTCCTACAACATCCACCGCCTCCAAGGGCACCCCAAGGTGCTATGGAACAGTGGAGAGCTGATGTTGACCATCTGGTTGTAGCTGCAGCCGCTAGTATCGGCAATAAGGGTCCTCCCCCTTCGGGGCGAGCACCATCACAATGACGGACCTTGTCGAATCGACTTGGTCCACAAGTCTCGTTGCAGAGGAGACGTGCTGCATCCCAGCAAGTGACTTCGCTGCCTCCCCGGGCACGAAGCACCCACACCATCACCAGGATTCCGACTCTTTACCTACGGTCGGAACTTGATCGCTGTTACCGATAGCAAGACGGTTGCGTCCATATCGAGCGTGCTCGTGAGAGGCGAGAGGCTCGGGACAACCCTGCTCCTCAGGGAGTAGGAGGAGGTTGTTCTTCCCTAGCCATACATTTACGCATGGTCAGATGGCCACATAAGTTCCGACCTCACTTGCCGGAAAAATTCGACGGGACTGTCAACCCCGCCGAGTTTCTTCAAATATATTCCACTGCCATACTGGCAGCGGGGGGTGATGAGGTTGTGATGGCCAATTACTTCCCAGTGGCTCTAACTGGGATTGCAAGGTCCTGGTTCATGAGTCTTCCACCCGACTCCATTAGTAGTTGGGCGGAGCTATGCCAACAATTCATTGCCAACTTCGGGAGTTCTTACACACAGCCTGACACTGAATTGGATCTGTTTGCTGTAAAGCAAACAACGGGGGAATCGCTGCGATCCTTCGTCCAACGGTTTTCTTAGTTACGGAATAATATTACTTTAATCTCGAGCTCTTCTTTTATCGTGGCATTCAGACAGGGTGTTCGAGATAAAAAGATGTTGGAGAAGCTGGCAATAAAAGAAGTCACCAGCGTCACAGAACTCTTCAGCGTAGCAGACAAATGTGCTAGAGCTGCGGAGGGCCGTGAGATGCCGTCCAAGCCAGCTCCGGAGGACAACAAGAAGTCCTGCAAAACTGAAGCCACTACATCCGGCTGTGGCAAAAAGAAAAAGAAGCCCAACGACAAGAAGAAGCCATCAGTCGGCGCACCAGCCGCTGCAGCTACTGTAGCTCCGGGTGGCCAGGGGCCACGCCCCGAGAAACGACCTCGTCCTTCATCAGAAGATGGCAACAGTTCCAAAGTGTGGTGTCTGATCCACAAGACGGATATACACAACTTGGAAGAATGTCGGGAGGTCCAAAACCTTGCCGAGCGCTATAACAAGCACCAGGAAGAAGCTCCATTTCGTCAGCGGGAAGGAAAACAAAAAGTCGACGAAGCTCCGACTGAGGAGGATCTAGGTTTCCAGGACCCCAAGAAGGTCCTGAAGGCTGTCTACAACACCGTCGACGACAATTTTGATGTCTCTGACAACGAGCGCCGGAAGACCCTGAACACCATTTATGGTGGTTCTTGGGATATCACATCCCGCCGCATCCTCAAGACAATGCGGCGAGACATGGTCGTGGCAGCTCCCACTGCTAGGGCGGAGCCTCATCGAAAGTGGATGGACACTCCCATCATTTTTGATGTTTCGGACTGCCCCCGCAACATGATCGGAGCTGGCCAACTCCCTTTGATGGTGTCACCCACCATTAATAATATTCAACTCCACCATGTAATGGTGGACGGAGGTTAAGGGCTGAACCTCATAAGCTTCGAAGCTTTCATTAAGCTTCATCCCCGGCCTTCGGACCTCCGCCCATCCCGACCTTTCTCTAGGGTAGGTCCAGGGACCATTACTCCTCTCGATTCCATCGCACTCCCAATGACCTCTGAGACTCGGGAGAACTACAGAACTGAGAAGTTGGTCTTCGATGTTGCGCAGATTAGTCTGTTGTTTAACGGTGTTTTGGGCAGGCCAGCCTTGTACAAGTTCATTGCCGCCGCTTATTTTGATTACTTAGTGTTGAATATGCCAACACCTGCGGGCGTTCTCCGGATCCGCGGAGATCGCACTGCAGGATTCACTGCTTTAATGAAATCTATGCGCTTATCACAAAGCAAGAGGAAGCATCTGGTAAGGAGCTAGCTCCGAACCCTCCGAGCATTCGTCATAAAGGCTCTACCTCCGCACCCCGTGTGCAAGCAAGTGGCGACACTGATGTTTCCGTCAAAGTCGTCCAAATTGGTTCCAATGCTGCTCAGACTACCCGTATATCGGGAGGTCTGAACAACAAATAGGAACTCACGCTCATCACCTTCCTTCAGGATAATGTCGACGTGTTTGCCTGACAACTGTCACAAATGCCTAGGATCCCTAGGGAGGTGATTGAGCACAATCTAAAGATTTACCCTGACACACGGCCTGTACACCAGAAGCCGCGGAAGCAATCAATTGAGCGACAAAACTTAATCCGACAGGAAATCAAGAAGTTGCTTGAAGCTGAATTCATCCGTGAAGTCTTCCATCCAAAATGGCTGCCAAACCCAGTTGTTGTACCCAAGGCCGGCGGGAAGCTTTGGATGTGTATCGACTACACCACCTTAAATAAGGCATGTCCAAATGATCCATTTCCCCTACCTAGAATAGATCAGATAGTGGACCCTACCTCCGGGTGTGAGCTATTGTGTTTCTTAGATGCATATTTTGGATATCATCAAATCCAAATGTCTAAGGAAGATGAAGAGCATACTGCCTTCATAATAGTAGATGGATTGTACCGTTATACTGCCATGACATTTGGTCATAAAAATGCTGCTTCAACATTTGTGCGAGCTATGTACAAAACATTTGGAGAGCTAATTAGAGACTTGGTGGAGGTGTACATCGATGGCATCGTCGTGAAGATCAAAAACAAGGAGTCACTCCTTGACAGTTTACAAGCTGTCTTCAACAAGCTGGGCACCACGCGCACCAAGCTGAACCCAGACAAATGTGTCTTCGGGGTTAGCTCCGGGAAGCTTCTAGGTTTATTGGTGACTCACCGAGGAATTGAAGCAAATCCGGTGAAGATCAAGGCCATAGAAGATATGCGGCCCCCAACCCGCATCAAGGATGTCCAGAAGTTAACTGGATGTCTAGCTGCGCTCAGCTAGTTTATCTCAAGACTGGCAAAACATGTGCTACCCTTCTTCAAACTCTTGAGGAAGTCCGAACCATTTCATTGGTCTGAAAAAGCAGAAAAGGCGTCTCAAGAGCTAAAACAGCTCCTCACCACACTACCGATATTGGTAGCTCTAAATCCTAGTGAGCCTTTACTGCTTTACATTTTGGCAACCACCGAAGTTGTCAGTATGGTCCTGGTTGCGGAAAGACCAGAGCCACATCCAGTCTAGGAGCCTAGACCCCTCCGGGAGGGTTCGGAGTCAACTGAAGGCGTGTCTGGGTCCCAGCCCCCAGACACGGAACCACAAGGCGAAACGCTAGGAGATCAACCTCATTTACCTGAGGGAGTTCATCTTGCCGACCAAGATGATCTGGATCTAACAAGGTCCGGGTCGAACAAGAAGGAGTTTTGGACACCTCCGGGAGGGTCCAAGATGCACAACATGAAGATCCACACCCCTCCAGGAGGGTCCGGATCGATGGAAAAGAAGCTCCGGGTCCTTTCGAAAGGGTCCGGTCTGTCCAACACCCAGTGTACTTCATCAGTGAAGTGCTCCACGATGCTAAGACAAGATACATTGAGGTGCATAAGCTGCTTTATGCAGTTCTTATTGCCTCAAGGAAGCTTCATCACTACTTCCAAGCCCACAAAATATTAGTGGTAACTTATTTTCCACTCCGTGCTATTTTGCATAACCATAACTCAACTGGGAACATTGCAAAGTGGGCAGCGGAACTGGCCGAGTTCGATCTAGAATTCGTGTCACGACAAGCAATCAAAAGTCAAGCTTTGGCTGACTTCATGGCAGAATGGACTCCCTCTTCATCAAACCCTGGGGGCCACATTGAGCAGAAACCAGAACCCATGGTTCCGGTATTCACCGAGCATCACTGGATTATCTATTTCAACGGCTCCGTGCAGAAGCAGGGGCCAGAGCTGGAATCCTTCTCCTTGCTCCGACTGGGGAGAAGGTCAAGTACATGGTTCACCTTGATTTCAAGGCGACCAACAACATGGCGGAGTATGAAGCTCTCATCTACGGACTCAAGGTGGCACTATCTTATGGTGTCAAACAATTGTTGGTGAAGGGAGATTCACAACTCATCATCAAACAAGTCAAAGGTGAATGTTCCTATAACAATCCTCAACTAGCTGCTTATCTCCTTGATGTCCAGAGGCTTCAGAAGGACTTCGAAGTCTTGGATCTCCACATGTTCAGCATATTCAAAACGCTAAAGCTGACGAACTCTCGACGAAAGCCTCAACTAGAGCTCTGGCTCCTCACGGAATCTTCATCCGAAGCTTGTCAAGACCAATAGCTCAACCTGCCAAACTGAGCAAAGGGGGCAAGACCAACACTACGAAGCTGGCAGTCCCGGTGGCCCTGTTACCATGGCGTCCACCAAGGGTCGTAGGTGCTGTCAGAAGCTCCGAGCAACCAAGCACGGAAGACTCAGAAGCTCAAGTAAGCTCCAATGCATGGATCTCGGAGATCCGGAGCTACTTGAAAGACATTATCCTTCCTGAAGATAGTGTATCCACTGACCGAATTGTCAGATTGGATAAAAGATACACGTTGGTACAAGGGGATCTCTATCGGCGCGGTGCCAATGGCATCCTAATGCGGTGCATTGCAAGGGAAGAAGGCCGCGAGCTCCTTGTGGAAATCCCTAGAGGCGAGTGTGAGAATCACGCATCTTCCCCTACGTTAGTTGGTAAAGCCTTTCAACACGGCTTTTACTGGCCTACAACACTCCAGGATGCGGTTGAGCTAGTGAAAAAAATGTGAAGCGTGCTAGTTCCACGCAAAATAGATTCACAAACTGACTTAGTCACTACAAATGATACCTCCTACATGGCCATTTGCTTTGTGGGGCATGGACATCTTGGGACCTTTCCCAAAAGCCGTCGGAAGTTACAGGTTCCTGTATGTCGCCATCGACAAGTTTACCAAGTGGTCGGAAGCAACTCCAGTTGTGACAATCAACAAACAATCAACAATCAAGTTCTTGAAGTCCATTATATGCAGATTTGGAGTTCCAAACAAAGTCATAACTGACAACGGAACCCAATTCACAAGTGCTGCATTTCAAGAATATTGCGAAGACTTCGACATTCAACTCAGCTACGCCTCAGTAGCTCACTCAATAAGTAATGGCCAAGCTGAAAGAGCAAATGCATAAATCTTAAAAGGACTCAAGACGCGCACATATGAGCGCCTGAAAAAGCACAGAGCTAACTGGATCGAGGAGCTTCCGTCCACATTGTGGGCAAATAGGACAACTCCAAACCAGTCAACTGGGAAAACTCCATTCTTCTTGGTGTACGGAGCTGAAGCAGTCCTTCCTCCGGAGATCACCTTGGGGTCCCTCCAGGTCCGGACCTTCGACGAAGCCATGCAGGACTAGCTCTGGCGTGAAGACCTTGACCTCGTCGAAAAGGGAAGGTGCCAAGCAGCTGTTCGGAATGCACATTATCATCAAGCGCTCCGGTGCTATCATCAAAGACATGTGCGCAACCGACAACTCAAGGAAGGCGATCTGGTGCTTCAGAAGATACTAACTCGTGAAGGGATGAACAAACTTTCCCCTAGTTGGGAAGGTCCTTTCTGAGTGATCAAAGTATCTCGACCCGGATGCGTTCGCTTGGCAACTGAGGACGGGACTCTGCTTCGTAATCCTTGGAACATCAAGCACCTCCGTAAGTTTTATGCTTAGAATCACGGAGGAGAGTCTGTAATTACACACGATGTTTGTTGTAGAGTCTGTAAACAGAAATGGATAGGTCCTCCGGGAGAACATCTGGACCCCTCATGGAGGGTCCAGGAAGTTTAAGTACACTTCATACAGCCACCGCACTAAAAGCGTAACTACCTACCCTGGGTCAGTACAAGATGTATAGCGCACTTAGCTTGGTCCCACACCCTAAGTGTGTCCTTGTCTCCCCTGTAATCCAGACCTATAATGAAAGACATTGTTGTGTGAAAATAGATTCTACGTGCATTTATTTCTGTACAAGGCTTGATCTATCAAATTATTGTTTTTAACCTTCTTGTCTATAATGAAGTTGTGCAATTCTTTTTTAGTTTTTACCCAAGTTATTCATATGTGTTGCAAGTTATATTATTGATCTCTTTGGGTCTTAACATGCTGTATAGTCTACTTGCCTGATCGCCAAGCCAACATAGGTCCGGAGTGTGCTATCGACTTAGCCTGGTCCTGCACCCTAAGTACGCCACTCTACCTACACTCCGGCGGGCCACAGTAGGGTGAGTACTAAAAAAGCATATGGTTCCGGAAGGGTTACATCAATATACTTGTTACCATATCGAGTTACTTCAGAATAAAAACTCAAGTAAGAACAATAAGTTACAACGATTTATAGACAAGAGGACAAATTTTACTTTTTTCTTGTATTTAATGTGTAGGAAAAACAGAAATTCGTCGCAATGGTGGACGACGCCGGAGCTACTAAGCTCTGACATCCTCCGAGGGGACCCACCGTCGATATTTAATATGTTGACAATGGGTAATGTCGGAGTTACAAAGCTCTGACAACCCCTGGGGGGCCTACTTTTAACTATTTGTGCGGCGACATCAGGAGCTACCAAGCTCCGATAAATCATAGGGAGCCCGCCGTCGATGTTTTATACATTGATGGTGGGTACCGTCGGAGCTACCAAGCTCCACCAATCCCAGGGGGCCTGCCGTCGACGCGTCAGAAATGAAGACTTCGGACCTAAAATCTACAAGTTCGAAGCGTTCAAGTCATCAACATGCTGTCAAATCCTCTTGGTACATGTACACACTACAATTGTGCACATATACCAGGGGGCCAACAAGACAGATCACATTATATTGAGGACAAAAATAAAACGAAGTTCATGGAAAAGTGGATCTCATTAATTGGAAGCACTGTATTAAAAAATTGGGATTACAGTAGAAGGCAAAAGGAAAAAGTCCTAGCTATTGGAGGATCTAAGTTCTGCGGAAGAATGTGGCGACTTTCTTGGCAACTTCTTGGACACTGGCCTTCGCGGCATCCTCCTCTTCAGCAACGGGACCTTGGAGCACCGGGTCCAGAGATAATTGGGGATCTCGGCTCACATAACACGTCAACATATACTCTGCGACTTTTGTAGCCATAGATTTCCCCTCTGTCTCCAGCTGGTCCGCAATGACATCACCCATTGCGTTAAGTTTGCCACCAGCAGCATTGAGGGCCACCAGTGCTCAGTCCAAGTCCAGCTCCGGATTGTTCGGATGTACAGGACTGAAGCCTAGTGGCGTCAGCGCGTCGTTGGCTCGTCCTAAGAAGTCCCATACTTGGATTGACTCAATCTCCTTCAAACTCCGCAGCTCCTCCAGTGACTTCCGGGTGGCCGCAAGCTCCAAACCTTCCCGAGCAAGGCGCTCGACCAATTTAGCATGCTGCTGCATATTCTCATCAACTTGCTTCTCACGATCGGTCAGCTCCGTCTCCCGGAGGTGGATGCGGTTCCGCATTTCTGCCAAGTCCTTTTCCCTGCCTCTCACCTTCCCTTCCCTAGTGGCAACGACAGCTTCTCTTTTCGAGAGCTCCTGCCCCAGTTTCAAGTACTTCTCCTTCTCCTCTTTGCTCCATAGATCTAACTTTTTGCTGTGATCTGCCAAATTCTGTTCACCCAGAGTCAACTTCTGGGTGACCTCCGCCCCCCTCTTCACAATATCCTCCAGCTGCTCCATGAGCTTCTCTTCCATTGCCTCAAGGTCCGCTCGGCGCTTCAGGAGGACCTCATTCGATTCATTGATGTTTTTGTGATTCTCATTAGTAGAATTACGCCTCTCCTTGGCTTGCTCAAGGATCTCCCTGGAGTAAGCATCGAGCTCCTGAATGGCAGCTTCCTTCTCCTCCAGCAGCTTGTCCCAGTATTCCAACCGGGCCTTCTCCATCTTGATCCACTCCTTTTGATCAGCCAGCCTTGTCTGTGCAAGCCTGGTCTCGAAGTGGAGTCTGTTGCGCCAACGCCTCAAGGTGTTGCGCTCCTCCTCCAGGGCTTTTCTCTCATGATCGAAGGCGAGTTGGACTTGTCCGAGGCTCGAGCAGGCATTGTCTATGGACAACGCCAGAGGGATAGGCCCCGGTCCTACTGGGACCATCTCCGCAGGCTCCAAAGGATTTTCCAAAAAAAATTGGGTCTCAATCTACAAGGGTGGTCCCCTAAGCTCCTGCAGCACTAGGGCCGCTCTCTAGAAGCCCTTCAACAGCAGCATAGGAAGAACCCACTAAGGGACCTCCCACCTCCGGACCGGAAGTCGAAGGCGCTGCTTTTGGGTCTTCAATTACCGGCGCCAAGGGTGGAGGACTGTCGAAACCTCTTCAGGCCGCTCTGGCTCTGGTTCAGACACATCCGGAGTAGCTATCTCCAGAGCAGTTGCTGGAGCTTCATCCAGTGCCCCTACCACCTCCGGCTCAGACGCCGACATGTTAGTCACTTCCGGTTCAGCGATCGGAGCTTCAAGCGTTTCCGGCTCAAGCGTCGGACCTTCAACAACTTCTGGCCCAAGGGCCGGAGCTTCACCCATCTCTGGCTCGATGGCTGGGGCTTCAATAGTCTCTAGCTCAGCGGCCAGGGCTTCAATTATCTCTGGCTCAATGGTCGAGGCTTCAATTGCCTCTGGCTCAGTGGCCAGAGCTTTGACAACTTCCGGTTCAACGACCGGAGCTTCAAACATCTCCGGCTCCGGTACTGGAGCATCTACCTCTGACACCGTTGTTAGAGGTACACCTTCAACTTCTCCCCCACGGTCTGGCGCTACCATGAGATCTTCTGGCGAGGACTCTGAATACAAGGCCACGACAGCTGGCGCCGGAGCCAGAGCCACAGTGACTTCTGTCACCACTTGAGGAGGAGGCTCGGTGCTTGAAGCCAGAGCTTTGGCATGCGCAGCCCTGGTCGCTGCAACAGACTCTGAAGTTCCTGAGCCTTTCTTCGACACCCTAGAAATAAAGGGATGAGAATATTAAAGACACAACAGAAACAAGATCTGCGTTTTAAGGCAAGCACACGATGCTTACCTAGGGATGCTACTGCCCCAGTCACCTCAGAACCTCTTCTTCTGTGGTCCAGAGCCAGAGCCCACCAAGTCTGGGGAGACAACGACTTCGGACCTCAATTGGGGACCACTTGCAGCAGCCATAGTCCTCTCGGTCGGAGCTTCTCTTGGCCAGGAAGAACTCCCGGGCCTGGAACTCTTAACCGGCACTGAAGCCGTTGTCGACTGCCCAGATCTAGCGTGTCGGTACCCTACGTACCGAGTACCCCATGATACCGCAAGAAGTGCAAGAAAGTTCCACCCGTAGAGTCGAAGGTCCTTGCAAGTCCCACATGTCACGTTGCACCGGACCCGCTCCCCTCACATGGCTGGCTCCTGGGTTAACACGTGTAAAATAAGACCGGAAGAAAACTCCCAACCAAGGGAAGCTCCGGTGACTACACGTGTACAATAGCCCCAGACCTAGCCCCTATCAGAGAGGAGCTCCGGTACCGACACGTATACAGCGACCCCGGACCTACCCTCCCGCAAGGGAAAAGCTCCAGATCTGCCACGTGTGCAGCCTCTGGACCTTCATAGCCAACAGAAATACGAGCATATCATGTCTATTACAAACATTCAAGGATGTTTAAAGTAGCAGTTACAAGGTCTGATAATATGTCGTTAATGCCATATTAATGACACACGATCAGTGCACCTTTAATAGGGGTAACGCTGCCATGTAGGCACGTTACCACACTATTAATTATACTTAATACCCTTTAGACAGTGTATTAGGTCATTAAGCACACTAGGGCCACATGTCGGGCCATGCCAGCTGTGTAACGGTCAGTCCTTAGAGCTATAAAAGGGCTGCACTGCACGAATGTAAGGGGCGAATTTGATTTGGCAGGGAGCTGATCCTAGCGAAGGTACTCGCTCAATACAATTACACAAACCCCGTGGACTAGGGTGTTACGCTCTAGCGGCCCGAACCACGTAAATCCCTGAGGTCATCATCTTGATATTGATCTTTGCGTGCCCAAACCACAAAATAACCTCCGCGGGCTGCTTCTCAGCGGGTCCGGGGGAAGTTTCATATCCAACACTTCAACATTTGGCGCGCCAAGTAGGGGTTGCTTCCCAAGATCACAAGATGGTGAATTCAGCTGTTGTATCTTCTAATGGCAACCACGTTAGACCACCTGCCGGAGGCAATCCCTCCAACGTCCAACGACCAGCAGGTGCTGTTGTTCCAGCAGGTGCTGTGACACCACAACCACCATCTTTTCCAGCAAACAATGCTGGTCAACAAGATGGAGCATCTGCGTCGATCACTGCATCGGCAGACAACAACCCCGAGCACGCGCTCATTGCCGTGCACACTCTTCCGCAACGCCCACCACCTCCATGTGCACCCCAGGGTGCTATGGAGTAGTGGAGGGCTAATGTTGATCATCTGGTTGCAGTTGCGGCTGCAGGCATCAGCAACCAAGGTCCTCCTCCTTCGGGGCAAGCACCATCACAATGATGGACCTTGTCCGGCCGACTTGGACCGCAAGCCTCTCAACAAAGGAGACGTGTTGCCTCCCAACAGGTGGCTTCGTTGCCTCCCGGGGCACGACACACCCACACAATTACCAGGATTCCGACTCATGACCTGCGGTCGAAACTGGATCGCCCATACCGACAACAGGATGGATATGTCCACATTGAGTGTGCTCATGAGAGGCGAGAAGCTTGGGACAACCCTGATCCTCAAGGAGTAGGAGGAGGCTGTTCTGCTCTGGCCATGCACTTACATATGGTCAGGTGGCCATAGAAGTTTCGGCCCCACTTACCAGAGAAATTCGATGGGACTGTCAACCCTGTTGAATTTCTACAAATCTATTCTACTGCCATACTGGCAGCGGGGGGTGATGAGGCTGTGATGGCCAATTACTTCCCGCTGGCTTTAACTGGGACTGCAAGGTCCTGGTTCAAGAGTCTTCCACCCAACTCCATTAATTGTTGGGCAGAACTATGCCAACAATTCACTGCCACCTTCGGGAGCTCCTATACCCGACCCGACACAGAATTAGACTTGTTTGCTGTAAAGCAAACATCAGGGGAATCACTATAGTTCTTCATCCAGCGATTCTCTCAGGTACAAAATACCATTCCTTCTATCTCGAGCTCTTCTGTTATCGTTGCATTCAGACAGGGTGTTCGAGATAAGAAGATTCTAGAGAAGCTGGCTATTAAAGAAGTTACCAGCATCACAGAACTCTTCAGCCTAGCCTACAAATGCGCTAGAGCTGCGGAGGGTCGTGAAATTCACTCTAAGCCAGCTCCAGAGTCCAACCAGAAGTCCTCCAAAACTGAAGCCGCTACTTCTGGTAGTGGTAAGAAGAAGAAGAAGCCCAACGGCAAAAAGAAGTCGTCGGCCAGTGCTCCAACTGCTGCTGCTGTAGCCCCTGGAAGCCAGGGGCCACGCCCCGAGAAGCGACCTCGCCCTTCATCAGAGGACGACAAGAGTTGCAAAGCATGATGTCCAATTCACAAGATGAATCGACATGGCTTGGAAGAGTGTCGGGAGGTCCAAAACCTTGCCGAGCGCTACAATAAGCGCTGGGAAGAAGCTCCTTTCCATCAAAGGGAAGGAAAACAAAAAGTCGATGAAGCTCCAGCTGAAGAGGAACTAGGTTTCTAGGACCCTAAAAAGGTCTTGATAGCCGTTTACAACACTGTCGACGATGACTCCGACGCCTCTCACAACGAGCGTCGGAAGACCCTGAACACCATCTATGGTGGTTCTTGGGACGTCAACTCTCGTCTCATCCTCAAGACAATGCGGCGGGACATGACCGTGGTAGCTCCTGCTGCTAAGGCAGAACCACATCGGAAGTGGATGGATACACCCATCATTTTTGATGCTTCAGACTGCCCCCGAAACATGATCGGGGCTGGTCAACTCCCGTTGATGGTGTCGCCCACCATTAACAGTATCCAAATCCACCATGTCATGGTGAACGGAGGTTCTAGGCTAAACCTCATAAGCTTCGAAGCTTTCGTTAAGCTTCAGCTCTGACCTTTGGACCTTCGCCCATCCCGACCTTTCTCCAGAGTAGGTCCGAGAACCATTACTCCTCTCGGTTCCATTACACTCCCAGTGACCATCGGGGCCCGGGAGAACTACAGAACCGAGAAATTGGTTTTCGAGGTTATGTAGATCAGTCTGCCCTTCAATGCCATTTTGGGCAGGCCAACTTTATACAATTTTATGGCTGCTTCCCATTATGGTTACATGGTGTTGAAAATGCCAACACCCACGGGCGTTCTCCGGATCCGTGGAGATCGTACCGCAGGAGTCACTGCACTGGAGGAACTCTATGCGCTTACCACAGCGCAAGAGGAAGCATCCGGTAAGGAGCCAGCTGCGAATCCTCCAAGCATTCATCACAAAGGCTCTACCTCTGCACCTGACATACCCGTCATAGTCATCCAAATCAGTTCCGGTGTTGCTCAGACTACCCGTATATCGGGTGGTCTGAACAACAAATAGGAACTCACGCTCATCACTTTCCTCCAGGCTAATGTCGACGTGTTTTCCTGGAAACCGTCACAAATGCCTGGGATCCCTAAGGAAGTGATTGAGCACAATCTGAAGATTTACCCAAATGCATGACCTGTACACCAGAAGCCCCGGAAGCAATCATTCGAGCGACAAAACTTCATCCGACGGGAAATCAAGAAGTTTCTTGAAGCTGGATTCATGCGGGAAGTTTTCCATCCAAAATGGCTGGCAAACCCAGTTGTCGTACCCAAGGCCGGTGGGAAGCTTCAGATGTGTATCGACTACACCACATTGAATAAGGCATGTCCAAAATATCTATTTCCA
The DNA here is from genome assembly GCA_036927565.1 of Tuctoria greenei. NCBI lineage: Eukaryota > Viridiplantae > Streptophyta > Magnoliopsida > Poales > Poaceae > Tuctoria > Tuctoria greenei. The sequence continues at coordinate 105,010,470 of JAYESD010000004.1, read as the reverse complement.
CTACCTAGAATAGATCAGATAGTGGACTCCACCTCTGGATGTGAACTACTGTGTTTCTTAGATGCATATTTTGGATATTATTGAATCCAAATGTCTAAGGAAGATGAAGAGCATACTGCCTTCATAACAGTTGATGGATTGTATTGTTATACTGCCATGCCATTTGGTCTTAAAAATGTTGCTTCATCATTTGTGTGAGCCATGTACAAAAAATTTGGAGAGCTAATTAGAGACTTGGTGGAGGTGTATGTTGATGACATCGTCATGAAAATCAAAAACAAGGAGTCACTCCTTGACAATTTACAAGCCGTCTTAGACAAGCTGCGCACTACGCACACCAAGCTGAACCCGGACAAGTGTGTCTTCGGGGTTAGCTCTGGAAACCTTATGGGGTTCTTGGTGACTCATCGAGGAATCGAAGCAAATCTGGCGAAGATCAAGGCTATAGAAGAAATGCGGCCTCCAACCCATATTAAAGATTTCCAAAAGTTGACTGGATGTCTAGCTGTGCTCAGCCGGTTTATATCAAGACTAGCAGAACGGGCACTACCCTTCTTCAAACTCTTGAGGAAGTCCAAACCATTCAATGGTTTAAAGAAGCAGAAAAGGCGTTCCGAGAGCTGAAACAGCTCCTCACCACACTACCAATATTGGTAGCTCCGAACTCCGCTGAGCCTTTACTACTTCACATTTCGGCAACCACTGAAGTTGTTAGTATGGTCCTGGTTGCAGAAAGACCACAACCACATTAAGTCCAGGAATCCAGACCCCTTTGGGAGGGTCCAGAACCATCTGAAGACATGACTGGGTCTCAGCTCCCAGACATGGAACATCGAAATGAACTACTAGGAGATCAACCTCATTCGTTTGAGGAGGTTTCTAGTGAGATCCGGGTTCAACAGGAAGGAATTATGGGCCCCTCTGGGAGGGTCCAAGAAGCACAACCTGAAGGTCCGGGACCCTCCAGTAGGGTCCGGGTCAATGGAGAGGAAGCTCTGGGTCCTTCTGAAAGGATCCAGACCATCCAGCGCCATGTGTACTTCATCAGTGAAGTACTCCATGACACCAAGAAAAGATACATTTAGGTGCATAAACTTCTTTACATAGTTCTTATCGCCTCAAGAAAGCTTCGCCACTACTTCCAAGCCCACAAAATATCAGTGGTAACTTCTTTTCCACTACGTGCAATTTTGTATAACCCTAATTCTACGGAATATTGCAAAGTGGGAAGCGGAGCTGGCAGAATTCGATCTAGAATACTGTGTCGAGACAAGCAATTAAAAGTCAAGGAGTGGACTCCCTCTTCATCAAACCATTGGGGCCACAGTGAGAAGAAACCAGAGCTCAAAGTTTCGGTATTCACTGAGCCTCACTGGACACTCTACTTCAATGGCTCCGTGCAAAAGGAGGGGGTCGGAGCTGCAATCCTTCTCCTGGCTCCAACCGGAGAGAAGGTCAAGTACATGGTACACTTTCGTTTCAAGGCAACCAACAATATGGCGGAGTATGATGCCCTCATCTATGGACTCAAAGTGGCACTATCTTATGGTGTAAAACAGCTGTTGGTGAAGGGAGATTCACAACTCATCATCAAACAAGTGAAAGCTGAATGCTCCTGCAACAATTCTCAATTAGCTGCTTATCTCCTTGAAGTCCAGAGGCTTCAGAAGGACTTCGAAGTCCTGGATCTCCATCATGTTCAGTGCCTTCATAACTTCGAAGCCGATGAACTCTCGACGAAAGCCTCGATCGGAGCTCCGGCTCCTGACGGAATCTTCGTCTGGAGGTTGTCAAAACCAACAGCTCAGCCTGCCGAACTAAGTGAAGGTTGCAAGACCAGCACCTCAAAGCTGGCGGTCCTGGTGGCCCTGTTACCATGGGGTTCACCAAGGGTCGTAGGTTCTGTCAGAAGCTCTGAGCAACCCAGCACGCAAGACTCAGAAGCTCAAGCTAGCTCCGATGCATGGATCTCGGAGATCTGGAGCTACTTAAAAGACAATATCCTTCCTGAAGACAGTGTATTCGCTGACCGGATTGTCAGATTGGCTAAAAGGTACACGTTGGTAGAAGGGGATCTCTACCAACGAGGTGCCAATGGTATCCTAATGCTGTGCATTGCAAGAGAAGAAGGCCACGATCTCCTCGTGGAAATCCATGGAGGCGAGTGCGGGAACCACAAATCTTCTCGCATGCTGGTCGGTAAAGCCTTCCAGCATGGATTTTACTAGCCTACAACACTTCAGGATGCGGTTGAGCTAGTGAAAAAATGTTAAGCGTGTAGTTTCATGCCAAATAGATTCACACACCGGCTCAATCACTACAAATGATACCTCCTACATGGTCATTCGCTGTGTGGGGCATGGACATCTTGGGACCTTTCCCAAAAGCCGTTGGAGGTTACAGGTTCCTATATGTCGCCATCGACAAGTTCACCAAGTGGCCGGAAGAAACTCCAGTAGTAACAATCAACAAACAATCAGCAACCAAGTTCTTGAAGTCCATTATATGCAGATTTGGAGTTCCAAACGAAGTCATAACTGACAACGGAACTCAATTTACAAGTGCTGCATTCCGAGAATATTGCGAAGACCTCGATATTCAACTTAGCTACGCCTCAGTAGCTCATCCAGCAAGCAACGGCCAAGCTAAGAGAGCAAATGCAGAAATTTTAAAAGGATTCAATACGTGCACATATGAGCGCTTGAAAATGTACGAAGCTAACTGGATTGAAGAGCTTCCATCCACATTATTAGGGAATAGGACAACACCTAACCGGTCAACTAGGGAGACTCCATTCTTCCTGGTGTACGGAGCTAAAGCTCCTTCCTCCAGAGATCACCTTGGGGTCCCTCCGGGTCCGGACCTTCGATGAATCCTCACAGGACCAGCTCCGGTGTGAAGACATCATCGATGAGGGAAGGGGCCAAGCAGCTGTTTAGAATGCACGCTATCGCCAAGTGCTCCAGCGCTATCATCAAAGGCATGTGTGTGATCGATAGCTTGAAGAAGGTGACCTGGTGCTTCAGAAGATACTAAGCCGTGAAGGAATGAACAAACTTTCCCCCAGCTGGGAGGGTCCCTTTCGAGTCATTAAAGTATCCCGTCCAGGATACGTTCGCTTGACAATAGAGGATGGGACCCTGCTCACAAATCCTTGGAACATCGAGCACCTCTGTAAGTTTTATGCTTAGAATCACGGAGGTGAGTATGTAATTACACACAATGCATGTTGTAGAGTCATTATACAGAGACGAGCAAGTCCTCCGGGAGAACATCTGGACCCCTCCGGGAGGGTTTGGGAAGTTCAAGTAACACTTCAAACAGTCACAACACTAAAAGTGTAACTACTTCATCTGGGCTAGTACAAGATGTATAGCACATTTAGCATGGTCCAACACCCTAAGTGTGTCCTTGTCTCCCGTGTAATTCGGACCTATAATGAAAGACATTGTTGTGTGAAAACAGATTCCACGTGCATCTACTTTTTGTATAAGGCTCAATATATCAAACTATTTTTACCCCACTTGTATATAATGAAGTTCTGCAAATCTTTTTGAACTTTGTTTCAAGTAATTCACATGCATTACAAGCCTTATTTATAGTCTTTTTGGATCTTAACATTGCTTCATAGTCTACTTGTCTGAACGCCAAGCCATCATAGGTCCGGAGTGCGCTATCGACTTAGCCTGGTCCTGCACCCTAAGTACGCCGCTCTACCTACACCCCGACAGGCCTTAGTAGGGTGAGTACTAAAAAGGCATGTAGATCTAAAAAGATTATATCAAAATGCTCATTATCATGCTGAGTTTCTTCAGACTCAAAGTTCGAATAAGAACAATAAGTCACAACCAATTTATAGATTGGAGGACAAATTTTACTTTTTCTCTTGCCTTTGATGTGTAGGAAAAGAAAAAATTCATAGCGATGGTGAAAGACGCCGGAGCTACTAAGCTCCGACATCTCCCAAGATAGGTCCGCCGTCAACGTCTAATATGTTGACGCCGGAGCAACCACTCTTCGACCATTCCAGGGGGCCTGCCTTCGACGCTTCAAAATTGAAGACTTCGGACTTAAAATCTACAAGTGTGAAGCAACCAAGTCATCAACATACTGTCATAACCTTTGGTACATGTACACACCTCAATTGTACACATGTACCAGGGGGTCAACAAGATACGACACTGTATCTTGAAGACAAAAGTGAAATTGAAGGCAGAAAGAAGGATTTCATTAATTTGAGATACTGGATTACAAAATGGGGAGAGTACTGCAGAAGGCAATAGGAAGAAAGCCCTAGCTACTGGAAGACCTAAGACCTATGAAAGAATGAAGCTACTTTTTTAACAACTTCTCGGACGCTGGCTTTGACGGCGTCTTCCTCTTCAGCAATGGGACCTTCGAGCACCGGGTCCAGTGGGAATTGAGGATCTCGACTTACATAACACATCAGCACGTATTCTGCGACGTTTGTAGCCAAAATTTTCCCCTCCGTCTCTAGCTGATCCGCGATGACGTCACCCATCGCGTCCAGTTTTCCACCAGTACCGTTGAGGGCCACCAGCGCTCGGTCCAGATCCAGCTCCAGGTTGTCCGGACGTACTGGACTGAAACCCAGCGGTGTCAGCGTGTCATTCGCCCACCCGAGGAAGTCCCACACTTGAATAGCTTCGGTCTCTTTCAGGCTCCGCAGCTCCTCCAGTGACTTCCGAGCAGCCACAAGCTCTGAACCTTTATGGGCAAGGCGCTCAGCCAACTTAGCATGCTGCTACATGCTGTCAGCAACTTGCTTTTCCCGGTCAGTTAGCTCCATCTCCCGGAGGTGGATGTGGTTCCGCCTTTCAGCAAGGTCTTTCTCCTCGCCTTTGACTCTCTCCTCCCTAGCGGCAATGTCAGACTCTCTTTTCGAGAGCTCCTGCCCCAGCTTCAAGTTTTCCTTCCTCTCTTCCTCCTTCCATAGATCCAGCTTTTTGCTGCAATCCGCCAAATTTTTCTCACCCAGAGTCAACTTCTTGGTGACCTCCGCCTCTCTCATCACCACATCCTCCTGCTGCCCTAGGAGTTTTTCCTCCCTCGCCTCCAGGTCCAATCGATGCTTTAGGAGAGTTTCATTCAATTCTGCGAGCTTTTCGTAATGCTCGTCAGCAGCGTCACGTCTCTCCTTGGCTTGCTCCAGGATTTCCTTGGAGTTACCATCGAGCGCCTGGATGGCAGCCTCCTTCTCTTCCATCAACTTATCCTAGTATTCTAACCGGGCCTTCTCTCCCTTGATCCATTTATTCTTGTAAACCAGCCTTATCTGAGCAAGCCTGGTCTCAAAATGGAGTCTGTTGCGCCAACGCCTTAAGGTGTTGTGCTCCTCCTCCAAGGCTTTGCTCTCATGATCAAAGGCAAGCTGGACCTACCAGAGGCTTGAGCAGGCATTGTCTATGAACAACGCCAGAAGGATAGATTCTGGGCCTGATGGGACCATTTCTGCAGGCTCAAAAGGGTTCTCCGTCACAAAAATTGGGTCCCACTCTACAATAGTGGTTCCCTGGACTCCTGCAGCGCTGGGGCCGCTCTCCTGGAGCCCTTCAGCAGCAGCATAAGAACCCACTGGGGGAACTTCTGCCTCCAGAGCAGTTGAAGCCACCGCTTCAGGGTCTTCGGTTGACGGCTCCGAAGTTGGAGGACCCGTCGCCAGTTCTGCAAGCTGCTCTGGCTCTGGCCCAGGTACCTCCGAGACCACCACCTCTGGAGAAGCAGCTGGAGCTTCAACTAGGGCCTCAACCACCGCTGGCTCGGGCTCCGGCACGTCGTCCACCTCTGGCAAAACCACCGGACCTCTGACCACCTCCGGCTCGGCAGCCGAACCCCCTACCACTTCCGACACAGTCGCCGGATCTTCAACCGTTTTCGGCACAAGGGCCGGAGCTTGGGTGATTTCCGGCTCAATAGCCAGGGCTTCAATTACTTTTGGCTCAGCAGCCAGGGCTTCAGCAACTTCTGGCTCGGAAGCCAGAACTTCTGGCAACACCGGTGCTGGAGCATCAGCCTCCGTCGCCAGGGGTACATCTTCAACTTGTCCCCTGTGGTCCGGTGCTACCACATGAGCTTCGGGTGAGGACTCCGAGTCCAAGCTCATGACAGCTGGTGCTGGAGCTTTTGCAACTTCCGCCTCCGCTTGACGAGGAGGATCAGCACTCGAAGCTGGAGCTTCGGCAGGTGCAGCCCCAGCCGTTGCAACAGGCGCTGAAGCTCTGGGTCCTTTCTTCGACACCCTAAAAATAAAGGGAAGAAAAGATTAAAGAAACATCCAAAAGCAAGACTAGCATTTTAGGGTGAGCAATCAATGTTTACCTCGGGATGCTACCACCCAGTCGCCTCTGATCCATTTCTTTTGAGGCCCAGAGCTAGAGCCCACCAAATCCAGTGAGACAAATGCTTTGGACCTCAGTTGAGGAACACTCGCAGCCGCCAAAATTCTTTCGGCCGGAGCTTCCCTTTGCCGGGAAGAACTCCCGGACCTGGAGCTTCTAGCCAACACTGAGGCCAGGGTCGTATGCCCGGAGCTTACGCCTCTTGAAGACTCTTGCACCAGAGCAGGGGTAGTTGTATAAAACCTCTCCCGCCAGGGAGAAGGAGCCGTCGTGGAAGGAGCAGGTCTGACGGACCTCCCGTTAGCGTGCTTCAACTTCCTTTTCCGACTAGAAGGCCCAGCTGGCTCTTTACCCTTGCCCTTGCCGGTGTCTTCAGTGTTCTTGCTCGGGGCAGAGGCAGGACCACCCTCGGAAGCTCCAGGGACCACCAACCCGGTGGTTGAACGCCTTTCCACCTCACCAAGGTCGTTAAGCGCCGGCATACTCCTTCGGAGCTCCCTTATGAACTGCGCCTCCTTGTTCAGAGGGAGGAAAGCCGCCGGCGGAGCTAAGTCATCGCCTTCGACGTCAATTCCATGCTGGAACTTCTTGAGATGAAGCTCCAAAGCTGCGCCATCCAAGTTGGATCTCAGGCCGGTTTCAATCCGGTCGTCATCCATCACGCTGCTGAGGGCCCATGCGAGCTTCTCCCTCTTCATCAACGGATCCCATCTGTTGACCAGGAAGTTGCAGAAGACCATCTGGGGGGTCACTCCACCGTCCACGCACTCGCGGATCCTGGTCAAGACAGGGTTGATGGCATTTGACAGTATGGAACTACACTCCAAGCGTTAGTGTCAACATTGGGGATGATGAGGACATCACGACAGCGGAGACGCACATTGAACTGCAAGGACCAATCACAAGAGCACGAGCACGGTTATTAAATCAGCAGGTGAATTCGTTCCTAACTTCTTTTGCATGTGAGTTTGAGAATAGATTGATATGTGATGATTTAATTGTTATTAGGAATAATGGAGAATATCAACAAGTGAAGGAAGGAGGCCTTGGGAGCGTGGAGAACCAGCTGGTACGTCCACAAGTTGATGGAAACAGTTTACAACTCGGACTCGAGTTCAACTCGGAGTCTAGGAGCAGTCCACCTTAAAACAGACACCCAGGAGGCATACGGACTCCGTTTTTGACGTCTACATATGCACGGAAAGAGGAGAAGATAAACTTTCCAATGGTTATGGTCCCACCTCAAAATTCCTCCGGAGTCATTGGGAATTGTCAAAACAAGTTGAGTCGTTCTCCGGTGCTGCGCCACTGATTCGGGCCTTTGGGGCCTTGTATCCCGTAAGAGTCCATTAGGGACGCGTCTAATCGTGTTTTGGTCGAACCCTAGCTTATAAATACTGGAGCCGACGGTCATATTTAGTGGGTTTTGCTTAGATCAATAATATCGCCGTTCTACGGTTTGTGAGACCCCAACTTCGCGATTTCAGATCGTGTCTTCTACGTTCTTGCTCGTGTTCTCGGTTGCACTTGCAGGGATTAGCCTTCTTGGCGAGGTCAAGCGTGTGCAGCACGGTTGATAACCAACGGAGCCGTGGTGTAGTGATCGCAGGGGTACTCGTACCACTCGAGTGCCGCGGATCATCAAAGTCGAGTTCTCCACCCCAATCGACATACCTTTCGGAAGATTGGGCCTAAACCTACTCATCAATTGGTATCAGATTTACAGGTTGCCCGTGAGGTATCTTTGTTTTTTCTTCCATTAGATCGATTTTGTTTCGTACCTAGAGTCCACAGAAAAGCCACAAAAAACAAAAAAAATTAGATCGTTTTTACTGCTTCCCAGACTATAGTGCCTGTAGTTTCGTTTTTCAGATTGTATTGTTGAGTTTGCATTCGTGTGGTTGAGTCTTGTTGCTGGTTTAGCTTTGTGTTTTGGGTCCTAGTTATCGTGTTTCGTCATTGTTTTCTTGCTGTTCGACACCTATTACACAATCTCTAAATAACAAACCGATCCACCACGTTCATCAGTTTGCCCTAGCTATCCGCCTTGCGTGAACTCCCGCATCGCCAGCCCTAGATTAGGTGACAAACCTTTGTGCCACTCATCCTTGAATCATCACACACCACCCCATTAGTTGCTGTGAAAATTCCCAATCGTTTTCATATCCGATTGCGAGTTCTGTTCTCAAACCGAGTTGGGATCAACATCCAAAAAAACGTAACTCGGACAGCCTACCTTAAAACGGCCATAACTTTCGCATACGAACTCGAAATCGGGCGATTTTTTTTTCAAATTCATCTATGCAAAATTTCGCATCCGATTTTCCGCAGAGTAGCCGCGTTCGGTGAAATTAGATTGCCCGAATTCCCCTCGGAAGATAGGCTATCCAGCCTCCGAAGTTTCAACATGAATTTTAAAGAATCTTCTTGATTTTCTATAGGCCGCATATTACATCCAATTGAGCTGCAAATTTGTGTGCTTCCTATATTTGTGCTCCGGAGTAAAGAAAAAATATCAAAAAAAATATTACAAAAAAGAAAAAAATAGTGAAGAGCACACATATTAAAGCAATTGGCCTATACCACTTGGTGCTATTTTGTTGGTTATATCATTCTGTCTTTCTTTTGCCTTGATACTTCCTTATGTTGTGCTAGGCTCTAGGGCACTCGGTCGACCAGCAACAGTTTCCTACATTGAATACTTATTCAACTTTGTTTAGCGGTTAACAATTTTCTGCTTATTAGCCACTATATTGTGCCATCCAAGCTCCACCTTTCTCTTGAGCATAACAGGTACCTTTGCAATCACCCCACGCTTCATTGGTTCATCTCACCATCCACACCACCTGCTGTGTCGGTAAGAACACTTGTAAGAGCGTGGTAAGACGCTTGAGCGAGAGAGATTGTTTTCTTCCACCTTCCACATTGTCACTGTAGTTGATAGGGATAACATATTTTTTTTTGTTGTCTTTTGTTTCCTATTAACAATGGCAGGAGAAGACAATGATGGCGAATGTGTTCAACATGCTGAGTTACGTGATATGATGAAGACCATGACGGATATGTTCGCCAAATACAATGCAGCAACGGAGGAGTCATTGGCGAACTTGACTCGCCAACTGGATGACCTTGCTCTTCGGATGAATACTTTTGAGGCTCGGTTGCCTCTCGCTGGAAGACAAGAAGACAATGCTTATGATGAACTGGAAGATCACAATAATCAGCCAAGACTGCCACTTTATCGTCGAGGTATGGCAGGTAATAATCATAACAATTATAATCGCCCTCCTGATGATCCTTTTGCTAAAGTGAAATTTACTATACCCTCTTTTTCTGGTGCTTATGATGCTGAGGCTTATCTTGATTGAGAGATGACAGTAGAGCAAAAATTTAATTCCCATCTTATGCCAGAACAACATAGAGTTCGTCAAGCCACTAGTGAGTTTAAGGACTTTGCTATCATATGGTGGAATGAACTTGTTAAAACTAGAACTGATCCTCCAACATGGGATAGATTAAAGGAAGCTATGCGTGTTCGATTTGTTCCTCCATCTTTTCAGCGGGACCTTCGCAAAAAATTGCAGTGTTTAGACCAAGGTAACATGTCCGTAGAGGAGTATTATCAAGAGTTACAAAAGGGTATGCTGCGTTGTGGGGTAGTAGAGGACATGGATGATAAAATAGCTCGTTTTTATGGGGGGTTGAGGCGTAAAATTCAGGACATTGTTGATTACAAGGAATATGATACTGTTAACAGATTGTTTCAGCTTGCTATGTTGGCAGAAAAGAATTGCAGGGCTGACAACAACAGCAACAACGCACGAGGAGCAACTTCACGCCGCGGTGCAGCGACTACACCATCCAAAACATCACCATCTTCGACCCCCCGTGCAGCGACTACACCACCTAATGGCGGCCAACGAACTATACCTGCTGCTCCACCTTCTCGCGTGCCGGAAGGCAGCAAGGCGACATCATTCAAGCCTTCGTCGTCCACTCCTTCTATGGGTCGTACTTCCGACATTAAGTGTCACCACTGCGAGGGACTTGGTCTTATGATGAGAGATTGCCCGAGCAAACGAGCATACATAGCACGCGACGATGGCGGGTATGATAGTACTTCGGATGTTGAAGATGAATATTCTCTTGCTACTGACTTTACATATCCAAATGACGAACACACCGAAGAAGAGGTACTTGGTACAGCGGCGACGGATCACTATAGGAGCATCATTGTGCAGCGTGCCTTGAGCTCCAAAGTGGAGACCGACGACAAGCTACAACGACACAACCTCTTCCACATGTTTCTCGTCATCAAGGACTGCCGTGTACACACTATAATTGATGGAGGTAGCTGCAATAACTTGGTAAACACGAACGTCATCAAGAAACTCGGTTTGACAACAAGAGCACACCCTCATCCGTACCACATTCAATGGTTCAACAACAGCGGTAAGGTTCGGGTAACACAAACAGCGATAATACGTTTTTCAATTGGTTCATACCATGATTTTGCTGATTTTGATGTTGTTCCTATGGATGCTTGTTCTCTTTTATTGGGTCGTCCTTGGGAATTTGATACATATGCTATTCATCATGGTAGAACCAATAAATATACTCTCATGCATAAGGGAAAGAAAATCACTTTGCTCCCCATGACTTCTGCTGAAATTGTGCACTTTGAGAAGAGTAAAATTCGTGAGGGCAAAGCAACAAAATTAGGATCTGAAAAACAGCAAGTTATTAAGTTAAAATCACCATCGTTGCTCGCAACTAAATCTGAACTTGCTGATTTATTCGATGCTAAGGGGATGTGCTATGCTTTAGTTTGCAAAGAAGCCATGTTTTCACTTCATGAATTGTCTATTGCATTGCCCCCTGCTGTTGCTAACCTTTTGCAGGAGTTTGAGGATGTGTTTCCCTCCGAGATACCCCCTGGTTTACCACCGATGAGAGGCATTGAACACAAGATCGATTTGATTCCAGGAGCAAGTTTGCCAAATCGTGCAGCATACAGGGCGAATCCACAATAAACTAAGGAAATTCAGCGACAAGTCCAAGATCTTTTGGACCGCGGGTACATTCGTGAAAGCCTTAGCCCTTGTTCCGTTCCTGTTCTTTTGGTTCCTAAGAAAGGTGGTAGTTGGCGCATGTGTGTTGATTGTCGAGCGATTAATAACATCACCATTCGATATCGTTATCCTATTTCTCGATTAGATGACATGCTTGATGAATTGAGTGGTGCTATCATCTTCCCAAAAATTGACTTGCGTAGTGGTTACCACCAAATTAGAATGGCACTAGGAGATGAATGGAAAACTACATTTAAAACCAAGTTTGGACTTTATGAGTGGTTAGTCATGCCTTTTGGTTTAACTAATGCACCCAACACCTTTATGCGTTTAATGAACGAGGTTTTACGTGCTTTCATTGGACAATTTGTGGTGGTTTACTTCGATGATATCCTCATTTACAACAAGTCATATGATGAACATCTTGATCATTTACGTGCTGTTTTTACTGTTTTGAGAGATGCACGTTTGTTTGGTAACCTCGAAAAGTGCATCTTTTGCACCAATCGAGTCTCGTTTCTTGGCTATGTCATTTCCTCACAGGGAATTGAGATGGATGAGGCAAAAATTGAAGCAATCACCAGCTGGCCAGCCCCAACAACCGTCACACAGGTTCGTAGTTTTCTTGGTCTTGCAAGTTTTTATCGGCGCTTTGTGCGGGATTTCAGCACCATTGCAGCACCTCTACATGAGCTAACAAAGAAGGGAGTGCCATTTCGATGGGGAGAACAGCAGCAACACACTTTTGGTGCTCTCAAATCGAAGCCTACACAAGCACCATTGCTACAACTTCCTAATTTTGACAAGACCTTTGAGCTAGAATGCGATGCAAGCGGCATTAGTATTGGAGGAGTTCTCATACAAGGAGGTAAACCCGTTGCTTTCTTTAGTGAAAAACTTCATGGTCCTTCTCTGAATTATTCTACTTATGATAAGGAATTGTATGCCTTAGTGCATGTATTACAAACTTGGCAACATTATCTTTGGTCTAAGGAGTTTGTCATACATTCCGATCATGAATCATTGATTTATCTTAAGTGTCAAACCAATCTGAATAAACGACATGCTAAATGGATTGAGTTCATAGATTCGTTTCCATACATCATTAAGCATAAGGAAGGGAAGGAAAATATCATTGCTGATGCATTATCTAGGCATTATACCATGCTGTCCCAACTTGATCATAAAATCTTTGGTTTGGAAACAATAAAAGCATTATATCCTACTGATTTGGACTTCAAAGATGCTTTTGAAAATTGTAGAGAAGGAAGAACTTGGAATAAATATGTGATGCGAGAGGGTCTCCTCTATCGTGCTAACAAGCTATGCGTTCGAGCTAGCTCCGTTCGTCTATTACTTTTGCAGGAAGCACATGGAGGAGGTTTGATGGGACATTTTGGAGTGAAGAAAACTGAAGATGTGCTGTCCACACACTTCTTTTGGCCAAAGATGAGGCGTGATGTCGAGCGCTACGTGTCACGATGCACTACTTGCAACAAAGCTAAGTCCCGCCTTAACCCACATGGTCTTTATATGTCTCTTCCTGTTCCTAGTGCACCTTGGGAGGATATTTCTATGGACTTTGTTTTGGGATTGCCTAGGACTAAGAGGGGGAGGGATAGTATATTTGTAGTTTTTGATCGTATTTCCAAAATGGCACACTTTATACCTTGTCATAACAATGATAATGCCTCACACATTGCTGATTTATTTATGACAGAAATTGTTCGTTTACATGGTGTGCCAAATACCATTGTTTCTGATCGTGATGCAAAATTTTTAAGTCATTTTTGGAGAACTTTGTGGTATAAATTGGGAACCAAGTTGCTGTTTTCAACTACATGTCACCCACAAATGGATGGACAGACCGAGGTAGTTAATCGTACTTTATCCACTATGTTGTAGGCTGTCTTGAAAACAAATTTGAAGTTGTGGGAGGAGTGTTTACCACATATAGAATTTGCTTACAACAGATCCGTTCACTCCACGACAAAGGTAAGTCCATTCTAGGTATTGTATGGTTTCTATCCCCGTGCTCCTGTTGATTTACTACCTTTGCCTCCTTCTGAAACTATAAATTTGGACGCTACACAACGATCTGAATTCATTCTTAAGATGCATGAAACTACAAAGAAAAATATTGAAATGATGAATGAGAAGTTTAGGATTGTAGGTAGTAAAGGTAGAAAAGAAATAAAACTTGAACCGGGTGATTTGGTGTGGTTACATTTGACAAAAGGGCAATTTTCCGACTTGAGAAAAATCTAAACTTATGCCACGAGCTGCTGGTCCTTTTAAGATCGTTGAAAAGATTAATGATAATGCATATAAGCTTAAATTGCCTCCCGATTTCGGGGTTAGTCCTACATTTAACATTTCAGATTTGCAACCGTACTTGGGAGAAGAAGATGAACTTGAGTCGAGGACAACTCCAATTCAGGAGGGAGAGGATGATGAGGACATCACAACAGCGGAGACGCACATTGAACTGCAAGGACCAATCACAAGAGCACGAGCACGGTTATTAAATTAGCAGGTGAATTCGTTCCTAACTTCTTTTGCATGTGAGTTTGAGAATAGATTGCTATGTGATGATTTAATTGTTATTAGGAATAATGGAGAAGATCAACAAGTGAAGGAAGGAGGCCTTGGGAGTGTGGAGAACCAGCTGGGACGTCCACAAGTTGATGGAAACAGTTTACAACCCGGACTCGAGTTCAACTCAGAGTCCAAGAGCAGTCCACCTTAAAACAGACGCCCAGGAGGCATACGGACTCCGTTTTCGACGTTCTACATATGCACGGAAAGAGGAGAAGATAAAATTCCAATGGTTCTGGTCCCATCTCAAAATTCCTCCGGAGTCATTGGGAATCGTCAAAACAAGTCGAGCCGCTGTCCAGTGCTGCGCCACCAAATCGGGCCTTTGGGCCTTGTATCCCATAAGAGTCCATTAGGGACGCGTCTAATCGTGTTTTGGTCGAACCCTAGCCTATAAATACTGCAGCCGCCGGTCATATTTGGTGGGTTTTGCTTAGATCAATAATATCGCCGTTCTACGGTTTGTGAGACCCCAACTTCGCGATTTCAGATCGTGTCTTCTACGTTCTTGCTCGTGTTCTTGGTTGCACTTGCAGGGATTAGCCTTCTTGGCAAGGTCAAGCGTGTGCAACACGGTTGATAACCAACGGAGCCGTGGTGTAGTGATTGCAGGGGTACTCATACCGCTCAAGTGCCGTGGATCATCAACGTCGAGTTCTCCACCCCAATCGACATACCTTTCGGAAGATCGGGCCTAAACCTACTCATCAGGGGAGACCTTCGGGTAACTCAAATTTCTCGTGCTCCTCCGCCGTGACGATGATCCAATCCTTCTTCCAGTCGTCCCATTTGTCGGAAGGAAATGACTTTAAATATTTGTAGGGGCAGTTCTTGCGCTTCACAAAATAGTAGAAGCCAAGGAACTCAGACCCCTTGTCGGTGGTGTGGATGGTAAAGAAGGTGTAGAAAAGATCGACACAGGGAGGAATACCCACCCACATCTCGTAGAAGTGGACGAATGTCGCCACATGAATAAGAGAATGGGGGCCAAGGTGGTACAGCTGTAGACCATAGAAGTCCAGCAGCATCAAAAGGAAAGTCGAGAAAGGTGGGATCAATCCCACCATGGCGTACGCTGAGAAGTACACCATGTCGCCGTCGTGCTCCTTCTTGAACGGGACCTTGCCGGCGTAGACCAGACGGTTGAAGGAGTCGCTGGACCACCCCATGTTGGTCCGGACCTTCTTCAGATCATCATCACTCTTGAGGCGGCTCTTGGGGAGACCCAACTCCATCGTGGCAAAGTGGAGCAAAGGATGGAAAGTTAGGCGGAGTTTGGGAGGCTCTAAGCGCAAAGATGATTGAAGGCGTAAAGAGTCATCAAACTGTGCACACTTTCCTTCTTAAGTAAGCCTCCGCGACGCTTGGATGGAAACCACAATGAGATCGAAAGCACTTTTCAAAAACCTACCCCGTCAATGAAGAGTGGGCCTGGGGCCACCCTACAAAGAGATTGAGGTCCTTACCCAAGGACAACCGTTGCCATGATGAGCGGCGGGAAACCCAAAGTCGGCGCTCTGACAGGGCGCGGAACCGATACGGTTTTCGTATTGGGAACCAGCGACCTTCAATTGTGTGAGATACGCACTCAAAGATCTCATCTGCCGTATTCATAACAAGCCACGCGTCGAAGGTTTATTCCCGGACCGTCACTCTATCGGTGCATCAGAGGACTTTTTGAAAATCACAGCGCAGGAATTGAGAATGGCCCCACCTCTGGCAGAACAACTTAACCCAAAGGGTTTCTCCCAGAGGTGGGCCCGGGGGCCACTGTCGGTACCCTACGTACTGGGTACCCCACAATACCGCAAGAAGTGCAAGAAAGTTCCACCCGTCAGAGTCGAAGGGCCTTGCGGGTCCCACATGTCATATTGCACCGGACCCACTTCCCTCACATGGCTAGCTCCCAGGTTAACACGTGTAAAATAAGACTGGAACAAAACTCCCAACCAAGGAAAGCTCTGGCGACTACACGTGTACAACAGCCCCGAACCTAGACCCCATCAGAGATGAGCTCCGGTACCGACACATATACAACGACCCAGGACCTACCCTCCCGCAAGGGAAAAGCTTCGGATCTGCAATGTGTGGAGCCTCCGGACCTTCATCACCAATAGAAATACGAGCAGATCACGTCCGTTACAAACATTCAAGGACGGTTAAAGCAGCAGCTACAAGGTCTGATAATATGTTGTTAATGCCATATTAATGACACACGATCAATGCACCTTTAATAGGGGTAACGCTGCCATGAAGGCACGTTACCACACTATTAATTATACTTAATACCCTTTAAACAGTGTATTAGGTCATTAAGCATGTCAGGGCCACATGTCGGGCCAGGACAGCTGTGTAATGGTCAGTCCTTAGAACTATAAAAGGGCTGCACCGCACGAATGTAAGGGGCAAATCTAATTTGGTAGGGAGCTCGTCCTAGCAAAGGTACTCGCTCAATACAATTACAAAAACCCCATGGAGTAGGGTGTTACGCTCAGGCGGCCCGAAACACGTAAATCCCTGAGGTCATCATCTTGATATTAATCTTTGCGTGCCTCAACCACAAAAGAACCTCCGCGGGCTGCTTCTCAGCGGGTCCAGAGGAAGTGTCGTATCCAACACTTCGACATAGCGCCTCTTGAAGACACCTGCGCCGGAGAAGGTGCAGCCGCAGAAGACCTCCTCCGCCGGGGAGAAGGAGCCATTGTAGAGGAAGCAACCCTGACGGACCTCCCATCAGCATGCTTTAGCTTCCTCTTTCGGCTGGAGGGTTTGGCTGGCTCTTTGCCCTTGCCCTTGCCAATGTCTTCAATCCTCTGGCTCGGGGCAGAGGTAGGCCCTCCTTCAGAAGCTCCGGGGATTACCACCCTAGAGGTCGGACGCCTCTCCACCTCACCAAGGTCATCAACCACTGACATCTTCCTCCGGAGCTCTCTGCTGAACTGTGGCTCCATGTTCAGAGGAAGGAAAGTAGCCGACGGAACCAAGTCATCGCCGTCGAAATTTATCCCATGCTGGAGTTTCTTGATATGAAGCTTCAAAGATTCATCATCCAAGTTGGGCTTCAGACCAGTTTCAATCCGGTCGTCATCCATCACGTTGTTGAGGGCCCAGGTGAGCTTCTCCCTCTTCCTCAGCGGAGCCCATATGTTGACCTGGAAGTTGCAGAAGACAATCTGAGGGGTCACTCCACCCTCCACGCATTCGTTGATCTTGGTTAGGACGGGATTGAAGGCATCTGACAGCTCCGGAAACTACACTCCAAGCGTCGGTGTCAACGTTGGGTAGTCCTTGGGGCAGCTCCAACCTCTCGTGCTCCTCCACTGCAATGATGACCCAATCCTTCTTCTAGTCACCCCATTTGCCGGAAGGGAATGACTTCGGGTACTTGAAGGGGAAGTTCTAGCGCTTCATGAAGTAGTAGAAGCCAAGAAGCTCAGTCCCCTTGTCGGTGGTGTGGACGGTGAATAAGGTATGAAACATCTCGATGCAGGGGGGAACACCCACCCACATCTTGCATTAAAAGAAAGGTTGAAAAGGTGGGATCAATCCCACCATGTCGTATGCAGAGATGTACACCATGCCACCATTACGCTCCTTCTTGAACGGGAGCTCGCCGGCGCAGATAAGGTGGCTGAAGGAGTCACTGGACCCCCATATAGGTCCGGACCTTCATCAAATCATCCTTGCTCTTGAGGCGGCTCTTGGGAAGACCCAACTCCATCGCGGCAAAGTGGAGCGAAGGAAGAGAAAGCTAGGCAAAGTTTGGGAGGCTCTGAGTGCAAGTTTGATCGAAAGCGTAAAGAGTCGTCAAACCGCGCATACTTTCCTTCTTAAGTAAGCCTCCACGACGCTTGGATGGAAATCGTAACAAGCGTGGGGTCACATTTCAAAAATCTACCCCGTCCATGACGAATGGGTCCGGGGCCACCCCGATGAAGAGATCGAGGTTATTACCCCAGGCGAACCATTGTCATGATGGTCAGCGGGGGACCCAAAGGCGGCACCCTGACAAGGCGCTCGAAACCGATACAATTTTTGTATTGGGGACTGTCGACCTTCAATTGCGTGAGATCCGCACTCAAAGATCTCATCTGCACTTTCATAACAAGCCATGCGGTGATGGTTTAACCCCGGACCATCATCCTAACGGCACATTAGAAGACTTTTGAAGTCGAAGCACGGGAATCAAGGATGGCCCCACCTTTGGAAGAATAACTTAACCCAAAGGGTTTCTCCCAGAGGTGGACCCGAGGGCCACTGTCGGTACTCTGCGTACCAGGTACCCTATGGTACCGCAAGAAGTGCAAGAGAGTTCTACCCGTCAAAGATGAAGGTCTCCTCAAGCCCCACATGTCATATTACACCGGACCAGCGTCCCTCATATGGGTAGTTCCGGGGCTCGACACTTGTAATGTAAATCCGGATCTAAACTCCCAACCCAGGGAAGCTTCACGATCAACATGTGTATAACGACCCCGGACCTAACCCCCAGTAGAGGGAAGCTCTGGCGCCGACACGTGTATAGCGGTTCCGGAGTTTCCTCCCCGCAAGGGGAAGCTCCGAAGCTGCCACGTATGGGGCCTCCGTACCTTCATCATCAACGAATACATTGGCGGATCTCCTTCAGCACGGACATTCAAGGGACAGTTAAAGCGGCAGTTACAAGATTTGATTACGTGTTGTTAATGCTATATTAACGACACACGATCAAAGCACTGTAATAGAGGTAACGCAGCCATTAAGGCACATTATCACACTATTAACCATGCTTAATACTCATAGACAATGTATTAGGCTATTAAATACGCCATGGCCACATGTCGGGCCAGACGAAGGATGTAATGGTCAGTCCTTGGACTATAAAAGGACTGAGGTGCACGATACAAAGGAAAGCTCCAAGCTAAGCCAGAGACTACGCTTTCTAGCGATTCACAATACAACAACACACACCTCGTGGAGTAGGATATTACGCTCAGACGGCCCGAACCACGTAAATCTCCCGTGTCACCATCTTGCTCTTGGTCTTTGCGTGCCCCAACTGAAACAAGAACCTCCGCGGGCTACACTTTAGTAGTACCAAGGGAAGTGTCGTTGCTACACTTTGACACTGACCAACACTATATGGAAAACCAACTTTTATGCATGACAAAGCTACAAAATTGCTATGTTAATTCAGAGAAGGAGATAGCTTTGGAGATTTATGACGCCACATTTTTCCATAACTTGAGCTGAAACTTTACCAGCTGTTCATATATGACATATGGAAGCCATTATAATTGTTTCAAATTTTTAGTTGCTGGTTTCATACAGAATTCATTATGTATAACTCATATGGCATATTGATGATAAAGGGGAGCCAATCAAAGATGTTGCCCTAAATTCTTTTGCGACCAAGTTAGTTTTTCCTCAGATTTTAAGAATCATAAGAGGACAACATCTAAGTCCCTTCTCAGGTTGAGCATGAGTAATCTTTGATGGATCTCATATCATGGAGGTTCACAATCATGGTAGAGTCTTATACCTAGAACCATTTAGAATCAAGTTTGATTTCTTTCATCAGTCTATTAAGCAGTCAGCAGAGAACTTTAGTAATCTTTACCTAGCATTTGTCAGCTTCATATAATGTTTTTCTCGTTGTTAACTATAACATGTGTATTTTCATATTGATAGTTCACCTGTGATGAAGATCGATGAGGCGCACTTTATGAAGGAGAAGGGGAGCAACAAGGACCTGGATGCAAGCTAGCTGTAATTTGGAGCAGGAGCAGGGGAACTTGAAGAAAAGCATCAACTCCAAGCTCCACCACAACATGAAGAGCTAACTATTTGACATTTACTTAGTTGCAACCCAAGGCAAGCCCCGGTTTGCATTTAAGTGCCTTTATAATGTTTTCTTTTGTATACACTAGATGTATGAGGTATGTATTGTGCATTAGGTACGGTTTGGATGATACTCCACATGCATGATCAAATAATCCTTGGAGTTGTTGGGTAGGACATTGTCGAAGTGTGTTAATGACACTTCTGCCGGTACTACTAAGAAGTAGTATGCGGATGTTCGTATTTAGGTTGGGCGCTAATAAATATCAAGAGCAGGGGTGAACATAGAGGATTTTTACGTGGTTCGGGCCGCTTGAGCGTAATACCCTACTCCATGGGGTATTTGTGTATTGTATGAGCTTGAGTGAGTTTGGATGACTTTTGATTTGTTCATGTTGGAATTGTCCTTCTACCGTTCAGCGCAACCCTTTTATATGCCAAGGACTGGCTGTTACAGTATACGCCATGGCCTGACAGGTGGCCTCGGCTGTAATAACCGACCTATACACGATCTACGAGTGTTAAGGGTGGTTAATAGTGTGATAACATGCCTTAATAGCAGCATTACCGGTCTTGATAGTCCTCTGATCCCACTTCATTAATATCGCATTAATCACGCGTTAACCAAATCTTGTAACGGCCGATTGATAGCCCTTGAAGGTCCGCACAGTTGGAGATCCCAACATCTTCCTGTTGTAGACATAGATCCAGACATGTGACACGTGGTAGCTCCAGAGCTTCCCTCTGCGGGGAGGAAGGTCTAGAGCTACTAGACACGTGGCTGCACTGGAGCTTCCCCTGTTGGAGAGGCATGTCCAGCACTCCAGGACACGTGGCAACACCGGAGCCAACCTAAGGAGGGTGGCAGGTCCGACACTACGGGACACGTGGCAGCACCGAAGCTACTCTAAGGTCGGCACTACAGGACACATGGCAGCACCGGAGCCACTCTTAGGAGGGAGGCAGGTCTGGCACTGCGAGACACGTGTCGCCTCCAGAAGTCCACAATACTCAAAGGTGGAACTCAACACATCTTCTTCTGGTACGAAGGGATACCTGGTATACAGGGTATCCAAAGTGGCCCCTGGGGCCACCTCTGGTGAGATTATGAGGTTTCAATGCTGGAGGTGGAGCCATTATCTCTCCCACACTGCTGCTTCAGGTTTCCTTTTGGGACACGCAACCTTTCTTAATTTGGTAGGTGAGATACATGACGTGCTGATCTCACAAAATTGAAGGACGCCGGTTCCCAATACAATTTCCGTATAAGTTCCTAGCGTAATCTTTGTAGTCCTGTCAGGTCGCTGCACTCGAGCTTCCAACTTCTCATCATGACAACGGTTCACCTAGTGCGATTTTTTTGGCAAAGTGGACCTGGGCCTCCTTGTCATCACGAGGTAACCTTGCTGAGTGTGATCAAGGTTTGAATGCAGTTGCCATCTGTTGACGGTTGTTATTTACCAATTTTACGCGTTAATATAACTCAATTATGTGAAGGAAATATCATTTCTTGCACACATCACCTTTCTATTTAACCTGTTTCCACTTGTCTTTGGAGAAATTAGTGCATGTAGGTATTTTATGCAGAATTGAAGTGAAACAAGTGGATGGATACTATAAAATATCATTCCAGCCAATCAAGCGATGATATGTGGCACCACATGGATTAAATGGCCCACAAACAAAAGTATCTGAGGCCATCCAACGGTGTAGCACCAATATCAGTCAAAGGGACCCACCTGGAAGTCAACCCGAGGAAGCACACAGGAAATCATCCAACTTTCTGTTCGGCCGACTAGGGAGTTCGGCCGAACCCTTCCTGGTGCCAAACTCGATTAGCTTCCACGTGTCGAATCCTCGTGGTGCCCTGGTCACGATTAAGACTGATTTAGGTGCTTTTGGTGGCGGGAACCGACCCTTCTCCAAGCTATAAATAGGACCCCTCACTTCAACACACACCACTTGAGTATTCATCCATTGTATCCACTACTCTCCATAGGTTTAGAGGAGTATAGGATGTAGAGAGGAGAGTCTCTAGTCCATAGTCCAAGTAGGAGAGGAGTAGAAGGAGTCTCTTCCCCAATTCCTAATTGGGAAAGGTATGGCTCTTATATTCCTATTTGTATTTGTGACTTTGCTCTTAATAAAGATGATATCTTTAGTCTTCTATTTTTCATATACTTGGATGAAGCATTTCTTTTTTGATTGTGGATTCCAGGTATGTTGTAGGAGTAGTATTTATGATTATGCTATACCATTCTCATTATATCGTCATAAACACTACAAACCCCCACTATAGTCTAATTAGCTATGACTTGATTATGTTGATATGAATCACTTATGCTATGAGTTAACATTGGTTCAACGATGATATAATTCATTGCCTTAGGATGACTTGTGCCTAGGCTCTTAAGGTAATTACTTAATATGCTAGCATGGTGCTAGGATAGAGAGTAGCGTTGAATGTCTCGTAGACCGACGGATTGAAGAGGTAGGCAGTAGGTGGTGACAACCCTATCTATCCTTTGTAATCCTCCACATTCGGCTATGCCACAGGCTCTTGGCGGGAGTCGTCCTAGTGTTGCTAGGGGTAAACCCATGCCCGATGTGTTAATCCACTTAGAATGAGAACTCATAATTAATATAATCATTAGTAACTAAGTTAGGCTATGTATTTGTAAATTAGAAGCATAGTATGAGTATCTACCTAACTCTTAGCCTACTTCCTCTTTATCTCATTTACCTCCCTTAGGATAAAATGCTCTTGTTTGTGTCACCCTAGTCCAAATATCATTTATCCATCCTTGCTAGAACCCTACCTAGACCAACCTAGCCTTTACATTTGATGATTGCTTTGCTTTCATCTAGCCTTCCTTTGGGAGAATATAAATGACACCCTTTAAGAATACTCTTAGAGGGAAAATGCTACATCGATAGTTTCCGTGCGCTTGTAGATTTACATATGTAATCTAAAATCTATTAACAAGCATTTCCGGCACCCTTGCTAGGAATGAATTGTTAATAGTGCATAGGAAAAACGTCAACAAGCATTTCTGGCGCCGTTGCCGGGGAAGGCAACCAAATTATTGTTTGATTGAGTGAATAGGATAGGACCCTGGTAGGTTTTAGTAGGATAACCCTTCTTTGTTTTCACATTTTATGTGAAAACAAGGTAGTGTATATCTGGTTTACGCTTCCCGAAAAACTTTGTTGAAGATCTCGAATCCCTTCTGAGAGATCGACCTCGTGTTTTTATTCCTCAGAAGCTTCGAGCGGCAAAGCAAGCCAGCGCAATTGCACCAACAAGCGAAACGCCAATGGCCAGAAGACACTTCGTGAGTTTTCAGCTCCCTCTGCGAACAATGTGCCTATTGGGCCCATTGTTAACACGGGACACGTGAACTTCAAAATCAAGACTGGCCTTATCACTATGGTGCAAGCAACCCATTTTGTGGGAAGGCCAACAAGGAGACAAGTGCTCACCTGCAATAGTTCCTTGAGATCTGCAACACTTTCCATATCAAGGACATATCTCTTGATGCTGTTTGTCTTAGGCTGTTTCCGTTCTCTCTTCTTGGGAGCGCAAAACAGTGGTTCTACGCAAACCGAAGTACTGTGGACACTTGGGAGAAGTGTTCTACGACATTCCTCTCCAAGTTTTTCCCGTTGGGCAAGACCAATGCTCTACGTGGAATAATTTCCAACTTCCAGCAAGATGCTAAGGAATCTATTCTCGAGGCTTGGGAAAGGCTTCAGGAGTATATCTTAGCCTGTCCCCACCATGGGACGGATGATTGGCTCATCATCCAAAACTTCTACAACGGGTTGATCCCTTCGCCGTGACCATGTTGATGCTGCTGCTGGAGGTGCCTTCTTCTCATTGATGGTGCTCAAAGCAAAACATTTGATTGAGAACATGGTGTTAAACATGGGATGGAGCGACGAGCGTCTCGATACCTGCCAGCTAGGCATGCCACCTTTAAGGAGTGGACATGATCGCTGCCAAATTGGACCTCCTTATAAAGAAGATTGATGAACAAGGAAATGGTGAGGTATGTGGCAATGCCTATGCCTTATACTCCCACATCACTTGTGAAGTACGGGGAAACACGGGCTATTTGCGCAATGACTATCTAGAAACCCGAGGGGATGCCTTATACATAGCCAACAATGGAAACAACAATATCTATTGTCCAGGGGGTCAAGGGTAGGGCCAACCACGCTAATTCTTTCAAGCAGGGTACAACAACAATGACAATAATGGAAATCAATCCAACTTTAGAGAACATGCCATTGGCCAGTTGAAAATCAATGATGCTATATACAAGAAGCTGTCGGCTTATGACAAGATCTTAGAAAGCATTAATGCCAAGATTGAAGGACTATCCTCAGCCTTCAAGAATCAATTGAGCTTCAACAAGATGTTAGAAACTCAGTTGGCTCAACTGGCAGCTGCTGTTCCTCTAGTGGAGAATGGCAAGGTGCCACGACAGCCTGAACACCCCGTGGAATGTGCCAACATGATTTCTCTACAAGGAGGCAATTGCCAGAAGGACCCTAGATGCCCTACAATTTCATGCTCGATTGGGGATCACCACCTTGACAAGGCCCTTTGTGACCTTGGAGCAGGTGTGAGTGTGATGCTTAAGGTGGTTTACGACCAACTGAACTTCACGGAGCTTACTCCAACACCAATGCAGCTCCGAATGGATGATTCTTCAGTCCATTATCTGGCGAGTATCACGGAAGATGTTCCGGTGAAAATCTGGAATTGCTTCATACCTGTGGATTTTGTGGTGCTCGACATGGAGCTCGAGAAGGATACGCCGCTCATTCTTGGGCGACCATTCCTTAGCACCACAAAGGCTCGCATGGATGTGGGAGCTGGAGAAATCCACTTCCATATCCGTGGCAAAGGGGAGAAGTTTAACTTTCACCCAAAGTTGGAGAAATGCTCCATGATCTGTATCAAGTACGAGCCGAATGTTAAGCACATTCAAGAGGTTTAAATATCACCTACAAAGGTGGATTCGCTCATTGCATTCATGAGGAATTTGATCTATGCAGAGAACCCGTCTTATCATCCACACTGACACCCCAAGAAGACGGAGAAGTCCAAGCCACCCCAAAGGCCCAAGTCCACCAAGTCGCCAAAGAAGGTGTGGCGGAAGAAGCAAGACAAGCCATCCGAGCCCATCCCTGCGAGCCCGGATGTCAAGAAATGAAGGAGGAATGTCCATATCATCAGACGGTGGTGAGACATAGCCAATAGGTTAAATTAGCAGTTATCCTTTTCTTTGAATTTTCTTTTCCTCTTTATTTGGTTTTCCCCATTTAGTTTGATTTTCCCCACTGCATATTCGGTTTTTATTAGCAAGTTGCGAATCTTCAATTCTCAACTATCATTTTTATTTCCTTATTTTCCACAAAAAGAAAATTTTTGGGTTTTGAAAAGGAGTTCTTATTCAAAAAAAATTCTGAGTTGCAAAAGGGGTAATTCACCAACGTGCTAATTCAATAGCCGCTGGGAATCCACCTGCCAAAAGGGAGAACAGGGGGCCCACTTGTCAGTGCAGCCGACCCCCCTGTTCGGCCGGCTAGGGGAAAGAGCCATTTTGGCTCTCTCCTCCAATGGCTACATTTGGTACCCTAGTGACCGTTGGAGAGTGCACACTATAAATGGTGGCCGCGAGGAGCACTTCTCCTCACACTTCACCTCATTTCATACCTCCCCAAAGTCACTCTTGCTCACATTGTTTTTCTTGCTCTTCATTGAAGTGCTCTTGCTCAAAAGCTAACTCAAAAATATTTGCTTTTGTTTGCATTTGCAATTTTCTCTCAAGTTCTTCAAGGGAAAATTCATCGGGGGTTTTGCTTTTGCTAACATCACCTCTTTCGAGTTTTTGGCTTGTTGTGTTCTTATTTGTTGTGGCCATGAATGGGATGAAGAAGTTATTTGGGATGAGGAAGGAGGCTGCAAGCTCAAGCCATGGTGGAGACTCAAGTGCACGCTCCTCTTCCGTTGCTACACCATGTTCACGGAGGAGGAGTGTAGGTGAAGATACTCCCATGGTTGAGAGAAGCAACCCTCATCAACTTCTTCACAACGACGACCTCGACATACAAAGTGAAGTTGAAGATCAAGCACGCAAGCTGATAGGATGATGAGTCCTGATCTTCCGAGGGGTATGATAAACTTGATTGGGTGGAGATCTCGACGTTGCTGATCCAAGGATCCGAACGAACGAAACCCCGCAATCACTACACCACTTCTCCGTTGGCTATCACCCGCGTCACACGAATGACCTGCCACAAAGGCTTATCCCTGCAAGTGCAATCAAGAACACAAGCAAGAACAGAGAAGTTGCAAACAAAACTCAATTGATCACGAATTTGGGGTCTCACAACCGATGATCGGGGACACTGTTCAATGACAGATTGTATCTAAGCAAAACCCAACAATAATGTGGTGATGTATGATGTATAAAAAGGAGTTTAGGGGCGTGCAAGACCCCTGGACGCAACCCTAACGGGCTTCCACACGATACACGGGCCAGCGGCCCAAAAGACGGTGGCGCAGCACCGGACAGATTCTGAACGCCCACTTGTTTTGCTGATTACCATAAACTTAGAAAGAATTTTGAGGTGGGGCTTGTTCCGTTGGAAGCTTTATGAAATCGCGGTTCCAACCATATATAGAACGTCCAAATCCGACTCCGTATGTTTGCGGGATGTCAGTTTTGGTGAAGGCAGCTCTTGGAACCCGAGGTGGAGTCGAAGTCGAGTTGTACTTGGGTTCCTCCTTGGTGTGCACGTCCTATATTCTCCTTCTTGATTCCTTGGACTCCTCCAAGACCTTGCTGGTCCTCTCCATTGTTCCTAATCAATAAAACATGCATGGAAACAAGCATAAGTTCTGAAAAAACAATTGACAAGGTTAGAACGTACCTGGAGATCCAATTGTCGTGCACGTGCTCTAGTGATCGGTCCTTGCATTGTATGCAAAGGAGAGATGTCCTCATCATCCCCACCTCTTGAATTTGAGTCATCCTCGACTCAAGCACATCTTCCTCACCCAAGTATGGCTTCAAATCTGAAATGTTAAATGTGGGACTAACCCCAAACTCGGGAGGCAACTCAAGTTTATATGCATTGTGATTTATTTTCTCAAGAACCTTAAAAGGTCCAGTAGCACGTGGCATGAGTTTGTACTTTCTCAAATCCGGGAACCTATCTTTTCTTAAATGAACCCACACCAAATCACCGGGTTCCAATTTTACCTCCTTCCTACATTTGCTAGCAGCAATGCGATACTTTTCATCCATTTTTTCAATTTGTAACTTAGTAGTTTCATGCAACTTAAGAATAAATTCAGAATGTTGTGTAGCATCCAAGTTCACAATTTTAGTATGTGGTAAAGGTAGCAAATCAATTGGAGCACGAGGATTGAAACTATAGACTACCATAAACGGACTTAACTTGGTTGTAGAGTGAATAGACCTGTTATAAGCAAACTCAATATGTGGCAAACACTCCTCCCACAACCTCAAATTGTCTTTCAGAACAGACCGCAACATAGTAGATAAGGTACAACTAACTACCTCCGTTTGCCCATCAGTTTGTGGATGACAAGTAGTAGAAAACAACAACTTTGTTCCCAATTTATACCATAAAGTTCTCCAAAAGTGACTCAAAAACTTAGCATCCCTATCAGAAACAATAGTATTGGGAACACCATGCAAACGCACAACCTCATTAAAGAACAAATCAGCAACATGTGAAGCATTATCGGTCTTGTGGCAGGATATAAAATGAGCCATTTTAGAGAAATGATCAACAACCACAAAGACACTATCCCTCCCCCTTTTTGTTCTAGGCAATCCTAAAACAAAGTCCATAGAAATATCCTCCCAAGGCACACTAGTAACGGAAGAGGCATATAAAGACCATGTGAGTTAAGTCGAGACTTAGCTTTGTTGCATGTCGTGCAACGTGAAACGTAGCGCTCCACATCATGCCTCATCCCTGGCCAAAAGAAGTGAGTGGCCAGCACATCCTCTGTATTTTTAACACCAAAATGTCCCATCAAACCACCTCCATGCGCTTCCTGCAACAACAAAAGACGAACGGAGCTAGCTGGAACACACAACTTGTTAGCACGGTACAGAAGGCCTTCACGCAGCAGGAAATTTTCCATGTTGTTCCCTCTCTACAATTTTCAAAGGCATCTTTGAAGTCCAAATCAGTAGCATATAACCTCTTTATGGTTTCTAAACCAAAGATTTTATGAGAAAGTTGGGACGGCATGGTATAACGTCTAGATAAAGCATAGGCAATCACATTGTCTTTCCCTTTCTTATGTTTAATCATGTAAGTTAATGATTCTATGAACTCAATCCATTTAGCATGACGTTTGTTCAGATTAGCTTGTCCTTTAAGATACTTCAAAGACTCATGATCTGAATGTATGACAAATTCATTAGACCATAGGTTGTGTTGCCAAAGTTTGCAAGACACACACTAAAGCATAAAGTTCTTTGTCATATGTAGAATAATTCAGCGAAGGCCCATGCAATTTTTCACTAAAGAAGGCAACATGTTTACCTCCTTGAATTAGCACTCCTCCAATGCCAATGCCTCTCGCGTCACATTCAAGCTCGAAGGGTCTTCTAAAAATCAGGAAGTTGCAGCAATGGTGCTTGTGTGAGCTTCGACTTGAGAACATCAAAAGCTTGTTGTTGTGCTGGTCCCCATCGAAACGGCACTCCATGCTTTGTCAACTCGTGGAGAGGTGCCACAATGGTGCTGAAATCCCGCACGAAACGCCGATAGAAACCTGCGAGACCAAGAAAAATCCGAACCTGCATGATCGTAGTCGGAAGTGGCCAGCTCGTCATGGCAACAATCTTTGCCTCGTCAACCTCAATGCCCTGTGAAGTAACAACATAACCAAGAAAAGACACACGATCGGTGCAAAAGGTGCACTTCTCAAGGTTACCATATAAACGTGCATCACGCAAGACATTAAAAACAACACGCAAATGTTCAAGATGCTCATCATATGACTTGCTGTAAATAAGGATATCATCAATGTAAACCACAACAAATTTACCAATGAAAGCACGTAAAACCTCATTCATCAACCTCATGAAAGTGCTGGGCGCATTAGTTAAACCAAATGGCATGACTAACCATTCATAAAGTCCGAATTTAGTTTTAAAAGCAGTTTTCCATTCATCACCTGAAGCCATACAAATCTGATGATATCCACTACGCAAATCAATCTTGGAGAAAATGACAGAACCACTCAACTCATCAAGCATGTCATCCAATCTAGGAATAGGATAGCGATAACGAATGGTAATGTTATTGATGGCTCTACAATCAACACACATGCGCCAAGTGCCATCTTTTTTTGGAACCAAAAGAACAGGAACAAAACAAGGACTAAGGCTCTCACGAATGTACCTGCGGTCCAAAAGATCTTGGACTTGTCGCTGAATTTACTTAGTCTCGTCGGTGTTGGTCCTGTAGGCGGCATGGTTTGGCAAGCTCGCCCCTGGAATCAAATCAATCTTGTGCTCAATGCCTCGCACAGGTGGTAATCGAGGGGGTATATCTGATGGAAAAACATCCATATATTCTTGCAAAATGTTAGCAATAGTAGGTGGCAAGACAATGGATGTATCCTCAATAGAATATAAAACATGTTTGCACACTAAAGCATAACAAGTTCCATAGAAGCATATAAATCTTCAAGATCAGATTTAGTTGCAAGCAAGATAGGATTTTTCAACTTAATAGGTTGCTGAATTTCAGAATTGAAAACACCCTTTTGCTTAGCATTATTCTTTTTTCTCCTGCTCAAATTGCACAATTTTAGTGGGACTCATAGGAAGCAACACAATTTTCTTGCCCTTATGCATGAGATTATACTTATTAGATCGACCATGGTGAATAGCATCAGTATCAAACTCCCAAGGACGTCCCAACAAAAGAGAACAAGCATCCATAGGTACCACATCAAAATCAGCAAAATCATGATAAGAACCAATAGAAAAATGTATCCTTGCTGTTTTTGTTACCTTTACCTTACCATTGTTGTTAAACCATTGAATGTGATAAGGGTGGGGATGCTCCCGTGTGGTCAAGCCAAGCTTCTTGACCACCTCAACGTTCACCAAATTGTTGCAACTACCACCATCAATGATGGTATGTACACGGCAGTCCTTGATGATAAGAAACATGTTGAAAAGGTTGTGACGTTGGCGGTTGTCATCCTCTCGAATTGTGGCACTCAAAGCTCGCTGCACAATCAAAGTCCTAAAGTTGTTGGTCGCAGATGTACCAAGAGCCTCCTTAGCACCATCATCCGAACCTAAAATGTTAGTTGCAATAATATTTTCATCTTCAATATCAGAAGCACTAACATACCCACCATCCGCAGTGGCAATGATCGCCCGTTTGCTGGGGCAATCTCGTTGCATATGGCCAAGTCCCTCGCAGCGGCGGCACTTGATGTCGGAGGTGCGACTTGTCGAAGTGTTGGGTGCAGCCGCCTTTGCTGTAACACCTTGAGGCATCTGGAACTTGCCGTTATCTTCTACCCGTGATGTAGAAGGTGCGGTGCTGTTACGCACAGCACTGGTGGAGGGTGGTGTAGAAGCACGTACGCTTGAGGAGGGCGCTGCTTAGGACGATGGCACCGGAAACTGTCGTGGCGTGAAGGTGTTGTTCCGCCACTGCTGTTGGCGATCCTGCACTTCTTTTTCTGCAAACATAGCAAGTTGAAATAGAATAGAATGATATTCCTTGTAGTCAACTATGTCCTTGATCTCACGCCCAAGCCCCCATAAAACCTAACAATTTGGTCTTCCTGATCCTCAACTACCCCACAACGAAGCATACCTTTCTGCAACTCTTGGTAGTACTCTTGGACAGTCATGTCACCCTGATCAAAGCGTTGCAATTTCTTAAGAAGATCACGTCTATATGAAGGAGGAAAAAACCTAGCGTGCATCTCTTCTTTTAACGCAACCCATGTTTGTGGTGCATTACATGTATTGACAAGTTCATTCCACCAAATTATAGCAAAATCTTTAAACTCACTAGTGGCTTGTATAACTCTATGTCACTTAGGAACAAGATGAGAGCTAAATTTTTGTTCAACCGTCATCTCCCAATCCAAGTAAGTCTCAGCCTCATAAGATCCATAAAATGGTGGAATAGAAAACTTAATCTTAGCATAAGGATCATTATCTTGTTCAGGAGAATGAGGACGAGGTCTACCTCCCATACCTTGACGATTTCGTTGAGGGCGACAGCGCTACTGCGCATCAACCTCATCGTTATTGAAGTCATCCTCTGTGTCGTAGTGAGCATGTGCATCAGCATCAAGGATGGTAGAGGGTGTAGCTTGTTGGGGAAGACGAGTCTCCATCTCGTCCAACCGTGTGGTCAGACCAGCAACACTTGTATGGAGCCTCTGAAAGGTGGCTGTTGTAGTGGTCTGGTAATTGTTGAAAGCTTCGGTCTTCGCGCGCATAATGTCCCTTAGTTCCATATGGGACACACACTCATCATCATCTGGAGGTGTGAACCATAGGTCTTATCCATAGGCTTCTTTCTGTCATTATTAGTACAAAACAGAAATGAAGACAAAAAGATCGTGAAGAACCCTATTACTACGCTCTCTGAAGTGGAAGTGGAAAATCGATCAGTAAGATGCATCTTACCCCGCTCTTACAAGTTTCTTACCAGCACTGCAGGTGGCCAACGGTGACCAGTGTGAAGCAAGCAGAGAGTGGGTGTGATTGCAGAGGTTACCTGTTCTGCTCGAGAGAAGGTGGAGCTTGGAAGGCTCAAATGCAGTATATGTATGTGGCACACAAGTTAGTAATAGATAGCAATGGTGAATAAGTGTCCAAAGAATTTCACCTAGTTGCTGGCCTAAGAATGTATTAGAACAGTTGTGGCAACAAGCAAGGACAAGGATGAATGATGATTAACAACAAGGATAATATCAGCAAGTATCCAACACTCACACTGGAACAGCACAACTAGAAAACCCCTTAGCCTCCTGTTTTTGTCTTGAAGCACTAGTAGAAATATTTTTTTCTCTTTATTTGTTTGATATTTTTTCTCAACCAGGGGCACAAGAATAGAAACAACACCAAGTATTAGCTCAAACCGATGAAAGATGTGATCGGTACAAATTCAGGAGCGATTGAAAAAACTGGTGCCGGAACTTCAGGGTTCGAAACAAGGGCCTTCTTAATTTTTTTACATTGAAAATGCCGTGACCTTTCCGGGAAAAAAATGCGCCTCAATCAGAGTTCCGAGCAAAAATTTATGCTCATTTTAAGGAGGATAACTCGAATCAGGTTTTGGTGGTGCTGGAAACTACAACAGAAACGAATCGGTGGATGGAATTCTTTTGTAGATTGGTTTTTTGTAGATGGCAGCGGATGGAAGAAACAAAAATGAACCAAAACAAATCTAAACCAGCAACCATACTCAACCTAGGACACGAACTCAGAACTACGGACTCCGAAACTAAATTGTGCAAAAGGCTGAGCGGGGGTTGTAGGTCAGGAAAAATAAAACTTTTGTGTGGCTTTTTGTGGACGGTAGGACTGAAACAAAATAAATATAAAGGGCACACAAGTATACCTCACGGTGAACATGGAAATCTGATACCAATTGATAGGAGGATGAGTCCCGATCTTCCGAGATGTATGATAAACTTGATTGGGTGGAGATCTCGACGTTGCTGATCCAAGGCTCCGAACGAACGAAACCGTGCAATCACTACACCACTGCTCCGTTGGTTATCACCCGTGTCACACAAATGACCTCGCCACGAAGTCTTATCCCTGCAAGCGCAATCAAGAACACAAGCAAGAACAGAGAAGTTGCAAACAAAACTGAATTGATCACGAATTTGGGGTCTCACAACCGATGATTGGCAACACTGTTCAATGACAGATTATATCTAAGCAAAACCCAACCCTAATGTGGTGATGGATCCTGTATAAAAAGGAGTTTAGGGGCGTTCAAGACCCCTGGACGCAACCCTAATGGGCTTCCACACGATACACGGGCCAGCGGCCCAAAAGACGGTGGCGCAGCACTGGACAGATTCTGGATGCCCACTTGTTTTGCTGATTCCCGTAAACTTAGAAGGAATTTTGAGGTGGGGCTTGTTCCATTGGAAGATTTATGAAATCACGGTTACAATTATATATAGAACGTCCAAATACGACTCTGTATGTGTCCAAGACGTCAGTTTTGGTGAAGGCAGCTCCTGGAACCCGAGGTGGAGTCGAAGTCGAGTTGTACTTGGGTTCCTCCTTGGTGTGCACGTCCTATCTCCTCCTCATTGATTCCTTGGACTCCTCCAAGCCATTGCTGGTCCTCTCCATTGTTACTAATCAATAAAACATGCATGGAACAAGCGTAAGTTCTGAAAACAATTGACAAGGTTAGAACATTCTTGGAGATCCAATTGTCTTGCACGTGCTCTAGTGATCGGTCCTTGCATTGTATGCAAAGGAGAGATGTCCTCATCACAAGCTCCTCCAAGATCATGATCTTTCTCATACGAAAGCTTATGATCCGGATTTGATCTCCAAAATAGGTATCAATTCCGAATTCTTTTCCATTTGGCGTGCACTAGGATGGGAAAACTTTGCTCACATAGAGGAGAAAGGTTCATGCCTTCTCTCCATGCAATTCCTTTGCACACTCAAAATAGGATTTGATGGTATTACTTTTAGATTATTTCAAAAATACAACAACATCCTTTGGAAAGAATTAAGTGAAATCCTAGGCTTCCAGAGAGGTTGTTTGCTAGATTTAGACGCTTTGCCTAAGTTTAACAAACATAGTTTTTGGCAAGATTTAACTAGTGAGGTCACATGTAGTGCACCTAGGAATGGCCACTTACACAACCCTACTTTACACTTCAAGCATAGATGGGTGGCTATGACTATGTTCCCTAGAGGAGACGTAAGGGTAGTGCGTAATGATGAGCTGAAAAATGTTATTTGCCATGACTAAAAAGATAAAAGTTGCTCCAATTATTGCCATAATGACACAATGGTTCGATTACATTCCAACAACAGGGCCAATTGAATGCACTTCATTGATTACTCGTATTGCTACTAGGGTAGGAGCACTAGAATATTCCTCATTTGAGTATATTGAAAATGAAAGAGAACTAATTGATGAAGATTATTTAGTGCAAGGACATACCCTTAAGCATGATCAAGATGGCTCTTTGTTATTTAATTATCCCGGCTTTGTCAATGAAATTCGGTTAACTAATCCAAATTATCATTTGTACAAATGTCGGAGGCTAACCATTGACCTTCTTCCCATCGAGGAAGCAGAAGAAGTAATGTCACTGGCAGGGTAACTAGAAGCCGTGCAAGGAGACCGACCATGCCTTCGGTAAGCTCCACAGTCCATGAGTACGAAGAGGAAGAAAACCCAATGGGTGATGCACCCGGATGGACCCAACCTCCCTCGTATGAGACCGAAGGTCCGTCTTGGCATGGATGGCCAGGTGCCTGTGACACCCGGTTCCAAAAATGAACAAAGTGTAATGCATATGTGTGCCCAGGATGTTTAACACACATACACAAGTGATTCACAACTGATAAACAGATATAAACCATGTCTTGAATAATAATACTAATAATTGTACCTTATTAGAAACCAAAAGTCTCGAATACAAGCTCTAATGAAACTTAGTGGAAAAACTAAGCACTAATGACTCCAAACTCCACAGGCAGGTTTGATAGAAAAACACATGCTTAAAACTCATCAAAGACCTCTTGGTACTCCACCTGGTCACCTGTGTCTGGATTTGGTGGGGGAATAGCAAGGGTAAGCACATGTCATACTCAGCAAGTGTGGGAAAGTATGACATGTAGCTTAAACAAGGAATAGTAATGAACAATGGCTAATTGCATAAAAGTACATTCAAAATAGTTGAAAATGCAATTATATCATTATTAAGTGAGGTCCTTCCCAAAATAACCCACATAACATGAATTTCAACTTAAATAACCAATTCCAGCAATAATAAACCATACTCAACTCATAACTGCTCCTTTATCTCAAATTCATCAATTCCATATACCAATGCCATTTAAATAACCAATACCAATTCCCAATTCAATTTGAGCCATTAAACCATATTAAAGTCCAAATTCTAATCATGTGAGGGTCCAGGTTGCTCATGACCGAGAGCACGACTATCATGATAGTTTTAGACACACTCTGCAAAGGTTGTACCACTTTATCCACAAGTTTGTGATTTCATCACCTTTCGATGACTAAGGAATCTTAATTATGCCTTCTCACACTTCCTTAGGTGTGTGGCCAAGAGATCACAAAATAGCCCTTACAAAGTGATTACTAGCCTATTTAGACCCCACTGAGGTTTCACCGGTAGTGATGTCTCCAACTGAGCACATCCAACCAAGGGTCCCCTTTTGAGCCATTCTGATCCCAGGGTAGTCCCACAAATCTCTACCAAACCCAATCTGACTACTCCTTCCTCGAGCATTCTTAATGGTCCAAACAATACTGACAATTCACTAATTAATCAGCTAAGCCGCACCCATACTTGGCCCTATGGTGGCACGATAAATCATGGATGGTTGCTCCACGAACCGGTCCTAAGATCTAAAGCAAGCAAAAGCACGAAAACAGTCCAACCCATTCCACATTAGCAACTTGCTTAGATCCCTAGGAACCATGTTGCTAAAGGGTCATTATTACCAATTCTCATCATTCACATGTTCAAAAGTTCACAATTAAGCCATTTGATTGTTTCCCGAACCCAATTTAGTATTGCGGAGCAGAAAGTGCAAAATACCCTTCCTGACTCTCTACATAGTGTTCAAGCGAAAAGGGTGGTCATACAAAGATAGTAAACTCCTACAATTGGGTTTTCCATCAATTTCGACACGAGCATGCAATTTTGCAAACAAATCTTTAAACAGGATCAATATGGTCAAGGGCACTTGCCTTGCTCCTGAGCTTGATTTGGGTCGAAGGCTTAACTATGGTTCTGCAGGTCCTCGAAAGCACTCTCTATGGCAATTCCTTCTATTCCGAGCGACAAACATGTAAAACACATAATTCAATCAAATAATGCTCCTATAGTACTCAATATTCCATGATATGCATGATTAATGCAATTAAGAGGTAAAACTTGTTAATGAGTTGCTAATAATGTTTACTAACTAGTTACAATAGTTTCTAACAAGTTTGGACAGGTTTGGAATTGATTCGAGTTAATTTGGAATTAATTCGGTTCAATTCAGGAATTTTTTTTCAGATTCAGACACCGGACTAGTCCTCTATTAGGGTTCGGACTAGTCTGCACTACGCATACTACAAAATTAGGGTTTTTCCGATTTGCGAGAATTGGGGTTGAATTTGCATGAAAACTTGAATGTAGAGGGTGTACCACATGTTTAGTGATCCGAAGATCAAGGTTTGGGCGTGAGACTTTGAATTTTGGTGATTAGGGCTTGATGGAGATGAGTTGATGAAGAACTTGGATGAAGATCGTCAATTGTTGAAGAACCAATGAAGATTGATCTTGATTGGTCCTTCTTCATGTTTCTTCCCTCCTCCTTGCTTCTGGACTTGATCTTGACGATGACACAATGCAAAAGTGGCAGCAAGGGTTTTCAATTGGGGTGGAGAGGTGTGGGGCATTGTGTTGTTTATATAGAGGTGGAGAACTTGGGTTTTGGGGTGAACTCCAAGTAGAGTTCGGTGGGGACAAGTAGTGGCCAAGGTGGGGTCCACTTGGGCACCTTTGAGGTTGGGCACGAAGTTCTTGTGCCCAAATTAGGCAATTACCCAAAACAAATCATGGAGATATAAATAAATCCGAGTTGAGTTTTGTAGTCCGGACTAGTCCACAGTAGGGACCGGACAAGTCTGTTGGGTAATAGAGGAGAAACAGACAAGTCCGGGGAACATCAGAGCATAAATCCGACTAGTCCACACTTCATGCCGGACAAGTCCGAACTCTGAAGAATTGAATTCTTCTGACACCGGACTAGTCCAGGGTTACCACTGGACAAGTCCGCACTTCGAAGAAACTGAATTTTCTGAACAGAGGATACTGAATTTTCTGAACAGTTGCTTTCGATTCTGTATGATGCTTCCATTGCACTTTGCACCATCGAAACACCTTGTTCCTTGTGACCCTTTCATTGGTGCCTAAAATTTTGATAGGTTGCTCTGCATAGGTCAAATCTTCCTCAAGCTCCAATTCTT
This sequence comes from Tuctoria greenei, assembly GCA_036927565.1. Classification (NCBI taxonomy): domain Eukaryota; kingdom Viridiplantae; phylum Streptophyta; class Magnoliopsida; order Poales; family Poaceae; genus Tuctoria; species Tuctoria greenei. The sequence goes on along the minus strand of JAYESD010000004.1, from coordinate 104,973,311 downwards.
TCAATGGTACTTGCTCTTCTGGTACTCTCAACCACTTCTTGAGCTGAGAAACAAGAAACACGTCATGAACATCCGAAAGATGTGCAGGCATCTCAAGTTTGTATGCTACTTCACCCCATTTGTCCAAAATCTTGAATGGTCCAATATAGCGAGGTGCCAACTTGCCTTTGACGTTAAACCTCTTATGACCTCGCATAGGCGACACATTGAGGTATATGAAGTCTCCCACCTCAAAAGATAAGCTTCTTCGTCTACTATCCACATAACCCTTTTGTATTGACTGGGCAACTCTTAGGTTCTCGCGGATTGTCTGAACTTGCTTTTCAGCCTCTTGGATCACATCAGGTCCAGATACTTGAGTTTCCCCTGTATCATTAAAAAACAAGGGTGTTCTACACCTTCTCCCATACAATGTTTCATACGGTGACATCTTCAAGCTTGCTTGATAACTATTATTGTAGGAAAATTAAGCATATGGCAGAATTTTGTCCCAGCTTCCTCCATACATTAGCACACAAGCCCTTAGCATGTCTTCCAAAATCTGATTTGTCGTCTCGGTCGGTCCATCCGTTTGAGGGTGATATGCAGAACTGAAGTTCAATTGAATTCCCATAAACTCGTGCAACTTTTGCCAGAACCTCGAGGTAAACTGAGAACCTCTATCTGACACTATTTTCTTGGACACTCAGTGTAAACACACTATTCTTCCCATATACAATTATGCAAACTTGGCTCTACTATAAGTAGTCTTGATAGGTATGAAGTGCGCTGATTTCGTCAATCGATCCACAATAACCCATATTGAATCATATCCAGCTGAAGTGCGAGGCAAACCAACTATGAAATCCATACCAACCTCTTCCCACTTCCATTCTGGAATCTTCAATGGCTGTAATAACCCAGCTGGCCTTTGATGTTCAACCTTGACTTTTTGACATACATCACACAATGCAACATATTCCGCTATATCCCTTTTCATACCATTCCACCAGTAGCATGTCTTCAGTTCCTTGTACATCTTTGTACATCCGAGATTGATAGAGTAAAGTGAGTCACATGCCTCCTTTAATATTAACTGTCGGAGACTCTTGTCATTAGGCACAACAATCCATTTTCCAAGTCATAGGGTACCTTGGTCATCCTCATGAAATTTGAATTCTCTCCCTTCTTGGGTCCTTTCCTTGATTTCCTGTATTTCCTCTTCCTTTGTCTGTCTCTCTCAAATTTCTTGCTCCAGGGTTGGATTCACATCCATTTATTCCCATCTCATTCATGAATCCAAGATTCAACCGTTCAAACTCCTTGCATAACTTTGGTGGCAACTCCCTAACGATGAGCTGGTGGCTTGCTCCTTTTTGGCTCAAAGCATCATCTACTACCTTGGCTTTTCTTGGATGATAGTTGATTCCCACATCATAATCCTTAAGGAGTTCCCACCATCTTTGTTGCCTGAAATTCAAGTCTATTTGCGTGAATATGTACTTGAGACACTTATGATCCGTATAGATATCACATCTATGGCCAAGAACGTAATGGCTCCAAACCTTCAACGCGTGCACTAGGGCTGCGAGTTCGAGATCATGTGTCGAGTAATTCTGCTCATGTTTCTTAAACTGCCTGGATGCTTAAGCTACTACTCGGCCTTCTTGCATCAATACACAACCAAGTCCTTGCCCTGAAGCGTCGCAATGGATATCAAAGCTCTTGCTCACATCTGGTAAAACCAACACAGGTGCTGTTGTTAACCTCTTCTTTAGTTCCTCAAAACTGTCTTGACAATCTTGAGTCCACTTGAAAGGCTTCTTCTTCATTAACAACTCAATCATGGGCTTCGCTATCATGGAAAAGTCCTTGATGAATCGACGATAATATCCAGCCATTCCTAGAAAACTCCTTATCTCCTTCCCATTCTGCGACAGTTCCCACTTAAGCACATCTCTAACCTTTCCTGGGTCAACTAAAACTCCTCCTCCCGATATGACATGGCCTAGGAATGATATCTCCGTCAACCAGAATTGGCACTTGTTGAACTTGGCATACAATTGTTGCTCTCGCAGTTTCTACAATGTCAGCCTTTAATGCTCTTCATGTTCCTCTTCACTCTTTGAATAGATCATGATGTTATCAATGAACACTACCACAAACTTGTCCAAATACTCCATGAAAACATTATTCATAAGATACATGAAGTACGCAGGTGCATTAGTCAGTCCAAATGACATGACCGTATACTCATAAAATCCATACCGTGTCCTGAAAGCTGTTTTGGGTATGTCTGATGGCCTAATCTTCATTTGGAAATATCCTGACTGAAGATCAATTTTAGAGAATATTCTGGCTCCCTTCATCTAGTCGAACATATCTTCAATGTGGGGCAGCGTGTACTTATTCTTGATTGTCATCTCGTTGAGAGACCAGTAATCTATACACATTCTCTGGGATCCATCCTTCTTGTCTACGAAAAGCACTGGCACTCCCCGAGGTCAAGAGCTTGGGCGTATAAAACCCTTCTCCATCTGCTCTTGAATCTGCTTCTTGAGCTCCGCTAATTCCTTAGGAGGCATCCTGTATGGCCTCTTTGCTATAGATGCAGTTCCTGATATTAAATCGATGTCATGATCAAGTGGCATACCTGAAACACATCTGAATACTCACGAACAACTGGAATCTCCTCCAATGTCACTCCTTATGCATGATTTACCATTGCCTTCTCGTTCGTTGGCTGAACTGCTTGAACTATATATTGATTCCTTCCTCATCCGTCAATTGCACTGTCTGAGTGGCACACTGAAGTACTCCGTTATGCTTCCTTAGCCAATCCATTCCAAGGATGATGTCCAAGACTTGCTAGTTTAGGACTATAAGGTTGGCAATGAATTCTACCCCCTTATGGAAATACTTACTTTTGGACATACTATATTTGTCCTCATCTCTCCTCCAAGACATTTAACCAATAAGGTAAACTTCAGGTATGATATGGGCATGCTATGCTTTGCAACATACTTCTATGAGATGAATGAATGGGATGCTCCAACATCAAATAATATAGTCGCGGGGTTGGAGTTTGCGAGAAACATACCTATCATAACATCTTCAGCTTGCTGAGCCTCTTCTGCAGATACATGGTTTACCTTGCCACGAGCAAAATTCTATGGTCCACGGTTGCCTTGAGCTGCTCCTCCATTGGGACTTGGATTCTGTGTTGGAACATTGTTCATTTGTCCCTGACCTGACCTTGGGCATTGATTGGCAAAGTGACCCGTTTGACCACAAGCATAGCAAGTCTTTCCTCCTGTGATGCCAAAAAAGTTAGAGCGAGGCTGGTTTTGAGCATAAGCAAGCATATTTGGGCGTAGCGCATGCTGCATAGGTAAGCGAGTTGCTTGCATGTGTGGGCGAGGCTGCATAGGCTGTTGCAGTCGTGGTGGATAAGCAGGGTGGTATGCAGTAGCAGCCGGGTTGTAATATGGTGCAGCAAGTGGTGCATAGCGAGGATGAACATTGCTTCCTTGCGGTTGTCCCTGATATGACATCTTCCTCTTGTGATCTAGCTCCATCTTGAAAATCTTGTTTTCAACCACAATGGCCTTGTCAACCAGCTTCTTAAAGTTTGCATAGTCAGCATTGAGAACTGAACCTGAATTTCATTGTTGAGACCCCTCATGAACAGATATTGCTTCCTTCTATCAATGTTGATGTCCTGTGGAGCATATCTTGACAGTTGAGTGAATTTATTGAGGTATTCACTCACACTCATTCTTCCTTGCCTGAGGTTTTTCAAACTCTTGTCTTCTCAGTATCATAACTCTCTCTGGTACATAGTGAGACCGGAATTTCTCCTTGAATTCAGTCCAAGTGATTCTCTCTTGATTTTCATGGGCGTTGCATAGAGATTCCCACTTGTCTGCAGCAGCTCCATAGCTGATGTGAAGCAAAAAGAACCTTCTCTCTATCACTGCACTGGACTATGACAAGTTTCTTCTCAATAGACTTCAGCCAGTCATCAGCTTCCGTAGGATCTATGGCTTGAGGAAAGGTAGGCGGCCTGGTCCTCATAAACTCTCCCAAACGGTTATGGTGTGGCGAGGGTGGCGGTGGTGGAGACATGTGGGGCTGATTGTCTTTGCCAGCTTGCAACTGTCTCATAGTCTGTATCATGCTCTGCATGAGCTTGTTCTGCATAATCAATAGCTTCTCGAGGTTGATAGCTCACTGGGCAAGTCCCTGGTTGTTCTGAGGTGCTTCATTGCTCTCCTCCTCACCATTTACATTCCTCTGGTAATGAGTCCTCAACATTTGTTGGTGAAAGAATAGTAGATATGAAAGAATTTTAGAATTTGAAAAGAAACACCACAACCATATGCATCAAGGTATATGTAACTAACAATTCTCTTATTAATACTATAAACCCTATTAGAGGATGTGGACAAAGATCCCACGACTCTCTACTAAATGCGGATGTGGAAAAAATGCTAGACGTCCCACAACTCGCACAAAGCACACAAGAACAAGCACACACCAAGAAAATTCCACACTAAACATGACTAAAACGATCTAAACGCTTTTCTAACTTATAGACAGCAGACCTAGACTTAATTATGTGAGTCGTGGCTGTCCTGGCCGTGAGGCGGCGAAGGCGACGGCGACGGTGAGGCATACATGGGCGCACGTCAGGGTAAGTTGGTCGTCCATGTAGGCACTGGAGAAGTTGCTACACCATTGACCTCCACGGTAGCATGAGCTTCCTCTTGCTTCTCCATGATGAATAGCCTCTTACGGAGGTAGCGTATCTCTTCCATAGCATCAGCATAGCGATTTCCCAAATTCACCAATACTGCCCGAGATCTGTCAATAGCACGAGAACCGACTTGAGCTCCATCTTGCGGCTTAAAGACTTCCCTCGTTCCCTTCTTATGTTGCGAGTGTAGTGCAAAACTAGTATCTCCAAGTTGCCCCCGATAGACGTGGCACAATCTAGTAAGTACATCCCAAGCGACATCACCAATAGCTTGCTCCCTGGTGCTTCTCCATGTGGACGCAAAGTGTCAGGTGACCACCTCATCTCTAGCAAGAACAGTTACTTGAGCCCTCCATTCATCTCGTCCATGGTGAGGAACACTCTTGACATAGTACTCCAGGTGCATCTTGCATAGATCAAGGAACTCCTTCAATTGCCTAGCTGAAAATCCTCCATCAGTGCCATCGGAATAGAATTCTTGGGCATCACGGTAAACTATGCATTTATCCTCCTTTCTGGCTTCACTTGGTTGTGAAGCATTCCCTTGAGCTTCTGGTACTTCTTCATGGGCATTTAGTCCCTCCTGAACCCGCTGCTCCTCATGAGATTCCTCCTCTTCTTTGTATTCGTCTTCCTCATCATCATAGGACTCCACCATCTTAGGGTCTTCCTCTGTCGTGTTGGAGTGTTCATGCTCAACTTCCATAGCGGGAGAACTCACTTATTCCTCCTCTTGGGCTGGTTCCATCCTTGGCTCCTTGTGAGGCCTAAGCTTGCTTCCAATGGGTGGCAAATGAGCTCTCTTGCAGGCTGTCATTTTGGTGTGAGCCATCTACATGAAAACATGAGAAAAATAGAGGAAAACACAAATATCAGTTCTAAAATTGAAGCAGCCATAAATCAAGATGAGAGGATGCACATTTGCTCAAAAGGATGGAACAATAGCAAAAATTGCAGCAACAGCAAAAACACAATTTTCCCACTTTATATAGCTAGTGGAAGGCAAAATAGTGCAAAACATGCTAATTTTGAATAGCAAATAAGTCCTAAGTGATTTGTGATATCCATTCTAACTAGGCATGCGTCCTACGATCAAACATGGCTCTGATACCAACTTGTTACACCCGGTTCCGAAAATGAACCAAGCGTAATGCATATATGTGCCCAGGATATTTAACACACATACACAAGTGATTCACAATCGATAAACAGATATAAACCATTTCTCGAATAATAATACTAATAATAGTACCTTATTACAAACCAAATAGTCTTGAATACAAGTTCTAACGAAACTACAGTGGAAAAACTAAGCACTAATGACTCCAAACTCCACAAGCAGGTTTGACGGCAAAACACACGCCTAGAACTCCTCAAAGACCTCCTGGTACTACACCTGGTCACTTGCATCTGGATTTGGTTGGAGAATAGCAAGGGTGAGCACATGTCGTACTCAGCAAGTGTGGGATAGTGTGACATGTAGCTTAAACAAGGAATAGTAATGAACCATGGCTAATTGCATAAAAGTACATTCAAAACAGCTGAAAATGCAATTATATCATTATTAAGTGCGGTCTTCCCAAAATAACCCACATAACATCAATTTCAACTTAAATAACAAATTTTAGCAATAATAAACCATAATCAACTCATAACTGCTCATTATCTCAGATTCATCAATTCCATATACCAACGCCATTTAAATAACCAATACCAATTCCCAATTCAATTCGAGCCATTAAACCATATTAAAGTCCAAATTGTAATCATGTGAGGGTCCAGGTTGCTCATGACCGGGAGCACGACTACCATGATAGTTTTAGACACACTCTGTAGAGGTTGTACCACTTTACCCACAAGTTCGTGATTTCATCACCTTTCGATGACTAAGGAATCTCAATTATGCCATCTCACACTTCCTTAGGTGTGTGGTCAAGAGATCACAAAATAGCCTTTACAAAGTGATTACTAGCCTATTTAGACACTACTGAGGTTTCACCGATGGTGATGTCTCCAACTGAACATGTCCAACTAAGGCGTCCTCTTGAGCCATTCGGATCCCAGGGTAGTCTCACCAATCTCTACCAAACCCAATCCGACTACCCCTTCCCCGAGCATTCCTAATGGTCCAAACAGTACTGGTAATTCACTAATTAGTTAGCTAAGTCGCACCTATACTTGGCCTCTGGTGGCACTGTAAATCCTGGATGGTTTCTCCACGAACCGGTCCTTAGAAGCAAAAGCACCGAAACAGTCCAACCCATTCCACATTACCAAATTTCTTAGATCTCTAGGCACCATGTTGCTAAAGGGTCATTATTACCAATTCTCATCATTCACATGTTCAATAGTTCACAATTAAGCCATTTGATTGTTTCCCAAACCCAATTTAGTATTACGAAGTAGAAAGTGCAAAATACCCTTCCCGACTCTCTACATAGTGTTCAAGCGACAAGGGTGGTCATACAAAGCTAGTAATCTCCTACAATTGGGTTTCCCCATCAATTTTGACACAAGCATGCAATTTTGCAAACAAGATCTTTAAAACAGGATCAATATGGTCAAGGGAACTTGCCATGCTCCTTAGATTGATTTGGGTCAAAGGGTTCGAAACTCTGGTTCTACAGATCCTCGAAAGCACTCTCTATGGCAATTCCTTCTATTCTGAGCGACAAACATGCAAAACACACAATTCAATCAAATAATGCTCATATAGTACTCAATATGCCATGATATGCATGATTAATGCAATTATGAGGTAAAACTCGTTAATGAGTTGCTAATAATGTTTACTAACTAGTTACAATAGTTTCTAACAAGTTTGGAATTGATTCGAGTCAATTTGGAATTAATTTGATTCAATTCAGGATTTTTTTCAGATTCAGACACCGGACTGGTCCGCTGTCAGGGACCGGACTAGTTTGCACTATGCAGACTGCAAAATTAGGGTTTTTCTGATTTGCGAGAATTAGGGTTGAATTTGCATGAAAACTTGGATGTACAGGGTGTACCACGTGTTTAGAGATCCAAAGATCAAAGTTTGGGCATGAAACTTTGAATCTTTGCGATTAGGGCTTGATGGAGATGAGTTGATGAAGAACTTGGATGAAGATCGCCAATTGTCCAAGAACCGATGAAGATTGATCTTGATTGGTCCTTCTTCGTGTTTCTCCCCTCCTTCTTGCCTTTGAACATGATCTTGACGACGGCACAATGCAAAAGTGGCAGTAAGGGTTTTCAATTGGGGTGGAGAGGTGTGGGGCATTGGGTTGTTTATATAAAGGTGAAGAATTCGGTTTTGGGGTGAATTCCAAGTAGAATTCGGTGGGGGCCGAGTAGGGGCCGAGGTGGGGTCCACTTGGGAACCTCTGAGGTTGGGTACGGAGTTCTTAGGCCCAATTTAGGCAATTACCCAAAACAAATCATGGAGAAATAAATGAATTCGAGTTGAGTTCAGTAGGCTGGACTAGTCCGCAGTAGGGACCGGACTAATCCATTGGGTAACAGAGGAGAAACGGAAAAGTCCATTCCGGACAAGTCCGGGAAACATCAGAGCATAAATCGGACTAGTCCACACTTCATGTTGGACAAGTCCGGACTCGTAAGAACTGAATTCTTCTGAATGAAATTTGGGACACTAGACTAGTCCGGGGTTACCACCGGACAAGTCCGCACTATGAAGAAACTGGATTTTATGAACATAGGATACTGAATTCTCTGAACAGGGAATAGGGATACCAAACTAGTCCGGTTTTAGAGGGCGGACAATCCGCACCCTGACATACTGAAATCTCCAGTTTAGCCCTAAATTCATTTTAATCTTGTTCCTTTTTACATAGATTAATGTTAAACGTGTATGAGGATCTATGTAGTGCATTATGCATGAAAATGAGGGTGTTATAGTGCCACATGGGAGCCACCCCTGTCCACTTCAAGATCTAGCAGCTTGCCTTCAATGTCCATGAGAAGATGTCATTCCTCTTCGGCTAGAAGTCATCGTGACTATAGCCAAGGAATGATGGATCTCACTAGACGTGTGGATGAGCTCGAAGTGAGAACATGTGACGTCTACAACACTCTCCAAGGGCATGTCCAAGGTACCCAAGACTGGCAACAACACATGGACGCTCAATTCACCCACTTCAACTCCATGCTACAACAACAACATGTCGATATCGTGGCATACTTTCGTCATCAAGGGTTCAACCTTCATCACGGAGGTGAGTGAAGAACAAGCTTGGGGAGGAACTCCACTTGAGGTAAATTGTATCAACCCCTTTGCATATTTATTTTCCATTCAACCATCATCCACCTTGCATATAAAAAATAATAATAAGAAGGATATATTTATTTTCAAATAAAATAAATGATGTGCGGTAAGAATGACTAGGAATTCACATATATAAAATGATGAATAGTTGCTCTGTTTTAATTTTCCTAAGTCCCTAGTTTACAACTTACTACTCTCCAACATATTGCTCCCATTGGCTAAAATTACTTTTGTCTTGATTTGGAAATTGCGAGTAGCAAAAGCTTAATCCATTCTAAGTTGTGAGATATTATATAGTGATAGGGCTGATATTCCTAGTTTGATAGTGAAACTTGGATTTCCGGAGAAAATTCTAAAAAAAGATTTAAGTTACTCTCATTTCATTGGAAATACCTACAAGTATCACATTTATAGACCTTATGCATATGCTATTTGTCTTCACATTGAGCTTTGTCAAACTAGTATAGACCTATGTGAGATTTCATTCATTACTTTTTGAAGTCAAGACCTTACTTGCACATGCTATACTTCTACACTAGAGGTAAGCAAAATTCCATGATACCACCATTCCACAATAAAAAGAGAAACTCCATGCCATTCATGCCTAGTACTCTCTCCAAAATTTATTGCATAAAAGGGAGTAGAAGACATGACAACAAGAAAAAGAAAAAGAAAAATAAAATGCATTCTTATATCATAAGCATGAGAAAAAAAGAGAGAAAGAAAGAAAAGTAGCCATGTTTCATCCCTGCAAAATAAGAGAGTCCACTCAAACAGGAGTCATCTCAAATACCCACATCCACTTCATTCCATCAGACATGCACACGTCTGGAATCAAATTGTTTTGAATTGATTTCTGCTAAGGCTTGCTCTTTTGACTTAGCAATATTATGTGTTGCAAATATGCCTACAATATTCCCTACCAAGCTCCACATACAAGCCTTATGTAGAGGTGGATGAATTTAGGCAAAATTCCTTGGTGAGTATATATTTTCACAACACAAAAAGAAGAGAACGAGAGAATCAAATTGTGGTACTTAAAATCTAAATTGAACTTTCCAGAATTTGAACGGAACTTGATTCCTAGGGTATGTGTGCCCCATTTGTTGTTCTATCTTTCAACACCCATGAATAGGAGATGGCATAAGCCTCATAATGACTTGAGATGGGTGAAGTACCATGCCAATTTTTGCAATACTAGGTAGAGTATTTTGTTGTGCACATGATGCTTTTGAAAAATAGAACATAGAAGCAACTCCCGATCATCAACCTAAAGTCTTGACTTTACTCTGGACGAGCAAAGGATAAGCTTGGGGGAGTTTGTTGACGGCTGTTATATACCAATTTCACCCATCAAAATAACTCAATTATGTGAAGGAAATATCATTTCTTGCACACATCACCTTTCTATTTAATCTATTTCTACTTGTCCTTGGAGAAATTAGTGCATGCAGGTATTTTATGCAGAATTGCAGTGAAACAAGGGGATGAATCCTATAAAATATCATTCCAGCCAATCAAGCGATGACATGTGGCACCACATGGATAAAATGGCCCACAAACAGAAGTATTCGTGGCCATCCAACAGTGTAGCACCAACATCAGTCAAGGGGACCCACCTAGAAGTCACCCAAAGGAAATGGTACAACTTTCTGTTTGGACGACCACGGAGTTCGGTCGAACCCTTCCTGGCGCCAAACTCGATCAGCTTCCACGTGTCGACTCGCTATGGTGCCCTGGTCACGATGAAGACTGATTCACACACTTTTGGTTGTGGGAACCGATCCTTCTGCAAGCTATAAATAGAACCCCTCACCCCTCACTTCAACACACACCACTTGAGTATTCATCCATTGAATCCACTACCCTCCATAGGTTTAGAGGAGTATAGGCTATAGAGAGGAGAGTCTCTAGTCCATAGTCCAAGTAGGAGAGGAGTAGGAGTCTCTTTCCCAGTTCCTAATTGGGAAAGGTATGGCTCTTATATTCCTATTTGTATTTGTGACTTTGCTTTTAATAAAGATGATATCTTTAGTCTTCTATTGTTCATATACTTGGATGAAGCGTTTCTTGTTTGATTGTTGATTCCATGTATGTGGTAGGAGTAGTATTTATGATTATGTTGTACCACTCTCATTATATCGTCATAAACACTACAAACCCCCACGATAGTCTAATTGTCTATGGCATGATTATGTTGATATGAATCACTTATGCTATGAATTAACATTGGTTCAACTATGATTTAGTTCATTGCCTTAGGATGGATTGTGACTAGGCTCTTAAGGTAATTACTTAATATGCTAGCATGGTGCTAGGATAGAGAGTAGCGTTGAATGTCTCGTGGACCCACAAATTGAAGAGGTAGGCAGTTGGTGGTGACAGCCCTAACTGTCCTTTGTAATCCTCCACATTTGGCTATGCCACATGCTCTTGGTGGGAGTCGCCCTTGTATTGCTAGGGGCAAACCCGTGCCCGATGTGTTAATCCACATAGCATGATAATTCATAATATGATCATTAGTAACTAACTTAGGATACATATATGTACATTAGAAGCATAGTAGGAGTATCTACCTAACTCTTAGTCTAGTCCCTCTTTACCTCATTTACCACCCTTAGGATAGAATGCTCTTGTGTGTGCCACACTACTCCAAATATCATTTATCCATCCTTGCTAGAACCCTACCTAGACCAACCTAGCCTTTCCATTTGATGATTGATTTGCTTCCATATAGCCTTCCTTTGGGAGAATATAAATGAAACCCTTTGGTAATACTCTTAGAGGGGAAATGCTACATAGATAGATCCCCCGCGCTTTTAGATTTATATGTGTAATCTAAAATCTATTAACAAGCATTTCTGACACCCATGCTAGGGATGAATTGTTTGTAGTGCATGGGAAATGTCAACACCATCCAAGCATTGCAGAGGCTTAATAAAGGGAGAGGCACTGCAAGGTGAGAGAACTCTTACGCACCAATTCATTCTTGCTCATAGAGTTATCTGCTTAAACCCTTGCATCGTGCTCCCAATTTTGCTCCACTTTGCGGTGATGGAACTCGGACTTCTCCCCAACAAGACCAAGAAGGATGATGATTTGTTGAGAGTTCAGAAGCTAATGGGCTGGACAAGCGATTCCTTCAACAACTCGATCTGTTGAGGAAAGCTCCCATTCAAGAAGGAGGGATCCGGTGAGATCATCTTCTTTTTGACGTATGCGAAGGTGGGGCTTGTCCCGCCATTCTCTAGCTTTTTCTTTATGCTGCTGGAGTCATGTGGACTCCAGCTCCATCACCTCGGCCCCCACTCAATCTTGTTGGTGGCAATCTTTGTCCACCTCTGCGAGATGTGGGTGGGTGTGTCACCATGCACTCTACTTTTCTCGAGTTTCTTTACGCTCTGAGCAACCGACAAAGGTAACCAGCTGATCAACTTCTACTACTTTGTGAGGCGCAAGAACCCCCCTTTTCGTACATCAAGTCATTTGCTTCTGGGAAGTGGGAAACTTGGAAGAAAGAGTTGATAGTAGTCCGAGTGGATCAACAGGACCGAGTAGAACCGTCGGAGGGGTTTCCCACAACCAATTCAGACTCTTGGGAAGAGCTCCCAGAGCTGACAAAAGAATACAACCCGGACGAGGATCCAGAACTTGTTTGAAGGGGGAGTAACCTCTATGATGGTCCTTGCCAACTTCTTGACAAACCGTTGGGCTCTGCTCAAGCAACGGGAGTTCCCGACTTGGAATTTTATTGGAGAAATTTACCACAATCGGATTGAAGTTGGCCGATGAACCAATTTGGATGAGAAATCTCTGAAGATCGAGCTGTAGAAGCTTTTCAACGGAACTTTTCACATAGATGACACTATAGCTCGAGCAGAATTCCTACCTTTGAACATGGTTCCAGAGTTTAGGAGAGAGTTGCGGAAGGGAGTGCCACTACTTGATGCCATAGACATTGTAGTGAGGCAGAGGAGCACTCGACCTGCTGGAATTATGCTCCCAGAGCTCCCCCCCTGTCCTCATGGAGGGTCCGACTCTGCACCTGTCAGCGGGAAGGGCAAGGCCCCTGCTGAATCGAATCAGAAGAAGTCTAACCCAAGTCGGGATAAAGGCAAGAATCCCGTTGACGCCTCCAGTCAAAAGAGGAAGTTCATGCAGGCTGATGGCAGCTCTGTCAGATAAACTCTGACGCAAGATGTGCCACTACCTCGACCAAGCCTCAAGTAAGTGCTGGTTGTGCCTCCAGCAACGGCAACTCCGGCTTCAACGACCAGATCATCTTTGGATCCAATGCTTGTGGTGAGAACTAGGTCTGGCAAGTCAACTCTGGTCCCGGTGCCAGCGGCGGGCTCTGGGTCCAGAGTGCCTTCTTAGATGACGGAGGTCACAACTGGAGCGACACCGGTGGCTGCCACAACCCCTAGTATGAAGTCTGGAGCCTCTGCCTCACTGACGACTGTGGGTTCTGACTCCGACTATCCAAGGAAGAAGCTCTGTGCCGACTGGAGCGGTAAAGTGCCTCGGTAATGATCGACTCTTAGAGTTACATTTTGTTTATGCTTTTTGCTTTTCCTTGAATTATCTGCGGCCATAGAGACCGCGCCGATGGCTGAATAAGCCCGGTTGCGTCGGACCATATGGAAGAAGCACCAGAGCAAGCTCCAGTTGCTCCGGAGCCTGCACCAAAGGTACCGACACCAGTTTTGGAGATTTCATAAGCTGCGGCGGAAGTTTCGGGACGAGGTCCGAAGATGACAGCATCGTTGGCTGATGTTGATATACCATAAATGGCCATGCCTGTGCCATTGCCTGAAGATCCGGTAGTGGGACCTTCATCATCTGCACCGGAGGTCAATGAAATTCGAATCCCAGTGCTGCAGGTGTCAAGTTTTTGGAGTCCATGCTTGTGCCATGGGCTCCGACAACTATTCCACAAGATACGGGGGAACCAAAGGAGGAACCTCAGGAAGGTCCCGAGCCGATTCGCTTGGATATGTCGATCAACAATGCCTGCTCAAGCCTCTGCCAAGTCTAGCTTGCCTTCGATTATGAGCACAAGGCCCTGGAAGAAGAGCGTGAGACCCCGAGGCATAGGCGCAAGCTGCTGTAGTTCAAAACAAAGTTGACGCAGTCCTGGCTTGCAGACCAAAGGGAGTGGTTGGAAGCTGAGAAAGATTAGCAAACGCGCTTGAATAAAGCGGTGGACAAACGAGAGGCTGCTATAAAGGCCCTTGATGACAAGACCCGGGAGATCTACGAGCATCTAAAGAAGGTCAATGAAGTGGCAGATAGTCGCTCGGAGACTCTCAATGTTGTGGGGGAACAACTCCTAAAGAACCATCATGATCTTCATAATAAGGAGGACGGGCTCCAAAAGAGAGAAGATGAAATCTCTCAGAAGTTAGAACGCGGTGAGCATAACTTGGCTGATCGTGTCGAGAAATTCAAGTCCTGGCGCGAAAAAGAAAAGCACCAAGTATGGCTGGCAGGAGGAGTCAACGAAAGGGAGATTGCTGTCTCTGCGAGGGAGAACAAGATGGAGGCAAAGGAAAGGGACCCTGCGGAGAGGCGAGACCGCTTGAACCTCTGGGAGAAGCAAATCGCCAACCATGAGAGATTGCTAGCTGAATAGATCCAGCGGCATGCCAAATAGGTCGAGCGATTCTCAAAGGAGGGTTCTGTGGAGCTTTCATCCACAATAAGGTCATTGGAGGAGCTCTGAGGTACGAGAGCGATTGAGTCCCAGTAGGTCTGGGACTTCCTTAGGCGAGCGGAAGAGGCTCTGGTGCCTCTGGGATTCAGACCAGTATGACCAATTAAACCAGAACCAAAGATGGACAAAGCCTTGGTGGAGCTCAACTTCGCTGAAGCTAAACTGGATGTGCTGGGAGATGTGATCGTCGACCAGCTCGGGACTGAGGGAAAGTCGATGGCAAGGATTGTTGCAGAAAATGTGCTGACATGCTTCCGAAGCCAGGATCCCTCTATGTCTCTAGCTCTGGTGGTGGAAGGACCTATCACCGAGGAGGAAGAAGCTGCAAAGGCAAGCGTCCAAGAAGCTACCCAGAAAGTTGCTTCGTACTTCCACAGGAACTCCAGTAGCTAGGATCTTTCTCTTTTGTACCTTCATCTTGTAAATCTCCAATTTTTGAATGAATGAAATCCTTTTGAATTCCATTTTTGTCTTCAATATATCATTACCTTGATCTTGTTGCCCCCTTGTAGATATGCTCAATTGATTGAGGACATCTACCATAAGGAATTTGGCAATGTCTTGAAAACTTGATTGCTCCGAACTCATACTGTGATAGCTCTGATGTTCGAGGCTTGCATCCGAAATCTCCAAGGACTCTTTGTCGTTGTTGACGTTGATGGCGTACCCCTGGGTGTTGTCAGAGCTTGGTTGCGTCAATGGCACCCACTGTCAACGCATGAAACATCAACGGCGGGCCCCTTGGGAGTTGTTGGAGTTTGGTTGCTTCAACAGCGCCCACTGTCAACACATGAAACATCGACGAAGGCCCCCCTGGGTGTTGTTGGAGCTTGGTTCCTTCGACAGCGCCCACTGTCAACACATGAAACATTGACAGTGGGCCCCCTGGGTGTTGTCGGAGCTTGGTTGCTTCAACAATGCCCACTGTCGACACATGAAACATCAATAGCGGTCCTCCTGGGAGTTGTCAGAGCTTGAGTGTTTTGACAGCGCCTACTATCAATGCATAGAACGTCGATGGCAGGCCCCCTGGGTGATGCGAGAGCTAAGTGCTCTGGCAGCATCCACCATCGTCGTGCAGATTGCCGTCAATTATTCGTTTTTCTTGCGTATGAAACACAAGAAAAGCAGTAAAATTCGTCCTCTTACCTATATCTTATTTGCGGCTTATTACGCTTCTTTGAATTTTAGATCCTAACAAACTCACTGTGACAACATAAGTATACTGATTAAACTTCCTCATGTCTGTATGCTTTCTGGACCCGCATTACTGAGATTCACCAGAATAGGTAGAGTGGCATACTTAGGGTGCTGGACCAGGCTAAGTCGATAACGCACTCCAGACTTGTCATTGGCTTTGGTTTTCAAGCGAGTAGGCCATCCAACAATACTAAGATCTAATAGAAGATTACCAATAAAACTTATATATCACATGAATCACTAGGACTAAATTTCATGTGGATTGCACAACATTGCTATTGACAAGAAGGTAAAAGATGGTAAAAATAATGAGCATGCGCAAAATTAATGCACGTAGAGTCTATTTGCACATAAATGTATTTCATTATAGGCCCGAATAACAGGGGAGACAAGCACACACTTAAAGTACAGGACCAAGTTAAGTGTGCTATTCATCCCGTACTAACCCAGGGAAGGTAAAGACACACTTAAAGTACAAGACCAAGTTAAGTATTCTTTTCATCTAGGACCAACCCGACTCTGTTCATAGACCCTATAATATACATTTTATACAAATACAGACTCACCTCCGTGTAACTAAGTGTAGAACTTACGAAGGTGCTCAATATTCCATGGGTTGGGAAGTGGTATCCCATCCTCTGTTGCCAAGCGAACGCATCCAGAATGGAAACTTTGATGACTCGAAAGGGACCTTCCCAGCTGGGGGGAAGTTTGTTCATCTCTTCGCGAGTAAGTATTCGCCGTAGCACTAGACCACCTTATTCCAACCGCTGGTTGCACACATACCTTTGATGATAGTGCTGGAGCGCTTGGCGGTATCGTGCATACCGAACAGCTGCTTGGCATCTTGCCTTATCGACGCGTTCTAGGTCTTCACGCCGGAGCTGGTCCTACGTGGCTTCGTCGTAGGTCCAAAGCCGGAGAGACCCCATGGCAATTTCCTAAGGAATGACAACTTTGGCTTGATATTACATGAAGAAAGGTGTCTCTCCTGTTGCCTGGCTGGGTGTTATGCGGCTCACCCATAATGCAGACAGAAGCTCTTCTATCTAGTTTGCACCATGCTTCTTCAAGCGTTTATAAGTGTGTGTCTTGAGTCCCTTGAGTTTTCTGTGTTTGCTCTCTTAGCTTGGCCATTGCTTGCCGGATGAGCTACTGATGCGTAGCTGACTGTTATGCCGAGGTCTTCGCAGTATTCTTGAAAAGTTGTACTTGTGAATTGGGTTCTATTGTCAGTGATGACTCTGTTCAGAACTCCAAATCTACAGATAATGGACTTCAATAACTTGATAGCATATTGCTGTTTGATTGTCACAACTGGAGTAGCTTCTGTCCACTTTGTGAACTTGTTAATGGCGACGTATAAGAACCAGTACCCTCCGACGGCTTTTGGTAAAGGTCCCAAAATATACATTCCCCACACAGCAAATGGCCATGAGGGAGGAATAATTTGTAGTGACTACGCTGGTGTATGAATTTACTTCGCATGAAACTGGCATGTTTCATATCTCTTGACCAGCTCGACTGCACCCTGGAGTGTTGTAGGCCAGTAAAAATTATGCCGGAAGGCCTTACCGACCAGCGTGAGGGATGACGCGTGATTCACACACTCGCCTCCATGGATCTCTGTGAGAAGTTTGCAGCCCTCTTCCCGGGTAATGCACTGTATTAGAACGCCGTTGGCACCACGTCGGTAGAGATCCCCTTCTTCCAACGTGTATCTTTTAGCCAATCTGACAATTTGCTCAGCAGATGCACCATCTTCAGGAAGGGTGTTGTCCTACAATTAGTCCCGGACCTCCAAGATCCATGCATCAGGACTTACTTGAGCTTCTGGATTTTGCACGCTTGGTTGCTTGGAGCTTCTTTTTGCGTCTATGATCCTTGGTGGATGCCATAGTAACGGGGCCACCAGGACCGCCAGCTTCAGGGTGCTGGACTCGCCCCCATCATCCAGTTTGGCAGGTTGAGCGGCTGGTGCTATTAGCCTCCTGACAAAAAACCCGTCAGGTGCCTGAGCCCCAATTGAAGCTTTCATCGAGAGATCATCAGCATCAGTGTTGTTGAGACACTGGACATGGCAGAGGTCCAGTATGGGGAAGTCTTTTTGCAGCTTCTGGACTTCACACAAATATGCAGCAAGCTAAGGGTTATTGCAACAACATTTACTTTTGACTTGTTTTATGATGAGTTGCGAGTCACCCATCACCAGCAGCTGCAGGACGCCATATGACAACACCACCTTGAGTCCGAATATGAGAGCTTCATATTTTGCCATGTTGTTGGTTGGATATCAATATTGTATCAGATATATCCGATTAGTATTCGAGTTTATATACGACTCATATTTTGGCTATTGACCGTGTCCCGGCCCAGCCCATCACCACACTCGACTCCGCTCGGGCTTCTGTTCCAGCCCCGATGCCCTTAGTAGGCCAGTACCTATACCATCCATAACTTGTAACCCTAGCTGCAGCCGCCAGAGGCTGGATCTGATAGCCGACACACGACGCCCATCACCCATCAGGACCTTGGGCGAGGGGACGCATCGGTAGCGGCACCATGAACGTGTCCACAGGTGCACCTCTTGGCACCGCCGGTGCAGGGGGCGGGCCTGCCCTTCTCATTTGAGTCCGTCGTGCACCACAATCGGTCTCTTCCGCTTCATGCTCACCCGCGTACGTATGCCCTGCAGCTCAGTTCCCCTTGAAGTGCTGCTGCTCAGCTCATGGTACTGTTGCTACCGTGGCACTAGTGCGCTGATGTTTAATGTAGACCCAACTGTTACTCTGTGTAGGTTATTGAATCAATGTCAAAAATAACATGAAAAATAGTGCTTTTATCTGGTTGTAGATAGCCTCCGGCATTCATGCTTCCATCAGAAATCGGGTGCTATGGGTATGATTTACCTGCTTATGTTGAATGTAGATCGAAGCATCTAGCGTCAGCCTTTCCACATACCAATGAACATTTATGTCCATATATATGTTTCATTGTTCCAAAATAAATATCCGAGTACGTCCAAAATCCATAGTTTCCCATCCGATGAATCCGTTTCTGATACTTCCGACATATCCTATACAGAATCCATTTCCGACAAAGTCCGATTCGAATATGTTTCCAAAAGTATTATATAGATATAGATATGGAAAAGCATTTTATCTGTCCATATCTGTCCGTTTTCATCCCTAGTGGTCAGAGGGGACCCTATGTGGAGGCCATCAAAACTTCTGGTGTTCCAGGTGATTGTACACATGGTACTGTAAGGTATATAGCTGACAATGGTAGGGTCAGTGGGGTGAGGTCTAGCAAGCACAGTATTTTGCAAATGAATGGACAACAATGCAGTACAAATACTTCTGTCAGTCTCAAATCTCTCCTACTGGATATTTAGCTTGCACTCGTGTTGGATACAGGTGCATCAGCCGTAAGCAATTGACAGGCACCCAACCAAAATTGACAAGGGAACAAGCACTTAAGTTACATAGGCCTTGCATTCAATTTTGGGTCGTTCGGTGGGCTTATTCATAACACGGCCCAAGCATTCAACTGTGGCCTTCATGCAATCCACATATACGGTACAACACTCACATTATCTCTTCGATCCACATGGACCTTATCATGGACTACGAATGTATCGCCGAGTGGGCGTTGGGACACATCTGTGAGCTTTCACCCCACCAGCCATCTGAGGATTTCTATTATTGCATGCATTTCAATACTGTTAATATTATCTTGCCATATGTCTGTGACTATTGGCCACCAACAAACAAATTTGGTACTCTATAGTCGAGTTCTCCATGCCTTCTCGCTCCCGCTCCTCCGTGCCCCGCGCCTCCGCCACCTCCACCACCTCCCCTTGCTCGCTGCCATGGACGCGCTGATAGCCTTTAGTGCTGCTGGGGATCGGTCGACTTGCTCAACATGGGTGAGGATCGACCCCTGCCGACCAGTGGTGACTGGGATCTTCGTCCTGGCGAGATATTCCAACAAGAAGTTCACCGCCAGCTCCGCTCCATGGTTCATCACCTAGGGTCTTCACCCAAGGGTTCCTTCCTCATGATTGCAGCCTTTCGAAGGTACACTTTTTGTCTCTCGGAGAATGCTGTTGGATGGGCTCTTTGCTCGGTGCTGGGTGGTTCACCTTGGGATTTTCATGTCCAACAATTGCAAGAGCGTTCGTTTCGCTTCTCCATGGCAAGCTAGCAAGTGGGACTGCTGATCAATGCAAAGCGGAGGATCACCACATCAACCATTGATGTGTACTTTCATCTTTGGCGCACGGGTGGACCGGATTGGATCTCTGAATATAAGAAGTGGGAGGAGGAACAGAAGGAAAGCGGGACATTGGTCTCTGAATATAAGAAGCCAGCTAACAGGTGGGTCTCCTTCGCCTCCCCAATCTGGCAAGGTTCTCCAGCAAAAAAGGCAACCCCAACGGTAAAAGGGTTGTGGTTGGGAAAATTTTTCTGCAATCTTCTTCAAGCCCGAACAAGTGCTACCGGACTCTGCTTTCTGGCTAATTGGAAGATCGTCGGAGTTCATTCACCGACCACCGCGAACAAAGGTACGCGGTGCGATAAACAATACAACATTTTGAATTTACGGGTGGTCAAAGGGAAGTCTGGTCCCACTCCATTCATGTCTCACTGGCCTCCGGTGCAATGGAGCGCCAACAACCCGGCGCATGCCCCTGATGCGACCGCTCTAAGAAGTAGCCACCCTAGGCTTAGCTCTACTAAGTGGGAGGTCGGCGAGTCTTCTCGCCCGAAGGGAGATATAGCTCCAAAGGCCACAGTCTCGCAAGGTCCTGAGGGAACTCTTCGTTGATAAGACAGCGATCAGAGCAGGGAGCTAAGGCGGCCAAGTGATCATGGCACTTGGCAGTATGATGGGAAACGCTGCTATAAATGCCTCAGCCCATTTCATCTGAAATTCCAATGCCGCAATAAGATACGGTGTAATCTTTGCTTTAGATATGGGCATATTAGACGGAACTGCCTCTCGGCTTCCAGAGTTCCTCGGGTTTGGCGCAAGAGAAGCACGCCCCCCATTAAGGCCTCTGGCCTTTCCACAGAACCGTCATCCACCATCATCATTCACAAACACAACCCCCCCCCCCCTCAACTTCTCCTCTGCCGCTCCTTCTTCCTGGCTCCTCCGCATCCTGCACTCCACATCCGTCTCCGCCGCTCTTTCGCTGGCCAACTCTCTTAGCCTCATGGGCAACTTCCCGGTTGATCCCTCGAGGATCCTGGCCAACCAACACTTCGACTTCACCGACAGAGGCCCAAACCGGCTGCCTAGGATGGTGGTGCACCTTCCCGGTCACCATCACCCGGCTCACGAAGAATTTGCTGTGGCGGTGGACGCTGAGCGCGTGCTGCAGGAAGATCAGTACAAGGATTTTAGGCTACGGATCCGGAACTTCCTTCTGCAAGACATGGGTATCACCGTTACTCACTCCTGTCTCACCCCACTGGGCATAGCTCTTTTTGCATTCCAGACCAGCTTGTTTAGAGACTTAATTGTGAGAGAGCCAATCCTGGTTGATGGCGTCCGTGTGTCCTTCATCAGGCACGACTTTGGCAGGAACCGCCGAACTCATGAGTTTGGTCGTGTTGGTTGGTTTATGATCTTGGGCTTCCCACTGGACTACAGGACGGTTGAAACTATTGAGTTAGCAGTTTCTGGTTTTGGCAAGTTACTCCAGTGGCACACAAGCCCGAGGGCCTTGGGCTTCATCTTGGTCAAATGTCTCTACACCAATGCAAGGCTCGTCCCCAGAAGCTTAGTCGTGCGTCAAGGCACCAGGGATGGGGTCGGGTGCTCCTGGTCTTGCCCGGTGTACATTCTCAACTGGATTGCCCCGAATGGCTTTGGGGAAGCTGATGGCGAGGGGGGCATCCCCCGGAAGATGACCTGCCACTGAATGGCGACCCTCATCCTCTTCAAGAACCACCTGAGGATCAGCCGGAAGATGATGAGGAATGGCCGGCGCATGATGAACAGCACCAGCAGCAGGCCAACGATGGCTGGGAACCATGGGGGCCGCCGCCGCCCCCACCGCACCATGAGATGGACGTCCTCTCTTACGCCCCAACTCAAGAGGAAGCTTCAAGCGCCGTGAACACGACTAAACCAGCTGTCAGAGCTCCAAGGATGGAGCAACGGAACTTCCCAGTGGTCAACCCGGAGGATGTTACGCAGCAACCAGACTAGCTTCCACCCTGGACTCAGTAGGGCTGAGAAAACTGCTCCAGGTGGCCTTCCCGAACTCCCCCTCTGCGTGGTGGAACGTCCAGTTCAATGAACCCAATGGGCAAGGGGGGTTCAATAAAGTCACCACCATGTCCCTCTCTAACTCCACTGATCAGCAGTCCAGGGAGCAGAGTTCTGGCCACCCCTCAGTGATCATCAAAGATATCACTGTCGAGCCCATCGCTGCTGCAGATAAGATAAAAGGAAAGCAAAGCAAGGCCCTGACATCGGCAGTAGCGGAGATTGTTGGACCCTCTTACTCCAACAGATCATTGGAACCCAGCAAACTAAGGAGGAGCCCTCGGCTCCAATTGCTCATGCAGGGACATCGGACCACGCCTCCACCTGCTTAGGAGAAGGACCCTGATGCTGGTACATTTGAGGATATGCCGGCACTCAATCTCTTTCCAGGTCCAATCAAATTTCCCAGTCTTGACTCTCTTGACTCCTGTCGTACCTACCCTAAACTCTCCACTGATGTGCTGCAGGCGACGGCGGTAAACGAGTGCGGCATCCCCCTGAGGTGGCGCGCCAGATGATGTCTCTCCCGTAGCTGAATGACGATGCAGTACATCAAGCTTGACTTGCTGGGAGTGGAAGGCACCAGGCACACTGTGCACTGCTATGTTGCTGATGGGTTCGTCTTTTGGGAAACTGCTATTTGGAATTGTAGGGTGGTTGTATTAAACAGTACTGGTTGTTTTCTGGTAAGCTCTGTTGAGAACATGCGCGGTTGGGAACATTTCTGCATTTTGATCGGCCAGTGGCTGGAACCTCAGCTTATGGCAGTTAGTCTATTCTGGAGTCTGTTGGTTGTGACCTATTTCTATGCTGCTTGGCTCATCTGTCTGTCTGATTACTGGTTTGTTCGTTGGCCCTCGTTGCACACTGACCTTAGTTTCATAGGACACATCCTCATTCTCTCGGTCGGGACTACTTCTCGGACTGCCCTGTCAAACCTGACTATTATTTATGGCGCACAACATAAACCATAACTGGAATGTCTTAATCTAGAACATTCGTGGTCTTAATAACACTGCTAAGCAGCAAGCAGTCAAGTCCAAAATAGAGGAGGTCCAGGAGTGCAATATCTTCTGTATACAAGAGACCAAAATGGAACATATTGGCATTTCTTTCCTTAAACGACTGGCACCTAGAAGATTCAACAAATTCGTCTTTGCACCATCCAGGGGTGCCTCGGGAGGTATTCTGGTAGCCTGGAATGACAGCTTGCTTCAGGGGGAAGCTCTGGATATCAGGGACTTTGCCATATTCATGCGGTTCACATCCCGACTGAATGGGGTGATCTGGCACCTGATCTCAGTCTATGGACCTTGTCAGGGACCTCATCGGCAGGAATTCACTGACTGGCTCTGGAATCTCTCATTGCAACCGCAAGAGCTATGCATGATATTGGGGGACTTCAACTTTTATCGCCATGTCAGTGACCGCAACTGCGCGGAAGCAAATATAGGGGACATGCATATGTTCAATGACATCATCCAACACTTGGGACTTATTGAAATCCCTCTCCAATGTAGGAATTACACTTGGAGCAACATGCAACAATCGCCTCTACTTGAACAACTGGATTGGTGCTTTACCTCAGCGCAATGGTCCCTATCATTTCCCAACTCCTCACTTTGGCCAACGGCCAGGGACACATCAAACCATGTCCCACTAGTAGCTCAGATATGCACCACCATACCTAAATCAAAATGCTTCCGTTTTGAAAACTACTGGCTCAGACATCCACAGTTTCTCACCATTGTCAAGGACTCGTGGGACCAGCCTCTGTCAACAGTTGGTAGTGCAAGGAGAGTTTCTGCTAAATTAAAACGTCTGAGATACAAGCTACGCAAGTGGAGCAGATCACTAGGTGGGCTGAAAAAACTGATCAAACGATGCAATGAAGTTATTCTGATCATGGACACAATGGAAGAGCATAGGACACTATACTTGCAGGAAAGCTGTTTCAGAAACATGATCAAACTTCAGCTTACTCAGCTCTTAAAGCAACAGAATGACTACTGGAGACAACGTTATACAGAGCGTTGGGCCATGTTTGGTGATGAGCCAACAAAATTCTTCTTGGCTGCAGCAACAGAAAGATACAGGAGAAACAATATATCAGTCATTCAAGATGACCATGGAATAGAGCTAATGGATCATGGGCACAAAGCCTCAGCCCTCTGGAAGGAATTTTCAGAAAGGTTAGGACAATCTGCCCCGACTCAACAATGGCCACAAATCCACCATTGGGTGCTGCCTGGACAACATCTACATACATTATGCAACCCGGTCACCAGGGAGGAAATTGATGCCACACTCAAAAACATGCCAACCGACAAAGTCCCAGGTCCAGATGGGTACAACACAAAATTCTTTCAGGCATGCTGGCACATCATTAAGGAATACATTTATCTGCTGTGCTCGGACTTCTTTAGTGGCAACACCTGTATCCAGCCCCTGAACAGTTCCTTAATCACTCTCATCCCGAAGATCAATAATCCTCACAGAGTTACAGATTACAGGCCCATATCACTGCTGAACTCCACTATCAAACTGATCACTAAGATACTCTCAGTTAGACTGCAGGAATTCATCCCAACCATTATCCACAAAAATCAATATGGTTTCATCAAAAAAAGAACCATCCAGGACTGCATGGTTTGGTTCTATGAGTACTTTTATCAATGCAAAAAAACCAACACTGGTGTCATAGTACTCAAACTGGACTTCGAAAAAGCCTTTGACAAGGTGGAACATGACTTCATTATACACATGCTGAGAGTTTTAGGTTTTCCTGAACAGTGGATCACATGGGTAACAAATATTCTATCTACTGCCACCTCCTCAGTTCTTCTCAATGGAGTGGCAGGTAAGACTTTTCACTGCAGAAGAGGTGTTCGGCAGGGGGACCCGTTACCCCACGTGCTATTTGTACTGGCAGCAAATCTTCTACAAATTTTAATCAACAAAGCAGTGAAGCTGGGACTTCTATCATTGACACTGCATAAAGAAATGAACGAGGACTTCCCAATAGTACAATATGCAGATGACACTATTCTAATCCTCAAAGCCAACCAGAGACAGCTCTTCTTTCTGAAAAACTTACTACAATCCTTCGGGGGAGCTACAGGGCTGAGAGTGAACTGGGCAAAATCAAGTTTAACACCAATAAACACTGATGAAGAGGAGGCCACAACTCTAGCAGCCACACTGGGTTGCACTATTGGCTCATTCCCATTTACTTACTTAGGTCTGCCGATGAGCCTCGACAGACCCAAAGCAGATGCCTTTGAAGGGCTTGTCTTAAGGGTGCAAAAAACGCTAACTGGAGCAGCAACTTGATTGTCAATGGCTGGTCGATGCACACTTATCAACAGCGTTCTGTAAGCCATCCCAATTTATGCAATGTGTACCATCAAATTGAGACAGTCAGTCATTCGAGCTATTGACAAAGCCAGGAAACAATGCCTATGGAGAGGCTCAGACATCGCTGGCAAAGGCCGGCCCCTGGTGGCCTGGAACCAAGTTACAACACCAAAGGAAAATGGAGGGCTGGGTCTGAAAAGCCTCACTGCAATGAATGGAACCTTGCTCATGAAATTCCTCTGGAAAATCTATAACAAAGCAGACATCCCCTGGGTTCACCTCATCAACCAGGGATATTGCAGCAATGGTAAACCCCCGCACAGCACAAAAGGAAAAGGATCCTTCTGGTGGAGGGATGTTGTGAGCCTATCTGATTCTTTTTTCAGGAATTTTGAAGTCAATATTGCCACAGGGGACACAATTCGACTATGTCAGGATCAGTGGGAAAATCATCTACTCAGAAGGGACATGCCTCGTTTATACTCCTTCGCAAAAAGAACCAACATCTCAATGGCCCAATACCTCAACAACTCAGACCATGGCAATCACTTTTTTCAACCACTGTTGAAGGAAGCACTATTGGAACTGGCCAATCTGGAGGCCATGCTGGAGGAAATTTCACACAGGGAAGCTTCACAGGATGAGTGGACTCCAATCGGGGAAACAAGAACTTTCAGCTCCAAGCTTATTTACAACAACTATTACAAACACATCAACCCACCAACACCATTCAGCTGGATTTGGGCCTCAAAGGTGCTAAAGAAAATAAAGATCTTCGTGTGGCTGATGTTTCGGGACCCGCTCAACTCACGCAACCTCCTGAAGAGAAAAAACACCACGATTGATGGGAACGACTACACCTGCGTACTCTGTGCTGACAATGTGGAGGAACTCACGTACCATCTCTTCTTTAACTGCTCCTTCAGCATAGCATGCTGGAATGTCCTTGGGATTCACTGGGACCATGACATCCCCTTCTTTCATACCCTGCAAAAAGCCAAGCTCAGCTGGGGTCGTAGCGCCTTCATGGAAACCTTCTCCATAGCGGCCTGGGAGATCTGGATTGCTCGTAACAATGTCATTTTCAGAAACTCTACTCCCTCTGTAAATGCTTGGAAACGATCCTTCATTGCTTCTACAAGGCTTCAGGCCTGCCGTTTTAAGCCGGAGGATAGGGCTAGTGTGCTCGTGTGGCTTCAGGGTTTGTAAAGGACGTTCCTCCCTCTGGAACACCTAGTCAAGCTCTGCTGAGCTACTGTAAATCGCTGTTTCCTTGTCTCTTTTAATATATGTTTTATGGCTGCCAGGGTTCTCCCTTGCAGTTTTTCACCAGTCAAAAAAAAACAAACAAATTTGGTTTACATCATGGCACAAAACAACAATAGGAACTGGAATGGGCTAAACTAGAACATAAGGGGAATCAACGATGTCGTCAAACAGCATGCGGTAAGATTGAAAATTGAAGAGATCAATGATTGCAATGTGCTTTGCACCCAAGAAACAAAAAGAGGAACAAATTGACATCTCTTTCCTCAAAGTTCACCTTGAAGATTCAACAAGCTTGCTTTCTCTCCTTCAGAGGAGCTTCGGGAGGGATCTTGATGGCTTGGAATGGGAACTCATTGGATGGCGAGGTTATTCACATCATGGACTATGCTATTATGGTTGAATTCATATCAATGCAAAATGGGGTTAGGTGGATGCTTAATACAGTCTACAGACCATGTCATGGCCCGTAGAGGGAGAAATTAACTCAATATACATTGAACTTGGGACTCCAACATGATGACTTGTGGATGATTATTGGGGATTTTAACTACTACAGAAGTGCAAAGATAGAAACAGATCAGGAACAATATCAATGATATGCAAAGTTTCAACAACATTAGCGAACATGGGGGGGTCCGGGAAATACCATTGAAAGGGAGGAGTTGCACCTGGAGTAACATGCAGGACACTCCGTTGTTGGAACAGTTGGACTGGTGTTTCACTTCACTACAATGGACTGTTGCATTTCCAAACACTACATTTTTACCACTGGCTAGGGACACCTCAGATCACACACCTTGTGTTGCCCAAATTAGTACCAATATTCTAAAGCCATAGTGTTTTCGATTTGAGAACTACTGGTTGAAACATCCACACTTCATGGACACCGTCCAACAGTCTTGGGATCAGCCGCTCAATCAAATGAACAGTGCTCGGCATGTCTCATTCAAATAGAAAAGGCATGGAAATAGGTTGAAGTACTGGAGAAAAAATATCAGAAATCTGTGAATGTAGATTCATATGTGCAATGAAACTATATTGGTGGTAGACAAGTTGTAGGAGCAGAGAGGTTTATATAACCAGGAAAAAGCCTTTAGGGAGCTGATCAAAACTCCGGTAGCCAACCTATTGCAACCAAAAAAATGATTATTGGCGGCAGAGATATACAGTCAGGTCCACTCAATTAGGTGATGAACCAACCAAATTCTTCATAGCAGTTGCTACTGAAAGGTATCAAAGGAATGTAATAACAATAATTGAGAATGTTGAAATATAAGTGAATTGCCTACCATCCCTCATCAGCTTAAGCTTTTGAGGGCAACTGGTCAGCGCATAATAACTTAACATGGTATCAGAGCCAAAGGTCTCGAGTTCGAATCCTGGCGGACGCAAGTCCACTCCTATTTTACACGTTTGAGGCCCAAGGGAGCCTCACGTGAGGGGGAGTGTTGGAATGTATAAGTGAATTGTCTATCCTTCCCCATCAGCTTAATCTTTTGGGTGCAACCGGTCAGCGCATAGTAGCTTAACACGGTATCAGAGTCAGAGGTCTCGAGTTCGAATCCTAGCGGACGTAAGTCCACTTCTATTTCCATGTTTGAGGACTGAGGGAGCCTCACATGAGGGGGAGTGTTGGAGGGTATAAGTGAATTGCCTACCATTCCCCATCAGCTTAAGCTTTTGGGTGCAACCGGTCAGCGCATAGTAGCTTAACATGGTATCTGAGCCAGAGGTCTCGAGTTCGAATCCTGGCGGGCGCAATTTATTTAAAAAAATAAAATAAAATTGTATCCGACTCCTATTCCATGTATGCGGCCCAAAGGAGCCTGCACGTGAGGGGGAGTGTTGAAATATAAGTGAATTCCCTACCATCCCTCATCACCTTAAGCTTTTGAGGGCAACTGGTGAGCGCATAATAGCTTAACAAAGAATGATAAAGGAACAAAATTGATGGACCACAGAGAGAAGGCAAGACTTCTTTGGAAAGAATCCAAGGAAAGGCTAGGTCAAACAACAGCATTGCAAGAATGGCCACAAATAGAAGGAATGATACAGACACACACTGACTTGGATTCTATCTGTGAACCAATAACCAGAGATGAAGTTGACTTGGCATTGAAGAATATGCAGGCAGATAAGGCACCCGAGCCCGATGGATTTAACACTAAATCCTTCATAGCATGTTGGCACATCATCAAGGAGGACATATATCAGCTGTGCTTTGATTTGTTTAGCAATACAGTAAGTCTACAAGCACTGAATAGCTCTTTAATCATTTTTCTCCCGAAGGTGGGTAACCCATGCAGGGTGAGTGAATACAGGCCAATCTCCCTGATAAACTCCACAGAGAAATTAATCACAAAAGTTCTCTCTCTAAGGTCACAGTCTTACAACAATACTGTTATTCATAACAACCAATATGGGTTCATCAGAAAAATGACAATTCAGGATTGCTTGGCATAGACATATGAGTATATACATCAATGTGAAAGGTCCAAAAGAAGCATTGTCATCCTTAAACTAGACTTTGAAAAGACATTCGATATGATAGGACATAGCTTCATTATTCTTAAGTTGTGGGCTATGGGATTCCCAGAAAAATGGATTGGGTGAGTAACATATATCATATCTACGGCTACATCATTCGTATTGTTGAATGGAGTACCAGGAAAGAGCTTTCACTGCAAAAGAGGAGTGAGACAGGGTGACCCCTTGTCCCCTTTGCTTTTTGTCCTTGCAGCTGAGATATTACAAATTGTGATCAACAAGGTAGCTGCCATGGGTTTACTTT
This sequence comes from Tuctoria greenei, assembly GCA_036927565.1. Taxonomy (NCBI): domain Eukaryota; kingdom Viridiplantae; phylum Streptophyta; class Magnoliopsida; order Poales; family Poaceae; genus Tuctoria; species Tuctoria greenei. Next base: position 104,943,688 of record JAYESD010000004.1, on the reverse strand, counting down.
CAATACCACTTGACCAACCAGCAAGCATGGACTTCCCGGTGGTAAATTATGTAGATGACACAATTATGGTGCTAAAAGCCTCCCAACGAGAGCTATTTTTTCTCAAAAATCTGCTTCATGCCCTTGGAGGAGCCACGAGTCTTAGAGTAAACTAAGAAAAATCTTGTCTCATGCCGGTTAACTTAATTGCAGCACATGCAGGCAACATGGCTGGAACCTTAGGATGCAAGTTGGGAGCCTTCCCCTTCACATATCTGGGACTACCAATGAGTCTTTCTTGGCCAAGAGCAGAAGACTTCACACAGCTAATCACAAAAGTGGAAAGAAAACTAACAACAATGACAACTTGGTTATCGATGGGGGGTCGATGTACATTGGTCAACAGTGTCATATCATCCGTCCCTATATATGCAATGTGCACCATTAAACTCAAAGGTCAGGTAATACAATCGCTTGATAGAACAAGGAAACTTTGCCTATGGAGGGGTTCGGATGTGGCAGGAAAGGGAAGGCCCCTGGTGGCCGGGGAAAAGGTGACAACTGCAGTTGATAAAGGAGGACTAGGCATCAAGAGTCTCCGCGGATTGAATAGAGCTCTCTTAATGAAACAATTATACAAGATATACAATAAAGCCGATACACCTTGGGTACAGCTACTGCTGGCTAGGTACTACAGAAATGGAAACCCAACGCACATGACAACAGGGAAATGTTCCTTTTGGTGGTGGCATGTAGTGAGTCTATGGGGAGACTTCAGCAAAAGATTCTGAGGCATTATTGGGCAGGGCGACACAATAAAGTTGTAATGGGAGGGACACATGTTAAGTTGGGACCTCTCCAAGTTATACACATTTGCCAAAAAGAAGAATATCTCCTTAGCTCAATTCTCCTTAAAGGATAACACCCAATTACAATTTCATCAACCATTATCAGTTGGGGCAAATGGAGAACTGAATACCCTATTGCTGCTGATACAGAACGTGTTTAACAGAGGCCAAACAGGAGACATATGGGGGGGGGGGGGGGGGGGTAACAGTGGTAAAAATATCTTCTGCTCCGGAAGGGGATACCAAGCTTATTTCAGCAACATCAACCCGCCAACTCCCTTTGCTTGGATCTGAAAAAAAAAATGATAAAGAAGAGTAAAGATCTTCGTTTGGCTACTATTAAGAGACAGGCTTAACTCAAGAAATCCGCTATGAGGAAAAAACCTACACATCGAAGGAGATGACTACTCATGCGTCTTATGTGACATGAATTTGGAAGAGCTAACTTACCACCTTTTCTTTCAGTGTGCCTTCAGCGCCGAGTGCTGGCACATTATAAGGATTCATTGGGACCATGAATTACCATTTTTCAACACAATTATCAAGGCAAAGGAAAGCTAGAACAGACCGGCCTTCATGGAAACCTTTGGCATAGCAGCATGGGAGATCTAGAAACAAAGAAATGCCTATATCATCCGACATACACAACCATCAGTGGAAGCATGGAAAGCGTGCTTCAAAGTGACATTCAAAACTCAGACTGTCCACTTCAAAGAAATAGAAAGAAATAGCATATAGGAGTGGGTTAACGGTCTGTAGCTTGCATTCCTTAGGACGTGACTATATATACTGTGACTACTTTATGTACACTTACTCATTTTTATTCAATATATGACACAGCCGGGTCTCCTTTGAAGTTTTTGATTCAAAAAAATGTGCTGGTCATAACATTCTCTTTCTCTGCCATCTTCTTCAAAGGAAAAATCAAACTCACATTCTTAGGCTGCATATAATCCATATGACATCCACTAGGTTCTTTGATATCCCATTAGAAAAGTTTCTACCAGAAGAACCCAAATCAACACACCGTTTCCCTTTGTCCCCATTCTGTTTGCTACTTCCAGCTTCATGGTTGTCTTTTCCCCCAAGCTGTGACCCCCTCATCAAACCAACCCAGGTTATGTTTACTAGACCAGCTTCATGGTTATTCATTCCAAAAGGTTTAGCTCCAAAAGAAGGCCATTCATCTCCCATTTATGGCATATCATAATTACTAATGGTCAGACCATCTGCATTTTTTGGCAGTTCCTCTTTGGAAGGAATTTCCCTCTCATAGTAGAACACATAGCCAAACAGATAAATTACCTCTTCAGCAGATCTAGGAACTTAAGCAAGATCACAACAAGTTATTTTGATTCTCACATAGTCCACCGTGGGAAGAGTTCTCTCATCAAACTCAATTGTCAGCCCAACCAATGAACCTACATATGCCAATGTTTTAATACTCCTCTTGTCAAAAGGAATACCTTTAACCCTAAACCAAGCATTTTGTAACACTACTACAAAAAGCATTTTTACAGGCGCCTCAATTTTTCAAACACAGGCGGTCCTTAAAAATATGCGACTGTGATGACGAATGATATAATAACCGTCTGTGATGAAAGAACAACACAGGCGGATTTTAAAGAACAACCGTCTGGGTAAATACATGATCTTCAGAATCGGTTCTTAATTAAGAACCGCCTGTAATGCAACGAACTTCACAGACGGATTTTAAGAAACAACCGTCTGGGTAAATACATGATCTTCACAGACGGTTATTAATTATTAACCGTCTGCAATGCCATGAACTTCACAGACGGATTTTAAGAAACAACCGTCTGGGTAAATACATGATCTTCGTTGGCGGTTCTTGATTAATAACCGTCTGTAATGCAATGAACTTCACAGATGGATTTTAAGGAACAACCGTCTGAGTAAATACATGATCTTCGTTGGCGGTTCTTAATTAATAACCGTCTGTAATGCAATGAACTTCATAGCCGGTTCTTGATTAACAACGGCCTAAGAAGATCATGTATTTTCAGTGGCGGTCATTGTTTAATTATCATAAGCGGTTTTCATTGAAATTACAGGGATGTAGTTGCAATTATATATCACAGCCGCATGTAGTCGTGCAGGCAAAATTGTATCAGGAAAAAAACACAGATGAGCTAGCGGATACTAGTACAGTAATGCATTATAGGAAATGCTCGATCACCAGTGAGGCTGGCTTAATTGTGATAATACACCATTAGAGGTTTTACAATTGTTCAAAGATAATTTCTTTACACACTGAACAAAAATCATGCTACATTCATTGTAGATCGACGATGAAGCTCCCATCGATCAATCTAAATTGTACCGTCCTGCTTGCTCCCGAACACGTCTCTTATATTCCGCTGGATCCTGAAAATATTGACATTATTTATATTAACAAATGTCGAAGGAGGAATGAATAACCTACATTGGTCACTAAGTCAAAGTGTCATCTAACCTTGATAAGTAGATTATAGCAATCATTTTCAACATCAGGCACATTTGGCTGATGCAGCAAACGCTGAACTTCAAGTAGTATAGTTTTGATTGTAAAAGCACTGCACCACCCCTACGAAATATAATTTAAGCAATATAAGAAACCAGTTCAAATAAGTTCGACAAAAATTATAAGTAATAATTACATGAACAAAATAGGTCTATCTTACAGTCTCTTGATCAAGAATCCCGATGCAGAGTGCTCCCGAACGATGGACATTTGGGTGGAAGAACCCAATTGGAAAGGAGCATCTTGGAGGCACCAATGGATAGTCCTCAGAGAAGGAGATTGTCAGGGGGTAGTAACCATCTTCCCATTCAGTCTGCAAAAGAAATTTATTAATAGGAGGACGATAGTTAAACTCATATTGTGCTTGTTCTTCATGACTTACCCCTTCTTTACCGGGGACGATGCACTGCCACTTCAATAAATCTCCTGATTCAGGCTTCGCAGAGAAACCCTACGCGGAGAAATTGAAAATAACAAAAACAAACAACACGGAAAAACAAACTACAGTTAAGTTCATCAGTCCATTACAGATACATATGTATATACAACCATGTGACCGGTGTGCCATATGTACATACATGGGGATGGTTCTTGCGCCACGCCAAGCGCTCCTCCTTCAATCGGCTACACGCCCGAGACATCATTATCTGAAGAAAGACCAAACTTCCAAACTTCCAAATCATTGAGTCCAAACGCATATGTACACAAATGCAAAAGGACACAATCCATATACCAACATTGTTCTAAGTTGATTTCAGAAGATACAAATATATACAATATATATCATCTCGCATTGCTATATACATTTTTTCCAGCATTGACATCTTCTCGCATATAGGGTTTCAAATTCTTTTTAATGCTTCTCTCTACGCGCTTGATGTTTTCTGGTTCGGTGAAAAGGTACATCTCTTCATACTGATTATATTCCTCTTCATTATCTCCCACATTGTCAACCCCAACAATATTTTGCTTTCCAGAAACAACTACGTGCAACTTCTCAGTTTCTGGATCTTGAACATAAAAAACTTGTGCAACATTATCGGCGAGAACCCACAGGTCATCTTTGTAACCCACTTTATTCAAGTCTACCAGTGTCAGTCCGTAATTGTCCACTTTCAAACCATCAGGATGTTTGACCCATTGGCACTTAAATACGGGCATTACCATTCTTTCGCCATAATCGAGTTCCCATATTTCCTCTATGAACCCGAAGTATGTGGTCTTCTGCCCTTGTGAATCATAAGCCTCAATACGAACACCACTATTTTGTGCAACACTCTTACCGTCTTTTTCTTTAGTGTAAAATGTGTAACCATTGATGTCATATGCTTGCCATGATGTTACCAAAGCAGATGGGCCACAAGCTAACTTTTTCATTGTTGCCTCTTCTATAGTGTTTCCGTATGATATATTTTTGTCCATTAACCATTCAGTGAAACATCTTCTGTGCTCTTTCATGATCCAGTCCTCTTTGCGGTCTTGGTTTTTATCACGAAGCTCAATTTGGTGTTCCTCGATGTACGGCTCAGCTATTGCGAGCTGTTGTAGTACACCAAAATGTGCACGGTGTACATTCTTGTAATCTTGAACAATAAAAGTTTTCTTACCCACTTTGCCTCTCCCACGTAGTCTACCCTCATGTACCGGTATAGGCACACCTATCGATTTTCCATCTTTGATGTAATCAGCGCAACCCTCAATCACTTCTTCAGTGGTGTATCCTTCCATAATTGAACCCTCTGGGTGAGCACGGTTCCGCACATAACCTTTTAATACTCCTAAATATCTCTCCAACGAAAACATATGATGTAAATATAGTGGCCCCAATGCTTTTATCTGATCAACAAGATGTATGATTAGGTGTACTTGCATATCAAAAAAGGATGGTGGGAAACACATCTCAAGCTTGCACATTGTCTCGACGATGTATGTTTTCAGATAGTCTAAATCTTCACGTGCTATCACCTTTTGCGATACTGCATTGAAGAAGTAACACAAACGTGTGATGACAACTTTTATATGCTCAGGTTTGATTACTCTTATTGCAATGGCAAGGAAAACTGTCATCATCATGTGACAGTCGTGAGAAGTATAACCGAATAAAGACAAGTCTTTCATCGAGACTAGTTTGCGGATATTGGATGAGAAACTTGTGGGCACTTTGATCCCACGCAAGCATTCGCAAATTGCTTTTTTCTCTTCTAGCGTCAAGTTGTAGCTGGCTGGGGGAAGGTAATGCTTCCCGTTCGCCTTTTCTACTGGATGAAGCTCTGGTCTCAAATCAAGATTTACTAGGTCCATACGTGAATTTAATCCATCCTTTGTCTTCCTCGGCATGTCCAGCAAGGTCCCAATGATGCTGTCAAATACATTCTTTGTAACGTGCATCAAATCAATACTATGGCAACATTCCAGATTCTTCCAATACGGAAGATACTTGAAAAAAATTGATTGTTTCTTGAAAGCCATGTCAGTTGTATCATCCGAAGATGTACTTTTCTTTCTCTTAATTCCTTTACTCTTTTTTCCCTTACCGAAAGCAATATGAATGTTCTTGACCATTTCAAACACAAGTTTTCCACTGTAAGGTTTCGGTGCAGTATCTTTTTCGATTTTGTTATCAAATTGTTCTTTCATCTTCCTATACTTGTGTGTATCTGTCAAGAACCGTCGATGTCTCATGTACACCGTCTTTCTGGATGAAGTGAGGTATAGATATCCAGTTCTATCCACGCACCTAACGCAACCTTTCTTCCCTTTCATTTGTCCCGATAATGTAAACAGTCCGGGATAATCATGCACGGTAACGAATATCATTGCTCTTAGCGTGAAATACTCCCGCTTGTACTCATCCCATGTACGTACCCCTTCATTCCACAATTTCGCCATATCTTCCATTAAAGGTTCCAAGAACACATCAATTTCGATGCCGGGTTGTTTCGGACCTTGGATAAGAACAGATAATAAGATATATTTCCTTTTGTGACACAACCACGTCGGTAGGTTGTACATAGTTAAGACCACGGGCCATGTGCTGTGTATGCTCCTTTTTTAACCAAACGGATTCATTCCATCTGTACCCAAGGCAAACCTCACATTTCTGATTTCCTTCGCAAATTCTGGATACTGAATATCAAAATTTTTCCACTGCGTTGCATCACCAGGGTGTCGTAGATGTTTTTCATTCTTCTTGCGTTCCTCGGAATGCCAACGCATAAGTTCAGCCTCCCTAGGGTTTGAGAACAAACGCTTCAAGCGATCAATTACCGGAAGGTACCACATCACCAATGCAGGAATTTTTCTCTTATTCTTTCCGTCTGCATCGCCAGAAGTATCGTCATCGTCACCTTCAGGACCAATAATAAACTTCTTATTCTTCTGAGTCTTTTTCATGTTGGTAACATACTGGTGATTGTAGTCCTTCTTATATCTACTGACACCACAAATGGGGCATCTAGTTGCGAGCTCATGCTCTTTGCGATACAGAATACAATGGTTCACACAAGCGTGTATTTTTGTCACACCTAGTGCCATCGGGCAAAGAAGTTTCTTCGCTTTATAAGTGCTTCTAGGCAGTTTATTTGGATTTGGAAGAATTTCTGCCAGAAGATTCAAAAGATCAGAGAAACTACAATCGGACCATCCGTGCGTAGCTTTCAACTTTAGTAGTTCTAAGACTGCACGCAATGTAGTAAACTCTTTATCACAACCGTTTGATTCATCATATAAAAGCTCTGTGGCCGCATTCTGCAATGTCTCCATTTTACTTAAACCTTTGCTTGCTCCCATAGAAATCAGTACATATGGTTCAATGTGACGCAACATCTCCTCACAATCGAACTCATCATCATCATCACCAGCTTGATTGTCACTACCATCATCGATATGAACATTATCATCATCTGAGCCTCTCTCATCATCTTTATCCACATCATGTGTATCTAACTCACCATGCTCTGTCCATATTGTGTAGTTATTTTTGAAACCTCTTTTCACCAAATGAGATTGGATTACTATAGTATCCGTCCAAGCAATCTTATTTTCGCAGTCGATACATGGACATAATATGTCATCTATCTTTTGCAACTTCGCATGTCTCTTGGATGCTTCAATAAAATTTGCAACATTACGAATGTACATAGGATCGGGTCTTGGCATGTTATACATCCACGCTCGACGGTCCATGCTTCAATAATAGAATTTTTTGTCAGATTTACAAAATTTGGCCACAAATATTCTCTAAAGGTCTTCTATAAAATGAATTTACAGAGACATAACAAGTATGATTAGGGCGACTAATGTAGGAGACGGGCGACGTCTTGAGGCGGACGGAGTCAAAGGGGGAAACAGGCCCAGCAGCATGGGCTAGGTCTGGGTGGGATCCAGTCCGTTATATCGGGAAACAAGGCCCAGATGCATCTTATATATATTACAATAGCATCTGTTAATTAAACATCATATTCATGTCACATAATAGGTACAAAAAGGAAACAATCCATATAGTCCATACATCAATATACCAGAACACAATCCATACAGTCCTTACACATGCAAAAGGACAGAATCCATATACCAGAACACACAAAACTAACAGCTTATCAGCTAATGAAAATATACAAAGAAAAAGTAAGGAAACTACATTTACCTTGCAGAGGCGTCAGCACGGTGGGGAGGCGTCAGCACGGTGGGCCGGCTGGGTGGAGAAGTGGCGGTGCGGGGTTGAGCGGCGGCGCGGCAGTATGGGCTGGGCGGCGGAGCGGCGGCGCGGCGCAGGGGAAATTTCAACAGCCTGGCGGCGTCGATATAAATTCTCCAGGGTTGCGTTTTGACTGCGGTGAGGGGTCCTTATATAGACGTAGGTTTTTCACAGGCGGTTTTTAACTTTATCGCAGGCGGGTTTTACTTACCAACCGCCTGAGATGATATTTATTAATTAAGAAGTAAATATCTTCACAGGCTGTTGGTACTTAATAACCGCCAGGGAAGATTTTTATCTCAGGCGGGTATTACTTAACAACCGCTTGAGATAATGCCAACTGAACAAAATATTTTTAAAACTTGTATAGCTGACGTTGAAATGTTTTGGTAAATATCAAATTAATTTCTATTCACATATTATTCACATTTGTGTATCTCATAAAAAAAAGATCTTTCACTCAAAATTGTTGGTACGAACATATTTGCATAATTTATACATGTATGAATTTTTTTAATTTTTTTAAAAGCACTCCAACATGTCAAACTTCAAATTATCCACCACCAGTATTCATTGACACTTGATTGAAATATGTACAAAACAAAAGAAAAATGTACAAGAACACTTGATTGAAATCCTAAAACTACACTACGGCCCCGCCTCCTCCATCCTCTCCGCCAGCTTCTCAAACCAAGCCAAGCGGTCCTCCTCCGACTCGTCGTCGTCGTCGTCGTAGTCGTCACCATGGTGGTGGTCGCCGTCGTCGTCGTCGCCGTCGTCAGTGGACGACTCATCGTCGCCGTCGTCGGTGGACGACTCGTCGTCGCCGTCGTCGGAGGACGACTCGTCGTCGCCGTCGTCGGAGGACGACTCGTCGTCATCATCGTCATCATCGTCGTCGTCGTCGAAGTCGTCGTCCTCCTCCTCCTCCTCCTCCGGCGACGATGCAGCAGGAGAGAGGGTCGGCTTCTCCGGCTGAGCCGATTGCTCCGGCTGTACCGGTGGCTCCGGCTGCACCGGCGGTGGAACGCGCTGGTCGTCATTCACCCTCTCGGGGGAGCTGCAGCGTATCCGCTTGCAGGGTGGCTGCCTCGGCGGGCTAGGTGGCGGAAGGTTGGCCATGGCTGTGGTGGTTAATCGGCGGCGGGCTAGGAGAAGAAGAAAGGAGTGGAGAAAAGTTTTGTGCTTGTCCATAACCGACGACGCGCCTTATATAGGTCTGTGCGGAGTAGACGAGGGAGCGGTTCGTTTCCCGCGCATTGAACTCTTTGCAGACCTCGTGCGGCGCACAATTAAACCACTGTGGAAGGCGATCTTGAGAGATCCTTGCACGCGTACTGCACCACGGCTTCTCAACTTCTCCGCAGACCTCGTGCGGCGCGTCAGTTTCAAAAATGATTATCTCAGACGGTTATTACTTATGAACCGCCTGAGAAAAAAGAAGTAAAAATCTTCACAGACGGTTGGTACTTAACAACCGTCTGCAAATATATTTATCTAAGGCGGGTATAACTTAACAACCGCCTGGGATAATGCCCGATACTCTTCTGCAGTTTCCTTATCCCTTGCTTCTTTTTTATTTAGATTCCAATATAAATACTCAAACATGTTTACATTCTGCAAATTGTGTTCAAATTCGATGATTCTTTCTTCTACATTTGTATTAAATTAACATCTACCAACTGAACAAAATATTTAGTTCATTGCGCATTGAACTCTTTGCAGACCTCGTGCGGCGCACAATTAAACCACTGTGGAAGACGATCTTGAGAGATCCTTCCGTCGCACGCGTCCCCTGCACCACGACTTCTTAACTTCTCCGCAGACCTCGTGCGGCGCGTCAGTTAATTAACATCTTCTCAGGCGGTTGGTACTTACTACCAACCGCCTGAGAATATATTTATCTCGGGGACGGTTGTTTTTTATGTTCTGACAAATTTAAAAGGATTTATGAAGTGAAATTTAATGGTAACCTTTACTTATCAATAATATTACAAGAAAGTGGATTTTTGCCTTTTTAAAGGACCACATTTAATCAAGAATATTAAATAAGAAGAAGTAAATATCTTCACAGGCGGTTATTGCTTAACAACCGCCTGAGATAATGCCCGATACTGTTCTTCAGTTTCCTTATCCCTTGCTTCTTTTTTATTTAGATTCCAATATAAATACTCAAACATGTTTAGATTCTGCAAATTGTGTCCAAATTCGATGATTCTTTCTTCTACATTTGTATAAAATTAACATCTACCACCTGAACAAAATATTTTTAAAACTTGTATAGCTGACATTGTAATGTTTTGGTAAATATCAAATTAATTTCTACTCACATATTATTCACATTTGTGTATCTCATAAAAAAAAGGTTCCTTCACTCAAAATTGTTGGTATGAACATATTTGTATAATTTATACATGTATGAATTTTTTTAATTTTTTTAAAAGCATTCCAACATGTCAAACTTCAAATTATCCACCATTCTAACTAAATGCTCATATTCATATGAGGCATTCATCAAATTATGAACACACATTGATTCCAAAAAATTTAAAAAAATATGAAAAAATTCGTAGATGTTGGTATGATGATTAAAAATGTCCACTGAAAAAATAAATGAAAAAAGCATTATATTCATCAAGATAGAAAAATGAAAAATAGCATTTGTTGTATGTTTTTTATGTTCTGACAAATTTAAAAGGATTTATGAAGTGAAATTTAATGGTAACCTTTACTTATCAATAATATTACAAGAAAGTGGATTTTTGCCCTTTTTAAAGGACCACATTTAATCAAGAATATTAAATAAGAAGAAGTAAATATCTTCACAGGCGGTTATTGCTTAACAACCGCCTGAGATAATGCCCGATACTGTTCTTCAGTTTCCTTATCCCTTGCTTCTTTTTTATTTAGATTCCAATATAAATACTCAAACATGTTTAGATTCTGCAAATTGTGTCCAAATTCGATGATTCTTTCTTCTACATTTGTATAAAATTAACATTTACCACCTGAACAAAATATTTTTAAAACTTGTATAGCTGACATTGTAATGTTTTGGTAAATATCAAATTAATTTCTACTCACATATTATTCACATTTGTGTATCTCATAAAAAAAAGGTTCCTTCACTCAAAATTGTTGGTATGAACATATTTGTATAATTTATACATGTATGAATTTTTTTAATTTTTTTAAAAGCATTCCAACATGTCAAACTTCAAAATATCCACCATTCTAACTAAATGCTCATATTCATATGAGGCATTCATCAAATTATGAACACACATTGATCCCAAAAAATTTAAAAAAATATGAAAAAATTCGTAGATGTTGGTATGATGATTAAAAATGTCCACTGAAAAAATAAATGAAAAAAGCATTATATTCATCAAGATAGAAAAATGAAAAATAGCATTTGTTGTATGTTTTTTATGTTCTGACAAATTTAAAAGGATTTATGAAGTGAAATTTAATGGTAACCTTTACTTATCAATAATATTACAAGAAAGTGGATTTTTGCCCTTTTTAAAGGACCACATTTAATCAAGAATATTAAATAAGAAGAAGTAAATATCTTCACAGGCGGTTATTGCTTAACAACCGCCTGAGATAATGCCCGATACTGTTCTTCAGTTTCCTTATCCCTTGCTTCTTTTTTATTTAGATTCCAATATAAATACTCAAACATGTTTAGATTCTGCAAATTGTGTCCAAATTCGATGATTCTTTCTTCTACATTTGTATAAAATTAACATCTACCACCTGAACAAAATATTTTTAAAACTTGTATAGCTGACATTGTAATGTTTTGGTAAATATCAAATTAATTTCTTCTCAGACGTGAAATTTTAATTAACGATGAACACACTACATTCATTAACAATATTCAATCATTCACACAGTTGAAGAACACACAAGATACTCATTCATTAACAATATGCACATCTCACACAAGAACACACAAGATGCACAAGTAATATTCAATCACATAGATGAAAAAAGATAGATTTCATTCATTAACAATATTTACAAAACAGAAGCAACTAAAAACAACAAAAAGAAAAACTAATTAAATCCTACTCCTACTCCTCTTCCATCTCCTCCTACTCGTCCTCCGGCGGCGACTCCGGCACCGGTGCAACAGGAGACAGGGCCGGCTGCACCTGCTGCACCGGCTGCACCGGCGGTGCAACCCCGAGGTTGCTAGCCGTCGCCTCCACCAGCGTTCTACGGCCCTCGGGGCCAAGAACCTGGGCCATCGTCGCGAACAGAATGTCGAGACGATCAGCCACCCCCACGAGGGCGTAGAGGTAGTGGCCCAAGGTACCCATTCCAGTATACTCTGGAAGGGTACCCAGCCCCAAGGCACTCATGGCGCGAGACGTATTGTTGTACGCCTCTCGCGCCATGAGGAGGCGCTGCTCGGCGTTGATCTTCTCGGGGGAGCTGCAACATTGTTTCTTGCAAGGTGGCTCCCTCGGAGGGCTTGGCGGCGGAAGGTCGGCCATAGTGGTGTTGGGTCGTCGGAGCGGAGGAAGACGAAGAAAACAAGAGGAGTTGTGAGCGGAGGGCTTGTGAGCGATAGCGCGTCTTTAAGGCCGCGCGGAGTGGAAAAGAAAGGTCGCACCTCGGGGAAAAGAAAGGTCGCGCACGCGTGACATGGTCACTGACGTGTGGGACCGGGTCCACATGTCAGTGACCGCTGATTAAGTCAGGGGATCCTCATCCCGGTTGGTGAGGGGTCTTTATGTAGGCGTTCATCAAATTAAGAAGAAGTAAATATCTTCACAGGCCCATGTTTAACTCAGGCGGGTGTTACTAACCAACCGCCTGAGATAATTGTATCTTCTCAGGCGGGTGTTACTAACCAACCGCCTGAGATAATTGTATCTTCTCAGGCGGTTGGTAAGTAAAATCCGACTGAGATAACAGTCTTCCCTGACGGTCGGTACTTAAAATCCGCCTGAGAAAATGTGAGTCTATATATACCCCTCGGCAGCATTGGAAAAACCTAACCCGGGCGAAACACTTAGACGCCGTTAGGCTGCCAAAATTTCGTTTGCCGCCAAGTGTTCCCCCCTCGTCACTTCCAGGTACGCCGCCGAGCTTCGCCGTCGCCGAGCTTCGCCGTCGTCGCCGAGCTTCGCCGTCGCCGCCGAGCTTCGCCCTCCTCACTTCCAGGTACGCCGAGCGAAGCCATTTCCGTCGCCGCCGAGCTTCAAGGTAAACCCTAAACCCTTAGACCTTCCATCCTCCTTCGCCGTGCCGCCTCCCTCCCCGCCCTCGCTGCCGCCTTGCATATCCTTGGTTAGGGTTCGGGAATTAGATAATGGTAGGCATCCTTGGTTAGGGTTCGGTGGAATTCGAAAAACTGTCAAGTTCGGTGGCATCTTTGGTTAGGGTTCGGTGGGGCAAGATTTATGTGGATGGTTATATCACGATAAATTGGTAGTTGGTTCTGTGTGTCTGAAACTGTTCTGACACATTAGTGGTAAACATGATTCTAGACTCTAGTAACAGCAGTATATTCCCTATTTCTGTCATCGGCCTTGCATATGCCACATAATTCTCTATTAGGGGCAAGATTTAGCTATATTTGGTTAAGTTGACCAAATTTGGCTAATTTTGGCTAAGTTACATTAGATATAGTTATACTTGACTAATTTTGACTAAGTTATGCTATATTTAGCTATATTTGGCTACTTTTGCTTAGAGTTAGCTATGCTAGACTAAGTTTGGCTAAGTTTGCTTTTATTTCTCTAAGTTTCATTTGAGCAATTGTAGCTAATCTGTGCTACCAAAGATGTCTGCACTTGTGGCTCCATCAGCTTCATTTGAGCAATTGTACCTAATCTGAGCTACCAAAGTTATGCTATATTTAGCTCTGAAGCCAAACAAAAGTTGCTGGCCAACTCATTTGTGATGCCAGGAGCATCCTCACGCCCATATCTAGGTAACACTAGGTGTGGCGATGGAGTCTGAGCATATGATGCCGATCTCTATGATACAAGAATTTAGTTAGACCTATATAACTTCAAAAATGTGTTTTGGCTAAATTTACTTAATTGAGCCAAAATTGAGAAAATTTGTTTTAAATATGACCAAATTTAGTTATGCCATTTATTAGATTTTTTGTCTTATTAGATCTAGCATGGAAAGCCCTAAGAAGACTGGTCCTGATTGTAACAACAAAGAAGACAATATGGAGTTTACTGACTCCAGCAGTTCAGGCTCCTATCACAGTCCTTCGGATCCTTTTCCGAATATAAAAATTAAAAAGACTTCAGTGGATCTAGACCCGGAATATGATCCTGCCGACGAGGTATGGATCACGAATCTTAACTTCAGCAGTTCAAGTTAATGTTGGTTGTCAAGTATACGAAGTCTTATAATTTTTTTCTACCTAGATTAATCTCGAAGCCAATGAGGTGACATCGGCTCCTAAAACCGCAGAAGGTTCACCAATGGATGAATCCTCAGCTTCACTCAAGCGGAAACGAGGGCAACGAGGTCCCAATAAGGGTCTATTGGACCGCATCATGTACATAACAAGGGTCGGTCCAAGTGGGCTTCCCCAAGAACCACTGGATTCAGTTACCAAGTACCGTAATGCATGCGGTTTTCTTGTTAGGGAGGTTGTGCCGATCACAACCGAGAATTGGAGGAAATTACCCGAGTAGACCAAGAATGAGTTGTGGGAAAAGATAAAGAAACAATTCAAGTTCCCGAAAGGCACAGAAGAAGCTGTAAAGAAAGCAACATTGGTCTCTTGTGGCAAGAAGTTTCGATGCTGGAAGAGTGAAATGAATGCTTATGTTAAGGCCAATAAGGTCCCTAGTCCGAGGAAGATGGGAAAAATCACACAAGCTCAGTGGCAAGAGTTTGTTCGTCAAAAGAGCACACCTGATGCTAAAGCTCTAAGTGCAACTAGGTCAGAGCTTGCAAAAAAGAACAAATACCATCATCGCTTGGGGTCTGCCGGATATGGACCCAAAGTCCAGAAATGGAATAAGATATTAGACGAAATTCTTAGTAAGGGCAATCCTCACCCATTAGAAGGGTGCGATGAGCGAACTCAACGCTGGGTCTTTGCTCGGTCAGGTTTGACCAGCGAGGGCAAACTTGAAAAGCCCGACTCTCTGAATGAAGTAGAAGATAAAATGAAAGAAGTAATTGAAAAGCAACAGAAGGGTCTCTTCAAGCCGAAGAGGGAGAATGACCAACTTACCGCTATCTTGGGAAACCCTGAACACAGCGGACGGGTTCGAGCGGTCTCTTCTCAAATGTCTTGGCTAGATGGTTTCCCTAAAGATAAAGACACATATAGAAGACGTGAGAAGTTTAAGAAAACACTTGATGAAATAATTGCTCAAAAGGTCAAAGAAAATATGCAAGAAATAATGGAACAACTTAG
Source organism: Tuctoria greenei (assembly GCA_036927565.1). Classification (NCBI taxonomy): domain Eukaryota; kingdom Viridiplantae; phylum Streptophyta; class Magnoliopsida; order Poales; family Poaceae; genus Tuctoria; species Tuctoria greenei. The sequence continues at coordinate 104,928,227 of JAYESD010000004.1, read as the reverse complement.
ACAATCAGGACAATTAGTGGCACCGAGTACAATGATGGTTCCGGTGCAAAAGGAGCAATTAGTATCTCCAACTGCCTACCCTAGCAGCGTTGGTTCTGTGCCAGGCTCAGGGTCAGCCCATAAGTTCCCTGTCGATGATATTGCTAACGACAAATCTTGTCGTCTTCTTGTCCCGATAGGCAGAGCAGGGAACAAAACCAAACAGGTTGCCACTGCTATGGCAAAGCCTGATCGTGACTTCAACGGGAGTCCACTTCTGTTGTATTATTCTGTGGTGCAAGTTCTTCAGATCATTGATAATGATTATGAAGATTATGAAATAGACCACGTCACACCTGAGGGGATCGCGACTCTGGGGCAGGCTGTCAACCAATTAATCCTTTGGCACCGACGCGATATCGTGTTGGACGATGAGCCAATTTCTAGCCCCGTCGCATCTCCAAATACTGCAACCCCATCTTCTAAGGCGAAAGTGCATGAAGATCCACTCCCAGTCCGGGAAGATCCACTCCCCCTATGTCTGAGCAAGGATGATGATATCCAAGAGCAACAAGTTGGACAACAACTTCAAGCAGTACCAGAGCAAGCTGTTGCTAGTAAAGAGCAACTAGTTGAGCAACAGCTTGAAGTAGTACTAGAGCCAGCTGCTGGGAGTAAAGAGCAATCAGTTGAACAACAGGTTCAACAACAAGCCAGTGTCCAACTTCCGACGACTACTCCTCGATCATTAGTGCCTGTCAAAGTTAGCTCATACGAAAATAAGAAACCTTCATCAGAAGTGACAAAGTATTTGGAAGCTATGAAGGAAAATATTAGAAAATCGAGTGCATCTCGTTCTTCTCATGAGCCAGCATTAGAAGATATCGAGGAGTGGGAAGAAGACGGTGTCATGTATAATCGGCGGACGGCTTTAGTTAAACCAGGAGTTCCAATATACAAGCTTGAGGATGTTCCTCCTAAATTTGAGAATGGGAAGCCGTTAATGACATCCGTACAACTTAGCAAACAACCCGTCGCGCTCAGAAGAATGCATGAGTGGTACATCACTGCCAGCACAAAATATGGTCTTCAGTGCGTCACATTTCGTATTCCAAAAGAAGCATTCTGGAGCACTGGAGTAGATAAACGAGTCATTTTATTTGAAGAGCTGCTTTCCCTTTTCCATCGGGGCATGCTCGAAATCAACCTGCTGCTCGTCTGGTGCTTGTAAGTGCTCTAATATTTTGTATTTGCTTTTCTTACTACACGCATACGCATTTCATGAGATTATAACAATTCTGGACTTCTTCAATAGGATGCAATACATGGATAATGAAAAGTTGGCGCACAAGACAGGTATCCTTGACCCTACTAGGATTGCAAAGTCGCTATTCGACGTCCAGGCAAATCGAGAATCAAGCCAGTACAAACACATGAAAAAAAAAGATTTTGAAAGAGCAATTGCAAAACTTAAGAAGGATAGAAAGGAAGAAGTTGCAGCTTACATAGGACATGCGATGTTTAACTTTGTCAGAGACGGCCAGGACCTCGTAAAGGCTCCGTACCACTTCGAGTAAGTTCGACACATGGCATTGAAATATCAATTATTGGTAATTGTTAACACGTGTGTTTGTATGTTTGCAGTAATCACTACATAATGATCTTCATCAAGCCAACGCAGGGAATGGCAACAGTCTTGGACTCGGCCGATTACCCACCAGATCGTTACAAAGATTTCCTTTCCATTTTGAAAAAGTACGTTTATTCAATAATTTTAATTTACGCACATTTAGAATGTGTTGACAAGTTTTATATGACATTTCTTGTATTACAGCGCTTGGCGGTTTTACGCGGAACAGCTTGGCGGTCAGAGACCTCCTAATACGAATGCATTGGACATTAAAACGTATTATGCTTGTCCGAAGCAGCCTGCTAGGAGTGTCTTATGCGGGTATTATGTATGCGAGCATCTTCGGACCGCCGCCGCATATAGAGTCAATCGTGAGGATGTAAGTTATCCTTAATGTCGATACCTTATTTTCTTACTTTTGTGTTTCATTTTCATTGTAACTAGCATAGTTTAATGCTTATATTCTCTGCTGTTCAATATTACCAGAAACATTATTTTCATATTTTGATTCCAACTTCAAAATTCAATTGCTCATAGTACAACTGCTCCAAAAATACCTACTAAATTCTTGTATACTCTCACTTTGATCTATACTTTGAGATTGTTCAAACCAACACATTCTAAACCTTGTTATGTGTTATATTGCAGCACAAGAAGAATCTGAACGAAGAATGGCCGGTTTGTAGAAGTATTCCTGATGGAGGAGCCGACAGGATTGCTTCTGAACTCTGTCAGTTCATTCGTCGCGAAATTTTGCACAAAACGGGGAAGTTCTTTGATAAGAGAGGTTCAGCAGCTGATGTGCCAGAACTTTGCGACTATACCAATCTAAACAGTTTTTAGTGAAAACTTGTAAACTTTGAGATGAAATTGTATCTGTAACTTGTGTGTATGTATATTGTTTTAGTGAAATTGACTTCTGTGATGATAATATTGTTGTCTTTTGTTCTGTGATGATTGTTGTTTTTTGTTCTGTGATTATATTGAATTGACCTGGAAATTAGAAATAACAGCAGTAGTACTGCATGACTGTGAAAAACAATTATCACAGGCGGCTAGATACAAGTAAAGAAACATCTGTGATAACCTAATTTTCACAGGCGGTGTCTGTTATGGTAGAAACCGGCTGCGTTAAAGGGTCTTCACAGACGGCTGATATAGGTAAACTCCGTCTGTGATAACACCATTATCATAGACGGGTTAGTTATGCTTCAATAACCGTCTGTAAAGACACATTATCATTGACGGTTAGTTATGCTTCAAAACCCGCCTGTGAAGACATATTATCATAGGCGGTTAGTTATGCTTCAAAATCCGCCTGTGAATACAAATTATCATAGACGGTTAGTAATGCTTCAATACCCGTCTGTGAAGACTTCTTATCATTGACGGTTAGTTATTCTTCAATAACCGTCTGTGATAAGACGTTTATCACAGACGGTTATATATGCTGCACGACCCGTCTGTGATAAAGTATTTTCACAGACGGCTAGCCTAAGTAAAGAACCGCCTATGATAATCGGTCTTCACAGGCGGCTATCCTTAGTGAAGAACCGCCTATGATAATTAGTCTTCACAGGCGGTTTCACTTCTCCGCCTGTGAAATTGCGGATTATCACAGACTCTTCGTTTCAGGCGGTTTTAAAAGCCGTCTGTGATAATAGGTTTGGAGCCGCCTGTGATGAGGCTTATTGTAGTAGTGTAACTCCCAGCTAGCCCCAATAGCAGGAGTCCAAGGTGCCAGAGATAAATTAGCATCGGTAAATATTCATAACGGTCAAGTACCAGTCCTCCTTATAGTCATTATAAATCTACTCCATTCATGGATCATCTTAGTTGTAGGGAACCTCATAGTGTAGCAATTCTCTTCAAGTCTCCTAGCATTCCATTTCCATGCAACAGACCCCAAGATCTCTGTAAATTCTTGTTCAATTTATCTAGCAGTGGCCTCCTCTTCTATCGCATGAATAACAACAGTTGTAGACCTCTCCCTAAGATTTGTATCACAGGGGCTGTCGGTACCCGGCATACTGGGTACCCTCGCGCACAGGCTAAAAGCACCTAAGTACCCTGCCTCCCTGTTGAGACAAGGTTTGGTGGTGCCACGTGTACAGAAAGCCCGGACCCTGGCCTATTCCAGGTATAGGATCCAGCGCTTCCACATGGACCTTAAGGCGGGGTCCAGCTCCCCCGAAGAGACAGGATCCCAAGCAACTACGTGTCTAGCAGGACGGGACCCTGTTCCTCCATAGGAGTGAGCTCCGGTGCTGCCACATAGTCCGAGGCACCAGGTCGACCACCTTCCGCTGAGGCGGGCACTGTCCCTACCATGTGTCCCGCAGTCCCGGATCCCTGTCTCCCCTCAGCGGTGGGTTCTGGGGCTGCCACATGGCCCGCTGTACGGGACCCGGCCTCCCACAGAGGATAGCTCATGTGCTGCTAGGTACCCTGAACCTTGCCTTGGACGGTGGGTTGCGGGAGTTAAGGGGGCGGTGTGCCTTGTCTAAATCGGGTATTGAAGACATGTGCATTCCCCAGGCGCATGACGCGGCGCATGCTTATTGTCAGGTACCACTATGCCCAATCGCATCACAGTGAAGATGCCGCAGGCCTACCCCACTATGGCAAGTGGGTAGATTACGACGACATGACAGTTGGATGGGACATCCCCTACCATCATCAATGACTATGCATGGGCCACTGGCATCTGAGGCGATAAGATGACGAGTCTCCACGCCGAGGTCAAAGACAACGTAGCGGAGAAACCTTAGATTTTTAGTATAAGATCACCACGGGGCCACCTGTCGGGCCCTGGACCCCACTTGTAGGGCATCTAGCCTTGTCTATAAAAGGACCGAACTTCCACCATTACAAGGGAGGAAAACTTCATACACACTGAACACACGCATTCACACCCGGGAGAGCACACTCTCCAGCAATACAACTCACACGGTGGAGTAGGGTATTACACTCCAGCGACCCGAACCACGTAAAACCACCTTGTCACTGTCTCTCATATGTGCAACCTCACCCGAGGACTAAGCACTGCCGATCAAGAACCTCCGCGGGCTGCTCGCATAGCAGGTCCAGGTAAGTTTCACAAGAACACTTCGACATTTGGCACGCTAGGTAGGAGCTTTGTCCTCTAAAAAGTGGTTGCGCTTTCACCGCAATGGTGTACATCAAGCTCGTGCACGGCGGTTTCCGTGGCCGTCGTCCCGTGACCAGATCCCTCACCTAGGCGGTGTAGTCTGGTCCGCCACGCCCCCGCATAGATGCAACTGGCTAGGGCAGCGCATTCGAGCATATCCCAGCCTAGTCAGTGCCCCTGGAGCTGCCGACTGCAAGTCTGAAGAGCGCTCTGGCAGCAGCCAGGGCCCTTCTCCACCACCCACCGTCCATGAACACTTCCCAAGGAGCAGCTCAGTAGTGGCTCCATGACATCGACCACATCATCATTGCGGCCATCAACTCTCCCATCAGAGGGAGACGTCTTGTGTCACTGTCGCACACGCCATCCATCGATCGTCGCTCCACCGACTCCCACTCCACCAGGCTTACTAGCGCTGCCAGGATCCCCATGGTCAACCTGAGGGCCGAACTCCACCACCGTCGAGCTCATTTAGACAGTCGCGTCATCATCGAGTGACAGCAGGAGAGATGGCGCAACCTTGAGGCCGAATTCGGCCCTCAATGCCTGAGCAGGAGGCATCCTCCGTCCAAGGTGCACCACAGGTAACCCTCCGTTGCCTCCTCATCAAGATTATATTGGGTCAACCGCCCCCTGTAGTACTCGGCGCAGCAGGTGCTACAGCAGAGGAACTCGGCGTAGCATGTTCCACAGCAGGTTCTACTACAGCAGAATGCTCTGTTGCAAGCGGCACCACGTTCATCATACGGTGCACAACACACCCCACCAGGGTATGCCGCCCCGTATGATTCTCCGATGAAGCCCATATGAGGGTGTATAGCCTTAGCTCCATACTTCTGCCTGACAACGTGGTCGTGCAAGTTCCGACCACACTTGCCGTTGAAGTTTGATGGAAGTGTCAACCCCGCCGAGTTCCTGCAGATCTACACCACGACACTCCTTGTGAGCTCACCCTAGTGAACTACTCCTCATCGCCCAGACCGGCTCAGCCTAGTCATGGCTCATGAACCTGCCGGAGGGGTCCATAACCTCTTGGGAAGAGCTCTGCCGATGTTGACGGTTGTTATATACTAATTTCATACATCAATTTAACTCAATTATGTGAAGGATTTGTCATTTCTTGCACACATCACCTTCCTATCTAACCCAATTCCACTTGGACTTGGAGAAATATGTGTATGCAACATTTTATGCAGGAAATGAGGAAATGTAGATGGACCAATCCTATAAATCATCATCCCAGCCAATCAGGCGATGACACGTGGCATCCCATGGATCAAATGGCCCACAAACAGAAGTATCCGAGGAGATCCAACGGTGTATCACCCATATACATCAATGGGACCCACCTGGAAGCCACCTGGAGAAAGCACACAAGAAACGGTGCAATGACCAGGTCGGCCGAACCAGGGGGTCGGCCGACTTGGTCTTTCCACCAAACTCGGTCAGCCTCCACGTGTTGGCTCCTCCTGGCTCCCTGGAGTCAATGGTGACTGATTCGTGCGCTTTTGGTGGCGGGAACCGACATCAACACTAGTATAAATAGGACCCCCTACCCCTCACTTCAACACACACCACTTGGGCATCATTCTATTGTATACACTATCTTCCATAGTCCTTAGAGGAGTTAGGATATAGAGAGGAGAGCCTCAAGTCCCAAGTCCAAATTGAGAAAGGAGTAGAAGGAGTCTCTCTTCCCAATTCCACATTGGGAAAGGTATGGCTTATGTATTCGTTCTTGTATTTGTGACTTTGTGCTCAACAAAGATATTATCTTTAGTCTTCTTTTATAGGTATACTTGGACAAAGCGTTTCTTGTTTGATTGTGGAGTCCATGTATGTGGAAGGTATAGTCTTTATGATTTCACTCTCATGATCACATCTTATGGTCATAAACACTATAGACCCCCACTATATTCTATGTAGTTATGAGATGATTATGTTAATATGAATGACTATGCTATGCAATCAACATTGGTTCAACGATGTTTAGGTTAGTCATTGCCTTAGGATGGCTTGTGCCGTGGCTCCTAAGGTATTTGCTTAGTATGCTAGCATAGTGCTAGGGTATTTAAGTAGTGTTGGATGTCTCGTAGAACCATGGATTGAAGAGGTAGGCAGTAGGTGGTGACAGCCCCATCTGTTCTTTGTAATCCTCCACGTTCGGCTATGCCACAGGCTCTTGGCGGGAGTCACCTTAGTATTGCTAGGGGTAAGCCCGTGCCCGATGTGTTGAATAGAGTTGCATAGGAATTCATCGTTGACATAACCATGTTATGTACCTTAGGCTATGTATATGAATTAGGAGCACTGTAGGAGCAACTCTCTAACTCTCAATCCAATCTTCCTCTAGGACCCATTTTACCCTTTAGAATAGATTGCCTAGGTATATGTCACACTACCCCTATTATCAACATACCCCTGTCCGGATAATGGATTAGTATCCCATTGCTTGACCATAAGAGTAGTATATACTTTACTCCATTGCCTTCCTTTGGGATAAATACGATACCCTTGGGAATACTGATGGGTGAAATGCTACAACGGTATCTTCCGTGCGCTTTGCAGATATCGTCTCTTTACCGGAGATGATCTATGGTGTTAAGGAATACCAACAAGCATTTCTGGCACCGTTGCCGGGGATGATTTGTTAGTATATCTTAGGAGCCGTCAACAAGAATTTTTGGCGCCGTTGTCGGGGAAGGCAAAGGAAGTGAAGGATAGCTATCACTTGTGATTAAGCTATAGGTACTAATAGCTATTAGGCAGGATTGCCCTTGTTTGTTTTCTCCTTTGTGTGAAAATAGGGTAGTGTTAGCCAACCCATTGTATGGGATGGCCAACAAGGACGCAAGTGCTAAACTACAAGATGATTTAAGGCATACCTCAACAAATGTCTGCTAGGCAACACAAAGTCCTTTTTGCGGGAAAATTTCAGCTTTCAGTAGGAGCCAAATTCATCCATACCCAAGCATGGGGATGGCTCCAAGAAGTTCTTCTTGGTTTGCCTTCACCATTGGGTGGATAGCTGGCTCTTCATCCAACACTCGTGTCATGGGTTGGCTCCACCAATCCATGACTACATTCATGCTGGAGCTGAAGGAATCCTATTCTCATTCCATGGATGAGAAGAAGGTCTCCACTCAAGGGGTGGATTGAAGAATGCTCGAGTTCCCATAGCTTGTCATGCACACCACTTAACAAGGTGGATATGCTAGTTATGGAACTACACCTCCCATTGAAGTATCATGAATATCTAAGTCGTTGGAGATTTGTTTGGATAATCCAAGTTGTGGATATTCACATTATTTGTGAAAATCCATGTCATCATGGGACGCGTGGGAATTATTTCCCTAAGACCCATGAGGTCCTTTTTCAAATAACAACTCCAATGGATACCATTCACAAGGAGGTCAAGAGTGGAATTAACATCACCCTTGTATTCAAGGAGGCTATGGCTTTACAAGGGATTTAAGTTCAACTAGCCTACCTTGAAGTATCTTGGCCAAGCAGAAATCAAGACAACATTCACATGAAGATCTTGGCCAAGGACAAGAACTTAAGAAGCATTCAAAGTCCAAGATTTCCCACATAACTTGTTGGGATTCCCACATTTCGACCAAACCCATTCAACCTAGGGCAAGTGACATTGTGGATGAAGCGTTTCTTGTTTGATTGTGGAGTCCACATGTCATCATGCCCAAGGAAGCCTTTGACTCATGATCAAGGTATGGGTTGATGGAATATCAATATGGTCAGAGTGGCACCCCTAAGAAGGACAAAGCCTCACCATGCTCATGAAGGAATACATTCAAGAGGGAGAACCCGTCGCTACAACAACATGTCTATATCAATACAATGGGGCTCACATGTCCAAATGACAGCCAAATGAGTTTGGCATGTCAAAATAGAAGATATCGTCCACATCTTCAACTCCGGGATTGGACAACAAATCATCGCGCTTAACAGAACGGAGGTAAGTCCTACTCATCGGACTTCAAAAAATTCGGTGAGTCCTTGCCAATAGGTTAATTGGTAGCCAATAGGTTAATTGGTAGTTATCACTCACCGGACTTCAAAAATTCGGTGAGTCCTTGCCAATAGGTTAATTGGTAGTGATCTCATATTTGTTTTCCAGATTGCATCAACCCTTGCATTTGCATGTTTGAAATTCCACACTTGCATGTTGGAAAGTAAAATTTCCAACCATCATAAAACTAAAAATTTGAATTAGGGGAGAAATTTAATTGGATATGAACTACGTGCATGGCCACTTGAATTTATCTTCCTAGTTCAAACCAAAAAGTTTTGCTTTGACCCTCATTGCATTTACAAGTTATTTCAAGCTGGGCAAGACAATTTGAAAATTGGGTTCAATATGCTTTTGGCTAACATAACCTGTTTTTGAATTGTTTTGTGTGTTCCTGATTAAAGTGCAGCTAGGTCAAAATTGTGAAAAGGTGGTTTGGCAAGAAAGTGGAAGGTTTCATCAAGATCAAGTCACCATAGGGAGGATTTGAGAACACTTCTCTCCTTCAAACTCATTTTGAGTTTGAGGAAGAGAAATGTTCAAGAGGATGACCCAATGGAGGAGCCAGAACCAAATCCATCGGCAAATTCAACCTCAACTTGGCATTTGACATCAACCATCAAGCCTACGCCAAAAATCAAGGTCGTGAGTTTCTCACACAAAGACCTTCGTCACCAACTAATCCCCAAATGAGGTATGAGTTTAGAATTTTCCATTGTTTGGTTTGCCATAGAATTGAATGTATTTGCTTGCATTTGTGAGCAAGGTTGACACTTCCTCATCATTCAATTCTCAAGCATCCTCACAAGAGTAAGCGTGGGTATTGACTTTTGGATCTCCAAAAGGAAATCCCACCTTACTTGAAAAAAATCTCAAACAAGTACCTAGAATCCTTTAAGAATTGTTTTGTAAACTTAGTCATTTTTGTAGAGGTTCAAAAAACAAAACTTTTGGGCATGACTTAATTGGTGAATTGGCATATAGGAACTTGGGCATAGTGACAACCATAATTTTTAATTGAGCTTCATGCATAGATGGTGTCACTAGATTTCAAACTCCTAGGAATAAGTGATATCCTTGCTCTGAAATTGAATTGCATTTTTAGGAGGAGTCACTAAATTTCAAATTCCTAGTGAGGTTCAGGAGGATAAAATTGAGAATCTTGTTTGTCATGGTCTAAATGATAAAAATTTGCGCTTGAAAGCTAATATGGTTAGAAACTTTAAAAGGTGTAGGGATCCATATAGTGTATTTCTATCACATGCATTGCTATGAGTAGTAGCTTTAGAAAATATGCAACATGAATTATCCATAAAGCTCCACTCTTATCAATGAATAACACAATGATGATATATACACTTGACATTGGATCCAATGCATATTTGATTTTGTTCTTCCCCATATGTACAAATGAAAGTTCGGTTACCTGACTCGAACGTTCATTTGTACAAGCCTCGGGAGCTAACCATCGCTCTCCATTCAAGAGAGGAAGCTTGCAGGAGTAATATCACTATGCAGACATTCATGAAGCTGATTGTTGGGATCCCTAGAGTATTCCATTTCAACATCTCTTGGCCAAGGAGTAAATTAGGATGGTTGTTATCTATCAGAAATTATGGCCAAAGGTCAATCATAACTATACGAGGCTAGAGATTTGAAATGGGAACCCTCCATGAGCAACCAATGAGCTGCCACGAATTGGTGAGAGCATTATGCTCTCAACTATTTTAAGCACTCATTCAAGCTCAAGGGATTTGCCACCATCATTGGGTACAAGTTATTCCTATGTGGCTAAGAGTTATGATGTACCATGACCAAGGAATGACAAGATCACACCCAATTTATGTTGGGTGCAAATTGTTCCTATGTGGCTAGAAGGTATGTCATGCCTTAGCCAAGGAACAACAGATCACACTCAACCCATGTTGAGTGCATGTCATTCCTTTGTGGTTCTAGGTATGTTCTACCTTACCCAAGGAACAACTGATCATACCCAATGCATGTTGGGCACATGTCACTCCCTTATGGCAAAAAGATATGATACACCTTAACCATAGAATGACGAACATACTCAATGTATGTTAGGTGCACGTCATTCCTTTGGATCTAAAAGGTTATCATTATCGTAGCCAAGGAATGGCAAAATCACACCCAACACATGCAGACCCTGATGTGCGGACGATCAACATCGAAAACACTCTATTTAGCCACACTCATGGTGTCCATGGGAGGCAACACAACAAGCAACACTCAACCCTCCATTGTAAAAGCCATGATGCAACAAGGATAGGCCAACTCATGGCCTACCTCCGTCGTTAGGGTTTCAACCCCTATCACGGACCTTGATCAAGAATAAGCTTGGGGGAGGACCCCCACTTGAGGTAACTTGTATCACACCCACTACATTATATATATATATATATATATATATATATATATATATATGTTAGATTTGCTTTCATCAAATAAAGATGTGCGGTAAGAATGATTTAGAATTCACATAGATGAAATGATAAATAGTTGCTCTGTTTTATTTTCCTAAGTCTCTTGTTTACAACTTGCTACTCTCCGAATATTGCTTTCATTTGTTTAAAATACTTTTACCTTAATTTGGAAGTTGTGGGTAGCAAAAGCTTAATCTAATTCTAGGTTGTTGCGAGATTAGAATTGGTAATAGGGCTGCTAGTCCTAGTTTGGAAGTAAAACGTAGATGTCTGGAGAAATTCTAAAAAAATTAACTTTCCCTCAATTGATTAGAAATACCTATCAAAGCCATATGATGTTCATACATAAACAAAACCTTATGCATATGCTATTTGCTTTCACATTGAGCCTAGTCAAACTAGTATAGACCTATGTGAGATATCATTCAACTCTTTTTGAATTCAAGACTTCACTTGCACATGCTATACTTCTACACTAGAAGTAAGCAAAACGTCCATCATATCCACCATACCACAACAAAAAGAGAAACTCCATGTTATTCATGTTTATCACTCTCTTCAAAATTCATTGCAAAGAAAGGGAGTAGAAGACATGGCTACAAAAAGAAAAAAAGGCATGCTTACATCATAAGCATGAGAGAAAAAAAAGAGAGAGAAAAGAAAAGTAGTCATGTTTCATCCCTGCAAAAGAGAGAGAGATTATACCAAAAAGGAGTTATCTCAAGTATCCACATCCACTTCCACTCCATCACACATGAACTAGTCTTGAATCAAAAAGTTTTGATTTAATTCTCCTAAGGCTTACTCTTTTGACTTCACAATATATGTGATGCAAATATGCCTACTTACTTTCCTTACCAAGCTCCACATACAAACCATATTCAATGAGTAGGAATAGTAGAGGCACAATGCTTTGGTGAGGAAATATTTCCACTATCCACAAAGGAGTGACTGAGAGAATCAAATTGAGGTACTTAATATCTAAATTGAATTCTCTGGGATTTAAGTGGAACTTTATTTCTAGGCTATGTTTGCTCCATTTGCTATTCTACCTTTCAACTACTCATGAATATGAAAAAGCATAAGCCCCATGATAACTTAAGAAAGGTAGGGTATCATAGCCAATTTCTGCAATACTAGGTAGATTATCTTGTTGTGCATTAGATACTTTTGAAAATAAGACATTGTAGCAACTCTTGATCATCAACCTAAAGTCTTGACTTTGCTCGAGATGAGCAAAGGATAAGCTTGGGGGAGTTTGTTGACGGCTGTTATATACCAATTTCATCCGTCAATTTAACTCAATTATGTGAAGGATTTGTCATTTCTTGCACACATCACCTTTCTATCTAACCCAATTCCACTTGGACTTGGAGAAATATGTGTATGCAACCTTTTATGCAGGAAATGACAAAATGTAGAGGGACCAATCCTATAAAATATCATCCCAACCAATCAGGCGACAACATGTGGCATCCCATGGATCAAATGGCCCACAAGTAGAAGTATCCGAGGAGATCCAACGGTGTATCACTCATATACATCAATGGGACCCACCCGGCAGCCACCTGGACAAAGCACACGAGAAACGGTGCAATGACCAGGTCAGCCGAACCAGGGGGTCGGCCGACCTGGTCTTTGCACCAAAATCGGTCAGCCTCCACGTGTTGGCTCCTCCCGGCTCCCTGAAGTCAATGGTGACTGATTCGCGCGCTTTTGGTGGCGGGAACTGACCTCAACACTAGTATAAATAGGCCCCCCTACCCCTCACTTCAACACACACCACTTGGGCATCATTCTATTGTATACACTATCTTCCATAGTCCTTAGAGGAGTTAGGATGTAGAGAGGAGAGCCTCTAGTCCCAAGTCCAAATTGGGAAAGGAGTAGAAGGAGTCTCTCTTCCCAATTCCACATTGGGAAAGGTATGGCTCATGTATTCCTTCTTGTATTTATGACTTTGTGCTCGACAAAGATATTATCTTTAGTCTTCTTTTATAGGTATACTTGGACAAAGCGTTTCTTGTTTGATTGTGGAGTCCATGTATGTGTAAGGTATAGTCTTTATGATTTCACTCTCATGATCACATCTTATGGTCATAAACACTATAGACCCCCAATGTAGTCTATGTAGTTATGAGATGATTATGTTAATATTAATGACTATGCTACGCAATCAACATTGGTTCAACGATGTTTAGGTTCGTCATTGCCTTAGGATGGCTTGTGCCATGGCTCCTAAGGTATTTCCTTAGTATTCTAGCATGGTGCTAGTGTATTTAAGTAGCGTTGGATGTCTCGTAGACCCACGGATTGAAGAGGTAGGGAGTAGGTGGTGACAGCCCTATCTGTCCTTTGTAACCCTCCACGTTCGGCTATGCCACATGCTCTTGGTGGGAGTCGCCCTAGTATTGCTAGGGGTAAGCCCATGCCCGATGTGTTGAATAGCATTGTATAGGAATTCATCATTGACATGACCATTAGTATCTATCTTAGGCTATATATATGTATTAGGAGCATTGTAGGAGCAACTCTCTATCTCTCAATCCAATCTCCCTCTAAGACCCATTTTATCCTTTAGAATAGATTGCCTAGGTACGTGTCACACTACCCCTATTATCAACTTACCCCTGTTCGGATAATGGATTAGTATCCCATTGCTTGACCATAAGAGTAGTATATACTTTACTCCATTTCCTTCCTTTGGGATAAATACGATACCATTGGAAATACTCATGGGTGAAATGCTACAACAATATCTTCCGTCCGCTTGCGGATCTCATCTCTTTACCGAAGATGATCTGTGGTGTTAAGAAATACCAACAAGCATTTCTGGTGCCGTTGCCGAGGATGATTGTTAGTATATCTTAGGAGCCGTCAACAGCCGACAGTTCATGGCGAACATTGGCAGTTTCTACAAGCACCCCAGCACCGATCACGGCTCCACGTAGTGCATCAGCAACCCAAGGAGATGTTGCGATCGTTCATCCAGTGGTTCTCCTAGGTACACAACTCCATCCCTAATATCCCGAATTCTTCTGTCATAGTGGCATTCCAGCAGGGAGTGCAGGATAGGAAGATGCTCGATAAGTTAGCCAAGCACAATGTGCAAGACGTATCCGAGCTCTTCTCCATCTCCGACCGGTGCGCCAGGGTGGTGGAAGACCGTGAATAGAACTTACAGCCCGCCTCAGGGGCGGGCAAAGACGACCAGACCTGCAAAGGTGCCGCTACACTGAGTAGAGGCAAAAAGAAGAACAAGAATCGGGGCGGTGGTCAGAAAAAGCCACCAGGGGGCACCAGGTGCAGCAGCAGTTGCGATTGGTGGCACCAGACCCCCACGCCACGCCAAACACTCGCGTCAGCCACCTGCTACTAATAATGGCATCAAGCCCTGCCCGGTGCACAAGACTCATGACCACAGCGCGAGCGACTACCAGGAGATCATGAGGTGTGCCGAGAGATACCAAGAGCGGGCACAACAGCGTCCTTAAGGTGCACCCTTCCGCCAGCAGGAGGGCAAGCAGAAGGTCGACCCCAAGGTCGACGATGACTAGCAGATGGAGTACCAGAAGCATGAACGGGCCTTCAAGATGGTCCACCAGGACGAAGACTCAGATGCCAGCAGCGATCATGAGCATCGCAAGAAACTCCACGTCATCTTTAGTGGTCTTGGGATCCCACGTCCCGGAATGCGATCAAGACCTTGTGCTAAGCGGTGGCCTTGATAGCTCCTACCCCCACTCCAGCACTTCACCACAAGTGGAAGGAGATGCCGACCAGCTTCGATGCCTCCGACTGCCCCAAGAACATGGTGGGAGCCGGGATCCTACCTCTCCTGGTTGTCCCCACCGTCGCAAACGTCAAGCTCCAGCATGTCTTGATAGATGGAGGGGTTGGCCTCAACCTCATCAACCGTGCGGCCTTCGACCAGCTGCAGATCCCAGTGTCCAAGCTCACCCCCTCGACCCTGTTCTCAGGGGTGGGACTAGGGAACATCATCCCGTACAGCAACATCCACCTCTGGGTGACCTTCAGGACACCCTAAAACATCAGGACGGGGAGCATCCTATTTGACATTGCGGAGGTCAACCTCCCCTTCAACGCCATCATGGGCAGGCCCGCCCTGTACCGATTATGACCGTAGCCCACTATGGCTACCTCGTCTTAAAGATGCCGACCCCCTCCGACGTCCTCATGATCCGCGGTGACCGCACCGTTGTGCTGTTAGCCTTGGAGAAGCTACAAGCACTCGCAGCAGACCCAGCACATGCCCCAGGCGGCGCTAGACCATGTCAGCCTCCGCCGAGCTCGCATCAGCACGACTCACCCATTGCATCCGGTCTGCAGCCCTCTGACAGCACCGACATTCCCATCAAAGCTATCAAAATCGGTTCTGGCTCTTCTCAAATGACCCGCATGGCGGGGGCCAAGGAAGAAAGTAGGGACACCCGCTCATTGCCCCCCTAGTAGCTAGTGTTGACAATTTGTCGGGCAACTGTCACAGTTACCTTTGGAGCTTTGAGCACCCATGTAAGTTATCCTTAGATTATTAGAGGGACAGTGTAGAGGTTTCATAGAGTCTGGGAGCAGCACTTAGGTCAACCAAGCTCTGGAATGGTCAGGCCCAGAGTACACTGTCGGCTTAGCCTGGTACCGAACCCTAAGCTTGTGCACCCTACCTCCCTCGTAATATGGAAGCAAGTCGTTTCCTTCTTTTGTAAATCCTGTCTCCACCTATGAATGCCAATATAAAAGAATCTCTGTCTTACTCCATGCTTATCTAAAATGTTCATTTAATTACTCGTTAATTTTATGATGAACCATACTAGGCTCGTTTTTCGTATATTGTCTTCATATACACGGTTATATGCTCTATGTCTAACCCTTGGTGGAGTTGTGCAATCCTACTGTAGGCGAGCCTACTTCAGGTACCTGCAATGTGTGAGGGGTTTTTACGGCTGCCCCCTTCCTTGGGGTCCAGTGACGCCAGATGGCCTCCAAACAAAGGTCTACGCCAAGCTGGAGTTCCAAGGGTGTAAATTGCTTAGCCTGGTACTGTAGCCTAAGTATGCACGCCCTGCCTCCCAGCATTGCAGCCATGTACTGGGGGCTGGAAGGATCATACCTTAAGAAAGGTGGGAGTCAGACCCTAAAGCACTAGTGCATTGAATTACCGAAGCCCCGTATGCTAGCTCTGGACAGTAAGACATAAAAAATCTAAAGAGAAAAAAGAGGTGAACCATCGAGGAAAATAGTCTCTCCTCTATCATGTGTGCATGACATCCAGCTCTGACACCATCCAGGGGGCCTGCCGTCAACGTCCCAGCACGTCGATGATAGTATCAAGTGCTGATTCGTGAGTACACTCTCCCACCCCGCTCTTGTTGCTAATAGGGTTCTCTTGTGGTAACATGTATGCCAGGAGCCTGCCGTCGGTGTTGTTACACATTGGTGGTGGACGACGTCGGAGCATCCAACTCCGGCACCTCCTAGGAGCCTGCCATCGACGTCTCTACAACGTTGGCAGACGACACCGGAGCAGCCAGCTCTAGCACCACCCAGGGGGCCTGCCGATGATGTCCCTACGACGATGATGGGCGACGTCGGAGCAACCAGCCTCGGCACCTCCCGAGGGGCCTACCGTCGACGTTGTTACACATCGGTGGTAGACGACGCTGGAGCATCCAACTCTGGCAATTCCCAGAGGTGATCTGCTTGTATTTCTGTTGGCGATGAAGGTCTGGAGGCTCCACACGTGGCAGATCCGGAGTTTTCCCTTGCGGGAGGGTAGGTCCGGGGTCGCCGTATACGTGTCGGTACCGGAGCTCCTCTCTGACGGGGGCTAGGTCCGGGGTTGTTGTACATGTGTAGTCGTCAGAGCTTCTCTTGGTTGGGAGTTCTGTTCTGCTCTTATTTTACATGTGTTAACCCGGGAGCCAGCCATGTGAGGGGAGCGGGTCCGGTGCAACGTGACATGTGGGACCTGCAAGGGTCTTCGACTCTGACGGGTGGAACTTTCTTGCACTTCTTGCGGTATCGTGGGGTACCCGGTATGTAGAATACCGATAGTAAGAATACAGAATGTGGATGGATAATAAATGATGGATATGGATTATTATGTTTACTTGGGATATGATGGGATAAATTTCACATAGACATAGTATAATACTTTTTACTTGTTTTCAATGTACTTTTTAGCAAATAGCCTTTATTCATTGTCGTCATTTGTTAAGCTACATGCCATACTTTCCACACTTGCTGGGTACGACACGTACTCACCCTTGCAACCCCCCAACAGTTGCAGGTCAGGATTGGGAGTTTAACAATGATAATGCGGAGTTCTAGGTCGTCTCTACAGTCAGCTTGCCTGTGGAGTGTTGGAGCTGCGCGCTACCATTTATGCTTAGTTTACTTAGTTTCGTAATTAGATTATTACTGCTGCAGTTATAGTTCAATAATGATAGTTAGAGCTGCAATATGAAGAATATTCGGATATTGTAATAAAAGTACTTATTTAATAATTTGAGTTGTGGTAATTATATGTTTATCATTTGTGAATCACTTGTATATGTGTGTTAAAGATCTTGGGCACATATATACTGCACTTGGTTCATTTTCGGAACTGGGTGTCACAGTCATCCCGGTGCTCTTAACCAGGAGCACGGCTACCACGATAGATTTTAACACTCTACTGAGGTTGTACCACTTTACCCACAAGTTCATGATTTTGTCACCCGTCGGTGACTAAAGAAACCTCTCTTATGACAATTACACTTCCTTAAGTGTATCGCCAAGAGATCACAAAATAGACTTTACAAAGGGACTACCAGCATATTCGGACCCACTAAGGTTTCACTGGTGGTGATGCCTCCAGCTGAGCACATCCCACCAAGGGCTCCCTATTGTGTCGTTCGGATCTCAGGGCAGTCCCGCCACTATTCCAAACCCAACAGACAACCATTCCCTGCTCCTCCAAATGATCCGAACAATGCTGGCAATACACCTAATTAATTGGCTAAGTCGCACCCATACTTGGCCTTGTAGTGACACTATTGTCTTGGCTTATTCTCGCATGAACCTGTCCTTAGATCCAAGGCTAGAATACCACCATCTCATCCAACCCATTCTACAAACCATGCTTGCTTAGATCTCCCAAGTCCCATATTGTCAATTAATCATGTTCATCAATTCATATCATCCATAAATTCATTAATTCATAGTTAAGCCTTTTGGTTGTTTTCCCACCCCAATTAGTTAGAGCGAAGCAAAAAGGTAAAATGCCCTTCTCGACTCTCTACAACATATTCCAAGCGACAAAGATGGTCAAACAAGTTTAGTAAACACCTTTCTTGGGTTGCCAATCAATTTGACATAAGCATGCAATTGTTGCAAACAAAACATTTAAAAAAAGGATCACAATGTTCAAGGACACTTGCCTTGCTCCTGAGATTGATTAGGGTAAAAAGCTTCAAAGTTCTGGGGCTGGAGGTTCTCGAGAGCACCCTCTAGAGCAACACCTTCTATTCCGCGCAATAAACATACAAAACAGACATTACAATCACTAAATTCTCATATATTACTCAATATGCCATGACATGCATGATTAATGTAATTGTGAGGTAAAATTTTTACTGAGTTGCTATTAATGTTTACTAACTAGTTATAATAGTTTTTGACAAGTTTGAACAGGTTTCGAGTTGATTTGAGTCAATATGGAATTAATTCAGCAACTTCAGATTCAGGTGGCCGGACAAGTCTATACTGGGGAGCGGACTAGTGCGCCCTGGACCAGAAAGTCGATCGACAAGTCCGCACTAGACCGGACAAGTCCGCTCGCCTAAAGTTTTTGGTGAACTTCCAATTTGAGTATAGTTTGAGTTGAATTATGGGATCAAGATTGACGTATAAATATGATCTAAGGTAATTACTGTGAATTCAACAACTCAAGGGTCGAGAATTCAATGGAACTCGAGATCTTGATGCTTAGATCCAAGGAAGTTGGAGAATTGGCGGAGAAATGATGATGTTGTCGATGAGTTGATGAAGATCGATCTTGCTGGATCCTTCTCCTTCCTCTCCCTACGGTGGAGTCTTCTTGACAGCAACCCTCACCAACGAGGGTTGGAGCTTCCTCAATTGTGACAAAGGGATGAAAGGTTGGGTGGTGGGGAGTTTATATAGAGGTGAAGGTGGTAGGGTTTGATGGATTTCGAGTTTAAGGCAATAGAGGCTGGGATGGGTCCCGCATGGGCTCCACAGGGGTTGGGCACGACATTCTTGGGTCCAATGAAGGCAAAAAGCCAATAACATGTCATGGAGGAAAAGATTGAATCTGAGTCAGGCACACCGGACAAGTCCGCTAGGGGTCGGACTAGTTCGTTGGAGGTCAGAAAGTTGAACGGATAAGTCCGGTATCAAGCCGGACAAGTCCGTTCGCAGGCAAAACGAAGTTCGAGAGAGTTAAATAGACAAGTCCGGTATTGGGCCAGACAAGTCCGGAGGCTTGACAATTTCTCTTAAAACCGGATCAAAAGAGGGATCTACTGGACAACTCCAAAAAGTTATAGTAGCTAGGAACGGACTAGTCCGTACTCAACAACGGACCAGTCCGGACAATCAACAGAAACTCAATCGGACTAATCCGTGGTAAGAGCGGACAAGTCCGAAGAGTCAAGAGAGAGCAAAACCGGACTAGTTCGGGGTCCAAACCGGACAAGTCCGCACTGATACAGAATTTTGAATGTTGTACCTTTGCGTGAGAATCGTCATGGGAGACATTTCCACCATTGCAATTTATCGCGCCGGGGAATCGATCATCATCGCAAGGATCCCCATAGTGGGCGGTTGTCAGTAAGTAACAGTGACAGACAGACTACTTGGCCAAAAGAAACCAACAGATTTACTTCTCGCCGGGCCGTTGGTATGAAGGGAATGGAGAACGCGGCGGCAAACACCCTGCTGCCCCTTCGGTTCCTCGCCGTCCTTGCAGTCAAATCTCTTAGCTTATCCTGCATAATGTTCAAAGGAAGTGATTCTGTAGAAGAGTACTGATTACTTTTCAATTATAGACAACTAGATGGATGAGAGGTCGTCTCCCTGATAAAGCAATTTGGCCCCGATGTGGATTGTTTTGCGGCCATCTCTTTCAGGTTCAGGTGGATTGTTTTCCCAATCCAACCCTATACAAATGACATGAAAAAGTAGACATAATTCATATTAGAAATTCTGAATGAACAAATTCAATTATTAACATAGTTAGCTGATTCTATGTGCACTTTTTTTTTGAAAAGCACACATATATTTTAGCAGATAGAATTTTGTTACAGGTGTGGTACCAGGGGTACCAGAGCAAATGTTCGACATTCTCTCATTCTCTAAAACATGCACTGGTCTAAATGGTGTAAACGAAAAGAATTTTCATACGCCTAGGTCTCCAGTACCAGCTTTGGCAGATCATTACGGTGCAATGATCTTTGATAGCATTGTTGCCCCGGCTTTTATCCCGTCCCTAGCATCAGTTTGCAGTCCTAGGAACAGCTGATCTGTGGTTTGCTCACCCTGATCAAAGAGTCTCCTGTTGCACGCTGTCCAAAATGTCCAACATACCAGGATTATCAGAGACCAAAGGTCTTTGGAAGTCTGTTTATCCAGGCCAGCCGTGAGGTCTCGGAGCCAGCCCTAAAGCGTCCAGTCAGGTGACCATCGCCTGGGGTGCAGGTTGGGGGCATTTGGACCAGTTTGAGGCGAGGGTCCAGAGAACGATTGAGAGAGGGCACTCCATGATGAGTTGTTGGGAGGTCTCGATGTTCTGTCTGCATAGGGCACAAAAATAGTCATTTGACCATTTCCGGATTTGCAGCCGCGCTGCCGTCCATATGCGTTCCTGTACTAGCAACTAGGCAAATAGTTTGCATTTAGGAGGGGCCCGTATCTTCCATATGGCGTTCAGGAACCATGATCTGCCTCCTCCCTCTAACTGCACATTGTATGCAGACTTGGCCGAGTATACACCTATATGCACTTTCACTCTACAGAACATGAAGTTAAATAAATGACAGGCATCAAAACAGAAATAACAGCATCTGATGCAGCCACTCTTCTGCCAAGCAACAACACTGAAAAGATTGAGAAATATTAGAACAAGGCAGGTAACCAGGAATGAGAACAAAAGTATATGTATCACATAAAGATGCATGCCTCGATACCATGACTTAGCGAGAGCGTGCATTGAGCCATGAAACAATGAAGTGATACAACACTAGCTCACCTGCGTTGCACTTCTAGGCGGAGTCAGCGGCAGACACCATCGGGGAGGTGAGGTGGGTTCAGCTTCGTCGCGCTCACGCAAGGGGTTCGAAGAGAAATCACGTGATTTTGTCAGCTTCCTCCGTACTTGATGGCGCCGGCGTTTGAGCCCGGTGTGCTCCGCCTCCGGCTACGGAGGGGGATGAGGCCACGGTGAGGTCTTAGGTGATCGATGACAGCTTCAACACAGCGCGTGGCAGTGGACCAAGGTTTGCAGGGGGATAGAAGCGGCCGCGTATATGGTGGCATCATCACTCGCTGCGGGTCTCCGCACCGGTTGTTTCTTTGATGTTTTTCTCCTGCATGAGAGACGTCGGTCCGATCGTTTGGGGTACTAAGGGGAGCGTCCCTCAAATGAGATTCGTATATCACTACATAAGAAATCCAAATAGGAGACAAAGATAGACGACACGTTCAAAGGTGATTGTCTCTGACAAGGTTAAGCGAGACGTGCCCACTTCAGGAAGGATCTAACATGGTTCAGCTGAACGTACAAGAAGACGCGTTAAAATAAAGTCCATCTCAGTTAAATAGTATCCGAGATATGTCATCCTCTCTGACAAACGGGAGATGCGCATCAAGCAAAGATTGTCTCCAATATGCGCAATAAATAAGACGCGCTCTTCACAAAGTGCGTTTCCTTTATCTTCTCTTACAGACTCTCGTCCCAGAATATTTAATTCATTCATTCATTCATAGTTGAACATATATAACATAAATGAACACACTAAATATTCATCACACAAATGAACACATATAAAATTCATTAACAAATATATTACAAAAGACAAGAAAATAAAAACAACATAAACTAAAAAACAACAAAAGAAAACCTTTAACTTTTCTGTCACGGAGAAGACGAACGAAGAGAAGAGACTGATGGCGCCCCCAAGGAAAAGAAAAGGTGACTTCCAAATCTGAGATAATAAATAAAATAGGAACCGGATAAAATCGTCTGTGCAGAGAAGCAAAATGGAGACACGCTTTAAGAAAGAGCGCGTCCTGATTCCACACGTCACCTTTAGATTCGTGATTTTCTCCATTTTGCTTCATCACTGTTGATATCACAAATCACTGAACTTAGAGCACATTCACTTGATAACTAAATCATTCACTTGTCTAGAAAATAATAAAATCCTTCCTTATGATACCTGAATAACACGATGAACACACCACACATTCATTCATTCACACAGTTGAATAACACACAAGATAATATTCAATCACATAGACGAACAAAGATACATTTCATTCATTAACAATATTTACGAAATAGAAGCAACTAAAAACAACAAATAAAAACTAAATCCTACTCCTACTCCTCCTCCTCATCCGGATCCTCCTCCTCCTCATCCTCCTCCTTCGGCAACTCCAGCGCCGGTGCAACAGGAGCCTTGGCCGGCTGCACCGGCGGTGCAATCCTGAGAACGAGGTTGCTCTCCGTCGCCTCCACCAGGTTTCTACGGCCCTCGGTGCCAAGCACCTGGGCCATAATCTTGAACAGAATGTTGAGACGATCGGCCACCCTCGTAAGGGCGAAGAGGAAGTGGGCGTTGGTACCCATTCTAGTAAACTGGGAAAGGATACCAAGACCCAAGGAACTCATGGCATGAGACATATTGTTGTACGCCTCTTGCGCCATAAGGAGGCGCTGCTCAGTGTTGATCATCTTGGGGGAGCTGCGGCACAGTTTCTTGCATGATGGCTCCCTCGGAGGGCTTGGCGGCGAAAGGTCAACCATGGTGGCGGTGAGTCGTCAGCGCGGAGAAGACGAGGAAAAGAAGGGGTTTCAAAGTGAGCGACGCGCTTGTGGAGAACTCACGAGTGATGGCGCGTCTTAAATAAGGTCCGCGCAGAGTCGACAATGGAGCGGTTGGTTTCTCGGGCATTGATAGAATGATGGGACGCATCGATACTGCCTCGGGGAAATGAAAGGTAGCGCACAGACGTCGCACGCGTCTCTGCACCACGCCGCGAAATTAAGTTCTCCACAGACCTCGTGCCGCGCATCTCTCTTTCCACAAAGGAAGATGCGCTTTAGATTAATACGCGTCTCTCTTTGTTATAGCGCGTCTCACATTTATCTCCATCGTATCTTCATCTCTTCGACATTGGAAGACACTCTTTAACTTAACGTGCATCTCTCTTTGTTATAGCGCGTCTCGCATTTATCTCCCTCGTCTCTTTGTCTCTTTGACAATGGAAGACATTCTTTAACTTAACGCGCGTCTTTCTTTGTTCTAGTGCATCTCACATTTATCTCCCTCGTCTTTTCTTTGCCTCCGGTGCTCCTTTACTAATCGACTTTACTAATCGACCAACTCCATTGTGACTGCCTCCTCTATTCGCCATCGCCGTTGTCGTCATCGTCGTCGTTCTCATCGTCCTCGTCGTCGCCTTCCTCATTGTCATCACTATTCATGGCTGGTATCGGCTTAGCGCGTAGCCGACTGAAGGAGGAGCACTTGGCATGGCGCAAGAATCATCCCCATGGATGTACATATGGCACGCCACTATAGGAAACCCGAACACTTACGCCGACCAGAATAACTTTCGTTGGCCGGCCGATGTAATTAAGTTAATTTACGTCGGTTGATTTTAACCGACGTAAATTAACTTAACTTATGTCGGCTATGGTTAAGCCGATGTAAGTTGGCCCAGTTTAACTTACGTTGGTAAGACCATACTGACGTAAGCTATACATCTTAACTTACGTCGGTTATGACATACTAACGTAAGTTATACGACTTAACTTACGTTGGCTAGGCAGCTGCCGACGTAAGTATTCCGGCCCAGCACACGGCCCATCCAGGTAAATAACTTACGTCGAATGCGGGACACCGACGTAATTAAGTAACTTATGTTGGCAGCCGACGTAAGTTACCTTAATTACATCCAAAGTGCTTCGTCAGTCAGTAATCGACGTAATTAAGGGAATACCAATGTAATTAAGTAACTTACATCAATTTCGGTCTTAATTACGTCGGCCCTAGCCGACGTAATTGATCGGGATTCGTGTAGTGCACCGGTCGCATGGTTGTATATATGTAGATCTGCAATCGACTAATGAACTTAACATTATATTTGTTTTTCCATCGGCGTAGGGTTTTTCTGCGAAGCCTGAATCAGGAGATTTATTGAAGTGGCAGTGCATTGTCCCTGGTAAAGAAGGGGTAAGTCATAAAGAGCAAGCATAATATGAGTTTAACTATAATCCTCCTATTAATGAATTTCCTTTAAAGACTGACTGAGAAGGTGGTTACTACCCCCTGAAAATCTCCTTCTCAGAGGACTATCCATTGGTGCCTCCAAGATGCGCCTTTCCAAGTTGTTTCTTCTACCGAAATGTCCATCGCTCAGGAGCACTCTGCATTGGGATTCTTGATCAAGAGACTGTAATATAGACCTATTTTTCTCATGTAATTAGTAATTGTTGCTGAACTTATTTGAACTGGTTTCTTATGTTGCTTAAATCGATATTTCGTAGGGGTGGTGCACTGGTTTTACAATCAAAACTATACTACTTGAAGTTCAGCGTTTGTTGCATCAGCCAAATGCGCCCGATATTGAAAATGATTGCTATAATATACTTATTAAGGTTAGACACTTTGTGTTAGTGACCAACATAGGTTATTCATTCCTCCTTCGACATTTGTTAATTTAAAGTATGCCAATATTTTCAGGATCCAGAGGAATATAAGAGACATGTTCGGGAGCAAGCTGAACGATACAGTGAAGATTGATTGATGAGAGATTTAGGAATAAACTTAGATTCAAAATTAGTTTAGAGGGCACACAATGTATGAACTATGAAATTCATTGAGTTGCAAATTATATCTGGATTGCAATGTCATTGCGTTTGTTTATCCCTGAATTACAATTAATCCATTAATTGCAATGTGATTGCGCTTGTTTGTCCCAGCAACGGATATAGAGTGCGTTAGAGACACACATTAGAAAGGTGTGTCTCAGATATTTGAGATCAGGCAAAAGGGAGACGTGCTGCAATTGGGCCCGTCTACGATTTTTGCCGAAGAACTTTTGTCCTACCTCAGAAAGCTGAGCACGTTGCAATGATTTTATAAGGCATTGCACACTGTTGCCAGTTGGACACGCTAGAATGTCCTAGATTTTGTTCTTGGCTTCAGCACACCGTGGCGCATCCAGGACACTCCAGTGTGTTCGGGGCCATAAAGTAATGCGAGACGCGCCTTACATTTGCAGAGATGTGTTTTACCTGGGCTCGTCTCTGATTTACGCCGAAGATTATTTATCCCACCTCAGAAAGCTGAGCACAGTGCAACAATCATATAAGGCATTGCGCACAGTTGCCAATGGTACGTACCCGCATGCAAAAGATGTTTCCTGCTTCAGCACACTGTGCCTCGTGTTTTGCATGCTGGAAAATTCCCTAATGCGAGATGTGCATTATATATATGTGTGTCTCCTAGTTTTATTTTAAACCTCATGCGCTCTATTTTGGCAAAAAATTTCTCGCGCTCTCTTGACTGAAATGAGACGGGTGTTATAAAGGCACGTCTCCGAGTTTTGCTATTTTTATTCATCGCGCGCTCTCTCCCAATATTTGGCAAAAATTTTTAGCTCTCGCATGCTTTTTCGACTTAGAAACCACATCTCCTTAGCACGCTGCCGCCGTCCCGTCATCGTCAACGTTACGCTGACGCTATTGACCCCGACCACGTGGTCGACCCCGACCTTGGCGTCATCAGAGAGTTGAGCATGCTGGAGCACGTTGGCTCATCTCCTGTCCCCAGAGCATGCCGCCACTGTCCCCCTTTCTCAACTCGCTCTTCATCATTGTCGCGCTGCCGCCGTCGACCCCTACCCCGCCGTCAACCTCGACATTCGTCATAAGAGAGTTGAGCACGCTGGGGCACGCCGCCTCGTCCCCTATCCCCGGAGAATGCCGTCGCCTTGACCCCGACTTCGGTAATTGGTATGAGCATGCCGCCACCTTCACATAAGTGGAAATGTTCTCCCTATCCCCGAAGCACGTCGGCTAGCTGTCATCAGAGAGTTGAGGAACCACCACTCCGGCGCCTCCGCCAGCTTGTCCCGAAGCACGCCGTCGCGTCCCCTATCCCTGAAGCATGCCGCCGCCTCGACCTTGCCCTCAGAGCGTGCATTCAGTGATTTTATTGAATTTTAGGATGTCCAATGAAGGCTCATCGTTAATGAAGTCATTGATCCAAAAGGAGAATTTTCATTACGGTATATATTCATCTTCCTTGTTTATGTCCAATGTAGAAGTAATGTATTTGTTTTGACTATCAATGTATATAAGGAATTCTGATTCGCAAACTCTTGAAACTGCAGGAACTTTGGTTGACACTAGCATTTGCCATCCTATGAGTTTGATTTCTACCTCTGCAGCCATGCTGGAATCAAGGTACCTCTGCAGTCTTTGTTATGTAATTAGTATACTTGATAACCACGATTAATACTTTGTTGAAATTTGATTGGTCAATATAATTTAACATGTGATCTCTTGGCTATACATATGTTCATGAACAGTATGTTAATATAAAAACAGTATGTTGCTGACACTGGTAATATGGCAGCCAAATCCTGGCTAGCTCCAGGATGCAGCCGACAATCAGGATAATCAAGAGTGGGGGACACCTAATAGTATATCCCGCCTGTAAACAATCCGTGATGTTTTGTAGCAGAGAACGTCTCGAATAACCCACATAAAGGAGACAAGCTTCCATAAAGCCCGTCTCAGGTCAGTACACAAATCTGCGATGTGCTACAATAAAGAACATCTCAGATCAATCATTATATCCGTGACGCGCTTTGATAGGGTTTGTAACACATGTATACTTATAGGCAACGCGCGCGCTATGACACAAAGAAAGGAGACATGCTTCTTTTAAGCATGTCTCGCACTTAGGATGAACAGCGACGTGTTGTAAGCACGTCGCTAATGACAACGTAATGCGAGACACGACGACGGAGACACACAGTTTGTTCGTCTCCCTTCTTCGTTAGGGCACGTCTCGGATGAGCCCTTCTTACGAAGTGTATGGGCCCATTGTTGGAAGGACTTTTAATATCTAAATAGGGTTTGAGCTTCCTTATAGAGTTTTTGTTGGAAACAATCTAAGTAACGAGTTCAGAGCCATCACTTCGTCGGAGGTCACCATCACTTTCCTACATCCAATAGAAGAGAAGGAATCAATTTCATCTTCATTAGTGATGCCCGCGACAAAAGCAGCAACAACATTGATCGGTGCATGTTGGACATGTTCAGGCATGCGCTGAACCATGCAGTTTTGTTGGATATTTCCCTTCAAGGTCAAAACGCACTTGGTACAACCAACGAGCACAACCAACGATGGTACGACTTGACCGGATGTTTTGCAATGCCACGTAGGATGTCCACTTCCTGGACAGCCATCTGCTTCTGTCGATACCCTGTGTACCGGGTACCTCATGATACCGGAAGAAATGCTAAGGAGTTCCACCAGTCCAAGTTGAAGACCTCTGAAGGCCGCTCATGTTATGCAGTACTGGACCCGCCTCCCTCGTTTGGGTAGCTCCGACATTGCCACGTGTAACGCAAGTTCGGGCCTAACTCCCTTAATAGGAAATCTCCGGTCTTGCAACATGTCCAGTGACCCCGGACCTAACCCCCGAGTAGAGGGAATCTTCGGTACTGCCACGTGTATAGTGGCTCCGGGCTCGCCTCTCCACGATGGGAAGCTCCGGAGCCGCCACGTGTTGAGCCTCCAGACCTAGGACCTCAACGGAAGACTGACAGCTTTTCAATGGCTCGGACTTTCAAGGGATAGTTAAAGTGACAGTTTCAAGACCTAATTACGTGTCATTAATGCTATATTAATGACACATCATCAGTGGGCTATTAATAGGGGTAAGACTGTCATTAAGGCACGTTATCACACTGTTAATCACACTTAATACTCGTAGAACGTGTAGTAGGCTATTAACTACGTCAGGGCCACATGTCGGGCCAGACAAGTTTTGTAATGGTCAGTCCTTAGACTATAGAAGGGATGCACCGCATGGTACACGGACGAGTAAGCTCACACGCTCACAGGCGTCACAAAATTTCATACATACAACACACAACCCGTGGAGTAGGGTGTTACGCTCAAGCGGCCCGAACCACCTAAAATCCCTCGCGTCATCATCTTGTTTTTAATATCACTTGCACCCCAATCAATTAAGAACCTCCGCAGGATACGATATTGTAGTACCAGAGGAAGTGCCGATCGCACACTTCCACAGCTTCCCCTCTCGTTCTCCTTGCCCGATCATCACCCACTGCTCTTAGCGCGGCAAGACGAGATGAGGTAGCAGAGAAGCTTCAAGTTTTGAGTCCTTCTGTACGTGCTTACCTGGTGTTTCCCGAGGTGGTGACTAGTGCCTGGGAAGCTCCGGTTCAAGCAATGTCGCCCCTGAATATGCTGCACCATAAGCTGCAGCGCACTGCTATCGCCCTTTGCAAATGGTGTAAGTGGTTGTTTGGTCAAGCGCGCTCAGCTTGAAACTTCTAATGAGGTGATCACATAGCTCGACTTGGCACATGAGAACAGAGAACTCACCAAGATGAGCGGGATTTGTGCAGTGATCTAAAAATCAGAGTTTTGGGACTTGTTGATGTAGACCGCACGAGAAGGAGACAAGCCTCGCGCATCACCTGGATCAAAGCTGGGGAGTTAGGAAACAATGCACTTTAGAGATACAATTAATTCTTAAGATTACAATAGTAAACATGATAGATAATCTACTGAACATGAACAACAACATGCAAATAAAGCATATTATATCCATCATATTCATGTGTAGAAAACTCATTTTGACTTACAGTGCTGACACTTCCAGCTTGAAAAATGTTAAGTGGAGTGTATGACAAAGATTGTAGAGAAAGCAAATCTTCTATCGAGTAGTCGCGCAAACGCTACCCAAAAATCTGACTCGCCTCAACCCGTGCAGATTCTTCACTGGGACGTGGTCTCAGAGACACTACTCTCCTGCACGTCGGTGACACGCCGACAAGAGGGATGGACTAGACTGTAGCAGATGCTCAAAACATGAACTACTGAGTCTATTCACCTCTTTGTTATAGAATAAAAGTTCTCATTCTGCGTATATAGTGACAGACTCTAGTAATTGAACGAATTAAGTATGCAGTAAAGAAGCACAATTAAGTTCTAGTAACTAAATGCAACAAACTTCAGTCCTTGCAGCATAATTAAATCGCCTCAGTTACTGCGCACCATTATACTCCAGAAATTGACTCATAAAGTACTATGAATTGCATCAAATTAAAGTAATATTAGTGTTGGTCTTCTCAAAAAGAGAGAGAGAGAGAGAGCAGAATTACCGCACGACAGTCGCCACATCGCAAGTCACAAGTCACGGGTTGACTCACACGTAAATACGTGAATACGCGCACGCGCGTGCGTGTGATTTGTTTGTAGATCTAGCAATCCTTCTCTCACATATTCCATACGTAGAAAATAGTTTCCCTTATAAATAAATGCTACTCTCCTCAAATAGTCAATGTGGGATAAATATATGAAATAGCTTTCGCTATAAATAAGTGCTACTCTCTTCAAATAGTCAATGTGGGATAAATGCCTCCTTAACACCTGTTGAATTTAATAGAGCATAATTGGGCTCAGGCCCAAATATTCAAACAATCCCCACCAAATTCGAAAAGCATAGCTGACACTACTTGTCGTGTGTGCACAATGTTATTTGATATATCAGTTTAACGATGGAGACCTATTTGATTGAACATCCATCTTGATCTAAAAAATCTGGCAACCCACAACTACACAATGGACTATGCCTTGAATTGGTAGTTTTGCGTGAGGTGGTTTCATTTAAAGACCAAACTGATAACGCCTATTGGGCCGGTTCTTGGGTGTAGGGGTGGGCGTTCGGTCTACCCAATATTTCGGTTCGGGTATTTCGATTTTTTTCAGAATTTGGTTTCTTGAAATCACTACCCGAATTGTTGTAATAATATTAAGTACCCGAAAATTTTGAGCATCAAAATTTCGGTTCGGTCTTCGCTCCTACCCGATATATCCGAATTATACATTATATCCAATGTTATGTTTGCACAAATTTTATATGATTCATGAATTTAATCTCATGATGTAATTTATTATAAATTGTCAAATGAAAAATTACAAATGAATGTTTAAATACAACAACTTCACACATCACAACTTGAAAATAAAATATCAAAATTTGAATTGTTCATAGTTTACAATGCATAATTTAGCCTGTAATTTGATGGACCGACTATTCGATTATTTCGGTTATCCGAGGGTGGTACCCAGACCCAAAATTTAATTTATGGTTATCTATATCCGCTTCCCGAAAAGTACCCGATACCCTATATTTCGGTCTTTTCGGTTTCGGTTTTTTTGGTTTCAGTTTTTCGGTCCCGGTTTTTTGCCCACCCCTACTCGGGTGGAGCCTATGAGTCTGTAACACCTTCATTTTCATCCATCATGCATTGCATACATTCTTATACATGTTTAACATTAAGCAACACAAAAAGGAACAAGTTTAAAATAAATAAGAACTAAAACAACATTTAAAATTCTGTATCAGTGCGGACTTGTTCGGTTTGGACCCCGAACTAGTTCGGTTTTGCTCTCTCATGAATCTTCGGACTTGTCTGCTCTTGCCACGGATTACTCCGATTGAGTTTCTATTGATTGTCTAGACTTGTCCGTTGTTGAGTACGGACTAGTCCGTTCCTAGCTACTGGAACTTTTTGGAGTTGTCCGGTAGATCCCTCTTTTGATCTGGTTTTAAGAGAAATTGTCAACCCTCCGGACTTGTCCAGCCCAATACAAGACTTGTCTATTTAACTCTCTCAAACTTCGTTTTGCCTGCGAACGGACTTGTCCGGCTTGATACCGGACTTATCCGTTCAACTTTTCGACCTCCAACAAACTAGTCCGACCCCTAGCAGACTTGTCCAGTGTGCCCGACTCAGATTAATCTTTTCCTCCATGACATGTTATTGGCCTTTTGCCTTAATTGGACCCAAGAATGTCGTGCCCAACCCCTGTGGAGCCCATGTGGGACCCACCCCAGCCTCTACTGCCTTAAACTCGAAATCCATCAAACCCTACCACCTTCACCTCTATATAAACTCCCCACCACCCAAACTTTCATCCCTTTGTCACAATTAAGGAAGCTCCGACCCTCGTTGGTGAGGGCTGCTGTCAAGAAGACTCCACCGCTGGGAGAGGAAGGAGAAGGATCCAGCAAGATCGATCTTCATCAACTCATCGACAACATCGTCATTTCTCCACCAATTCTCCATCTTCCTTGGATCTAAGCATCAAGATCTCGAGTTTCATTGAATTCTCGACCCTTGAGTTGTTGAATTCACGGTAATTACCTTAGATCATCTTTATATGTCAATCTTGATCCCATAATTCAACTCAAACTATACTCAAATTGGAATTTCGCCAAAACTTTAGGCGAGCGGACTTGTCCGGTCTAGTGCGGACTTGTCCGATCGACTTTCTGGTCCAGGGCGAACTAGTCCGGTCCCCAGTACAGACTTGTCCGGCCACCTAAATCTGAAGTTGTTGAATTAATTCCAAATTGACTCAAATCAACTCGAAACCTGTTCAAACTTGTTAAAAACCATTGTAACTAGTTAGTTAACATTAATAGCAACTCACTAAAAATTTTACCTCACAATTACATTAATCATGCATGTCATGGCATATTGAGTAATATATGAGCATTTATTGATTGTAATGTCTGTTTTGTATGTTTATTGCGCGGAATAGAAGGTTTTGCTCTAGAGGGTGCTCTCGAGAACCTCCAGCCCCAGAACTTTGAAGCTTTCGACCCTAATCAATCTCAGGAGCAAGGCAAGTGTCCTTGAACATTTTGATCCTTTTTTTAAATGTTTTGTTTGCAACAATTGTATGCTTATGTCAAATTGATTGAGAATCCAAGAAAGGTGTTTACTATACTTGTTTGTCCATCTTTGTCGCTTGGAATATGTTGTAGAGAGTCGAGAAGGGCATTTTACCTTTTTGCTTCACTCTAACTAATTGGGGTGGGAAAACAACCAAAAGGCTTAACTATGAATTAATGAATTTATGGATGATATGAATTGATGAACATGATTAATTGACAATATGGGACTTGGGAGATCTAAGCAAGCATGGTTTGTAGAATGGGTTGGATGATATGGTGGTATTCTAGCCTTGGATCTAAGGACCGGTTCATGCGAGAATAAGCCAGGACAACAGTGTCACTACAAGGCCAAGTATGGGTGCGACTTAGCCAATTAATTAGGTGTATTGCCAGCATTGTTTGGATCATTTGGAGGAGCAGGGAATGGTTGTCGGTTGGGTTTGGAATAGTGGCGGGACTGCCCTGAGATCCGAACGGCACAATAGGGGGCCCTTGGTGGGATGTGCTCAGTTGGAGGCATCACCACCAGTGAAACCTTAGTGGGTCCGAATATGCTAGTAGTCTCTTTGTAAAGTCTATTTTGTGATCTCTTGGCCATACACTTAAGGAAGTGTAATTGGCATAAGAGAGGTTTCTTTAGTCATTGACGGGTGATGAAATCATGAACTTGTGGGTAAAGTGGTACAACCTCAGAAGAGTGTTAAAAACTATCGCTATAGCCGTGCTCCTGGATAAGAGCACCGAGATGACTGTGACACCCAGTTCCGAAAATGAACCAAGTGCAGTATATGTGTGCCCAGGATGTTTAACACACATATACAAGTGATTCACAAATGATAAACATATAATTACCACAACTCAAACTATTAAATAAGTACTTTTATTACAATATCCGAATATTCTTCATATTGCAGCTCTAACTATCATTATTGAACTATAACTGCAGCGGAAATAATCTAGTTACGAAACTAAGTAAACTAAGCATAAAGGGTAGCGTGCAGCTTCAACACTCCACAGGCAAGCTGATGGTAGACACGGCCTAGAACTCTGCATTATCATTATTAAACTCCCAATCCTGACCTGCAACTGTTGGGGGGGGGGGGGGGGGGGGGTTGCAAGGGTGAGTACATGTCGTACTCAGCAAGTGTGGAAAGTATGGCATGTAGCTTAACAAATGAAGACAATGAACAAAGGCTATTTGCTAAAAAGTACATTGAAAATGAGTAAAAAGCATTATACTATGTCTATGTAAAATTTATCCCATCATATCCCAAGTAAACATAATAGTCCATATCCATCATTTATTATCCATCCACATTCCGTATTCTTACTGTCGGTATTCTACCTACCGAGTACCCCACGATACCGCAAGAAGTGCAAGAAAGTTCCACCCGTCAGAGTCGAAGGCCCTTGCAGGTCTCACATGTCACGTTGCACCGGACCCGCTCCCCTCACATGGCTGGCTCTCGGGTTAACACGTGTAAAGTAAGAACGGAACAAAACTCCCAACCAAGGGAAGCTCCGACGACTACACATGTACAACAACCACGGATCTATCCCCCGTCAGAGAGGAGCTCCGGTACCGACACGTATACAGCGACCCCGGACCTACCCTCCCGCAAGGGAAAGCTCCGGATCTGCCATATGTGAAGCCTCCAGACCTTCATCGCCAACAAAAAGCCGGGGGCCACGCCCCGAGAAGCGACCTCGTCCTTCATCAAAAGACGGCAACAGTTCCAAAGCATGGTGTCCAATTCACAAGACGAACCGACATAGCTTGGAAGAGTGTCGGGAGGTCCAGAACCTTGCCGAGCGCTACAACAAGCGATGGGAAGAAGCTCCTTTCCATCAAAGGGAAGGAAAACAAAAATTTGACGAAGCTCCAGCTGAAGTGGAGCTAGGTTTCCAAGGCCCCAAAAAGGTCTTGAAAGCCGTCTACAACACTGTCGATGACTCGACGTTTCTGACAACGAACGTCGGAAGACCTTGAACACCATCTATGGTGGTTCTTGGGAAATCACCTCTCGCCACATCCTCAAGACAATGCGGTGAGACATGGACATGGTAGCTCCCGCTGCTAAGGCGGAACCACATTGGAAGTGGATGGATACACCCATCATTTTCGATGCTTCGGATTTCCCCCGAAATATGATCTGGGATGGTCAACTCCCGTTGATGGTGTCACCCACCATTAACAATATCCAAATCCACAATGTAATGGTGGACGGAGGTTCCGGGCTAAACCTCATAAGCTTCGAAGCTTTCATGAAGCTTCAGCTCCGGCCTTTGGACCTTCGCCCATCCCGGCCTTTCTCCGGAGTAGGTCTGGGAACCATTACTCCTCTTGGTTCCATCACACTCCCAGTGACCTTCGGGACCCGAGAGAACTACAAAACTGAGAAACTGGTCTTCAACATCGCACAGATCAGTCTGCCTTTCAATGCCCTTTTGGGTAGGCTAGCTTTATACAAGTTTATGGCTGCTGACCATTATGGTTATTTGGTGTTGAAGATGCCAACACCCACGGGTGTTCTTTGGATCTGCGGAGGCTGTACCGCAGGAGTTACTGCACTGAAAGAACTCTATGCGCTTGCCACAGCGCAAGAGGAAGCATCCGGTAAGGAGCCAGCTTCGAATCCTCCAAGCATTCGTCACAAAGGTTCCACCTCTGCACCTCGTGTGCAACCAAGCGGCGACACCGACATTCTCGTCAAAGTCATCCAAATTGGTTCCAATGCTGCTCAAACTACCTGTATATCGGGAGGTGTGAACAACAAATAGGAACTCGTGCTCATCACTTTCCTCTGGGCTAATGTCGATGTGTTTTCTTGGCAACCGTCACAAATGTCTGGGATCCCTAGGGAGGTGATTGAGCACAATCTGAAGATTTACCCAGAAGCCCCGGAAGAAGTCAATAGAGCGACAAAACTTCATCTAATAGGAAATCAAGAAGTTGCTCGAAGCTGGATTCATCCGGGATGTCTTCCATCCAAATTGGATGGCAAACCCAGTTGTTGTACCTAAGGCCGGTGGGAAGCTTCGGATGTGTATCGACTACACCACCCTAAATAAGGCATGTCCAAAGGATCCATTTCCACTAACTAGAATATATCAGATAGTGGACTCCACCTCCGGGTATGAGCTACTGTGTTTCTTAGATGCATATTTTGGATATCATCAAATCCAAATGTCTAAGGAAGATGAAGAGCATATTGTCGTCATAACAGTAGATAGATTGTATTGTTATACTGACATGCCATTCGATCTTAAAAATGCTGCTTCAACATTTGTGCGAGCTATATACAAAACATTTGGAGAGCTAATTAGAGACTTGGTAGAGGTGTATGTTGATGACATCGTCGTGAAGATCAAAAACAAGGAGTTACTCCTTGACAACTTACAAGCCATCTTCGACATGTTGCGCACTACGTGCACCAAGCTAAACCGGGACAAGTGTGTCTTCGGGGTTAGCTCCGGAAAGATTCTGGGATTCTTGGTGACTCACCGGGGAATTGAAGCAAGTCCAACGAAGATCAAGGGTATAGAAGAAATGCGGCCCCCTGCCCGCATTGAAGATGTCTAAAAGTTGACTGGATGTCTAGGTGCCCTCAGTCGGTTTATATCAAGACTGGCAAAATGGGCGCTACCCTTCTTCAAACTCTTGAGGAAGTCCGGACCATTTCTTTGGTCCGAAGAAGCAGAAAAGGCGTTTCAAGAGCTTAAACAGCTCCTCACCACACTACCAATATTGGTAGCCCCGAATCCTGGTGAGCCTTTACTGCTTTACATTTCGGCAACCACCAAAGTTGTTAGTATGGTCCTGGTCACGGAAACACCGGAACCACACTTAATCCAGGAGTCCAGACCCCTCCGGGAGGGTCCGGAACCACTTGAAGACATGATTGGGTCTCAGCTCCCAGGCATGGAACCTCGAAACGAACTGCTAGGAGATCAACCTCATTCGTCTGAGGAGGTTCAACTGGCTAATCAAGATGATCTAGATCCTCCTAGTGAGATTCGGGTTGAACAAGAAGAAGTTTTAGACCCCTCTGGGAGGGTTCAAGAAGCACAACCTAAAGGTCCGGGACCCTCCAACAGGGTCCAGGTCGATGGAGAGGAAGCTCCGGGTCTTTCTGAAAGGGTCCGACCATCCAACGCCCTGTGTACTTCATCAGTGAAGTACTCCACGATGTCAATACAAGATACATTGAGGTGCATAAACTACTTTATGCAGTTCTTATTGCCTCAAGAAAGCTTCGTCACTACTTCCAAGCCCACAAAATATCAGTAGTAACATCTTTTCCACTATGTGCAATTTTGCATAATACTAATTCTACCGGGAACATTGCAAAGTGGGCAGGGAGCTGGCATAATTTGATTTAGAATTCCTGTCGAGACAAGCAATTAAAAGTCAAGCCTTGGCTGACTTTGTGGCGGAGTGGACCCCCTCTCCATGAAACCCTGGGGGCCACAGTGAGCAGAAACCAGAGCTCAAAGTTCTGGTATTCACTGAGCCTCACTGGACCCTCTACTTCGATGGCTCTGTGCAGAAGCAGGGGGCCAGAGCTTGAATCCTTCTCCAAGCTCCGACCGGGGAGAAAGTCAAGTATATGGTACACCTTGATTTCAAGGCAACCAACAATATAGCGGAGTATGAAGCCCTCATCTATGGACTCAAGGTGGCACTATCTTACGGTGTCATACAACTGTTGGTAAAGGGAGATTCACAACTCATCATCAAACAAGTGAGAGGTGAATGTTCGTGCAACAATTCTCAATTAGCTGCTTATCTCCTTGAAGTCCAGAGGCTTCAGAAGGACTTCAAAGTCCTGGATCTCCATCATGTTCAGCGTCTTCACAACTCTGAAGCCGACGATCTCTTGACGAAAGCCTCAACCGGAGCTCCGGCTCCTGACATAATCTTCGTCCGGAGGTTTTCAAAACAAACAGTTTAGCCTGCCGAACTGAGCGAAGGGGGCAAGACTAGCACCTCAAAGCTGGTGGTCCCGGTGACCCTGCTACCATGGCGTCCACCAAGGGTCATAGGTGCTGTCGGAAGCTCCGAGCAACCCAGCACGCAAGACTCAGAAGCTCAAGTTAGCTCCGATGCATGGGTCTCAGAGATTCAGAGCTACTTGAAAGACAATATCCTTCCTAAAGACAGTGTATCTGCTGACCGGATTGTCATATTGGCTAAAAGATACACGTTGGTAGAAGGGGATCTCTACCAACGCGGTGCCAATGGCATCTTAATGCGGTGCATTGCAAGGGAAGAAGGCCGTGAGCTCCTCGCGAACATCCATGGAGGCGAGTGCGGGAACCATGCTTCTTCTCGCACAATGGTTGGTAAATCCTTCCGGCATGGCTTTTACTGGCCTACAACACTTCAGGATGCGGTTGAGCTAGTGAAAAATGTGAAGCATGTCAGTTCCATGCCAAACAGATTCACACACCGGCTCAATCACTACAAATGATACCTCCTATATGGCCATTCACTGTGCGGGGCATGGACATCTCGGGACCATTCCCAAAAGCCGTCGGAGGTTACAGGTTCCTGTATGTCGCCATCGACAAGTTCACCAAGTAGCCGGAAGCAACTCCAGTAGTAACAATCAACAAACAATCAGCAAACAAGTTCTTGAAGTCCATTATATGCAGATTTGGAGTTCCAAACAAAGTCATAACTGACAACAGAACTCAATTTACAAGTTTTGCATTCCAAGAATATTGCGAAGCCCTCGACATTCAGCTTAGCTACGTCTCAGTAGCTCATCCAGCAAGCAATGGCCAAGCCGAGAGAGCAAATGTAGAAATCTTAAAAGGACTCAAGACGTACACATATGAGTGCTTGAAGAAGCACGAAGCTAACTGGATTGAAGAGCTTTCGTCCACATTATGGGCGAACAGGACAACACCTAACCGGTCAACTGGGAGACTCCATTCTTCCTAGTGTACAGAGTTGAAGCTGTCCTTCCTCCGAAGATCACCTTGGGGTCCCTCTAGGTCTGGACCTTCGACGAAGCCACACAGGACCAGCTCCAGCGTGAAGACCTTGACCTCGTCGACGAGGGAAGGGGCCAAGTAGCTGTTCGGAATGCACGTTATCGCCAGGTGCTCTGACGCTATCATCAAAGGCATGTGCGTGATCAACAGCTTGAAGAAGGCGACCTGGTGCTTCGGGAGATACTAAGCCATGAAGGGATGAACAAACTTTCCCCCAGCTGGGAAGTTCCCTTCCGAGTAATTAAAGTATCTCGACCAGGATGCGTTCGCTTGACAACTGAGGATGGGATTCCACTTCCCAATCCTTGGAACATTGAGCACCTCTGTAAGTTTTATGCTTAGAATCACGGAGGTGAGTCTGTAATTACACACAATGCATGTTGTAGAGTCATTATATAGAGATGGGCAAGTCCTCCGGGAGAACATCTGGACCCCTCCGGGAGGGTCCGGGAAGTTCAAGTAACACTTGACACAGTCACAACACTAAAAGTGTAACTACTTGCTCTGGGCTAGCACAAGATGTATAGCACATTTAGCTTGGTCCAGCAACCTAAGCGTGTTCTTGTCTCCCCTATAATCTGGACCTATAATGAAAGGCATTGTTGTGTGAAAACAGACTCCACGTGCATTTACCTTTTGTGCAAGGCTCAATATATCAAATTATTTTTACCCCACTTGTCTATGATGAAGTTGTACAAATTTTTTGACCT
Organism: Tuctoria greenei; assembly: GCA_036927565.1. Classification (NCBI taxonomy): domain Eukaryota; kingdom Viridiplantae; phylum Streptophyta; class Magnoliopsida; order Poales; family Poaceae; genus Tuctoria; species Tuctoria greenei. The sequence continues at coordinate 104,889,016 of JAYESD010000004.1, read as the reverse complement.
TTGTTCCAAGTAATTCACATGTATTACAAGCCTTATCGATAGTCTTTTTGGATCTTAACATTTCTACATAGTCTACTTGCCTGAACGCCAAGACAACATAGGTCCGGAGTGTGCTTGCGACTTAGCCTGGTTCTGCACCCTATGTACGCTGCTCTACCTACAACCCGGCAGGCCTTAGTAGGGTGAGTACTAAAAAGGCATGCAGATCTAAAAAGATTATATCATAATGCTCGTTGTCATGTTGAGTTTCTTTGGATCTAAAGTCCAAATAAGAACAATAAGTCATAACCAATCTATAGACAAGAGGATGAATTTTACTTTTTCTTTTGCCTTTAATGTGCAAGAAAAGCAAAAACTCATAGCGGTGGTGGATGACGCCGGAGCTACTAAGCTCCGACATCCTCTGAGAGGGGTCCGTCGTCAACATGTAATATGTTGACAGTGGAAGACATAGGAGCTACCAAGCTCCGAGATCTCAGGGGGCCTGTCTCCGACGCCTCAAAATTGAAGACTTTGGACCTAAAATCTACAAGTGCGAAGTATTCAAGTCGTCAACATACTGCCACAACCTTTGGTACATGTACACATTTAAATTGTACACATGTACCAGGGGGCCAACAAGATACGAAATAGTATATTGAAGACAAATCAAAATTGAAGGCAGGAAAGGAGGATTTCATTAATTTGAGATACTGGATTACAAAATGGGGAGAGTACAGCAGAAGGCAAAAGAAAGAATGTCCTAAGCTACTGGAGAACCTAAGACCTCCAGAAGAATGAAGCTACTTTATGGGAAACTTCTTGGACGCTGGATTTGGCAGCGTCTTCCTCTTCAGCGATGGGACCTTCGAGCACCAGGTCCAGTGGGAATTGGGGATCTCGGCTCACATAACACGTCAGCATGTATTCTGCAACATTTGTAGCCAAAGACTTCCCCTCTGTCTCCAGCTGATCTGCGATGATGTCGCCCATTGCGTCAAGTTTGCCACCAACACTGTTGAGGGCCACCAGGGCTCGGTCCAAGTCCAGTTTTGGGTTGTCCGGACGTATGGGACTGAAGCCCAGCGGTGTCAGCACGTCATTCTCACGCCCTAAGAAGTCCCACACTTGAATAGCTTCAGTCTCCTTCTAGCTTTGTAGCTCCTCCAGTGACTTCTGGGCAGCCGCAAGCTCTGAACCTTCACGGGCAAGGCGCTCGGCCAACTTAGCATGTTGTCGCATGCTCTCAACAACTTGCTTTTCCCGGTCAGCCAATTCCATCTCCCAGGGATGGATGCGGTTCCGCCTTTCAGCAAGGACTTTCTCCCTGCCTTTAACACTCTCCTCCCTAGCGGAAACATCAGACTCTCTCTTTGAGAGCTCTTGCCCCACCTTCCAGTTCTTCTTCCTCTCTTCCTCCTTCCATAGATCCAGCTTTCTACTGCGATCTGCCAAATTTTTCTCACCCAGATTCAACTTCTGGGTGACCTCCGCCTCTCTCCTCACCACATCCTCCTGCTGCCCCAGGAGTTTTTCCTCCCTCGCCTCCAGGTCCGCTCGATGCTTTAGGAGAGTTTCATTCAATTCAGCGAGTTTTTTGTGACGCTCGTCAGCAGCGTCACGTCTCTCCTTGGCTTGCTCTAGGATTTCCCTGAAGTTAGCATCGAGCACCCGGATTGTAGCTTCCTTCTCTTCCATCAACTTATCCCAGTATTCTAACGAGGCCTTCTCCACCTTGATCCATTCCTTCTGGTCAGCTAGCCTCGTCTGAGCAAGCCTGGCCTCAAAATGGAGTCTGTTGCGCCAACGCCTCAAGGTGTTGCGCTCCTCCTCCAAGGCTTTGCTCTCATGGTTGAAGGCAAGGTGGACCTGTCAGAGACTTGAGCAAGCATTGTGTATGGACAACACCAGAGGGATAGGTTCTGGGCCTGCTGGGACCATTTCCGCAGGCTCAAAAGGGTTTTCCATCACAAAAATTGGATCCCACTCTACAATAGTTGTCCCCTATACTCCTGTAGCGCTAGGGACGCTCTCCTGGAACCCTTTAGCGGCAGTAGAAGAACCCAATGGGGGAACATCCACCTCTAGAGTAGTTAAAGGTGCCGCTTCAGGGTCTTCAGTTGATGGCTCCGAAGTCGGAGGACCTGTTGCCACTTCTTCGGGCTGCTCTAGCTCAGGCACAGGTACCTCCGGGATCACCACCTCTGGAGCAGCAACCAGAGCTTCAACTGGAGCCTCGACCACCGCTGGCTCAGTCTCCGGCACGGCGACCACCTCTGGCACAGCCAACGGACCTCCAACCACCTCCAGCTCAGCTGCTGGACCCTCTACCACTTCCAGCTCAGCCGCCAAATCTTCAATCATTTCCGGCACAAGGGCCGAAGCTTGGGTAATTTCCGGCTCAATGGCCGGGACTTCAACTTCTTCTGGCTCAACAGCCAAGGCTTCGACAACTTCCGGCTCGAAAGATGGAACATCTGGCATCGCCGGTGCTAGAGCATCAGCCTCCGCCGCCAGGGGTACGTCTTCAACTTCTCTCTTGTGGTCCGGCGCTACCATAGAAGCTTCGGGTGAGGACTCTAAGTCCAAGCTCACGACAGCTGGCATCGGAGCTGTCGCGACTTCTGCCTCCGCTTGACGAGGAGGCTCAAAGCTTGAAGCCGGAGCTTCGACAGGCACAGCATTCGCTGTTGCAACAGGCGCTGAAGCTCCCGACCCCTTCTTTGACACCCTAGAAATAAAGGGAAGAGAATATTAAAAGACATATCAAAAAGCAAGACTAGCATTTCAGGGAAAGCAAACAATGCTTACATCGGGATGCTGCCACCCCATTCGCCTCTGAACCTCTTCTTCCGAGGCCTGGAGCTAGAGACCACCAAATCTGGTGAGACAACTGCTTCGAACCTCAGTTGAGGAACACTCGCAGCTGCCGGAGTCCTTTCGGCTGGAGCTTCTCTTCGCCGGGAAGAACCCCCGGACCTGGAACTTCTAGCCGGCGCTGAGGCCGGGGTCGTCTGCCCGGAGCTTACGCCTCTTGAAGACTCTTGCACCGGAGCAGGGGTAACTACAGAAGACCTCCCCCGTCGGGGAAAGCAGCCATTGTGGAAGGGGCAGGTCTGACGGACCTCCTGTCAGCGTACTTCAACTTCCTCTTCTGGCTGGAGGGCTCGGTTGGTTCCTTGCCCTTGCCCTTGCCGGTGTCTTCAGTCTTTCGGCTTGGGGCAGAGGCAAGACCACCCTCGGAAGCTTCGGGGATCGCCAATCTGGTGGTCGGACGCCTCTCTACCTCGTTATGGTCGTCAAGCACCGGCATGCTCCTTCGGATCTCCCTACTGAACTACGCCTCCATGTTCAGGGGGAGGAAAGCTGCTGGTGGAGCCAAGTCGTCGCCGTTGACATTAACCCCATGCTGGAAATTCTTCAAATGAAACTCCAAGGATTCATCATCCAAGTTGGATTTCAGACCGATTTCAATCCGATCGCCATCCATCACGCTGTTGAGGGCCCACGCGAGCTTCTCCCTCTTCTTCAGCGGAGCCCACCTGTTGACCAGGAAATTCCAGAAGACCATCTGGGGGGTCCCTCCACCTTACACGCACTCGCGAATCCTGGTCAAAACAGGGTTGAAGGCATCTGACAGCACCGGAACCACACTCCAAGCGTCAGTGTCAACATTGGGGAGGCCTTCGGGTAGCTCCAATTTCTCGTGCTCCTCTGCCGTAATGATGATCCAATCCTTCTTCCAGTCGTCCCACTTGCCAGAAGGAAACGACTTCAAGTATTTGTAGGGGCAGTTCTTGGGCTTCACAAAATAGTAGAAGCCAAGAAACTCGGACCCCTTGTCGGTAGTGTGGATGGTGAAGAAGGTGCGGAAAAGCTCGATGTAGGGGGGGGATACCCACCCTCATCTCGCAGAAGTGGATGAATGTCGCCACGAGAAGAAGAGAATGGGGGCCAAGGTGGTACAACTGTAGACCATAAAAGTCTAGCAGCATCAAGAGGAAAGAAGAGAAATGTGGAATGAATCCCACCATGGTGTACGCTGTGAAGTACACCATATCGCCATCGCGCTCCTTCTTGAACGGGAGCTTGCCGGCGCGGACCAAATGATTGAAGGAGTTGCTGGACCACCCCATGTAGGTCCAGACCTTCTTCAGATCATCATCGTTCTTGAGGTGGCTCTTGGGGAGACCCAACTCCATCGCAGCAAAGCGGTGCAAAGGAAGGGAAGCTAGGCGGAGTTTGTGAGGCTCTGAGTGCAAAGATGATCGAAGGCATAAAGAGTCCTCAAACCGTGCGCACTTTCCTTCTGAAGTAAGCCCCCGCGACGCTTGGATGGAAACTGCAGTGAGATCGAAGGCACTTTTCAAAAATCTACCCCCTCCATGACGAGTGGGCCTAGGGCCAACCCAACGAAGAGATCGAGGTCCTTACCCAAGGCCAACCATTGCCATGATGAGCGGCGGGAAACCCAAAGTCGGCGCTCTGACAGAGCGTGCAGAACCGATACGATTTTCTTATTGGGAACCGGTGACCTTCAATTGCGTGAGATCCACACTCAAAGATCTCATCTGCCGTATTCATAACAAGCTACGCGTCGAAGGTTCACTCCCGGAGTCACTCTATCGGCGCATCAGAGGACATTTGAAAATCAAAGCGCGGGAATTGAGAATGGCCCCACCTACGGCAGAACAAGTTAACCCAAAGGATTTCTCCCAGAGGTGGGCCCGGGGGCCACTGTCGGTACCCTACGTACCGGGTACCCCACTATACCGCAAGAAGTGCAAGAAAGTTCCACCCGTCAAAGTCGAAGGCCCTTGCAGGTCCCACATGTCACGTTGCACCGGATCCGTTCCCCTCACATGGCTGGCTCCCGGGTTAACACATGTAAAATAAGACCAAAACAAAACTCCCAACCAAGGGAAGCTCTGGCGACTACACATGTACAACAACCCCAGACCTAGCCCCCTGTCAGAGAGGAGCTCCGGTACCGACACATATATAGCGACCCCGGACCTACCCTCCCGCAAGGGAAAGCTCCGGATCTGCCATGTGTGGAGCCTCCGGACCTTCATCGCCAACAGACATATGAGCAGATCACGTCCGTTACAAACATTCAAGGACAGTTAAAGCAGTAGTTACAAAGCCTGATAATGTGTCATTAATGCCATATTAATGACACACGATCAGCGCACCGTTAATAGTGGTAATGCTGCCATGAAGGCACGTTACCACACTATTAATTATACTTAATACTCTTTAGACAATGTATTAGGTCATTAAGCACGCCAGGGCCACATGTCGAGCCAGGCCAACTTTGTAACGATCAGTCCTTAGGACTATAAAAGGGCTGCACCGCCCGAATATGAGAGACTAATTCGACCTGATCCTAGCGATCGTACTCGCTCAATACAACTACACAAACCCCGCGGAGTGGGGTGTTACGCCCAGACGGCCTGAACCACGTAAATCTCTAAGGTCACCATCTTGATCTTGATCTCTGTGTGTCCCAACCACAAAAGAACTTCTGCGGGCTTCTTTTCAGCGGGTCTGGGGGAAGTGTCGTATCAAACACTTCGACACTTACCATCATCATTAACCATGACCATTTATCACTATTCAATCCATAACCATAACTTTAACATAACCATAACCAATACCAAACCATAACCAAACCATTCCAAATCCCAAAACCTTTCTAATCATCGGAGGGTCCACGTTGCTCATATCCAGGAGCACGACTATCATGATAGTTTTGGACACACTCTGCTGAGGTTGTACCACTTTACCCATGTGTTTGTGATTTCATCACCCGTCGGCGACTAAAGGAAACCTCCCTTACGCCAATTATACTTCCTTTGGTGTATGGCCAAGAGATCACAAAATAGCCTTTACAAAGGGATTACTAGCCTATTTAGACCCCACTGAGGTTTCACCGGTGGCAATGCCTCCAACTGAGCACATCTTCAACCAAGGGCTCCCTCTTGAGCCATTCGGATCCCAGGGTAGTCCCACCAATCATCAACAAACCAAATCCAACTACCCTTCCCCGAGCATCCTTAATTGTCCAAATAGCACTGGCAAAGCACTAATTAATCAGCTATGCCGCACCCATACTTTGCCCTGTGGTGGCACTATAAATCTTAGATGAATGCTCCATGAACCGGTCATTAGATCTAAAGCAAGCGAAATAACCATAACATCCAACCCATCCACATACCATGATTGCGTAGATCACCCATTACCATATCATATTAACCAATTCATGTAAATCATAATCTCATAAATGCATAATTAAGTTAAGTGGTATAGTTGTGTCCCATCCCAAATAATTAAGCAAAGCAAAAAAGATAAAGGTCTCATCCCGACACTCTACCATAAATTCCAGGTGACAAGGGTGGTTATAAAACGCTAGTAAACTTCCTATCATAGGATTTCCCATCAAATTGACACAAGCATGCAGTTTGCAATCAAAACATTTATTTTAAAAACTGGATCAATATGGTCAAGGACACTTGCCTTGCTCTTGGGATTGGTTCAGATCGAAGCCTTCAAACTCTGGGTGCTGGAGATCCTCCGCGGCACTTTCTAGCGCAAATCCATCTAATCCGCACAATAAACATACAAGACAAGAAACAAAATCAAAGAGTGCACAAACATTACTCAATATGACATGATATGCATGTTTAATGCAAATGTAAGGTGGAACTTGTTAATGAGTTGCTTTTAATGATCACTAACTAGTTCTAATAGATTCTAACATGTTTTTACAGGTTTGTATTTGATTCGATATAATTTTGAAAATAATTCAACACAATTTCGCCAGTAAATTTGGACTAGTCCGCACTTCGTAGAACTAGCAAACTAGGGTTTTAGATCAACATGAATTTGTAGATTTGGGGTTAATTCACATAAGAAAAAGGAAGTACAAAGTATACCAGGTGTCCAAGACTCCAAGGAATCAAGGGTATTTGGAGGCAACATCTGGATGTTGACGATCTAGGGTTGATGAAAAACTTGATGGTGGATTGTTGACGAAGGACGCGAAGTTGATGGAGATATTGATCCACTTTCGTTTCCTCCTCTTCTTCTTCTTGTTCTAGATCTCTTCCCCCTCCTTGGTGGCGGCTAATCACGAGCTAGGGTTTGGGTGAGGTGGAAAAGTGGCAAATAGATGTCAAGCCAAGGGGTGGGGTTGGTTATATAGAGGTGGAGGCTAGGGTTAGATGGATTTCGAGTTTGAGATGAGTAGATGCCAGTTTAGAGTCCCACATGGGCCCTAAAAGAGTTAGGCACGATGGTCCTAGGCCCACTTAATGTAAAATCCAAGGAACAAGTCGTGAAACAAAAGATCAACTCGGAGTCGCGATTTATCAAACAAGTCCGAAAAGGGCCGGACTAGTCCGATGTTGGAGAGAGAGAAATCGGACAAGTCCGGACTAGACATCGGACAAGTCCGAACTTATAAGGAAGGGAGAAACAGACAAGTCTGGCCAAAAAATCGGACAAGTCTGACTTTAGTCAGAGGGAAAAACAGACAAGCCCCCTGGAATACCAGACTAGTCCGAACAAGTCCAGGGACTGACCGAATTTTTCAAGGATTTGGGCATCGTACTAGTTCGGACAAGACCGGAAAAGTTCGAAAGTGTCCAGAGGAAAAAATAGAGTAGTCCGCAGAAAAATGGACAAGTCCGATGGAATACCGGACTAGTACGGACAAGTCGAGGGACTTAGCAAATTTTTCAAGTATTTGGAGCACCGGACTAGTCTGCACAAAACCGGAAAAGTCCAAAAGTGTCCAGAGGAAAAAACAGACTAGTCCACAGAAAAACAGACAAGTCCGTTTGAAGTCAGAGAGAAATCAGACTAGTCCGCACCAAAATCGGACTAGTCGGCACTTTCCAGAATTCTTAAGTGCGGTTTTGTTTCTAATTGATTTTAAACTTGTTCCTTTTCGTGTTGGTCAATATTAAACAAGTATAGGATTGTATGCAACGCATGATGGATGAAAATGAGAGTGTTACAATGACCTACATGATTTGAGGGAACTTGGGATTTAGGATGGTAACGGTTTTTGTTATGGTTTGGTTATGGTTATGGATTGGATGGTGATAAATGGTCATGGTTAATGATAATGGTAAGAATATGTCATATGGATGGATAATGAATGATGGATATGAATTATTGTGTTTATTTGGGATATGATGGGATTAATTCACATAGACATTGTTAAATGAATTTCATATGTTTTAAATTTACTTTTTAGCAAATAGCCATTATTTAATTATCATTCTTTGTTTCAGCTACATGTCATACTTTCTCACACTTGCTGAGTACGACATGTGCTCACCCTTGCAATTCACTCACCAACAGTTTCAGGTGATGTTTGGGAGTATTCTGAAGATAATGCGGAGTACTAGGCTGTGTGCTGTCGTCGGCTTGCCTATGGTGTTGCTTGGAAGTGCGCTATCCCTTATGCTTAGTTTACTCAGTTTAGATTATTTGTACTGCATTAGTTTCAGATTTAGTAATAATGATCATTAGAGTTGTAATTTGAGAATTATTTGAATATTGTAATAACAATACCTTCTTAATTAATTTATGTTGTGGTAATTTTCTATATATCGTTTGTGATGCACTCGTGTATGTGTGATCAACGTCCTGGGCATACATATGCATTCACATGGTTCATTTTCAGAACTGGGTGTCACAAAGTCATACTCCCGTGTCTATTTCATGAGCTTATTAGAGAATTCCCAAATCTCATAGACTGTGACCAACAGTCAACTCATATAGGTGTGTTCGTGCAAGAATACTCTGTAGGACAATATCTCGTAGTAAAGCCTCCGAACACTTTAAGACTTAAGTCAGCCTTCCGTACAGAATGGAGAGTATTGCATCTTCAGTGGAGAGTGTACTATATAATTATGTACTCTCCTAGTCATACATACAACTTGTTCTTCTCAAATCCAAATTCACGGGATCCCCGATCACATAGGTTTGGGTTATCGCTGTGTATAACTCACGTGGGCCTAAATCCCATCTCCTTCGATGTACTATTTACCATATTTCTTGATAGACCTTTTGTAAACGGATCTACCAGATTTTATGCCGTTTGAATATAATCAATGGTTATCACTCCGGAGCTTCTCAATTTTATGACAGATTTTAACCGTCTTTTCACATGTCTTGAGGATTTCATATTATCCTTTGTGCTCTACACTTTTGCAAGAATAGTTTGATTGTCACAATACAAAAGAATCGGAGGAATTGGTTTTTCCACCACTGGTTAATCCATCAAGAGTTCCTTCAACCACTCTGCTTCTACATAGGCTGTATCTAATGCTGTAATCTCTGCTTTCATGGTTAACCTTGTCAAGATGGTCTGTTTACAAGACCTCCACGAGACAGCAACTCCTCCAAGAGTAAAGACATAACCACTTGTTGTCTTTATCTCATCAGCATTAGAAATCCAATTGGAATCACCATAACCCTCCAAAACTTTAGGATCTCCTGTATAGTGAAGTCCATAACTCATTGTACCACACAAGTAGTGCATATATAACTCGCTCAAGCTCGCGCCAATGATCATCTTCTGGGTTAGCAGTAAAATGGCTAAATTTGCTAACATCAAATGAAATGTCAGGTCGACTAGCACCATCTAGGTACATGAGTGAACCAATTATCTAAGAGTATCTCAGCTGGTCTCTTCCTAGTCCTTTATTTTCCCATAGAATTATACTAGCACCATATGGTGTTGGTGAAGGCTTGCTGTCCAAATAGCCAAAATTGCTCAATACCTTCTTAACATAATGAGATTGCAAGAGTGTAATCCCATTCTTATTTTTTATCAGCTTGATGTTTAGGATAACTTCAACTTCTCCTAGATCTTTCATATCAAAAATTTGGAATAGGAAAGATTTTACCTCATTTACCACATCAATATCAGTTCCAGAAATTAATATATCATCTACATATAAACACATGATCACTCCTCTACCCCCACCATATCGATAATATACACATTTATCAGCCCCATTGACAACAAAACCTGCTTGTGTCATGGTACTATCAAATTTCTCATGTCACTGCTTTGGTGCCTGTTTAATACCGTATAAAGATTTCTTTAACTTACACACCTTATTCTCTTGACTGAGTATCTCAAATCCTTCTGGCTGATCCATATAAATCTCCTCATCCAACCCCCCATTCAGGAAAGCCGTCTTCACATCCATTTGATGGATTAGAAGACCGTGCGAGGCAGCCAAAGAAAGAAGTACCCAGATAGTTGTCATTCTAGCAATGGGTGAGTAAGTATCAATGAAGTTTTCTCCTTTTTGTGTATAACCTTTTGCCACCAACCTTGCCTCGTACTTCTCGATAGTACCATCTGGTCGAAGCTTTTTCTTGAACACCCACTAACGTCCAACCGTTTTACAATCAAATGGACGATCCACTACATCCCAGGTTCCGTTAGTCATGATGATTTCCATCTCGCTATGGACTACTTCCTTCAAATCGTCTGCATCAGGAGATGCAAACGCATCTCAGTTGGATCTGGGTGTATCATCCACAAGATAAACAATGAAATCATCACCAAAGGATTTTGAAATCCTTTGTCTCTTTCTCGCTCTATGAGATATTTCATTGTTTTCTCCATCATATGGTTGTAATGAATTTTTTGACAATGTAAAATCAGGTTGATCTAAGAATTTCAGATGGAATATAATTATTGTCATGTGTATGACCATAAGAGCTTTGTGCATCATTCATAGGAAAAATACTTTCAACAAATGTAGAATCTCTAGATTGAACTATTGTGTCAACGACCACAAGAGGTGAGTCAGACCTTATTACTAGAAATCTATAGGCATGACTATTAGATGCATAACTAAGAAAGATACAATCGACAACATTAGGTTTGAGTTTACACTTTTTGACTCTCGGTATATTTAACATAGCCAAACACCCCCTATGTGCACGAACTCTGTTCAATACATGATTTGTAGTCAGAACTACCTCCCCCTGCCATGCCTTAGATAAACCTACTGTATCTAACATGGCATTCACCAAATCTTTTAGAGTGCGGTTCTTCCTCTTGACAACCCCATTTGATTGAGGTGAATAAGGTGGTGTTCTCTCATGTAAGACTCCATTCTGAGCACAAAACTGAGAGAACTCATCGTAATAATACTCTCCTCCATGATGGGATATAATTCTTTTTATCTTTATTTCTAGTTGATTCTCAACTTCTGCCCTATAGATCTTGAAGTAATCTAACGACTCATCCTTTGATTTAAGTAAATACACATAACAATAGCGAGTTGAATCCTCAATAAACGTCATTAAGTATTACTTTCCTCCGACAGTCAACACACCATTCATTTTGCAAATATCAGAATGAATGAGTTCTAAAAGTGTCGAATTTCTTTCATCGACAGCCAAGTGTTGTTTTCTTCATAGTTTTGCTTGCAGACAAGCTTGACACTTAGAACCTTTGACTATAGGAATTTTAGGAACTAAAGATAAGGGAGATAGTCGTGAGATGCATCCAAAATTTATATGATATAAAAGAAAGTGCAAAACACTTGCTTCATCATCTTTATTCAAAAAGTTCACCACAGAGGTACTAAAATGTGAAAGGGAAAAGCGGACAAGCCTCCGCTATCATAGCCTTTTCCAATAAAGAGTCCATATTTTGACACAACTACTTTATTAGAGTCAAAGACCAACTTAAATCCGTATCAACAAAACAAAGAGCCACCGACGAGATTTTTATTTATTGAGGGGGCATGCTGCACGTTCTTCAGCTGCACGATCTTTCCTGAAGTGAACTTCAGACTGACCATACAAACACCATGAACAGAAGCACGTGAGCTGTTTCCCATCAGGACGGAGGCACCGTAGGTAGCCTGATAAGAAGAAAACATAGATACATCAGCACATACATGAATATTAGCCCCTGTATCAATCCACCATTCAGTAGGTTGACATGCTGTTAAAACAGTATATGTATTACCATACCCTATTGTTCCAGCGTCGCTAATAACCATGTTGGCAGATTTTTGGTGATTTTTCTTGCCTTTTCTGTCTGTGTACTTTTTTGGCAAAATCCCCAACCTTGCCACAAACATAGCATTCAACCTCAGCCATGTTTATCTTTTTCTTCTCCTTTCTCTTGAAGTTGGTAGTGTGTACAACTTTATTTTTCCCTTTCTTTGGTCCAACATGCTACATGACATTAGCACTAGACTGCTCTTCATGCACCTTGGACACGCCATCTTTCACTCGACTTTCTCTTCCACATCAAGAAGCGAACAAATCCTCAACAGAAATGTTATATCTCTTATGTTTTGTGGCAAATCCCCTCCAAGATGGAGGTAATTTGGCAATAATGTCCCCAGCCACAAATCGATCAGGCAAATTTAGTCCAAGTTTTTGGAGCTCTCCGATAATGAGTTGTATTTCATGAGCCTGCTCAACCACTAAATGGTTGTCTGCCATCTTAAAATCGTGATAGCGCTCTATGACATACAACTCATGTCCAGCATCCAACACACTAGTGTTCAATGGCCTCCCAAAGCTCTTTTGTGCTCTTATGAGTCATATAAACATCCCACAGTTTGTCGGACAACATACTAAAAACAGTGGATCACATGGGTAACAGATATTCTATCTACTGCCACCTCCTCGGTTCTTCTCAATGGAGTGCCAGGTAAGACTTTTCACTGCAGAAGAGGTGTTCGGCAAGGGGACCCGTTATCCCCCCTTCTATTTGTACTGGCAGCAGATCTTCTACAAAATTTAATCAACAAAGCAGTGGAGCTGGGACTTCTATCTCTGCCACTGCATCAAGAAATGAACGAGGACTTCCCGGTAGTACAATATGCAGATGACACTATTATAATCCTCAAAGCTAACCAGAGACAGCTCTTGTTTCTGAAAAACTTACTACAATCCTTCGGGGGAGCTACAGGGCTAAGAGTGAACTAGGCAAAATCAAGCTTAACACTAATAAACACTGATGAAGAGGAGGCCAAAATTCTAGCTGCCACACTGGGTTGCACTATTGGCTCATTCCCATTTACTTACTTAGGTCTGTCGATGAGCCTCGACAGACCCAAAGCTGATGCCTTTGAAGGGCTTGTCTTAAGGGTGCAAAAAACGCTAACTGGAGCAGCAACATGGTTGTCAATGGTTGGTCGATGCACACTTATCAACAACGTTTTGTCCGCCATCCCAATTTATGTGATGTGTACCATCAAATTGAGATAGTCAGTCATTCAAGCTATTGACAAGGCCAGGAAACAATGCCTATGGAGAGGCTCGGACATCGCTGGCAAAGGCCAACCCTTGGTGGCCTGGAACCAAGTTACAACACCAAAGGAAAATGGAGGGCTGGGTCTGAAAAGCCTCACTGCAATGAATGGAACCTTGCTCATGAAAATCCTCTGGAAAATCTATAATAAAGCAGACATCCCCTGGGTTCACCTCATCAACCAGCGCTATTGCAGCAACGGTAAACCCCCGCACAGCACAAAAGGAAAAGGATCCTTCTGGTGGAGGGATGTTGTGAGCCTATCTGATTCTTTTCTCAGGAATTTTGAAGTCAAAATTGCCACAGGGGACACAATTCGACTATGGCAGGATCAGTGGGAAGATCACCTACTCAGAATGGAAATGCCCCGTTTATACTCCTTCGCAAAAAGAACCAACATCTCAATGGCCCAATACCTCAGCAACTCAGACCATGGCAATCATTTTTTCCAACCACTATCGGAGGAAGCACTGTTGGAACTGGCAAATCTGGAGGCCATGCTGGAGGAAATTTCACACAGGGAAGCTTCACAGGATGAGTGGACTCCAATCGGGGGAACAAGAACTTTCAGCTCCAAGCTTATTTACAACAACTATTACAAACACATCAACCCACCAACACCCTTTAGCTGGATTTGGGCCTCAAAGGTGCAAAAGAAAATAAAGATCTTCATGTGGCTGATGTTTCGGGACCGGCTCAACTCACGCAACCTCATGAAGAGAAAAAACATCACGATTGACGGGAATGACTACACCTGCGTACTCTGTGCTGACAATGTGGAGGAACTCACGTACCATCTCTTCTTTAACTGCTCCTTCAGCATGTCATGCTGGAATGTCCTTGGGATTCACTGGGACCACAACATCCCCTTCTTTCATACCCTGCAAAAAGCCAAGCTCAGCTGGGGTCGTAGCGTCATCATGGAAACCTTCTCCATAGCGGCCTGGGAGATCTAGATTGCTCGTAACAATGTCATTTTCAGAAACTCTACTCCCTCTGTAAATGCTTGGAAACGATCCTTCATTGCTTCTACAAGGCTTCAGGCCTGCCATTTCAAGCTGGAGGATAGGGCTAGTGTGCTCGTGTGGCTTCAGGGTTTGTAAAGGACATTCCTCCCTCTGGAACACCTAGTCAAGCTCTGCTGAGCTACTGTAAATCGCTGTTTCCTTGTCTCTTTTAATATATGTTTTATGGCTGCCGGGGTTCTCCCTTGCAGTTTTTCACCGGCCAAAAAAAAACATACTCAAAATGCAATCCACTGCCATCACATTAGCCTTATCGAACTCAGCCTGTTTTTCAATAGTCATGGGTCGATCTACAAGCTTTAGAACATAAGATATGTCCATAGCAGTAAGCCACAGGTCATGTTTTGTATCCCATCTGTTAAAGTTCAAACCAACAAACTTCTCAGGTTTTATTGCATCAACAAAGCTATTACCCATCTTAAAGTATCTGTCAGGTTTTTGTATTGTTAGGAAACAATGCACTTTAGACACAAAATTAATTCCTAAGAGTACAACAATACGCATGATAGATAATATACAAAACATGAACAACAACATGCAAATAAAGCAGATCACATTTATCATATTCATGCGTAGAAAACTCATCTTTACTTAAAGTGTTGACGCTTCCAGGTTGAAAAATGATGAGTGGAGTGTGAGATAAAGACCGTAGAGGAAGCAAATGTTCTATCGAGCAGACACGCGAACCCTACCCAAAACCGGATTCGTCCCAACCCGTGCACATTCTTCACCAGGACGTGGTTTCGTAGACACTGCTCTCCCGCGCCGATGAGAGGGATGGACTAGCTTGTAGCAGACGCTCAACACAGTAGACTAGTGAGTCTGTTTACCTCTCTGTAACAGAATGAAAGTTCTCATTATGTATATATAGTGATAGACTCTAGTAACTGAAGGAATTAAGTATGCAATAAATTAGCATAATTAAGCTCTAGTAAATGAATGCAACAAACTTCAGTATTTACAGCATAATTAAATCGCGTCAGTTACTACACACCATTATCCTCCATAAACTGACTCATAAAGTGCTACGAATTGCAGCAAATTAAAGTCATATTAGTGTCATTCTTCTCAAGAAGAGAGAGAGCAGAATTACCGCGCCAGTCGCCATGTCGCAAGTCACAAGTCACGAGTTAACTCACACAAAAATATGCGAATACATGCGCGCGTGCGTGTGATTTGTTTGTGGCTCTAGTCATCCTTCTCTCACATATTCCACACATAGGAAATAGCTTCCCTTATAAATAAATGCTACTCTCCTCAAAGAGTCAATGTGGGATAAATGCCTCCTTTACACCTTTGGAATTTAATAGAGAATAATTGAGTTCAGACACAAATATTCCAACAGGGGATGCCTCCACTCGGTTTTTTCCATCCAAGCTAACGCCAGAAGACGCAAGTTGCACATTGAACATCTGAAAGCGCCGGATGGCGTGGTGGTGCACCAGCATGTGGACATGGAGGCCCTTCTCCACCAACATTTCTTGAGCACCATCGGTACCTCTCTGCAACGCTCTGCTACCCTGAATTGGCAAGCGCTCGAGATGCCTGCCCTTCCTGAGAGCACCCTATATGCACCTTTCCTTGAGGAAGAGATAAGACTGGCCATGGACCTACCTGTTTATTCTTGCTTTTGATACAGTTCAGCGCATTCTGGACATGGCTACTGAGCAGGGCCTCCTCTCCCACTGGTGGACCGGCAAGCACGATTAAGGACCTCACTATATGTAGACGACACTCTTCTCTTCATTAGAGCAGGTATAATAGAGCCTAGTCAGCTGGCTCAAAAGAATCCACGTCAGAATATTGCTTACGTGGACGAGGGAGTAAAGAAGAGAGAGAGGGCTGCAGGCTCCAGAATAGTAGCCAGCGCAGCAGCACTTACGAGGTGACTCTACCGATGTGGCTGCATGCGATTGAGGATAGGAAAAACAGGGCATTTATTCCAATCACTTTCCAGTCAATCTAATAGCTAGTCTATTATATAAGAAGGCTAAACTGTTGACTCTAAAGTGACATGGCATTGAGTTACAGCCTGCAACCGGCTACTCCATTATCCTTGCTCTTAATCTAGTCGGTCAGGAGCTTGACCTTTTCCCGGCAATCCTCCAACGCTTCGGCGATAGCATCGGTCTCCGCTTCAACCTTTAGAAAACCTCGGTCATCCCAATTCGGTGCTCACACAGCCTGACCTGGATGTCATCCTATAGAACTTTGCCAGCCGACGAGAAGACCTACCTGTGCATTACCTGGGCCTGCCTTTATCTGTTTGAAGACTACGGCTCACGCACCTACAGTACATCAAGGATAAGTGTCAGCGAAGACGTGCCGGCTGGCAAGACAAGCAGCTCTCTCTAGGGGGGTGTAGGGAGCTTGTAAGGAGCGTTCTCAACTCAATCTCGACCTATGCCCTAATGGTGCTGAAAATCCCGAAGCGATTCATCAAAGAGCTTGACAAGCTGCGGCGACGCTTCGTCCTCTGGTCGGGCGCACCGGACATGAATGACGGGCAGTGAAAGGTCAGCTGGGGATTGGTCTGCCGCCCTACTGACCTTGGCTGCCTCAGCATTATGGAGCTGCACAGGTTTTGCCGAGCGTTGAGGCTACGTTGGTGCTGGTATTCTTGGCAAGCGCAGCAGCGATCATGGTGTGGGATGGAGCTGCCCTTCGACAAGTCTGATCAAGAGCTGTTTGCGGTGGCCACAAGAGTTGCTGCGCGTAACGGTGCAACGGCTCGGTTTTGGAGCAGCAACTAGATTGGTGGTATGCCTCTAGCCTATGCCTTCCTGTTGCTGTACAAGCATGTGAGGAGGAAGAACCGGACCGTGGCTCCAGGTCTCGATGGCCATGTATGAATTAGGGACGTCGCATGTGACCTCTTGGTGAACCTGATCATGGACATCATCGGCTCTGGGACATGCTACAAGGTTTCGACTTTGAACCAGAAAAGCAACAAGCGTACCAGATCATTTGGACGATCTCTCTGCATCGGGTACCTATTATGCTAAATCGGCCTACCGCCTCCAATTCGCAGGTTCTATCTCCTCTGACTTCCCCCGCATGATCTGGGGGGCTTGGGCACCTCCACGATGCAAAATTTTCTCATGGTTGCTGCTGGGCTGGTGCATTTGGATGGCGGCCCGGCTCCAGGCGCGTGGATGGCCGAATTGCTACTTCTGTCAATTATGTCGCCAGAATATAGTAAGTCCTCTATTGATGCTCTTGTGGAAAGGTGGCGCAGCGGCGGAGGAACGGCCGGTGATTAGGTGGACAATTCCGGTGAGATCTAAGAAATTCAGCAACAAAGTAATTCTTCCATCCCGGTAATTCTGTACCTCTCTAGTTGGTTTCATCGTGCATGCTTTTTCTCGTGGCGTGAGTGGCTATGTGCATGGCACTGTAGCCACTCATGCAACCATTGCTGATTTCACCTCTGATCCGAACCAGGATCTCCATGGGGAGATTGGGGAAGGACAAGCGGGTCCGTAGGATCAAATTAGCGCCAGCTAAGAGGGTAGAGGTCCAGGAACCGGATCGATTAAGCGCAGAAGAACTCGCGCGCGCGATCGAAGTCGCCATTGCGGCAACGTCCAGGCTGAAACGAGTTCATAGCATGGAGAACAGGGATAACAATAACAGGTTCTGACCATTGGCCGATGTAGAAGAGGATTGTCAATCAAGGAGCAAAAGGAATCAGAGGCCTGATCAATTCGCAAACACAAGCCCATTCTAAAATCTGGGAACCGTTCCAGGGTCGCAGTTCTTGGAGCGAGACTTTACCGGGATGCTGACGATGACAGTGGATCAGGATCTGAACTTGGGTGTTCAAAATTCGAATTATTTTAAACATGGCCAAAAAAGGTTTCACCTAAGCCCCGTAATATCCTACCGGCCCGTGGATGGCGTGGTGGCTCTTAGTGCTAGGGTAAGGGGTACTGTTTCCTCTGCACGAGCTCCCCACATTAGTCCTGCAGCCGCCGTCTTCTCCACGTACACAGACGTCGTGCGTGCTTTTGCTGGCATGGAGAGACAGGGCGGTCAACAGGGCAGCCATCGTGAGGGCTTCCAGTTGAAGAGGAGTGGACCTGCTAGTGGACAACGAAATTTCATCAATCGGAATGGCTTCCCCACCAGGTTCCATCCAGAGGAGGAGGAGGAAAGGAGGGGGAGAGGAGCAGGAGGTTTCAATGTCACCACACAGGTCCGAGGGGTAGAGGTTTTGGAGGAAGAGGATTTCAGCCTAGAGGAACATTCAACGGGTATGGAGGAAGAGATGTGGCAGGGTATCAAAGCAATCAACAGGCACCGATGAATAGGATGGAGTTTGGTTGAACACAGCAGCAGGGCTATATTTCCATGCGAGGTTCCAACATGCATGGTACTGTTCAAGGTCAGGGTTTTGGGCAATCGCAGATGCAGGGCATGCAAGGAAAATGAAGTGCTCAGGCAGGGCAGTTTCTAGATAATGGGGAAGACTCTGGAACACGGGGAAGATCATTCGGGAGCAACATGATGCAACAGCGCAATACACAGATACAGGGTGCTGGTTAAATTAAAATTATCATGCACAAGACAATGGCCATGTCCAGAATACTCAACAGGAGAATGTGCAGCTTAATCTTCCAATCAGGGCGGCTGAGCTACTCCAAAAAGCATTTGAGTCTGGCTGCAGAGGCATCGGGCATGAATCTCAAACAGAAAGAGCCGATGGACAGTGAAAAAAGCAAGGAGTCGAAATCTACCTACAAGATACAACAAGTTGCAGGTATGTCAAGGCCCACGGCAGTGGAGATTCCTGAGTCCTCGGCAAGGAGAATTAGGGATATGAATGGCAAACTTTACTGTCATAGATGCTAAACAAAAGGCCAAAAGACTGAAGAATGCGTACGTGAGTTATATTGTGATATTTGTGACTGTAATCAACACAGCAAAGCAAGGTGACCCATATTTAGGGCAGCAAGGCAGTGTGCAGTCATGTGTGGTGCGGCTGTTGATGGTTTGGGCTTCTTTAACATTCCACATATGGCTTCCCTGAAAAGAAAGGTTGAGTCTAGAGTGGCAGTAATCAAAGTAATGTGCGGTCAGTTGTCATCCACTAACATAACCTCGAAGCTTGAGAAGTTAATTCCTGGAAAATGGAAGTGGCAAGTGGAAGAGCATGAAGGAAATGCGTTTAAGACAACTTTCCCATCTAGAGCGGAACTATGCAGGATGGTCGAGTGGGGAACAGTACAAACAATATTTAGAAATATCAGGTTGATGATTGAAGAGAAGTGCAGTGTGTTAGGAAATCAGCGGTAAGCTACTCTAGCAACTCTACCGCATCACTCAGGAAACATGCGAGTACAGAGGTCATGGATCGTTACCACTAGACGCGCAGCGCAGCGGAACGTTGATGCGCGTCGGTGTAAGGGAAGTAGACGATCTCGTTCGTCTTCTCCTCGTCCTCGTCACAGCAGCAGGTAGACGATCACGATCCTCGTAGCCGATCAGCGCAGCAGTAGCAGCAACGCCTCCACGGAGTCCACACGTACGGAGAGGAACGCCGTGCACCGGTGTGCTAGCACCGCATGCGCGGTAAGGGTCTCGGCGTGAGGCCTGCGAGGGGTGGCGGCTAGGGCTGTCACGTGGTGGGATGATTAGCCCCTAACCCTACCTCTCATATTTATAGGCGTACTAATGGGCTTTTAGGTCGCAGGACCATTAGTACCCTAATTGCTTATGGATCAAATATCCAATAGGTCTGAACCCGAATTGTTATGATTGCCTCTTGGGCACATCAACAACAATCTCCCACTTGCACTAGAGACAATCATCTAGCCAAGATTTTTGATATTCCAACTCCTTAAGTGTGTGACCCGTTAGGTTCATGAGCAGTCGGTTGTGAATGGAAACCATTTCCAACCACAAGTCAGTAGAGGTACCTAGCAGGACATACTGACTCCCGACTGTACATAAAGATCATATCAGCCGAACCTAGATACATTCAACATGCTAATCCCTTTGCCTCACGATACCAGTCAAGCTCAAGGCGAGATGCGTGCCATCCTTGTGATAGCTCGACCATTCACTCGATCAAATAGTGGATTCATTCCGTGACCAACTTTTAGTCACTGTGATTAACCTTTAATCACCTTGGCATGGCCATGCACTTTCAAATCCAACTATCTCGAGGGGCCCAGAGATATCTCTCCTGTTATTTAGGAGGGGCAAATCCCATCTTGATCCGCGCACATCACATTCTATGTTTTATTATATACCCGAAGACTACTTTTATGACTACCCAGTTACAGAGTAGCGTTTGGTAGTCTCAAAGTACACAACTACGCATAGTGAGAAACAATGGCGATCTCAGGTCTAAGGATCTAGCAGGTGTATCACTCAAGACCAACTGATGGCACATATGGAAATAACAACCCCAGCAGTGTCTTGGAGTGGGTCAATCCAACACCATGTTCACTAACATGTGTTCACATTATTAATTTGATATCTCTATATCTATGATCCGTGAAACGTGATCATCAATTAATACATGTGCTAGTCTGTATGCAATCATTATCTCATATAATGATATAGACTAGGGATCATCTAGAGTAACATTACTTTTAACAAAGAGTTTCACGAACAAGTCACA
The DNA here is from genome assembly GCA_036927565.1 of Tuctoria greenei. Taxonomy (NCBI): domain Eukaryota; kingdom Viridiplantae; phylum Streptophyta; class Magnoliopsida; order Poales; family Poaceae; genus Tuctoria; species Tuctoria greenei. The sequence continues at coordinate 104,868,063 of JAYESD010000004.1, read as the reverse complement.
TACTTGATGATCAATGTAGATAATGATTACTCATATAACAATTTATTTAATAGTACATAAACATAGCTGTGACACAATTCTCCCACTACACATTATGATCACTGATGTAAGTATCTAATACCCATAGATCTCGTGTGTGCCTCATGCTTTGATTGTGGAAGAGGCTTTGTCAACGGATCTGCAATATTCAAATCCGTGTGCACCTTGCATATCTTCACATCACCTTGGTTGATGATCTCTCGAATGAGGTGATAGCGTCGTAGTATGTGTTTGGATCGTTTGTGTGATCTAGGCTCCTTTGCCTGTGCGATGGCTCCACTATTGTCACAATAAAGATCCACAGGACTGGACGCGCTAGGAACAACACCCAACTCAGAAACAAATTTTCTGATCCAAACAACCTCCTTTGCAGCTTCAGAAGCTGCAATATACTCCGCCTCTGTGGTTGAATCTGCTACTGTATCTTGCTTGGAACTTTTCCAGCTCACTGCCCCTCCATTGAGGCAGAATACAAAACCGGATTGCGATCTAGAATCATCTTTATCTGTTTGGAAGTTGGCATCGGTGTAACCTTTTACAATGGCTCTTCTTCAACTCCAAACACTAAGAATGCATCCTTAGTTCTTCTCAAGTACTTAAGGATGTTTTTGACAACGGTCCAATGAGCATCACCATAATCTGATTGATACCTGCTCGTGATGCTTAGAGCATAAGATACATTTGGGCATGTACATAGCATGGCATACATCATGGATTCAATAGCCGAAGCATAAGGAATCGCTCTCATCATTTTTGCTCATCAGGTGTCGAAGGACACTGACTCTTGTTTAGAGTAATGTTATGTGACATTGGCAAGAAACCTTTCTTGGAATCTTGCATATTGAATCTATTCAATATCTTGTCAATATATGTATCTTGGCTTAATCCAATTAGCCTTTTAGATCTATCTCTATAGATCTTTATGCCCAAAATGTATGTTGCCTCTCCTAAATCCTTCATTGAGAAACTTTTTGTTAATGAGGATTTAACATCATCAAGCATTGGAATGTCATTTTTGATCAATAATATGTCATCTACATATAGGACCAGAAATACATGTGCGCTCCCACTAAACTTCTTGTAAATACAAGGTTCTTCTACATTCTTGATGAAACCAAACCCTTTGATCACTTCATCAAAACGTAGATTCCAACTCCGAGATGCTTGCTTTAGTCCATAGATGGACTTTTGAAGCTTACATATTTTACTAGCATTTTTAGGATCGACAAAACCCTCAGGTTGTGTCATGTACACATCCTCAGTCAGACTTCCATTAAGAAAGGCTGTTTTGACATCCATCTGCCATATTTCATAATCAAAATATGCAGCAATTGCTATAAGAATCCGAACAGACTTAAGCATTGCAACGGGTGAGAAAGTTTCATCATAATCAACACCTTGAATTTGTTTGAAACCTTTCGCTACCAATCGCGCTTTATAGATGTGAACATTTCCATCCATATCAGCCTTTTTCTTGAAAATCCATCTACAATCGATAGGTCTCACACCTTCGATTGGATCAACCAAGTTCCAAACTTGATTTTCATGCATGGATTCAATTTCAGATTCCATGGCTCCAAGCCACTTCTCAAAGTCGGGTCCCATCATTGCTTCAGTATAGGTCGTGGGCTCATTATTGTCTAACAATACCATGTCATGCTGCTCCGTGGTTAGAAGCGTTAACTTTTCAGTCGCACGACGTACCCTCGTAGACCTTCGTGGGGCTGGTGTTTCATCAACTGGTTGCAAAACATCTTGTACATCCTGTATAGGATCGGTGGGTGTTGAAACATTTTCAGGTATTTCTTGAATTTCTTCAAGATGCACCTTGCTCCCACTAACTCCTTTTGAGAGAAACTCTTTCTCCAAGAAGACACCATTGCGAGCGGTAAACACTTTACCCTCTGCTTTATTATAAAAATAATACCCTTTGGTTTCCCTAGGATATCCCACAAAGAAGCATTTGTCTGATTTTGGAGTGAGTTTGTCTGACGTCAAACGTTTGACATAAACATCACATCCCCAAACTTTGAGGAAAGACAATCCGGGACGTTTCTCGGTCCACATCTCATATGGTGTCTTCTCAACAGACTTAGTTGGGACTCTGTTTAGTGTAAATGCAACAGTTTCAAGAGCATAACCCCAAAAGGATAGTGGAAGATCTGCTTGGCTCATCATCGACCTAACCATGTCCAACAAGGTTCGGTTCCTCCGCTCGGACACCCCATTACATTGAGGCGTTCCAGGTGGAGTCAATTGTGGAACAATTCCACATTGTTTCAAATGATCATAAAATTCATGGCTCAAATATTCACCCCCACGATCAGATCGTAGAAATTTGATTGTCTTGCCCAATTGATTTTGTACTTCATTCTGAAATTCTTTGAACTTTTCAAAGGATTCAGACTTGTGCCTCATTAGGTAGACATAACCATATCTACTAAAGTCATCGGTAAATGTGATGAAGTACTGAAAACCACCTCTGGCAATTGAACTCATTGGTCCACATACATCTGTGTGTATAAGTCCCAACAAGTCAGTCGCCCTCTCACTTTGACCAGTGAAGGGTGCTTTGGTCATCTTCCCAAACAAACAAGATTCGCATGTGTCAAGTGATTCAAAATCAAATGAGCTTAGTAAACCATCTTTATGGAGTTTTTCAATGCGTTTCTCATTTATATGACCTAAGTGACAATGCCAAATAAAAGTGGGACTTAGATCATTATGATGAGCCCTTTTGGTATTAATGTTACAAACAGTTTTATCCTCAAGATCAAGAACATATAATCCATTCACCAATGGACATTGAGCATAGAAAATATTATTGTAATAAATAGAACAACATTTGTTCTTTATTACAATCTCATAACCATCAACTTCTTCTAAACACGAAGAAGAGATAATGTTCTTGCTCAAAGTAGGAATGCAATAACAATTATTCAATTCCAAAACTAATCCTGAGGGTAATGACAAGTGGTAAGTTCCGACAGCTATGACCGCAACCTTTGCTCCATTGCCAACACGAACATCCAACTCGCCTTTTGCAAATCTTCTAGTCTCACTTAGACCCTGCAATGATTTGCAAGTGTGAATCATCGATCCGGTATCAAATACCCATGATTCACTAGAAGATAATGCAATGTTAATTTCTATAACATTTATACCTGAAGCGGAAGTCTCACTTCCCTTCTTCTTCTTCTTCATATCCTCCAAGTAATTCTTGTAGTTCCTAGACCAGTGTCCCTTACCATGACAGTGAAAGCATTCATCATCAGGAGAAGGGCCAGATTTGCCCTTTGGCTTAGTCTTTGAGCTTGAGGGCTCATTGGGAACCTTTCCCTTGCCTTTGCCTTTAGGATGCGTCACACGCTTCCTCTTTTTATTCTCCTTTTGTACCATCATCACATGAGTGGCATTTTTCTTAATGCTTTCTTCGGCTGTTTTAAGCATCCCATGCAATTCAGCCAAAGTTTTCTCCATGCCATTCATTTGAAAATTCAATATGAATGGCTCGTAGCTCAGTGGGAGCGACTGGAGAACAATGTCAATAGCCAGATCATCCTTGAGTTCAGAACCAAGTTTGCCCAAAGTTTCAATGTAACCAATCATCTTGATTACATGAGGGCTGACCGGGCTACCCTCCGCCAGCTTGCATGAGAACAAGGACTTTGAGATATTGTATCTTTCAGCTCTTGCTTGATTCTCAAACATTCCACACAGTCCCTCAATCATAGAATAAGCATCTGTATGCTCATACTGTTTTTGCAGATCAGGGGACATAGTGGCAAGCATGAGGCAGCTTACATTAAGCGCATCATCGCAGTGCTTCGTATAAGCTCTACGTGCTGCATTAGTTGCATCAGCTGGGAGGTCATCAGGGTAAGGCTGCAGAAGAACGTACTCGGTTTTCTCTTGCCTGAGAACGATTCTCAGGTTGCGGTACCAATCGATAAAGTTAGCTCCATTGAGCTTTTCCTTTTCAAGCACAGATCGCAAATTGAAACCGGAATTGTTACTAGCAGACATGATCTACAATAGAAAATAAATATGCAAGGTTTAGCACTATGTTATGTACCAATCTTCTATTAACATTTTAATAAAAGATATTACCACTATATTATCATCGTCTTCCCTCTAACGATATATAGTGGTCCAAGATCCATATTCACTAATTTCTAGTGAGCTTTGGCTTCACGGCTAGGAAAATAGTGACGTAGGTAAACAACAATTGTTAATCATATCCCTATATGACTCTTGTTTGTTGGGTGACATCCAATGCCCCGGCTCCCAACTTTATGCCATAAAGCCCAAAACCGTTTTGATAGCTTTGTTGAGTAAACCAACACTATGCATGTGAATGTCCAACATTCACCCTATGAATTATGATAGATGATGGTACTTTGCTTTGGCAAACCTACCACACAACGATCAAAATAACATAGGTGCAGCTATTGGTAAATGGCATAAAATGCTCAACTTTTGTGAGGGAAGCTATTCTATCATGACAAAACATCCACCATATGAAGAGCATGAAAAGAAAGTAATAAGCATCACAGGCATATGATAATATCACATTGTGAATAGTATGGCCTTTAGAATCATAATGGTCTCCATCGCCATGGTTCCATTAAGATCTGAGCTGCCATGCCTACCTTCTTGTGGTGATCTCCATCTCCACCATGCATGAGGACATCTCCATGATAATAAAAGAAGCTAATACAACTAATAGCTACCAAATAATTTACAAGAGAGATCAAGCATCATAGGTCGACACGCAGGTCGTTATACAATTATGTGACAACCTCAACCCAGTTGTGTTAATTTTGCAGCACGCAGGCCGCACGAATATTACACACATATTATCACATCACATTAGGCCATACCATTCACATCATTCCCTGCAAAAACGAGTTAAGCGTAGAACCGTTTCTAGCGCAAAACGATATTATGTAATCGCTATAGCAGATAGCAAAACGGCGGTCCCGGGTGGGGGGTCGAGGGGGGAGCCGCCCCCCGCGGGTTTCAGGGCAGCACCCTGAACACCAAACGGAATTACATAGATCGCATCTATGAAATCACTATGAAAATCTCATCGGATTGATCAAATCACCCCGAATCCGAGACATTCAGAATGTCTCAAATTTTCAATGTGATCGGTTATTCATGAGTAGATCGCGACTCATGACCGTGGTCTGTTGGCTCAATCTGTTAGCTATGTACGCGATTAGTCCCGATGCTGATTCCAGCCGGTAGGGACCGGTTGCGCACACAGCAGAGAAGGAGCACGAACTGACCCTTTAGTCATATACGATCGCAATCTACTCTAACCAATTCCAAACCCCAAAAACCGTGCGAAAAATTCATCGTATGAACATGTCTGCAGTAGATCCAGACCAAAAACTACGCAACCTGGCTCTGATACCACTGTTAGGAAATCAGCGGTAAGCTACTCTAGCAACTCTACCGCATCACTCAGGAAACATGCGAGTACAGAGGTCATGGATCGTTACCACTAGACGCGCAGTGCAGCGGAACGTTGATGCGTCTCAGTGTAAGGGAAGTAGACGATCTCGTTCGTCTTCTCCTCGTCCTCGTCACAGCAGTAGGTAGATGATCACGATCGTCGTAGCCGATCAGCGCAGCAGTAGCAGCAACGCCTCCACGGAGTCCACACGTACGGAGAGGAACGCCGTGCACCGGTGTGCTAGCACCGCGTGCGTGGTAAGGGTCTCGGCGTGAGGCCTGCGAGGGGTGGCGGCTAGGGCTGTCACGTGGTGGGATGATTAGCCCCTAACCCTACCTCTCATATTTATAGGCGTACTAATGGGCTTTTAGGTCGCAGGCCCATTAGTACCCTAATTGCTTATGGATCAAATATCCAATAGGCCTGAACCCGAATTGTTATGATTGCCTCTTGGGCACATCACCAACACAGTGCGGGTGCTAAAGCAAAACTCCCTAAGGTATGGATCCAATGTTCAGGGCTACCAGAGGAACAAAGAGAATTTCTTATTATCTGGGCTACCGGTGCCATTGTGAGAGTGACACTGGATGTTGACATGGTGCACACGCACCGTTACGAAACATGTCATTTCCAAGCACTGGTTCTAGATCCTAACCTCATTCCTTATGCGGTTGATGTTGTTATTCGGGAGTATCTGTATGAGATCGAATTTAAAGTAGAGGATGCCAAAACCTCCAATTAACTAGACCCCATGGATACAGACAACAATGACAAGGACAGTGATCTCCTGGGAGGTCATGACAAAGGTCATACTAAGGACTCTATGTTTAACCGCAACAAGGAAAATGAAACTGGTGATGAACAAAAAAATGGGGATGATGGTACGAGTGAAGGTACATGTCGGTACACTGCGGACCAGGTACTCCTTTGTACTAGAAAGAGAAGCGTCGAGTCCCACTTTCTAGGAAACTGGACTTTCAGAGGCCAACACGTGTCCCACAGTGTTAGACTTGCCTCCCTCCTTAGTGTGGCTCTGGCGCTGCCATGTGTCCCGCAGTGCTGGACCTGCCTCCCTCCTTAAGGTGGCTCCGGTGTTGCCACATGTCTCGTGGTGCATGACCTATCTCCCTCCTTAGGGTGGCTCTGATGCTGCCATGTATCCCACAGTACCGGACCTACCTCCCTGCTAAGGGAAGCTCTAGTGCTGCCACGTGTACGGATCTACATCTCTAACAGGAAGAACTATGGGATCACCAATAGCACAACCGTTCAAAGACAATCAGTGAGCCGTTACAAGACCTGGTTAACATCTCATTAATTTTGCATTAATGACGCACAATTAGAGAACCATCAAGCCTGGTAATGCTGCCATTAAGGCACGTTATCACAGTAATAAACCACCATTATACACTTAGATCATGTACGGCATAGTGAATAACGCTGAGGCAACTTGTTGGGCCACGACACATGTAACAACCAGCCTGTAGGTTATAAAAGGACTGCACTGCATGATCTAAGCTCATCTAAACCCATCTAATTCCATACTCACTCAAATCAATCCAATACACAAATGCCTCCGTGGAGTAGGGTATTACGCTCAGGCGGCCTGAACCATATAAAATCGATGTCTCACCCTGCTCTTGAGTTCTTGAGATTATACCTCGCCTAAATACGAACCTTCGCGGACTACATCTTAGTAGTACCGGAGGAAGTGAAGATTGCACACTTCGACATTTGGCGCGCCAGGTAGGGGTTCAAGATTCAAAAATCTTAGCGTCAAGAATGGTGAACTCCACTGCTGCTTCCAACGGCCCGGGTGCACGGGTTGGTAGAGGCAATGAGGTTGGTGACAACGCTCGCTGTCCTGGTCCCAATCCTGCCACTGATCCACAAGGTGGGGCTCCACGACAACAACCTGGGAACAACAGACCACCTCCTACTGCAGCAGCAGCCGCTGCTAGTCAACAGCAGGATGGTGTCTTCGCGTCAGTCACAGAATCGACCAGCAACCCCGAGAATGTGATGATTGTAGTGCGAACTCTTCTTCAGTGTCCACCTGTGCCAGATGCACCTCCAGCAGCGCTAGAACAATGGCACAACAATGTCGACCATCTGGTCACCGCTGCAGCCACGGTGCTCAACAATTTGTCGCAGCCTGATCTCAGGCAGGCACCACCTGCGCAGAACAGGAGCTTGTGGGGTGACTTGCACCTAAGCCGTCGTAGAGGGGACATGCGATGTTGCATCACGCGACATCATGCACTCCTTCCATTGTTCGTCATAAACATACGGTGTCTAGACTCCTGATGGGATACCTCAGGGTGGAGCTTAGCCGCCGCTACGCAGAGAAATATGGTTGCATCTCCATCGAGCGTAACCGCGAGAGACGATGCATCCTAGACGAGTCTTCTCCTCTAGGAGCAGGTGGTGGCTATGCAACACTTGCACCGCACCTCCGCATGGTGGAGTGGCCATCCAAGTCCCGGCCTCATCTGCCGTAGAAGTACGACGGGACTGTCAACCCCGTTGAGTTTCTTCAAATGTACTCCACCGCCATCCTCGCTGCAGGAGGGAATGAGGCCATCACGGCCAACTTCTTCCCATTAGCTTTGACCGAGACTACTAGGTCCTGGTTCATGAGCCTACACCCTAACTCCATGTACAGTTGGGGGGAATTTCGTTGTCAGTTCACCACCAACTTCGGGAGTTACTACACTCGACCGTGACACCCGGTTCTGAAAAATGAACCAAGTGAATGCATATGTGTGCCCAGGACGTTCAACACACATACACGAGTGCATTCACAAAAGAGTATATAGAAAATTACCACAAAACAAGATTAATTAACCAAATTTTATTAAACAAACCATATTATTTTCGAATACAAGCTCTAATGAATATTAATGACCAGTTCAAATTAATGCAGCGGAAATAACTAATTAAGCAAACTAAACAGCTAGGCAGCATAAGCGATAGGGTATAGCGGCTCCAAAACACCACAGGCAAAGCTGACGGTAGACACGGCCTAGAACTCCGCATTATCGCCATTAAACTCCCAATCCTGACTTTCAATTGTGGGGGGGGGGGGGGGGGCGGGGATTACAAGAGTGAGTACATGTTGTACTCAGCAAGTGTGGAAAATATGACATATGGCTGATTCAAATGAAGAATATAATAATGGTTGAGTGCTGAAAAGTACATTAAAACATTTGGAAAATCAATATATTATACGTATGTGAAATAAACCCATCATAAGCCATGTAGTTATCATAATACCAGTCCATATTCCATATCCATCACCATTTAACCATATTCAATTTCATAGATGAATCCATATCCAGCCGTAACCAGTACCAACCCATAACAATCCCAAATACCATCCCAATACTGAGTTCCCTCTAATCATGTGAGGGTCCAGGTTGCTCATAACCGGGAGCACAACTATCATGATAGTTTTAGACACACTCTGCAAAGGTTGTACCGCTTTACCCACGTGTTTGTGATTTCATCACCTTTCAATGACTATAGAATCTCAATTATGCTGTCTCACACTTCCTTAGGTGTGTGGCCAAGAGATCACAAAATAGCCTTTACAAAGGGATTACTAGCCTATTTAGACCCCACTAAGGTTTCACCGGTGGCGATGCCTCCAACTGAGCACATCTTCAACCAAGGTCCCCCTCTTGAGCCATTCGGATCCCGGGGTAGTCCTACCAATCATCAACAAACCCAATCCGACTACCCCTTCCAAGAGCATCCATAATGGTCGAAAAAGCACTAGCAAAGCCCTAATTAATTAGCTACGCTGCACCCATACTTGGCCTCGTGGTGGCACTGTAAATACTAGATGGTCGCACGTACCGGTCCTTAGATCTAAAGGAAGCAAAACCACCATAACATCCAAACTATCCACATACTAGGCTTGCTTAGATCACCCATTACCATATCATATTAACCAGTTCATGTTAACCATAATCTCATCCATGCATAATTAAATTGAGTGGTATAGTTGTTTTCCCATCCCAGTTGATTAAGCGAAGCAAAAAGATAAAAGCCCTTACTGACTCTCTACCATATATTCCAGGTGACAAGGGTGGTCAACAAAACTAGTAAACTTCCTACCATAGGATTTCCCATCAAATTGACACAAGCATGCAGTTTTGCAAACAAAACATTTATTCTAAAATAGGATCAATATGCTTCAAGGACACTTGCCTTGGTCTTGCGGTTGCTTAGGGTCAAAGCCTTCAAACTCTTGGTGCTGCAGATCTTCTGTGGCACTCTCTAGCGCAAATCCGTCTAATGCGCACAATAAACATACAAACAAGAAACACAATCAAAGAGTGCACAAATATTACTCAATATGACATGACATGAATGATTGATGCAAATGCAAGGTAGAACTTGCTAATAGATTGCTTTCAATGATCAATAACTAGTTCTAATATATTTTAATAAGTTTATGCAGGTTTGGATTTGATTAGATCTACTTTTAGAATCAATTCAACACAACTTAGTCAGCAAAATCGAACTAGTCTGCAGAAGGTCGGACTAGTCCGCACTTCGCAGAATTAGTGAACCAATGTTTTCTAGATCGACATAAATTTGGGGATTAGGGGTTGAATTCACGTAAGTAAAAGAGAATAGAAGGTATACCAGGTGTTTAGAATTCCAAAGAATCAGGAAACTTGGAGGTAACACTTGGATCTTGGCGATATAGGGTTGATGATGAACTTGATGGTGGATTGTTGATGAAGAACGAAAGCTTGGTGGAGATCTTGATCCTCTTTCGTTTCCCCCTCTTCTTCTTCATGTTTGGGATCTTCTCCTACCTCCTTGACGGTGGCTCTCCACGAACTAGGGTTTGGGTGGGGTGGAAAAGTAGCAAATAGATGTCAAGCCAAGGGGTGGGGTTTTTTATATAGAGGTGGAGGCTAGGGTTAGATGGATTTCGAGTTTGAGAGGAGTAGAGGCCGGTTTACATTCCCACATGGGCTCTAAAAAAGTTAGACACGACATCCCTAGGGCCACTTAATGTGAAACCCAAGAAACAAGTCGTAAAACAAAAGATCAACTCGGAGTTGCGAAATATCGGACAAGTCCAAAGTTGTCCAGAGAGAAATCGGACAAGTCTGGCCAAAAAGCGGACAAGTCCGACTTTAGTCGGAGAGGAAACCGGACAAGTCCGCTGGAACACCGGACTAGTCCAGAAAAGTCCAGGGACTTAGCAAATTTTCAAGGATTCTTAGAATATTGGACTAGCCTGCACAAAATTGAACAAGTCCGAAAGTTTCCAGAGGCAAAATCGGACTAGTCCACAGCAAAAAGGGACAAGTCCGTTTTTAGTCAGAGAGAAATCGGACTAGTCCTCACTAAAATCGGACTAGTCCGCACTTTTTAATATTTTAAGTGCGGTTTTGTTCCAAATCAATTTTAAATGCTCCAAATCAATTTTAAACTCGTTCCTCTTTGTGTGGGTTAATGTTAAACATGTATATGAATGTATGTAGGGCATGATGCATGAAAATGAGGGTGTTACAAACCTACCCCCCTTGAAATGAATCTCGCCCTCGAGATTGGACACGGAAGAGAAGAGATAGGGAAATTCCTTCTCGATATCATCCTCCAATTCCCACATCGCTTCTTTTTCTGTGTGGTGCTTCCATTGAACTTTACACCATCTAATAACCTTGTTCCTTGTGACTCTCTCCTTGGCTTCGAAAATTTTGACCGGTTGCTCGGCAAAAGTCAAATCTTCCTATAGTTCCAATCGTTCCATGGGCACTTGTTCTTCCGGTAATCTGAAGCATTTCTTGAGCTGGGAAAAATGAAACACATCATGTACGTCTGAAAGATGAGTTGGCATCTACAACTTATATGCTACTTCTCCTCTTTTGTCCAAAATCTTGAATGGTCCAATGTAGTGAGGTGCTAGCTTGCCTCTTATGTTAAACCTCTTACGACCTCTCATCGATGACACCTTGAGGTAAACAAAATCTCCAACTTCAAAGGTTAATTTCCTTCTCCTATTGTCCGCATAGCCTTTTTGTCTTGATTGGGCAGCCCTCAAGTGTTCACGAATTATTTGGACTTGCTTTTTGGCTTCTTGCAACACATCCGGACCAAACACTTGAGTTTCTCCTGCCTCATTCCAGAATAATGGTGTCCTACACTTCCTTCCATAAAGCGCTTCATAAGGTGACATTTTCAAACTTGCTTGGTAGCTATTGTTGTATGAAAATTCTGCATATGGCAAGCTCTTGTCCCAACTTTCCCCATGCTTTAAAGCACAAGCTCTTAACATGTCCTCTAAAATCTGATTGGTCCTCTCGGTTTGTCCATCCGTTTGAGGGTGATACGCTGAACTAAAATTCAACCTTGTTCCTAACGCTTCATGTAATTTTTGCCAAAACCTGGAAGTGAATTGTGAACCTCTATCCGAGACTATCTTCTTCGGAACTCCATGCAAACATACTATTCTTCCCATATACAGTTCGACCAATTTATATCCATTATAAGTGGTCTTGACGGGAATAAAGTGGGCTGATTTAGTTAACCGATCCACAATTACCCAAATTGAGTCGTAACCGGACTGAGTACATGGTAAACCAACTATGAAGTCCATATCGATTTCTTCCCACTTACATTCTAGAATCTTTAATGGTTGTAATAGTCCAGCTAGCCTTTGATGTTCCGCCTTGACTCGTCGGCACACATCACACAATGCTACGTATTCAGCTATGTCCTTCTTCATGCTAGCCCACCAATAACACGTCTTCAAGTCTTTGTACATATTTGTACAACCAGGATGAATTGAGTATGGTGAGTCATGTGCCTCTTTTATTATTGTCTCCAGAATATGCTTCACATTAGGCACAACAATCCTCTTACCAAGCCATAGGGTACCATGTTCATCCTCATCAAATCTGAATTCCCTCCCCTCTTGGGTCCTTTCCTTGATTTCCTGAATTTCCTCATCCTTAGTTTGGCCTTCCCGAATTTCTTGCTCTAAGGTTGGATTTAACTCTATTATTCCCATCTCATTCACAAATCCGAGGTTCAACCGTTCGAACTCCTTACATAACTCGGATGACAACTCTCAAACTCTGAGTTGATGACTTACTCCTTTTCTACTCAAGGCGTCGGCCACTACATTGGTTTTCCCTGGATGATAGTTGATCCCCAAATTATAATCCTTGATGAGCTCCAACCATCTTCGTTGCCTCAAATTCAGATCTGTTTGTGTGAAAATATACTTCAAACCCTTGTGATCCGTATAAATTTCACATCTATGTCCAAGGATATAGTGTCTCCAAATCTTCAATGCATGTACCACGGCTGCTAGTTCAAGATTATGCGTGGGGTAATTCTGCTCGTGTTTCTTCAATTGCCTAGATGCATATGCAACCACTCGACCTTCTTGCATAAGCACACATCCAAGTCCTTGTCTCGATGCGTCGTAATAAATATCAAAACTCTTGCTCACATCTGGTAGTACCAAAACTGGGGTTGTTGTCAACCTCTTCTTCAACTCCTCAAAACTGTTTTGACAAGCTTGAGTCCATTGGAATGCCTTTCCCTTCATTAGCAATTCCGTCATTGGCTTGGCTATTTTGGAAAAGTCCTTGATGAATCGACGGTAATATCCAGCCATTCCAAGAAAACTCCTTATTTCCTTTACATTTTGTGGTGGTTCGCACTTCAACACGTCTCTCACTTTTCCGGAGTCAACCGATACTCCTCCTCCTAAGATGATATGACCCAAAAACGACACCTCTCTCAACCAAAACTGACACTTGTTGAACTTGGCATACAATTGATGCTCCCTCAATTTCTGCAACGTAAGCCTCAAGTGTTCCTCATGTTCCTTCTCATCCTTCGAGTAGATCATAATGTCATCAATAAACACCACAACGAACTTATCCAAGTACTCCATGAAGCCCTTATTCATGAGGTACATAAAGTACGCAGGTGCATTGGTCAATCCAAAAGACATCACGGTGTACTCATAAGATCCATACCGCGTCCTAAAAGTTGTCTTGGGTATGTTCGATGGTATGATCTTCATTTGAAAGTATCCCGACCTCAAATCAATCTTAGAGAAGATACAAGCACCCTACATCTTATCAAACAAGTCCTCTATGGGTGGCAAGGTGTACTTGTTCTTGATTGTCACCTTGTTGAGAGCTCGGTAATACACACACATCCTTTGGGTTCCATCCTTCTTGTCCACAAATAGCATGGGCGCTCCCCAAGGTGAAGAACTAGGGCGAATAAAACCCTTCTCTAGTTGCTCTTGAATCTGCTTCTTGAGCTTCGCTAATTCCATAGGAGGCATCCTATACGACCTCTTATCTATAGGTGCAGTTCCAGGTATTAAATCAATAACAAACTCAATGTCTCGATCAGGTGGCATACCTGGCAACTCATCAGGAAAAACATCCAAAATTCACACACCACCAGAATATCCTCAATTGCGGCACCGTCCATATGATTCAGCTCCAATTGCTTCGGTGCGGTTTGAGATGCTTCAAATTCTACGGTGATCCCTCCCTCATTAGTCAACTTCACCATCTTCGTGGCACACTCAGTAACTCCATTGTGCTTCCTCAGCCAGTCCATACCAAGTATAATGTTCAATCCTTGAGAATCCAAAACAATAAGGTTGGCGGAGAAGTCTACCCCCCTTATTCTTAGGCTTACTTTTGGACATACTATATTTGTCCTCATCTCTCCTACAGGAGACTTAACCAATAGAGTAAACTTCATATGAGAGATAGGCAAACTATACTTGGCAACATACTTCGATGCAATGATTGAATGTGATGCTCCAGAATCAAATAACATAGTCGCGGGGTTGGAGTTGGTGAGAAACATACCAATGACCACGTCATCCGCTTGTTGAGCATCCTACGAAGTTGTCCAGAGAGAAATCAGACAAGTCTGGCAAAAAATCGGACAAGTCCAACTTTAGTCAGAGAGGAAAACGGACAAGTCCGCTAGAACACCAGACTAGTCCATACAAGTCCAGGGACTTAGCAAATTTTCAAGGATTCTTGGAATATCGGACTAGTTCGCACAAAATCGGACAAGTCCAAAAGTTTCCAGAGGCAAAATCGGACTAGTCCGCAGCAAAAACGGACAAGTCCGTTTTTAGTTAGAGAGAAATCGAACTAGTCCTCGCTAAAATCGAACTAGTCTGCACTTTTCAATATTTTAAGTGCGGTTTTGTTCCAAATCAATTTTAAATGCTCCAAATAAATTTTAAACTCGTTCCTCTTTGTGTGGGTTAATGTTAAACATGTATATGAATTTATGTAGGGCATGATGCACGAAAATGAGTGTGTTACATCGACCAAGCACTGAACTGGACGTTTTTGTTGTACATCGGAAGACGGGAGACACACTGCGTTCCTTCATACAACAATTCTATGAGGTACGGAATACCATTCCATCTGTCTCCAACGCCTCTATGGTTGTTGCATTCTGACAGGGTGTTCGAGACAAGAAGATGTTGGAGAAGTTGGCTACAAAAAATGTCAACAGTGTCACAGTACTCTACAGCCTGGCTGATAAATGCACCAAGGCTGCTGAGGGCCTTGAGATGCACTCCAAGCCAGCTGCGGAGGCAGGAGCACCATTTGCCTCCAAGGTCAGAGCTATTGCCCATGATAGTGGCAAAAAGAAAAAAAATAAGTCGAGTGGCAAGAATAAGCCACTTGCCGACGTACCTATAGCTGTTACTACTACAACACCAGGTGGCGGGGGGCCACGCCCTGGCAAACAACCTCGATCATCGTCTGAAGACAGTGACAAGATGTGGTACCCAGTCCACAAATCCACGGGCCACAACCTTGAAGACTATCGTGAGGTCAAGAGGCTTGCTGAGCGCGCCCAAAACAAGTGTCAAGATGATGCGCCTTTTCGCCAGCAGGAAGGTAAACCAAAAGTCGACGAAGCCCCGTTAGAGCAGGAGCTAGGCTTCCAAGACACCATAAAGGTGTTAAAGGCGGTCTACAACAACGTCGGCGACTCTGACACCAGATCCGACAACGAGCGTCAGAAGACTCTCCATTTGATGTATGGAGGGTCTTGGGATATTACCTCTCAGCGCATAGTGAAAACTTTGCATCGGGAGATAGCTGCTGCAGCTCCCACCGCCAAGGCAGAGCCTCACCGAAAGTGGATGGACACTCCCATCAATTTCGACGCCTCCAACTTCCCATGAACATACCCGAAGCTGGGCAACTACCATTGATGGTCTCCCCGACTATCAATAAAGTCCAGCTCTTCCATGTCTTGGTTGATGGTGGAGCTGCGCTAAACCTCATCAGCATCGCCACCTTCATGAAGCTGCAAATCCGCATCTCGGACCATAGGCCCTCGCGTCCATTCTCCAGAGCGGGTCCGGGAGCCATTACTCCACTTGGTTCTGTCTCTCCTCCCTTTACATTCAAGAGACCAGACAACTACCGATCGGAGAAGCTAGTCTTTGATGTGGCACACATCAACCTTCCCTTCAATGCCATCCTAGGCAGACTGGCTCTCTACCGGTTCATGGTGGTGGCTGTTGACGGCTGTTATATACTAATTTCACCCATCAATATAACTCAATTTCGTGAAGAAAATAACATTTCTTGCACACATCACCTTGCTATTTAATCTATTTCCACATGTCCTTGGAGAAAGTAGTGCATGCAGGCATTTTATGCAGAATTGAAGTGAAACAAGGGGATGGTTCCTATGAAATATCATTCCAGCCAATCAAGCGATGACATGCGGCACCACATGGATCAAATGGCCCATAGACAGAAGTATTCGAGGCCATCCAATAGTGTAGAACCCATATCAGTCAAAGGGACCCACCTGAAAGTCACCTCGAGGAAGCACTCAGGACATTGTCTAACTTTCTATTCGGCCAACTAGGGGGTTTAGCCAAACCCTTCCTGGGGCCAAACTCGGTCAGCTTCCACGTGTCGACGCCCTGTGGTTCCCTTTTCACGATGATGACTCATTCCCGCGCTTTTGGTGGCGGGAACCGCCCCTTATCCAATCTATAAATAGGACCCCTCACCCCTCACCCCTCACTTCAACACACATCACTTGAGTATTCATTTGTTGTATCCACTACTCTCCATAGGTTTAGAGGACTATAGGCTGTAGAGAGGAGAGTCTCTAGTCCATAGTCCAAGTAGGAGAGGAGTAGAAGGTGTCTCTTCCCAATTCCTAATAGGGAAAGGTATGGCTCTTATATTCCTATTTGTATTTGTGACTTTGCTCTTAATAAAGATGTTATCTTTAGTCTTCTATTGTTCATAAACTTGGATGAAGCGTTTCTTGTTTGATTGCGGATTCCATGTATGTGGTAGGAGTAGTATTTATGATTATGTTATACCATTCTCATCATATCATCATAAACACTACAAACCTCCACTGTAGTCTAACTAGCTATGACATGATTGTGTTAACATGAATCACTTATGCTATGAATTAACATTGATTCAACGATGATTTAGTTCATTGCCTTAGGATGCCTTGTGCCTAGGCTCTTAACATAATTACTCAGTGTGCTATCATGGTGCTAGGATAGACAGTAGCGTTGAATGTCTCGTAGACCCACAGATTGAAGAGTTAGGCGGTAGGTGGTGACAACCCTATCTGTCCTTTGTAATCTTACACATTCGGCTATGCCACAGGCTCTTGGCGGTAGTCGTCCTAGTATTGCTGGGGGTAAATCTGTGTCTGATGTGTTAATCTACTTAACATGAGAATTCATAATTAACATGATCATTAGTAACTAACATAGGCTATTTTTATGTACATTAGAAGCATAGTAGGAGTTTCTACCTGACCCTTAGCCTAGTCCCTCTTTACCTCAATTATCCCCTTAGGATAGAATGCTCTTGTGTGTGTCACACTACTCCAACTATCATTTATCCATCCTTGCTAGAACCTTACCTAGATCAACCTAGCCCCTCCATTTGATGATTGCTTTACTTCATCTAGCCTTCCTTTTGCAGAATATAAATGACACCCTTTGGGAATACTCTTGGAGGGGAAATAGTACATCGATAGTTTTCGTATGCTTGTGGATTTACATGTATAATCTAAAATCTATTAACAAGCATTTCTAGCACCATTGTTGGGGATGAATTGTTAGTAGTGCGTTGGAACCATCAACAAGCATTTCTAGCGCTGTTGCCGGGAAAGGCAGCTGGTGTATTGCATGATTGAGTGAATAGGATAGGACCTTGGTAGGTTTTAGTAGTATAACCCTTCTTTATTTTTGCATTTTATGTGATAACATGGTAGTGTATGTCTGGTTTCTGCTTGCTGGAAAACTTTGTTGAAGATCCTGAATCCCTTCTGAAAGATTGACCTCATGTCGTTACTCCTGAGAAGCTTCGAGCAGCAAAGCAAGCCAGCACAACTGCACCAACAACCGAAATGCTAATGGCCCAGAATACCCTTCGTGAGTTTTTGGCTCCCTCTGCTAACAGTGTGCCTGTTGGGCCCACTGTTAACATGGGAGACGTGAACTTCAAAATCAAGACTGGCCTTATCACTATGGTGCAAGCCAGCACATTTTGTGGGAAGGCTAATGAGGATGCAAGTGCTCACCTGCAACAGTTCCTTGAGATCTGCAGCACTTTTAAGATCAAGGATGTATCTCCTCATGTTGTCTGTCTTAGGCTATTTCCATTCTCTCTACTTGGGAGAGAGAAACAGGGGTTCTACAAGAACCGAAGAGCTGTAGACACTTGGGAGAAATTTTCTACGAGATTCCTCACCAAGTTTTTACCATTGGCAAGACTGATGCCCTACGTGGAAGAATTTCCAGCTTCCAGCAAGACGCCAAGGAATCTATTTCTGAGGCTTGGGAAAGGCTTCAGAAGTACATACTAGCATGTCTCCATCATGGGATGGATGATTGGCTAATTATCCAAAACTTCTACAACAGGCTGATCTCTTTTGCCCGTGACCATGTTGATGCTGCTGCTGGAGGTGCCTTCTTCTCATTGACGGTGCCCAAAGCCAAATATTTGATTGACAAGATGGTGTCAAACATGGGTTGGATCGACGAGCGTCTCCATACCCACCAGTGAGGAATGCACACCTTGAAGGAGGTGGACATGATCACTGCCAAATTGAACCTACTTATGAAAAAGATTGATGGACAAGGCAATGGTGAGGTATGTGGCAATGCCAATGCCTTAGACTCTCTCATCACTTGTGAAGTCTGTGGCAACACGGGACATTTGGGCATTGACTGCCCAGAAACCTGTGAGGATGCTTTATACGTAGACAACAATGGAAACAATAATGTCTATCATCCAGGAGGTCAAGGGTGGGGCCAACCACGCCCATTCTTTCAAGATGGTACAACAACAATGGCAATAATGGAAATCAACCGAGAACTTGCCATTGACAAGTTGAAGATCAATGATGTTATATCCAAGAAGCTGTTGACCAATGACAAGACCCTAAAGAGCATTAATGCCAAGATTGAAGGACTATCCTAAGCCTTAAAGAATCAATTGAGTTTCAACAATATGTTGGAAACTCAGTTGGCTCAACTAGCAACTGTTATTCCTCCAGTAGAGAATGGCAAGATGTTAGGACAGCCCGAACCTCCAGTGAAGAATGTCAACATGATTTCTCTACAAGGAGGAAACTGGATGAAGGACCCTGAATGTTGTAGGATCGAAGTGCACGTGTAAAGCTACCAGAGGGAGGTGAATGGTAGATTAAAACTTTTCAGCGGCAGCAACAAAAAACCGCTCGGCAGATAAATGATCTATTAAACAAATCATGTGTGCGACTAATCTAAAGGTGATCAATTGTAACTAAACAAGTATATATTGTGGAGAATCAGGTCACGAATACGTCAAAACAAGAATCACAAAAATCCGTTGAGAAAGACTCAAATTACGATTGAAAGATCGAACAAAGGTCAATCTATTTTACCCAAGAAAAACAGTTCTGGAATACTTCAAAGAAAACAATGTAGATTCAAAACCACAAATCCAATGACCGTGAAATTTTCACAGATGATAGAAAATCAAGTTTTGAAGACGACCCAAAAAGAATCACGTCAATAGGATTGGTAAACTTGAGTTATGATAAAACCACCGAAGAAAAATAGTGTTGTGCAGAAACTCGACGAGAAAGACTTGAAGAAAACAAGTCGGACGAACAAGGCACAAAAGCTCCTTTAGACTACGAATTTTATTGATCAAAATTCACAAGGAACAGCCCCAATGTCGTGCATCATGAGCTCTAGCCTCCCTTGCTTATATAACCAGCCCTTAGGCCAACCCAAACTTAACTAGGACTCAAATCATACTCAATTCACGAATCAAAACTTTCCATAACTTCTCAAGACTCTTCTATACGCAGATAGAAGCAATCTTAAGACTTCCAAAGACCTTAGGAACGTATCCCACATTCCGAAAACAACTCAAATTCGTGACCCACATGAAATCCTATCATAACCAACTCAAAACATTCCATATTTGAGTCAAACACGACTCAGCCGCAGCCCTAGTCAATAACCTAGTCAGTTGGACCTTTCCGACCAATTCTTTGCACCCACATCTCTTCATCATGCCTCGAAACCATGTAGCCACGTCCATGCACTCCTTGCACACATGCAAACATGTTCCAACAATGTTCACGATACCTTCATATGCATTGTTCATGATTCAAACATTATGCGCAATCTCCCAATCAACACAACCACAACTCCTCCTTGATGATAAAGGTGTTTTGGTAGTATTCAAAACTTTTATCGCCAGAGCCAATGTATTCAGCACACATAGGTCTCACAATCTCCCCCTTGATGAATGCATTGGCAACACCACTTAAAATTCGAACATTGTCTTATTCACATGACAAGTTTTGAAAACACTTTCTCCCCCTTTTTGAAAATCGATAGAAATAAATTTCTTCCCCTATATTTACTTCTCCCCCTTCATACTTCTCTTTTGACAATATATTTAGCAAGATACAAAAGAGAAATTTTAATTTGTTATGAGCACATTATAACATATACATATAAGACAAAGCTCATCCAAGTCATACTATCAAGTAACTTACAATATCACAACAATGAGATACATAAAGTAGTGTAAGCCATGCTAGAGATCAAATGTAATTCTCAATTTAAGCAAGTCATGATCTCACAAACTTAACTATTTCAAAATCTGACGGCATGATACTTGTTGCTGCAATTTTCCCTTTCTAAGCACAAATTTTGATCGTATGAAATTTGCAAGAGATTATATGCGCATATGCCTTATTCTAACCAACCAAGCCAAGCATATGTCATTTGACAATAAGAAGCTTAAGGATATGGTTTTAGTCATACACAACTTCTTCCAAGTTCATATCTAAGTGCAATGATAAGCCATCTCAAAAGAAGAAGTGTGATGCATGCATATTCTCTTGATCTTTTCTCATTTTTTCATTTGAACATAAAAGCTCAACATGTGGATAGTTGATTGATTGATTTTTTTATTATTAAAAGCACTTGAGAGCATGCAACAAGTTCAAATCAGCAAGAAAGTTCGATCATGACCAGATTTAGTATAAGTAATTATTCCAATTACTAGGCATGGCAAAAACTACAAAATGTACAACATGAGTAATGTAGTAAGAACTTTCAGCATGTAAAAGGAATCACAAAGTCAAATATGTATGAAATACTATGCTAGATTATTTTAAACTCAGATTCACACATAATGTTCTGAAGTTTTAAAACCCCCCCTCAATTTAAGCCATGAGGATGCATAACTTCTATTTCACTACGAATGTAACAAAAACGAGTGAAATCCAAAGGTTTTGTAAAAATGTCAGCCAACTGTTGTTCGGTATCTACATGGTGAAGCACAATGTTTCCTTTTTTAATATTATCATGGAGAAAGTGATACCTAATATCAATGTGCTTAGTTCTAGAATGTTGCACGGGGTTTTTTAGCAATGCAAATGGCACTAGTGTTATCACAAAATAATGGAACACTATCTAGATCAACCCCATAGTCATTAAGTGTTTGAACAATCTAAAGAATTTGTGAGCAAGCACTAGCAGCAGCTACATATTCAAATTTGGCTGTGGATTGTGCAACTGAACTTTGTTTTCTGGAGGACCAAGCAAAAAGTGAATTACCAAGAAAATGACAAGCACCGGAAGTACTTTTCCTATCAATCCTGCAACCTCAAAAATCAGCATTCGAAAATGCTTCCAAAGTAACGGTTGAGGAAGAAGGAAGAAAAATGCCAAATTCTTGAGTTCCATGTAAGTACATGGGAATACTTTTGGTGGCTTGACGATGTGAAGCACGTGGGGAAGCTTGAAATCTTGCACAAAGACATACGCTGAATTGTGTTTCCGGTCTTGATGCCGTGAGGTATAAAAGTGATCCGATAATGCTTCTATATTTTTTTTGATCAACGGGTTCACCATCTTCATCAAGTTCAAGTGTCATTGCTGTTCCCATTGGTGTCCGAAGAGGCTTCTTTTGTCCATGTTGAAGCGCTTAAGAAGGTCTCTTGTATACTTCGTTTGATGCACAAAGGTTCCATTTTTAATTTGCTTGATTTGCAGCCCCAAAAAGTACATAAGTTCGCCCATCATACTCAACTCAAATTCTGAACTCATCATAGCTGAAAACTTGGACACAAGATCATGAGAAGCACAACCAAAGATAATATCCTCCACATACACTTGAACGAATAATGAGTCATTGCCACGCTTAAGCACAAAAAGAGTTGTATCAACCTTGCCCATGGCGAACCCCTTTTCAAGTAAGAATGTTTTTAACTATTATACCATGCTTTAGGGGCTTGTTTGAGACCGTACAAGGCTTTGGACAGTTTGTAAACATGATTAGGAAAATCTGGATTTTCAAAACCTGGTGGTTGCTTGACATAAACCTCCTCATCTATATAGTCATTAAGAAAAGCACATTTAACTATAACTTGAAACCTTTAGATGCAGCAAAAGCTAACAAAATTCTTATGGCTTCTAATCTGGCAACAGGAGCAAAAGTTTCATCAAAATCTAGACGTTCAATTTGTGTGAAACCTTGAGCAACCAACCTAGCCTTATTCCTAACCACAACCCCATCCTCACCTTGTTTATTTTTAAACACCCATTTAGTTCCAATTAAAGTGTGACCTTGAGGTGGAGGTACAAGTTTTCAAACATTATTTCTTTCAAAATTTTCTAACTCTTCTTGCATGGCAATAATCCAAGATTCATTAGTGAGTGCGTGTGATATATCTTTGGGTTCAAAATAAGCAACAAAAGTGGAATGAGCGTGAGAGTTTGGATCGCAAAACCTGGACCGTGTGACTCGTTCGTGCAAGATTCCAATCTTTTGTTGTGGAGGATGACTTTTGAGAATCTGGAGGAGAGTAGACACTTCACAAGCTTCTTCTTCTTCATGTTTATCACAAATCGATGAGCTTGTGACTTGAGGACGTTCTGGATCAGCAATGATGGTTGTCGGTGCTTGTTGAGAATAAATATCCGAAGCTGAACAAAAGTCATTAGCTGCTGAATTTTCGTGTAGCAGCCCCACTTCTTCCTCATCTTCAACTATAATGCTCTCCCCCTACGGATATGGATCCGGACCTGCAATGACTAAGCTAGTACCTGGGCTAGCTTCATCAAAAGACATCTCACAAGTCTCCACAATTTTGTTAGTGTCAAGTAAAAGCACATGGTAGCCTCTAGTATGAGATGGATAACAAAGGAACATGCCATCAATGGATCTAGGTTCAAATTTATCAAGATTACCATGTTTCTTAACAAAACATTTGCAACCAAACACCCGAAAGCGTGTAACACTAGGCCTATCTCCAAACCGAAGCTCGGGTGGTGTTTTACCTAGCTTAGTATGTAAGAAAACACGATTTTAGACATAACAAGCGGTTGCAATTGCCTGAGCCCAACATTTTGTAGGAGTTTGATATTCATCAAGCATAGTCCTAGCCATCTCAACTAAGGTTTTGTTCTTTCTTTCTACAACGCCGTTTTCTTGAGATACATATGGTGAAGAAAATTGATGATCTAATCCATTTTCAGCGCAAAAGTGATCAAAAGATTGATTTTTAAATTCAGTTCCGTTATCACTTCTAATTGCTTTTAAAGATCCTAGGTGATCAATTGATAACCTAAGAAATAAAGTTCTAAAGTGACTAAAATCTTCATTCTTAGATGCCATAAAGTAAACCCAAGAGTATGTAGAATAATCATCAACAATCACAAGAACATACCATTTACCTCCAAAGGATTGAACACGTGAAGGTCCTACGGTGTCAAGGTGCAAAAGTTGATCAGCGTTCAGTTGTCATGATCATTGTGAGAGGAGTATGTGAACCTGCAACCATGTTAGCTGTCTACAAGAAGAGCACACAATTTCTTTTTCCCTTTTCAGCCTAGGAAGACCACATATGCGATCAAGAGCACTAACAAGCGTTAGATGATCAAAGCCTACGAGACTAAGTATCTGATGCCAAAAACATAAGTCCTTTGAATCATTAGCAACTAGACACCCATGCTTACTAGTTGACATATCAAAATCAGCTTTAAAAACTCTTCAAATTCTATACATGTAAACAAAAGCTCACAATTAGAATCTTCAACTTGCAACAATTTTTAGTGAAAATAATTTTCGGATTTTCATCTAGTGATTGTGAAACAGAAAGAAAGTTGTATTTCAATTTTTTTACAAGTTCCACATCTTTTAAAGTGTAGTGATTATTTACTCTAACCGAACCCTTAGCAATTATAGGAGTTGAAGAATTATCGGCAAAAGTAACATTCTCTACACGTGACACAATAGAGTGGGACGAGAACCATTCTTTGTCACCAGTCATGTGGCGTGAGCAATCTGAATCCACAAGTCAAATGTTCTCCTTTATCAAGCGGGTAACCTACATAGCAGCACTATACGCCGATGACTCAATACTGGGGTTAGTCAAAAGGCTACTAGGAATCCAGTACTGAGTCACACAACATTCAACAGGAATAACACGCGAATGCTGAGAAAATATAGCAGGTTTATGAGTCAAATTTTGAGAATTCTTGTTCCCAGCTACTTATTTATGATGTGTGTTATGTGTAGCATGAAAAATAGTAGATTTGGGAGCAAACTTTGCATTTTTATGACTCATTACAGCAGGTAGCCTGTTCCTAACATTCGGTTGAGCACGTGCAATAAGTTTTGCTCAATTGTTATGTGATCTCGCAATCATTCTTTCCTTTTTATGTTGTTTAGCCAGTCTATAAAAAAAATCTATGACACGACCATCTCTGCCACAATACGTACAATGAAAAGTAACCTTATGTTCATGTCTAGACGAGCATGCAATATGTTTATTTGAACCCGAATGTGACAACACTCCTGCAGATTTAAAAACCACCTCTTTTGGTTTAGGAACTGCTTTAATCAAACCACTTCCTAATGACTTTACAATTTTAGGTGGATGTGCTTTAGCATGACCATGAGAATCAAAACCTAAACCAGTTTTATCATTGCAAGATTTGGATGAATTCAGTAGCAAGTTTAGATTTTTATTCTTAATACAAAACTGCTCTAGTGTCCTATTCATGTCATCATGTTTCTTAGACAATTCTAGGCAGTTTTCACAGGAAGTTTTTCTTTTTATTTTTCAATTAGAACAATATTTAACTTCATGAGCACGTAAAGCATTGTTCAGTATTGAAATTTCATTCATAACATCTTTAAGTTTCTTTTCAAGATCATTATAGGTAGAACAATGCAAATCAATTGTAGAACAAAAAACATCTTTTAAGTTTCTATCATTAAGTGCAGCAAGCATTTTGTTCTTTTCAATCTCTAACTCAAGTTTATCAAGAGTTGAGGAGTGTGCACTTCTTAAGGAGGACAATTGTCCATATATTCAAGTGCATGAGGAACAAGAATCATCACTAGGAATCAAGATTTTCAAATGATTAATTTCAAATTCTAGTGACTCAATTTTAACAGCATTGTCCCTAAGCTTTTTGTCCTTTTTCTTAACAATAATAGTTGCACGGTAAATAGCCTCACACATTTCATCACAAGTAGGACATACCTCTTCGTTGTTACTGTTGTGTTCTGCATTCTCAATACTTGATCTTGATTTGCCCGCCATGAAAAACAAGTTTGCCAGATCATCTTCATCTTCGCCACTTCCAATGTCTACATTACTCAAGCCAAGTTCTTGAAGTGTGGTGATAAAACTGTTTATCGGTTTGCGTCTTGTAAAACCCTTCTTTTTCTTGTTGATGTTGCCAGAAGAGGATTTGACTTTATTCTGCTTTTTAGCACGGGTAGAAGGACCTGAAAGGTTAGGGCAATCTGTATGAAAGTGTCCTGCCTTACCACATTCAAAGCGTCATTGAGGTCTGAAGCTTCCTCTCCTTCAAGTTCTCACATTTTGTAATGCTTTTGAGAACCGAGTAGACATGTGTGCTAGCTCCTCTTCTGGAAATTTTTCAATCTGTTCTAGGGTTAGTGAAGACAACAAAGCAAGTGTATTGCTAGATAAAGATTGGCCGGAGCTAGGCATATCATGTTGAGAAACAAATGCAAGAGACTTGTTGGGGTTCTTATGTGAGATTATGTCAATTTCATGAGTTTTCAATTTAGAATGTAGCACATCTAATGTAAGTGTACTCATGATAGTAGATTCACGAATAGATGTGACTTTCATCTCCCAAATTGACATATCTAATGCACTTAACAATTGCCTAGCATTTTCAGCATCTGAAAAATTAACATTGACACTACATAAGTTGTTGAGAATTTTATTAAAGCTAGCAAAAAGGTCATCAATGGACTCATCGGGTTGCATCTCGAAGCGCATGTATTCTTTTTTGAACATATCCTCCTTTACCTCCTTGATCATGTTGGATCCTTCGTGGTAGTCACAAAGTGCTCTCCACACATCGTATGCTGATCGGAGGTGTGCAACACAGTCAAAATCGCTCTGAGTTAGTCCTTAGATTATCAAGTTCCGGGCTTTGTTGTTGTTGTCAACATCTCTTAAGTTTTTAGCTGTGACTTGATCATTCGGCAGCACTTCGTAAGGCTTGTACACTTTTTCCCATATCACGAAGCCTTGCGCCTAGATAAAAGCTTTCATGCGTGCCTTCCAAACCTGAAGATCAATACCAACAAACACACAAGGTTTTGCCGAGTATTTCTCCATGAGGATTAGTAAAAATCACGTGCAAATCACAAAGATTAGGTCAATCTGTTTACCCAAGAAAAACAGTTCTGGAATATTGCAAAGAAAACCATGTAGATTCAAAACCACAAATCCAATGACCGTGAAATTTTCAAAGATGATAGAAAATCAAGTTTTAAAGACAACCTAAAAAGAATCACGTCAATAGGATCGGTAAGACTCGAGTTATGATAAAACCATCAAAGAAAGGTAGTGCTGTGCATAAACTCGACGAGAAAGACTTGAAGAAAACAAGTCGGATAGACAAGGCACAAAAGCTCCTTTAGACTACGAATTTTATTGATCGAAATTCACAAGGAACAGCCCCTCAAGTTGTGCATCACGAGCTCTGGCCTCCCTTTCTTATATTACCAGCCCTTAGGCCAACCCAAACTTAACTAGGACTCTAATCCTACTCAATTCACGAATCGAAACTTTCCATAACTGTTGAAGACTCTTCTATACGCAGATAGAAGCAATCTTAATACTTCCAAACACCTTAGGAATGTATCCCACATTCCTACAACTACTCAAGTTCTTGAACCACACAAAATACTAACCAACTCAAAACATTCCATATTTGAGTCAAACATGACTCAGCCGCAACCTGAATCAATAACCTAGTCGGTTGGACCATTTCGACAATTTCTTTGCATCCACATCTCTTCATCACGCCTCGAAACGATGTAGCCATGTCCATTCACTCCTTGCACACATGCAAACATCTTCCAACAACATCCATGATACCTTCATATGCATTGTTCATGATTCAAACATGTTGCGCAACCTCCCAATCAACTCAACCACAATTCCTCCTGAACTTGGTTGTTGAACCTCATCTTCTCCCTAAGACTAGTTTAATGGATCTTGTCACAGCCATGTCTTGAACCCAAGAAACACCTGCACATGAGTAAACAACCAATACTTCCGAGCAAAAATACCTGACTTGACTCTCGTTAGTTCTGAAACAACAACACCTTACGTGAGCACCTCACAGAAGCATGTTGCAAACCATAGCAAATTGATAACAGCAATAACCACCAAAACACACAAAACATAGTAAAAAATACTAAGAAAACTTTCCATAGATGTAAAACAAGTTTAAAATATTTCAAAGTAAGAGCAGAACCATTGCAATATAGCTCCGGACCTTACCAAAACTAATCGGACCTTGAGCTGGAGCTTAACAAAGCTAGCAGGACCTAGCACCGGAGCTTACCAAAGCTAGTCGGACCTAGCTCCAGAGCTAATCAAAGCTAGTAGTACCTAGCACCAGAGCTAACCAAAGCTACTCACACCTAGGAAAAGAAGTCGGACCTTGCTGATAAAGGTGTTTTGGTAGTATTCAAAACTTTTATCGTCATAGCCAATGTATTCAACACACATAGGACTCACAGATGTCCTACAATATCATGCTCAATTGGGGCTCATCACATTTACAAGGCCCTTTGTGACCTTGGAGCAAGTGTGAGTGTGATGCCCAAGGTGGTTTTTGACCAGCTGAACTTCACAAAACTTACTCCAACACCAATGCAACTCCAATAGGCTGAGTCTTCAGTCCACTATTCAGTGGGTATTGCCGAAGATGTACCGGTGAAAATCCAAAATTGCTTCATACTCATGGATTTCGTGGTGCTTGACATGGAGGTCGAGAAGGATACGCTGCTCACTCTTGGGTGACCACTCCTAAGCACCGCGAAGGCTCGCATAGATGTGGGAGCTGGAGAAGTCCACTTCCATATCAATGGCAAGGAGGAGAAGTTTAACTTTCGCACAAAGTTGGAGCAATGCTCCATAATCCGCATCAGGTATGGCCGAAAGTTAAGCACATCCAAGAGGTCTAAATCACACCTCAAAAGGTAGACCTGCTCATTGCATTCATGAGGAATTTGATCTATGCGGAAAAATTGTCTTACCGTCCACGCCGAAACTCCAAGAAGACGGAGAAGTCCGGGCCTCCCCAAAGGCCCAAGTCCACCAAGCCACTAAAGAAGGTATGGTGAAAGAAGCAAGAGAAGCCGTCCGAGCCCATCCCCCCGGGTCCGGATGTCAAGAAATGAATAAGGAGGAATGTCCATCTCATCGGACGGTGGTGAGACCTAGCCAATAGGTTAAATTGGTAGTTATCCTTTTTCTTTGTTTTTCTTTTCTCTTTATTTGGTGTTCCACATTTAGTTTTATTTTTCCCCGCTGCATATTTGGTTTTTCTTAGTAACTTGAGAATCTTATATTCTCAACTATCATTTTTATTTCTTTATTTCACAAAAAGAAAATTGTTGGGTTTTGAGAAAAGAGTTTTTATTTGAAAAACAAATTTTTTGAGTTGCAAAAGTGGTAATTCACAGACGTGCTAATTCCATAGTCGTTGGGGAGCCACCTGCCAAAAGGGAGAACAGGGGGGCTCACTTATCAGTGCGACCGACCCCCATGTTTGGCCGACTAGGGGAAAGTGCCATTTTGGCTCTCTCTCTCTCCTCCAACGACTACATTTGATTCACTATTGATCATTGGGGAGTGCACACTATAAATGGTGGCCATGAGGAGCACTTCTCCTCACACTTCACCTCATTTGATACCTCTCCAAAGTCACTCTTGCTCACATTTTTTTTCTTGCTCTTGATTGAAGTGCTCTTGCTCAAAATCCAACTCAAAAAGATTTGCTTTTGCTTGCATTTGCAATTTGCTCTCAAGTTCTTCAAGGGAAAATTCGTAAGGGGATCTGCTCTCACTAACATCGCCTCTTTCGAGTTTTTGCCTTGTTGTGTTCTTGTTTGTTGTGGACATGAAAGGAATGAAGAGATTGTATGGAAAGAGGAAGGAGGCTGCAAGCTCAAGCCATGATGGAGACTCAAGTGCACGCCCCTCTTTCGTTGCTACACCAAGTTCACAGAAAAGGAGTGTAAGATAAGACACTCCAATTGGTGAGAGGAGCAACCCTCACCAACTTCTTCACGACGACGACCTTGACATACAAAGTGAAGTTGAAGATCAAGCACGCAAACTCCTCCAAGATCTTGAGTTTTCTCATACGAAAGCTTACGATCCGGATTTGATGTCCAAAATAGGTATAGATTCCAAATTCTTTTCCATTTGGAGTGTACTAGGATGGGAAAACTTTGCTCACATAGAGGAGAGAGGTTCATGCTTTCTCTCCATAAATTCATTTGCACACTCAAAATAGGATTTGAGGGTATTACTTTTAGATTATTTCAAAAAGAATACAACATCCTATGGAAATAATTAAGTGAAATCCTATGTTTACATAAACGTTGTTTGATAGATTTAGACGCTTGGCCTAAGTTAACAAACATAGTTTTTGGCAAGATTTAACTAGTGAGGTCAGACTTAGTGGACCTAGGAATAGCCACTTACACAACCCTACTTTACGCTTCATGCATAGATGGGTGGCTATGACTATGTTCCCTAGAGGAGACGTAAGGGTAATGCGTGATGATGAGCTAAAAAATTTATTTGCCATAATTTAAAAGATAAAATTTGCTCCAGCTATTGCCATGATGACACAATGGTTAGATTACATTCCAAGAACAGGGCCAATTGAATGCACTTCATTGATTACTCATATTTCTACTAGGGTAGGAGCACTAGAATATTTTTCATTTGAGTATATTGAAATTGAAAGAGAATTAATTGATGAAGATTATTTAGTGCGAGGACATACCCTTAAGGATGATCGAGATGGCTCTTTGTTATTTTATTATCCCAGCTTTGTCAATGAATTTGGTTACCTAACCCGGATTATCATTTGTACAAATGCCGGAGGCTAACTATTGACCTTCTTCCCATCGAGGAAGCACGAAGAAGCAATGTCTCTGGCAGGGTAACTAGAAGTCGTGCAAGGAGAGCGGCCATGCCTCTGACAATCTACATGGTCCATGAGTACGAAGAGGAAGAGAACCCAACTGGTGATGCACCTGGATGGACTCAACCTCCATCGTATGAGACGTGAAGGTCCATTTTGGCATGGATGGCCAGGTGCCACATGGGAGCCACCCCTATCTACTTCAAGCTCTATCAGCTCACCTCCAACGTCCATGAGAAGATGTCGTTCCTCTTTGGCTAGAAGTCATCATGACTATAGCTAAGGAATGACGGATCTCACTGGACGTATGGAAGAGCTTGAAGTGAGAACAGGTGACATCTACAACACTCTCCAAGGACATGTCCAAGGTACCGAAGACTGGCAACAACATATGGACGCTCAATTCACCAACTTCAACTCCACGCAACAAAAACAACAAGCCGATCTTGCGGTATATTTCCGTCATCAAGGGTTCAACCCTCATCACGGAGGTGAGTGAAGAACAAGCTTGAGGGAGGACCCCCACTTGAGGTAAATTATATTAACCCCTTGCATATTTATTTTCCAGTCAACCATCATCCATCTTGCATATATATATATATATATATATATATATATATATATATATATATATATATATATATATATATATATATATAAGGTGTGCGGTAAGAATGACTTGGAATTCACATAGATGAAATAATGAATAGTTGCTCTGTTTTAATTTTCCTAAGTCCCTAGTTTACAACTTAATACTCTCCAACATATTGCTCTCATTGGCTATGATTTTTTTTGCCTTGATTTGGAAGTTGTGGGTACCAAAAGCTTAATCCATTCTAAGTTGTTGTGAGATATGATATAGTGATAGGGTTGTTATTCTTAGTTTCAAAGTGAAACTTAGATTTCTGGAGAAAATTCTAGAAGATTTAAGTTATCCTCTTTTGATTGGAAACACCTACCAATCCATATGATATATCACTTTGATAGACCTTATGCATATGTTATTTGTCTTCACATTGAGCTTTATCAAACTAGTATAGACCTATGTGAGATTTCATTCATTACTTTTTAAATTCAAGACTTCACTTGCACATGCTATACTTCTACACTAGAAGTAAGCGAAATTCCATCATACCACCATTCCACAATAAAAAGAGAAACTCCATACCATTCATGCTTAGTACTCTCTCCAAGATTTATTGCATAAAAAGGGAGTAGAAGACATGGCTACAAGAAAAAGAAAAAGAAAATGCATGCTTACATCATAAGCATGAGAAAAAAGAGAAAGAAAAGTAGCCATATTTCATCCCTGCAAAATAAGAGAGTCCACACAAAAAGGAGTCATCTCAAATATCCACATCCACTTCATTCTATCACACATGCACAAGTCTTGAGTCAAATTGTTTTGATTTGATTTCTCCTAAGGCTTGCTCTTTTAACTTAGCAATATTATGTGTTGCAAATATGCCTACAATGTTCCCTACCAAGCTCCACATACAAACCTTATTTAGTGGTAGGATGAATTTAGGCAAAATGCCTTGGTGAGGATATATTTCCACTACACATAAATGAGAGACCGAGAGAATCAAATTGAGATACTTAAAATCTAAATTGAGCTCTCCGGAATTTGAGTGGATCTTTATTTCTAGGATATGTTTGCTCTATTTGCTGTTCTATCTTTCAACCACCCATGAATAGGAGATGGCATAAGCCCCATAATGACTTATGATGGGTGAAGTACTATGCCACTTTTTGCAATACTGTTGACGGCTGTTATATACATCAATTAAGTGAAGGAATTTTCATTTCTTGCACACATCACCTTTCTATTTAACCTATTTCCACTTGTCCTTGGAGAAAGTAGTGCATGCAGGGATTCTATGCAGAAATGAAGTGAAACAAGGGGGTGGATCCTATAAAATATCATTCCAGCCAATCAAGTGATGACATGAAGTTGTCATGGGTGACTGATTCGCGCGCTTTTGGTGACAGAACCGACCCTTCTCCAAGCTATGAATAGGACCCCTCACTTCAACACACCACTTGAGTATTCATCTTTTTATCCACTACTCTCCATAGGTTTAGAGGAGTATAGGTTGTAGAGAGGAGAGTCTCTAGCCCTTAGTCCAAGTAGGAGAGGAGTAGAAGGAGTCTCTTCCCAATTGGGGAAGGTATGTATCCAATATTCTTATTTGTATTTGTGACATTATTCATAATATATATGTTATCTTTAGTCTTCATATGTTCATATAGTTGGATGAAGAGTTTCTTGTTTGATTTGGATTCTATGTATGTGGTAGGAGTAGTATTTATGATTGTGCTATACCGTGTTCATTACATTATCATAAACACTATAAACCTCCACTATAGTCTAATTAGCTATGATATGGTTATGATAACATGAATCACCTATGCAATGAATTAACATTGGTTCAATGATGATTTAGTTCAATGCCTTAGGATGGCTTGTGCCTAGGCTCTTAAGGTAATTACTTAATATGCTAGCTGGTGTTAGGATAGAGAGTAGCGTTAGATGTCTCGTAGACCCACAGATTGAAGAGGTAGGTAGTAGGTAGTGACAACTCTATCTGTCCTCTGTAATCCTCCACGTTCGGCTATGCCACAGCCTCTTGGCAGGAGTCGCCTAGTGTTGCTAGGGGTAAACCCGTGCCCGATGTGTTAATCCACTTTGCATGAGAATTCATAATTAACATGATCATTAGTAACTAACTTAGGCTCTGTATATGTACATTAAAAGCATAGGAGCAGTCTCTACCTAACTCTTAGCCAAATTCCTCTATTACCTCATTTATCCCCTTAGGATAGAATGCTCTTGTGTGTGTCACACTACCTCAACTTATCATTTAACCCATCCTTGCTAGAACCCTACCTAAACCAACCTAAGCCTTTCCACTTGATGATTATTTTACTTCCATGTAGCCTTCCTTTGGGAAAATATAAATGACACCCTTTGGGAATACTCTTAAAAGGAGAAATGTTACGTCGATAGTTTCTGTGCGCTGGCAGACGTTCACTTGAGAATTAAAACCTACCAACAAGCATTTTTGGCACCCATGCTAGGGATGAATTGTTAGTAGTGCGTAGGAAATATCAACAAATACTAGGTAGAGTATTTTGTTGTGCACATGGTACTATTGAAAAATAGAACATAGAAGCAACTCCAGATCATCAACCTAAAGTCTAGACTTTGCTCGGGACGAGCAAAGGATAAACTTTGGGGAGTTTGTTGACGGCTGTTTTATACTAATTTCACCCGTCAATATAACTCAATTATATGGAGGAAATATCATTTCTTGCACACATCACCTTTCTATTTAACCTATTTCCACTTGTATTTAGAGAAAGTAGTGCATGCAAGCATTTAATGCATAATTAAAGTGAAACAAGTGGATGGATTCTATAAATATCATTCCAGCCAATCAAGCGATGACATGTGGCACCACATCAATCAAAGGGACCCACCTAGAAGTCACCCTGAGGAAGCACACAGGTAATGCTCCAACTTTCTGTTCGGCTAACTACGGGGTTCGGCCAAACCCTTCCTGGCGCCAAACTCGGCCAGCTTTCAGGTGTCGACTCCCTGTGGTGCCCTGGTCATGATGAATACTGATTTGCGCGCTTTTGGTGGTGGGAACCAACCCTTCTCCAAGTTATAAATAGGACCCCTCACCCCTCACTTCAACACACACCACTTGAGTGTTCATTCATTGTATGCACTACTCTCCATAGGTTTAGAGGAGTATATGCTGTAGAGAGGAGAGTCTCTAGTCCATAGTCCAAGTATGAGAGGAGTATAAGGAGTCTCTTCCCAATTCTTAATGGGAAAGGTATGGCTCTTATATTCCTATTTGTATTTGTGACTTTGTTCTTAATAAAAATGTTATCCTTAGTCTTTTATTGTTCATATAGTTGGATGAAGCGTTTCTTGTTTGATTGTGGATTCCATGTATGTGGTAGTAGTAGTATTTTTTATTATGCTATACCATTGTCATTATATCATCATAAACAGTACAAACCTCCACTATAGTCTAATTAGTTATGACATTATTATGTTAACATGAATCACTTATGCTATGAATTAACATTGGTTCAACGATGATTTAGTTCATTGCCTTAGGATGGCTTGTGCCTAGGCTCTTAAGGTAATTACTTAATGTGCTAGCATGGTGCTAGGATAGAGAGTAGCGTTGAATGTTTTGTAGACCCACGGATTGAAGAGGTAGGCAGTAGGTGGTGACAACCCTATCCGTCCTTTGTAATCCTCCATGTTCCGCTATGCCACAAGCTTTTGGCGGGGGTCGTCCTAGTATTGCTAGGGGTAAACCCGTGCCCGAAGTGTTAATGTACATAGCATGAGAATTCATAATTAAGATGATCATTAGTAACTAACTTAGGCTATGTATATGTACATTAGAAGCATAGTAGGAGTCTCTACCTAACCCTTAGCCTAGTCCCTCTTTACCTCAATTATCCCCTTAGGATAAAATGGTCTTGTGTGTGTCACACTACTCCAACTATCATTTATCCATCCTTGCTAGAACCTTACCTAGATCAACCGAGCCCCTCCATTTGATGATTGCTTTACTTCCATCTAGCCTTCCTTTGGGAGAATATAAATGACACCCTTTAGGAATACTTCTTGAGGGAAATGCTACATCGATAGTTTCTTTATGCTTGCAGATTTACATGTATAATCTAAAATCTATTAGCAAGCATTACTGGCACCACTGCTGGGGAAGAATTGTTAGTAGTGCATAGGAACCATCAATAGTGGCCCACTACGGCTACCTGGTGTTGAAGATGCAAACTCCATCAGGTGTCCTCCGAATCCGAGAGGACCGTACTGCTGGAGTTACAACGTTGGAGAAACTTCATGCGCTAATTGTAGCGCAAGAAGCTAAATCCGGCAAGGAGCATATTGCTCAACAATCCCGAAGCTCGCGCCAGCGCAGCTCAACTTCTGCACTCTGTGTGCAGCCAAGCGGCATCACTGACGTTCCCTTCAAAGTCGTCCAAATTGGTTCTAATGCCACTCAGACCACTCGCATTGCAGGAGGTCTGGGTGACAAATAGTAACTCAGGCTCATCACTTTCCTCTAGGCAAATGTCGACATGTTTGCATGGAAACCATCACAAACGCCTGGGATCCCCAGGGAGGTCATCGAGCACCATCTGGAGATCTACCCAGATGCACGACCTATACAGCATAAGCCCCAAAAGCAATCTATTAAGCGGCAAAACATTATCAGAGAAGAAGTCAAGAAGCTGCTTGATGCTGGATTAATCCGAGAGGTACATCATCCATGATGGCTGGCAAACCCGGTCGTGAATGTGGCCTAGAGGGAGGTGAATATGCTTTAAAAATTTCCTGCACACTTAATCAAACTTTCAAATACTTGAGGGACCGGACTTGTCCGGTTGGTGGAGCGGACTAATCTGGTGTGCTAAATTGTTATGAGTTAATTAAGTATTGATTTAGGAATTGAGATGTTATAGCTGCGAAAATTGAACAACTATTGAGATCACTTAAGTTGACAATCAATATTGCAAAGTTATACGTGGAAAGCAATTGTAATTTAGTTTACAAGATTTATCAACTTAGTTTGATCTCACCAAAGAGATCTACTCCTTGTTAAGGAAGCCCACACAAAGCCGGGTCTCTTCAAACCCTTTCCTTCATCAAGTCATCACACAAGGCCAACTTGATTCTACTGTCATGGGTAATCACCGAGTTGGTGGGGCAACCTCAAACTTTGAGGGCTCCCACAAGAATTATAGCCAAAAGATGATCAAATACACTTGAAAAGATTACAAGTAATTGCACAAGTGTAAAGAGATCAACTCCCAAGAGCTCAATGACGCGTAGACAATGATCTCCCAATCCCAACTCTGAATACTCAAATGATTTTCACTTTTGAGGACTTTAGATGCGTGGGGAGATGTGTTTTTGTTCTCTTGGGACAGGTAGCGATGCAAGGGTTTCACTTGTGAATAGTAGAATATGAGTTGTGTTTGTGGGGTCGTGGATCTCCTATTTATAGTGTTTCCAAAATTGTTACCGTTAGGGATCCCAATGGCCGGACTAGTCCGTACTGGGGACCAGACTTGTCCGGTGTGCTGTGTAAAATAGGCGCGAAATGTGCAGCACACTAGAATCCCTAAATTTTGTGAGGTATACTGGACTAGTCCGGTAGGTGTCCGGACTTGTTCGGTGCTCTGTGTATTGGAACATCAGAAACTTTTTTGAACTAGTCCAGTCCTGAAACGGACTTGTCCGGCGTTATGTGTTATGGAACATCAGAGAGTTCAGAAGGCTAGTCCCGTCCTTGAACGGACTTGTCCGGTGCATAATGTATTGAGTTTATAGAAAGTTGAACATATTAGTCTGGTATAGAAACAGACTAGTCCAATGCACTGTGTAGTGAGGTTTCGAAAAGTTGATCGGACTAGTCCGGTCCATAAATGGACTAGTCCGGTGCACTATGAAGTGAGACACCAAAGAGTTGAAAGGACTAGTCCGGTGCACTGTGTGGAGACCTATGTGTGTTGAATACATTGGTTTTGATGATAAGAATTTTAAATACTACCAAAACACTTTTTTAACAAGGTCCTACTTTAGGTCCGAGCTCTTGCAAGGTCCAACGCTAGGTCCAACAAGTTTTGGTCATCTCCGGCGCTAGGTCCGACTAGCTTTGATAAGCTCCGGTGCTAGGTCCGACTAGCTTTGGTAAAGCTCTGGCGCTAGGTCCTGCTAGCTTTGGTAAGCTCCGGTTCAAGGTTCGGTTACTTTTGGCAAGGTTCGGTGCTAGATTGCAATGGTTCTGCTTTTAAATTGCAACATTTCAAACTTGTTTTTTTGGCTTATGGAAAGTTGGATTAGTATTCTTTTACTAAATTGTTGGTGTGTTTTGGTGTTTATGGTTGATAGCAATTTGCTATGGTTTGCAACATGCTTATGTGAGGTGCTCACGTGAGGTGTTGTAGTTTTTGAACTAACGTGAGTCAAGTTGAGGACTTCTGCTCGAAAGTATTGGTTGTTTATTCGTGTGCAGGTGTTGCTTGAGTTCAAGACATGGCTGGTGACGGGATCCATTGAACTAGTCTTAGAAAGAAGATGAGGTTCAACAACCAAGTTCGAGAGGAATTGTGGTTGAGTTGATCGGGAGGTTGCGCAACATATTTGAATCAATGACAACGCATATGAAGGTATCATGGACGTCGTTGGAAGATGTTTGCACGTGTGTAAGGAGTGCATGGACGTGGATACATGGTTGCGAGGCATGATGAAGAGATGTGGACGTAAAGAATTAGCCGGAAAGGTCCAACAGACTAGGTTAAGGACTCAGGTTGCGGCTGAGTCGTGTTTGACTCAAATATGGAAAGTTTTGAGTTGGTTATGATAGAATTTCGTGTGGGTCACAAATTTGAGTTGTTTTAGGAATGTGGAATACGTTCCTAAGGTGTTTTGAAGTCTTGATAATGCTTCTATCTGCGTATAGAAGAGTCTCGAGCAGTTATGGAAAGTTTTAATTCGTGAATTGAGTAGGATTAGAGTCCTAGTTAAGTTTGGGTTAGCCTAAGGGATGTTATATAAGCAAAGGAGGTCAGAGCTCATGGCGCACGACTTTAGGACTGTTCCTCTTATGTTTTGATCAATAAAATTTGTAATTTGAAGGAACTTTTGTGCCGTGTTCGTTCGACTTGTTTTTGTCAAGTCTTTCTCGTTGAGTTTCTGCACAACACTACCTTTCTTTGGTGGTTTTATCATAACTCGAGTTTTACAGATCCTATTGACTTGATTATTTTTATATTGTCTTAAAAACTTAATTTTCTATGATATGTGAAAATTTCACGGTCATTGGGTTTGTGGTTTATGATCTACACGAGTTTCTTTGTAGTGTTCTAAAACTGTTTTTCTCTGGTAGGACAGATTGACCTTTGTTCGATCTTTAGATCGTAACTTCAGTTTCTCTCGACGTATTTTCATGATTGTTGTCGTGAAGTCTTCGTGAATTGATTCTCTACAATCTATACTTATTTAGTTACAATTTATCAACTTTATATTAGTCGCACACATGATTTCTTTAACAGATCATTTTTCTGCTGAGCGGTTTTTTTGTTGCTTCTGCTAAAAAGTTTTAATCTGCCATTCACCCCCACTCAGGTAGCTTTACACATGCTCTTCGATCCTACAATTGGTCTCCGAACCACGGTGCTATAATATTTGTGATTTTCACATGTTTTGACTAATCATTATGGAGAAATACTCCGCAAAACCTTGTGTTTTCAGTGGTATTGATTTTCAGGTTTGGAAAGCACATATGGAAGCTTTCATCCAGGCATAAGGCTTCCCAATATGGGAAAAGGTGTACAAGCCTTACGACGTGCCACCTAACGATCAATTCAGGGCTACAAACTTAAGAGGTTTCGACAACAACAACAAAGCCCGCAAGTTGAAAATCCAAGGACTAACTCAGAGCAACTTCAACCGTGTTGCACACCTCCGATCGGTGTACGATGTGTGGAGAGCACTTTGTGATTACCACAAAGGATCCAACACGATTAAAGTGGTAAGACAGGATATGTTCAAGAAGGAATACATGCGCTTTGAGATGCAACCCGGTGAGTCCATTTATGAGCTCTTTGCTCTCTTTAATAAAATTCTCAACAACTTGCGTAGCTTCAATGTTAATTTTTCTGATGCTAGAAATGCTAGGCAATTACTAAGTGCATTATACATGTCAATTTGGGAGATGAAAGTCATATCTATTCGCTAATCTATTGTCATGAGTACACTTACATTAGATATGCTATATTCTAAATTGAAAACTCATGAAATTGACATAATCTCACGTAAGAACCCCAACAAGTCTCTTGCATTTGTTTCTCAATGTGATATGCCTAGCTCCGGCCAATCTTCATCTAGCAATGCACTTGCTTTGCTATCTTCACTAACCCTGGAACAGATTAAAGAATTTCCAGAAGAG
Organism: Tuctoria greenei; assembly: GCA_036927565.1. Lineage (NCBI taxonomy): Eukaryota > Viridiplantae > Streptophyta > Magnoliopsida > Poales > Poaceae > Tuctoria > Tuctoria greenei. The sequence goes on along the minus strand of JAYESD010000004.1, from coordinate 104,828,489 downwards.
GAGCTAGAACTCATCTCTACCTGGTTCTCAAAAGCATTGCAAACTGTGAGAACTAGAAGGAGAGGAAGCTCCGGACTTCAACGATGCTTTGAATGTGGTAAGACATGACACTTTTGTACAAATTGCCTTAACCATTCATGTCCTTCTACCCGTGATGAAAAGAAAAATAAAGTCAAATCTTCTTCTGGCAACATCAACAAGAAAAAGAAGGGTTTTACAGGATGCAAACTAATAACAGTTCCATCACGGCACTTCAAGAACTTGGCTCGAGTGATGTAGACATTGGAAGTGATAAAAATGAAGATGATCTGGCAAACTTGTGTTTCATGGCGGGCAAATCAAGATCATGTATGGGGATGCAGAACACAACAGTGACAATGAAGAGGTATGTCCTACTTGTAATAAAATGAGTAATGCTATTTTCCGTGCAACTGTTATTGTTAAGAAAAAGGACAAAAAGCTTAGGGACAATGTTGTTTAAAATGAGTCACTAGAATCTAAAATTAATCATTTGAAATCATTGATTCCTAGTGATGATTCTTGTTCCTCATGCGATTTAATATATGAACAATTGTCCTTCTTAAGAAGTGCACACTCCTCCACTCTTGATAAACTTGAGTTAGAGATTGAAGGGAACAAAAAGCTTGCTGCACTTAATGAAAGAAACTTAAAAGATGCTTCTTGTTCTATGATTGATTTGCATTGTTCTACCTGTAATGATCTTGAAAAGAAACTAAAAGATGCTATGAATGAAATTTCAATACCGAACAATGCTTTACATGCTCAAGAAGTTAAATATTGTTCTAATTGCAAATTAAAAGGAAAAACTTCATGTGAAAACTGCCTAGAATTGTCTAAGAAACTTGATGACATGAATAGGACACTAGAGCAGTTTTGTATTGGGAACAAAAAATATAAACTTGCTACAAAATTCATCCAAATCTTGCAATGATAAAATTGGTTTAGGTTCTGATTCTCATGCTCATGCTAAAGCAAATCCACCTAAAATTGTCATTAGGAAGTGGTTTGATTAAAACCGTTTCTAAACCAAAAGAGGTGGTTTTTAAATCTGCAGGAGTGTTGACACGCTCAATTTCAAATAAACATATTGCATGCTCATCTAGACATGAACAAAAAGTTAAATTCCACTGTACCTATTGCGGTAGAGATGGTCATGTCATATATTTTTGTTATAGACTAGCTAAACAACATAAAATAGAAAGAATGCAAGCTAGATCTTATAACTCTCATGCAAAATTTGCTGCACATACTAAACCGAATGTTAGGAACATGCAACCTACTGTTATGAGTCAAAAACTTTCAAAGTTTACCTCCGGACCTTCTGTTTTTTCCTCCGGAGCTACTGATTTTTGTGCTACACAAGTAACACCTTATAGGTAAGTGGTTATGAACAAAAAATCTCAAACTTTGACTCATAAACCTGCTGTTTTATCTCAGCTTTCGCGTGTTTTTTCTGATGCACGTCGTGTGACTTAGTACTGGATTCCTAAATGCCTTTTGACTAACCCCAGTATTGAGTCATCGACGTATTGTTCTTCTATGTAGGTTACACACTTGAGGAAGGAGAACATTTGGATTGTGGATTCAAGTTGCTCACGCCACATGACCGGTAACAAAGAATGGTTCTCCTCCCTCTCTTTTGTGTCACGTGTAGAGAATGTTACTTTTGCCAATAATTCTTCAACTCCTATAATTACTAAGGGTTCGGTTAGAGTAAATGATCACTACATTTTGAAGTATGTGGCACTTCCTAAAAATTTGAAATACAACTTGCTTTCTATTTCACATCTGCTAGATGAAAATATGGAAATTATTGTCACTAAAAATTGCTGCAAAGTTGTAAATTCAAATAGTGAGCTTATTTTTAACATGTCTCGGTTTGGAAGACTTTTTAAAGCTAATTTTGATATGTCTTTCTCTAAGCATAGGTGTCTAGTTGCTAATGATTCAAATTACTTATATTTTTGGTATCATAGACTTGGTCATGTAGGCTTTGATCATCTAACGCGTGTTAGTGCTCTTGATCGCATACGTGGGCTGCCTTAGCTTAAAGGGGACAAAGAAATTGTGTGCTCCTCTTGTAGACATGCTAAGATGGTTGAAGGTTCAAATACTCCTCTCACAATGATCGTGACAACTGAACCGGGTCAACTTTTGCACCTTGACAGCGTAGGACCTTCATGTTTTCAATGTTTCAGAGGTAAATGGTATGTTCTTGTGATTGTTGATGATTATTCTAGATACTCTTGGGTTTACTTTATGGAATCTATGAATGAGCTTTTAGTCACTTTATAACTTTATTTCTTAGTTTATCAGTTGATCACCCAAGATCTTTAAAAGCAATTAGAAGTGATAACGGAACTGCATTTAAAAATCAATCTTTTGATCACTTTTGTGCTGAAAATGAAATAGATCATCAATTTTATTCATCATATGTACCTCAAAAAAATGGTGTTGTAGAAAGATATAATGGAAGCTTAGTTGAAATGGCTAGGACTATGCTTGATGAATATCAAACTCCAAGGAAATTTTGGGCTGATGCGATTGCAACCGCTTGTTATGTCTCAAATCGTATTTCCTTGCCCGCTAACCTAGGTAAAAAACCATATGAGCTCCGGTATGGACATAGGCCTAGTGTTACACACTTTCGGGTCTTTGATTGCAAATGCTTTGTTAAGAAACATAGTAATCTTGATAAATTTGAACCTAGATCCGTTGATGGCATGTTTCTTTGTTATCCATCTCATACTAGAGGCTACCGTGTGCTTTTACTTGACACTAAAAAAATTGTGGAGACTTGTGAGGTGTCTTTTGATAAAGCTAGCTAAGGTACTAGCTCAAACGTTGCAGGTCCGGATCCATATCCTAAGGGGGGGGGGGGGTTTAAGAAGAAGAAGAAGAGTCGGTGATATTGTTTGATAGTTCTGAAGCTGACATGTGTCAAACTCCGAACTTTGAACAAGCCTCGACTACCATCTCCGCTGGTCCTGATCGTCCACAAGCCACAAGCTCATTAATCTATGATGAACTGAATGAAGAAGAAGCTTGTGAGACATCTGTTCCCCTACAGATTTACAAGAATCATCCTCTGCAACAGATAATTGAAAGCTTGCATGAATGAGTTACAAGATCCAGGTTTTCTGACACCAATTCTCATGCTTATTCTACTTTTGTTTCTTCTGTTGAACCCAAAGATATATCACACTCACTCACTAATGGATCTTGGATTATTGTCATGCAAGAAGAGTTAGAAAATTTTGAAAGAAATAACATTTGAAAACTTGTACCTCCACCTCAAGACCACACTTTAATTGGAACTAAATGGGTGTTTAAAAATAAACAAAGTGAGGATAGGGTTATGCTTAGGAATAAGGCTAGATTGGTTGCTCAAGGTTTCACACAAATTTAAGGTCTAGATTTTGATGAAACTTTTGCTCCTGTGTCTAGATTAGAAGCCAGAAGAATTTTGTTAGCTTTTGTGCATCTAAATGTTTCAAGTTACTTAAAATGGATGTAAAAAGTGTTTTTCGTAATGGCTACATAGATGAGGAGGTTTATTTAAGCAACCACCTGGTTTGGAAAATCTTGATTTTCCTAATAATGTTTTCAAACTGACTAAAGCCCTGTATGGTCTAAAACAAGCTCCTAGAGCATGGTATGATAGGTTAAAAACATTCTTACTTGAAAAGGGGTTTACCATGCGCAAGGTTGGTAAAACTCCTTTTGTGCTTAAGCAAGGCAATGACTCATCATTCGTTTAAGTGTATGTGGATGATATTATGTTTGGTTGTGCTTCTCATGATCTTGTGTCCAAGTTTTTAGCTATGATGAGTTTAGAATTTGAGATGAGTATGATGGGAGAACTCACATACTTTTTGGGGCTGCAAATCAAGCAAACTAAGGAGGGAACCTTTGTGCATCAAACGAAGTATACAAGAGACCTTCTTAAGCACTTCCACATGGACAAAAGCAAGCCTCTTCATACACCAATGGGAACAACAACGACACTTGAACTTGATGAAGATGGTGAACCCGTGGATCAAAAGGTTATAGAAGCATCATTAGATCACTTTTGTACCTCACAACATCAAGACCAGATATACAATTTTGTGTATGTATTTGTGCACGGTTTCAAGCTTCCCCACATTCTTCACATCGTCAAGCCATCAAAAGAATTCTCAGGTACTCACAAGGAACTTAAGAATTTGGCATTTTTATTCCTTCTTCCTCAACCGTTACTTGCTTTTTCTGATGCTGATTTTGGGGGTTGTAGGATTGATAGGAAAAGTACTTCTGGTTCTTGTCATTTTCTTGGTAATTCACTTGTTGCTTGGTCCTCTAGAAACAAAACTCAGTTGCACAATCCACAGCCGAATCTGAATATATAGCTGCTGCTAGTGCTTGCTCATAAATTCTTTGTATTGTTCAAACACTTAGGACTATGGGGTTGATCTATATAGTGTTCCATTATTTTGTGATAACACTAGTGCCATTGGCATTGCTAAAAACCCCATGCAACATTCTAGAACTAAGCACATTGATATTAGGTATCACTTTCTCCGTGATGATGTTGAAAAAGGAAACATTGTGCTTCACCATGTAGATACCAAACAACAATTGGCTGACATTTTCACAAAACCTTTTGATTTCACTCGTTTTTGTTACATTCAAGTGAAATAGGGGTTATGCATCCTCCTGGCTTAAATTGAGGGGGAGTTTTGAAACTTGGGAAGTCTATGTGTGAATCTAAACTTAAAATAATATGAGCATAGTATTTCATACATATATGGCTTTGTGATTTCTTTTTCATGCTGAAAGTTCTTACTATATTGCTCATGTCATACATTTTGTAGTTTTTGTCATGACTAGTAATTGGAATAATTACTTACACTAAATCTGGTCATGATCGAACTTTCTTGCTGTTTTGAACCTGTTGCATGATCCCAAGTGCTTTTAATCATAATGAATTAATCAAGTAATCAACTCACATGTTGAGTTTTATGAACAAATATAAATTGAGAAAATATCAAGAGAATATGCATGCATCGCACTTCTTCTTTTGAGATGGCTTATCATTGAACTTAGATATGAACTTGGAAGAAGTTGTGTATGACTAAAACCATGTCCTTAAGCTTCTGATTGTCAAATGACATAGGCTTGGCTTGGTTGGTTAGAGTAAGGCAGATGCACATATAATCTCTTGCAAATATCATATGATCTAAATTTGTGCTTTGAAAAATAATAAAATGCAGCAACAAGTGCCATGCTTTCAGGTTTCTAAATAGTTAAGTTTGTGAGATCATGACTTGCTAAAATTGAAAATTACATTTGATCTCTAGCATGGTTTACACTACTTTATGTATCTCATTGTTGTGATAGTGTAAGTTACATGATAGTATGACTTGGATGAGCTTTGTTTTATATATGTATGTTATAATGTGCTCATAACAAATTAAAATTTCTCTTTTGTACCTTGCTGAATACATTGTCAAAGGGGGAGAAATATGTATAGGGGAGAAATTTATTCTATCTCATTCGATTTTCAAAAAGGGGGAGAAATTGTTTTCAAAGCATTTCATGTGAATAAGTCAATCTTCGGATTTTAAATGGTGTTGCCAATGCATTCATCAAGGGATAGATTGTGAGACCTAAGTGTGCTGAATACATTGGTTTTGATGGTAAAAGTTTTGAATACTACCAAAACACTTTTTTAACAAGGTTCGACTTAGGTCCGAGCTCCTACAAGGTCCGACGCTAGGTCCGACTAGCTTTGGTAAAGCTCCGGCGCTAGGTCCGACTAGCTTTGGTAAAGCTCCGGCACTAGGTCCGACTTGCTTTGGTAAAGCTCCGACGCTAGGTCTTGCAAGCTTTGGTAAGCTACGGTTCATGGTCCAGTTACTTTTGGCATGGTCCGGTGCTAGATTGCAATGGTTCTGCTTTTAACTTGCAATGTTTCGAACATGCTTTTTATCTTATGGAAAGATGGATTAGTATTCTTTTACTAAATTGCTGGTGTGTTTTGGTGGTTATGGTTGATATCGTTTTGCTATGGTTTGCAACATGCTTATGTGAGGTGCTCACGTAAGGTGTTGTAGTTTCAGAACTAACGTGAGTCAAGTCGAGGACTTGTGCTCGAAAGTATTGTTTGTTTATTCATGTGCAGGTGTGCTTGAGTTCAAGACATGGTTGGTGACAGGATCCATTGAACTAGTCTTAGGGAATAGATGAGATTCAACAACCAAGTTCGGGAGGAATTAGTGTTGAGTTGATCGGGAGGTTGCACAGCATGTTTGAATCAAGAACAATCCATATGAAGGTATCATGGACGTCGTTGGAATATGTTTGCACATGTGCAAGGAGTGCATGGATGTGGCTACATGGTTTCGAGGCGTGATGAAGAGATGTGGACGTAAAGATTTGGTCGGAATGGTCCAACCGACTAGGTTAAGGACTGAGGCTGCGGTTGAGTCGTGGTTGACTCAAATATGGAAAGTTTTGAGTTGGTTATGATAGAATTTCGTGTGGGTCACAAATTTGAGTTGTTTTAGGAATGTGGAATACGTTCCTAAGGTGTTTTGAAGTCTTGATAATGCTTCTATCTGCGTATAGAAGAGTCTCGAGCAGTTATGGAAAGTTTCGATTCGTGAATTGAGTAGGATTAGATTCCTAGTTAAGTTTGGGTTGGCCTATGGGATGGTTATATAAGCAAGGGAGGCTAGAGCTCATTGTGCACAACTTTGGGGTTGTTCCTCTTGTGTTTTGATCAATAAAATTTGTAGTTTGAAGGAACTTTTGTGCCTTGTTCGTCCGACTTGTTTTTGTTAAGTCTTTCTCATCATGTTTCTGCACAACACTAACTTTCTTTCGTGGTTTTATCATAACTCGAGTTTTACCGATCCTATTGACGTGATTCTTTTTAGGTTGTCTTCAAGACTTAATTTTCTATCATCTGTGAAAATTTCAGGGTCATTGGATTTGTGGTTTTTGATCTACATGAGTTTCTTTGCAGTGTTCCAGAACTGTTTTTCTTGGGTAGGACAGATTGACCTTTGTTCGATCTTTCGATTGTAACTTGAGTTTCTCTCGACTGATTTTTGTGATTCTTGTTGTGACGTCTTCGTTACTTGGTTCTCTACAATCTATACTTGTGAATGTGGCCTAGAGGGGGGGGGGTGAATAGGCCTTTTTGAATTTTAGTCAGAACCTGCAACACTTAACAAACTGATCAAATCCTGAGATATCGGACTAGTCCGGTAGAGTGCGGACTAGTCCGGTGCGTGCAGACTAAATTGATCAAGTTCGATCAATGGATTCAATACATGCACAGTATGCAGCGGAATATAGTCTGTAAATTAGAAGTATTGGGTCAATGAAATTAAGTGTAGTACAAATTGACTTTGGTTTGAATGTTTTAACGTAAGATGGACAAGATCAATCAAACCCTAGGATATTATATAAGAAACTTTAAGAACAAGTTTGACACATGATTTTTATCCCGTGGTTTGGTTCCCATAGAGGCAACCTACGTTCATGTTTAGGAGCCCATGAAAGGACCGGGTCTTCACTGACCCTAACCTCGTCGAGTCGCCATGAAGGCCAATTCTTCTTCCACTATCACAAAGGGGCAAATCACCAAGTTCAAGGGGTATTCTCAAAAGTTGAGGGCTCCGCAAGATTACAATTCAAACACCACCAAGAACACACTCGTAAGGTCAACAATGAAACAACAGGAGTATGTTAGGGATCAAACCCAAGAGCTCAAACGTGTGGAATCATGTCTCTCCATTGATCCAAAGTGAATCCTCAAGGCATTGATCTTTCTTGTGTTGGATTGTGTAGAGAGATGTGTTTTCTATGCTCTTGTAGGGTGTGATGGCGCAAGGGGTCGAGAGAGGTGATAGTTGGGCCGTGCACATCTATTTATATTGGGGTTTTCAAAAGTTACTGTTAGGGTTTTGAGGGTTCGGACTAGTTTGTGTTGAAGTCCGGACTAGTCCGGTGTGCGGCCTGCAGGAAACCCTAAGTGTCCAGGAATACTAGACTTGTCGGGCTAGGAGCGAACTTGTCCGATTTTACTCAGAAAGGTTTTCGGACTTGTCCGTGGTGATATCGGACTAGTCCGGTGTGGTGATACCCTTAGTGAATATAGGACAAGTCCGCACTTGGAGGACTTGTCCGATTTTAGTCAGAGGCATTATCGGACTAGTCTGGACATCATTGGACTAGTCCGGTGTGGACAAGGTTGCATTGGCTGGACGTCCGAACCTATCCAGAGAGGATATCGGACTAGTCCGGTGTATATCGGACTAGTACATTTTTCCTGTGAAATGTGAAGTGTGTGAGGATTTTTATGTTTGAGCTCTTGGGATGTGTTACACCAACACACTCCCTACACAATGATGTATTATATTCAGCTCTTGAGCTCTTTTCTGAATTGATCCTCATTCTCCTTTCTTTTTGGCACTTTCTTCATTCTTTCATTAAAACTTGCGCTCATCTCAATAATGTGGTTAGGATCTCATTTGTTTCTCATAAGTCAACCAAAACCACAAGGGATGCCTAGATGCACTTTCAATCTCCTCCTTTTTGGTGATTGATGACAACCAATTGAGATTTCACAAAATATGATAAAAATGCATAATTTTCATAAAGTGTGCACATATGAGCTTGAAACTCATTTAGCAATGACAACATGATACATATGTGCATTCCTTTTGGTGGGATGCAAAACTAAGTTAGTGAGAGCAGTAATCATGATGACAGTGAAATAATTGACATCAATATATCAACAACAAGCATATATGTCAATTTCAGAGCAAAATCACAAATTTCATAAATATGAGCATAAATAGTTCATAGCATTGCATCACAATACTAAAAGTACCCAAAGAGCATATTATGAAGTCTTACAACCCAAAAGAGACAAACAGATGCATAAATGAAGCTCTCATCTCTCAACCTATAGCTAAGACCTACTGACTCCCCCTCAATCTCTCCCCCTTTGGCATCAAGACACCAAAAAGAAGGAGAGGAGGGATCTAAGATCTTCAGTCCTCGCTGTCGGTCCTCTCATCATCATCATCTTCATTCTCGGGCTGAGGAGGAGGAGGAGGAGCGTATCCACTCGAGCCCCCAATGCCAAAATAAGCAAGCTCGGAGGGAGTCAAAGGGCCGAGCTCAGTGAAATCCGGGGCTGAATCTTTAGAAATGACTGGAGATCCAATGGGCTCAATCTCCAGCTTCTTGAAAATGTGTTTGACATTTTCTTTTACATACCGCATATCAGCCTTCCTCACCTCATTCAGCTTGAGTGTTCACTTCCGCCTTCTTGCATGAGACAAAGATTGTTGCCAAGTACATTAAGATTCCACTAGGAGACCCTTTTTGGGGAGGGTCCCTAGTGGTGGGATCATCTCTTTCATCTCCTCTAGCTCTCCTCAGAGCTTCTTCACTGGATGCAGGAGAAGGGGCAGCTTGGATTGTAGCTTGAGGAGGCTTTTGTGGCCTCAGAGGGGTGTGCTCCACGTCCTTCACAAACTCGATCCCTGTGACTTTCTCAATCATGAACATCAAGTAAGGTGCATAGCCACAGGACCTGTTAGGAGTGCATGAGATGTTCACCCTGTCATTCCATATGTAGTCAAAGACATGAAATTTCTTGTTTTTGCTTATCACCTTCATCAGTGTCCTAAGATAGCCTTGGACACTCCCTGCATCCCAATCCTTCAGTGCAATAGTCTTCCTCAAGACCCTATTGAGGACCACAAAGAATGGCTTCATATTCTTGGTGGAAGGAGGGTTGAAAGTTGAGCGGGTGTCATAAAGGAACTTGATTCTATCCTTCTCAAGGACACCAATGTTGTGAATGATCAAGTTGTCATTGCTGGAGTTGTCAAGATGTAGCAATCTTGCAAATTCGTCATAGGTAATGGTGTACTTGGATCAATGAGTCATCCAAGTCACCCGCTCTTCCTCATCACTTGCAAAGTGGCATGTAGCGTAGAACTGAGCAATGAACTTGTCGTTCCATTTGTTCCGGAAGGCAAACAGATCCTTCAATCCATGCCTCTCCACAACTTGAACTACTTCATCAAAGGATGAGCAACTCTTCCTTTCAAAGTGCACCCAATTAATACATTGGTCGTGCACCACTAGAGTCTTCATTGTGAGGTACACTGACTTACAGAAGTCTGCATGGAAGTTGCTCCAGAACATTCCATCGACTACCTGCTTTGACCGGCTGTAGCAGTTCACATTTCTGAACTTGGAAGCAGTGTCGCTTCCCCTGCCGTTGAACCTCTTCTCGGATGGATCTTTGTTTCCCTACCTCGGAGCATGCATATTGAGAGGGCCAATTGGGCCAATGCAATCCCTTTTCCATTGCCCTTAACTTGGCGAGCAATCGTCAAGATAGGGCCAGCACCTGCTGAAACCTTGGAGGCAGACTTCTTGGCATGGACCTTTCATCGAGCCTGAGGTGGAGAAGGCGCCGGCTCGGATGGGATCTCTTGGCGCTTCTTGCCTTGACCGGTCGAGGGCCGAAGCAAGGCATGTTGGTCCGTCTCGGCCTCAAAATCGGAGATCTCGTCAGTGGAGCTCGACATTGTCCTGAGAATGGATTACACAAGGTATGGATGTGAATTGATGGCAAGGAGGTGCATTGAGGAATGAGTAATTAGGGTTGAGTTCAGAAAAAATCGGACTTGTGTGGTGTACAGGTACAGACTAGTCTGGGGAGACCAGACTTGTCCGTACATGGACCGGACTAGTTTGGTGTTCATCATCTCAGACCCTAACTCGACAACAAATGGTGATTCCCAATGCAAGACAAGTTTAAGATATATGTAATACAACTAGGGGCCATGTATTAACTATAAGGAACTAGGCTATTTGGCCATCAATGAAGGAAATCATGATTTCTAGGGTTGGGGAGGAAAATTTACCGAAATTGCTCGATTCTTGGAGATGGAGGGGTTGACGGTGCAGACAAGTCTGTGGTCTTCAATCCCTATGCAATGGGGGTCGATTTCAACCAAAACACGAAGAGATTTGATGGAGGACGAAGGAAATCGCCTTGGGAGCGCCCGAGCTAGGAGAGAGAGCGTGAGACAAATTGTGAGGATGAAGAAGAATAGGGTTTGGTGGCGGCTATGGTTATGGAGTCGAAAAATCGGACTTGTCCGAAAATAATCAGACTAGTTTGAACTCTTCCAGAGCCTAAATCAGACTAGTTCGTGGTCTGTCGGACTAGTCTGGACTACCAGACACTCTGCGGACTAGTCTGCAGGGGCGGACTAGCCCGGGCAACCACGAACTTGTCCGTGGTCACCAGAAAAGAAACGCTTAGCCCATTTGTATATATTCAAAGGTACTAATTAAGAAAATAGGGGGGCAAAGCAAATCAAATAATCTTGATGAATATGATCAGTAAGCATATCAAGCAATGACCATAATTCATCAAGATCAAGTATTTGAAATAGTTTTTGGAGAAAATTTGAGAAAGATGATTTTTTGCAACTCAAACAATATATTTTGAAGAGTCCATACAGGTATGCAAGTTTTCAAGCCACATTTCGAGCATCAACGATATTTAGTTAATTTCGGAGCTCTCAAAAACATTTTTCATCAAGTGTCTTGGTAAATATATCGGCTAGTTGCTTTTCGGTGTTGACATGGGAAATGGCTATGTCTCCTTTCATTGAGTGGTCTCTAAAAAGGTGATGTCGGATGTCTATGTGTTTGGTTCTAGAGTGTTCAACTGGATTATGGGCAATTTTGATGGCACTCTCATTATCACAAAGGAGTGGAATACGGCTCATATTGTAACCGTAATCCCTTAGAGTTCGTCGCATCCAAAGGAGTTGTGCACAACAACTCCGGGCTGCAACATACTCCGCTTCGACCGTGGATAAGGCAATGGAATTTTGTTTCTTCGAGGACCATGAAACTAGGGATCTACCTAGGAATTGGTAGGTGTCGGAGGTACTTTTCTATCTACTTTGCATCCCGCATAATCTGCATCGAAGTATCCAATGAGATTGAACTCGGAACCTTTGGGGTATCAAAGGCCTAGGTTGGGTGTATGAACCAAATATCTCAAGATCCTTTTAACGGCTGTCAAGTGACACTCCTTAGGATTGGCTTGAAATCTCGCACATAAACATACACTCAACATAATATCAGACCTAGATGCACATAGGTAAAGTAAGTATCCAATCATGGAGCGATATACCTTTTGATCCACGTTTGGTCCATCTTCATTGAGATCCAAGTGTCCATTAGTTGCCATAGGAGTCTTGATAGGCTTCGCCTTATCCATCCCAAACTTCTTGAGTATGTCTTGAGTGTACTTGGTTTGGCTTATGAATGTCCCTTCCTTTTGTTTTCTCACTTGGAATCCCAAGAAGTAATTAAGCTCTCCCATCATAGACATCTCAAACCTATCAGTCATAATCTTACTAAATTATTCACAAAAGGATATGTTAGTTGAACAAAAGATAATGTCATCAACATAGATTTGACAGATAAAAAGATAGTTGTCGAAGTGTTTCGTAAATAGTGTATAATCTACTTTTCCAATCTTGAAACCATTTTCAATTAAGAAATCTCTAAGACACTCATACCAAGCTCTAGGAGCTTGTTTGAGGCCATAGAAAACCTTACGCAGTTTAAAGACGTGGTCGGGGAACTCTTTGTCTTCAAATCCGGGAGGTTGCTCCACGTACACCTCCTCCTTGATTGGACCGTTGAGGAAGGCGCTTTTCACATCCATTTGGTATAGCTTGAAATCATGGTGAGTAGCATCTGCAAGCAATATTCTAATCGATTCATGTCTAGCTATGGGAGCAAAGGTTTCATCGAAATCCAAACCTTCGACTTCTGAATACCCTTTGGCCACAAGTCGTGCTTTGTTCCTTGTCACCACCCCGTGTTTGTCTAGTTTGTTGCAAAAGACCCATTTGGTGCCGACGATGTTCGCGTTAGGTCTTTCGACGAGTTCCCACACCTCGTTCCGTTTGCAGTTGTTCAGTTCTTCTTGCATCACCACCACCCAGTCCGGATCTTTCAATGCATCATCAATCTTGCGTGGTTGCCAAAGGGACACAAAAGAGTAATTCTCACAAAATTTAGCTATACGGGATCTAGTTGTTACTCCCTTTTGGATGTCACTGATGATGTTGTCAATTGGGTTATCTCTTTGGTTGCATTAGTGTACTCTCGGGTGTGGCATTTGCGGTCTTGTGTCTTCATGATCTTCTTCTTCTCCCCCTAGATAGTTGCCCTCATTGACTTGTTGATCATCTTCGTCTTCTTGAGGTTGATCTTGTGTGGAAGCTCCCCCTTGATCTTTGGCCTCCACTTGTCGTTCATCATCCTCATGCACATGTAGGGGTGGCTCTTGTGGTCGAACATCACCCAACACCATTCTTCTCAATGCTTGACAAACAGCTCCTTCTCTATCTAGCACATATGGATCAACTTGCTCCCTTTGGGAGCCGTTAGTTTCATCGAACACTACATCACATGCTACTTCAACAAGTTCGGAGGTCTTGTTGAAGACACGATAGGCGTAGGAGTTCGAATCATAGCCAAACAAGAAACCTTCATTAGACTTTGAAGCGAACTTTGAAGTCCTAGGCTTCTTGTTCAAAATATAGCATTTAGAACCGAAGACTCGAAAATAAGAAACATTTGGCTTGTTACCCGTGAGTAGCTCATATGATGTCTTCTTGAGTAGTTGATGAAGGTAGAGTCAGTTTATGGCGTGGCAAACAGTGTTAACCGCTTCCGCCCAAAACCGATCTGAGGTCTTGTATTCATTAAGCATTGTTCTCACCATCTCTATGAGGGTTCGGTTCTTCCTTTCGGAAACTCCGTTTTGTTGAGGGGAATAAGGTGCTGAAAACTCATGCTTTATCCCTTCTTCGTCTAGGTACTCCTCAACTTGAGTGTTCTTGAACTCCGTGCCGTTGTCGCTTCGTATGTTCTTGACCTTCAATGATAACTCATTTTGGGCACGCTTGAGAAACTTTTTGAGGGTTCCTTGAGTTTTTGTCTTATCATGCAAAAAGAAGACCCATGTGAAGCGCAAAAAGTCATGAACAATTACTAAACCGTATTTGTTACCGCTGATGCTTATGTAAGCAATTGGACCGTATAAGTCCATGTGAAGCAGCTCGAGCGGTTTTGTTGTAGTCATGACGTTCTTCGCGAGATGAGGTGCTCCAACTTGCTTCCCGGTTTGGCACGCGCTACAAAGCCAGTCTTTCTCAAAAACAATATCATTCAAACCTCGAATGTGATCGCCCTTTAGGAGTTTTTGAAGATTCCTCATACCCACATGTGCTAGCCGTCTTTGCCACAACCAACCCATGTTGGTCTTTGCAATCAAGCATGTGTCAAGTTCGGCTTTATGTTTGTTGAAGTCAACATGGTAAAACTTTCCCTTTAACATACCCTTGAATGCAATGGAACCATCACCCCTTCTAGAGACGGTCACACCCTCATTAGTAAACAAGAAATTATAACCTTTGTCACATAATTGAGATATGGACTGCAGGTTATAATCTAAGGAATCTACATGTAACACGTGAGAAAGAGTATGTTGAGACGATATAGCAATTTTACCGGTACCGAGCACCTTTCCTTGACTATTGTCTCCAAAATAGATGCCCTAGCTTGGATCCTCATTTTCTTCATACTCAATGAACATCCTTCTTTCTCCGGTCATATGGTTGGTGCAACCACTGTCTAGCACCCATTTCGATCCACCAGAGGAATAGGCCTACAGAAACAAACCATGCCTTGGTTTTAGGTACCCAATCTTGCTTGGGTCCTTGGAGGTTAGTTACAAGAGATTTGGGCACCCACACATGAGACTTGGTGTTCCCATGGCGTGGCCCAACATAATGAGCATAAACTTTACCAAAATTACTTCTCATTAGAACATAGGATGCATCAAAAGTCCTTAATAGTATTTGTTGTTGTTTATGAACATAACTAGTCGGGAAACCGGACTTGTTCGGAGGACCGGACTTGTCCGAGTAAGGACCGGACTAGTCCATTTATTGTATGTGTTGACTATCTTGGACTTCTTAGCATTATTGGTCTTTCTAGCTTGAGAGGAGTTTCCCCTCACAAAGGCAATACTTTCCTTGTTATTTTTATGGCTTCTATCATATTGCTTTTCACCATAAGAATAACCAATGCCATATTTGACATTAGGAGGTCTTGTGGTCAAGTATGCACTACGTGCATATTTGATCTTCTCCTTGTCAAATATGTCACTTTGGGAAGGATGCTTGTCCTTGGTAGAGGTTGACTTTTCCTTCAAGCTAGTGTCAATTTTAGCACATGAACAAGTAATAGTAGCTTCAGTTTTAAGTGGTTGAGAAGGTGAGCTTGAAGAGGATGAGGGGTCACTTTGTTTGAGTGACTCAACTTGTACCTCAAGGATTTTGTTAACCTTGGATAGGTTAGCATGTTCATCCTTGATGGTGGTGTTTGAGTCGCTTAACTTCAATCAAGCTTCCTTGCTTGAGGCTAACTCAAGTTCCAGTGACTTGCCTCGCTCCTTTTCAAGTTCAAGAAGTTTGTCAAGTTCAAGATATTCCTCCTTTTGGGAGATAATCATATCTTCTTGACGGTTGATCAACTTCTCCTTCTCAACAAGCTAATCAAGTAAAAATTTAATTTTCACAATTATTTTCTTATCTAAGCCAACAAGCATGTCTTCATTATCACTAGCAACTTCACTATCACTAGAATAGGAATGCAAGGAGGAGGATTTGTTTGTTACCTTTCATTTACCTTCCTTTGCCATGAGGCAAGTGTCGTTGCCCTTCCATGCGCTGAGATTTGAGAAAAGAGTTGACTTCTTAGTTGTCTTCTTGATGGCTATGCTAGCCATCTCCTCTTCCTCTTCGGATGAGGACTCATCATTTGAGTGCCACTTCTTTCCTAGGTGCGCTTGTCCAGCTTGCTTCTTCTTCTTGAAGAATTTCTTGGGTTGAGGCTTAGTTTCCTTGGTTTTCTTCTTGTTTTCTTCATACGGGCAGTATACTATAAAGTGATCATATTCATCACAGTTATAGTATGCCCGCCTCAGCTTTCGTCTTGACTTCTCATTGTGTTTTCCTTCACATGATTTTCCACCTTGTCTTTTCTTCATCATTTTCTTGAATCTCTTCATAAAGAGGATCATGTCCTCTTCGTCAATGTCACTTATCTCGTCGTCGTTGTCCTCTTCTTGTTGAGCTTCTCGTGCTTCTTTAGACAAGGCCTTGCAAGTGGAATTCAAAGCGATCCCTTTCTTCTTTGCCGGGGTGAGGTCGGCAATCTTATTGACATGCTTTGCCTGCTTTTCCATCATCTCGAAATTGATGATTTTCCCAAGCAGCTCATCCGGGGTCATTTTCTTGTACCCAGGGCTTTCTCTAATCATTTAGCACAAGGTGACGTTGCGAGGCATGAAAGCTCTAAGGATGAGCTTCACCACCTCGTGATCGTTCCACTTCTTGCTTTCGTATGCTCGAACCTTGTTGATGAGCGTCTTTAACTAGTTGTACATGCCTTGTAGAGACTCATCTTCTTCTATGGTGAATCTTCTCAATTCGCCTTCGATCATTTCGATCTTCGCTTCTCGCACATGACGATGGCCTTCATGTGCAGTTTGCAAAGTATCCCAGATTTCTTTCGCAATCTCGAGTCCATCCACATTGGTGAACTCGTCCCGACTTAGAGAGGATGTAATGACTGCTGCAGCTTGAGCATTCTGATGAATTGCTTGCTCTTGACTTTGGGTATGCTCTTCATTGTCATCCGGGATATCAATTCCTGTACACACAATGTGCCATAGACTAGGATTGAGTGAGATTATGTGCATTTTCATGTTTTGGCTCCACATTGAGTAGTCATTGCTTTCAAAGTGTGGGGCTTTTCCTAGAGGAATGGATAAATAATGGTTATTGTTAGAATTAAGACGATCATAGTTAAAAGGATATCTGGAGTAGTCGGTGTGACTACCCCCCTTCTTCTTCTTCTCATCCTTGACCTTCACTTTCCCTTTCGGGAGAGCTTTCTTCCTTAGGAGCGCCTTGAGTTCAAGCGTCTCCTCATCGTCATCCTCGAAGTCCTGGATAGCATCAAGGAGCTTTACCAATTTTTGAGCTTTTTCGTTTTCATCCTTCTCTTGGTTGAGACTCTTGTGCACATCCTTCATGTTCGACATGTTCTCTTCGAGCGATTAGTCTCTTGCGAAGAGTCCTGCTCTGATACCAATTGAATGTGGCCTAGAGGGGGGTGAATAGGCCTTTTTGAATTTTAGTCGGAACTTGCAACACTTAACAAACTGATCAAATCCCGAGATATCGGACTAGTCCGGTAGAGTGCGGACTTGTCCGGTGCGTGTGGACTATATTGATCAAGTTCGATCAATGGATTCAATACAAGCACAGTATGCAGCGGAATATAGTCTGTAAATTAAAAGTATTGAGTCAATGAAATTAAGTGTAGTACAAATTAACTTTGGTTTGAATGTTTTAACGTAAGATGGACAAGATCAATCAAACCCTAGGATATGATATAAGAAACTTTAAGAACAAGTTTGACACACTATTTTTATCCCGTGGTTCGGTTCCCACAGAGGCAACCGATGTCAACGTTGAGGAGCCCACGAAAGGACCGGGTCTTCAATGACCCTAACCTCGCCGAATCGCCATGAAGGCCAATCCTTCTTCCACTATCACAAAGGAGCAAATCACCAAGTTCAAGGGGCCTTCTCATAAGTTGAGGGCTCCCCAAGATTACAATTCTAACACCACCAAGAACACACTCGTAAGATCAACAATGAAACAACAGGAGTGTGTTAGAGATCAAACCCAAGAGCTCAAACGTGTGGAATCGTGTCTCTCCTTTGATCCAAAGTGAATCCACAAGGGATTGATCTTTCTTGCATTGGATTGCGTGGAGAGATGTGTTTTCTAGGCTCTCGTAGGGTGTGACGGCTCAAGGGGTCGAGAGAGGTGATAGTTGGGTCATGCACATCTATTTATATTGGGGTTTTCAAAAGTTACCATTAGGGTTTCGAGGGTCAGGACTAGTCCGTGGTGAAGTCCGGACTAGTCCGGTGTGCGGCGTGTAGGAAACCCTAAGTGCCGAGGAATATCGGACTTGTCCGGCTAGGATTGGACTTGTCCAATTTTAGTCAGAAAGGTTTTCGGACTTGTACGTGGTGATATCGGACTTATCCGGTGTGGTGATACCCTTAGTGAATATAGGACGAGTCCGCACTTGGAGGACTTGTCCGATTTAAGTTAGAGGCATTATCAGACTAGCCTGGACATCATCGGACTAGTCCGGTGCGGACAAGTCCGCATTGGCTGGACTTGTCCGAACCTGTCCAGAGAGGATATCAGACTAGTCCGGTGTATATTGGACTAGTCTGTTTTTCCTGTGAAATGTGAAGTGTGTGAGGATTTTTATGTTTGAGCTCTTGTGATGTGTTACACCAACACACTCCCTACACAATGATGTGTTCTATTCAGCTCTTGAGCTCTTTTCCGAATTGATCCTCATTCTCCTTTCTTTTTGGCACTTTCTTCTTTCTTTCTTTAAAACCTGCGCTCATCTCAATAATGTGGTTATGATCTCATTTGTTTGTCATAAATCAACCAAAACCCTCAAGGGATGCCTAGATGCACTTTCAACTTGTTTAGTTACAATTGATCACCTTTAGATTAGTAGCACACACGATTTCTTTAATATATCATTTTTCTGCTGAGGGGTTTTTCGTTGCTTCCACTGAAAAGTTTTAATCTACCATTCACCCCCCTCTGGTATCTTTACATATGCTCTTGGATCCTACAGTGTGAAGTGAGACACCAGAGAGTTGAATGAAGTAGTCCGGTCCATGAACAAATTAGTTCGGTGCTTAGTGAATTTTAAGATTGATTTTAAGAACCTTAACCCTACGCAAATACTTGAGCTCTTTGGATGTGTCTCTCACACACATCCTATACAATTAGGTCTAGTTTGCGCTTTATTCATCAATGGGTCCTTTCTTTTTCTTCATCACTTCATTTTTCACCTTTTTAGTGCACCAAACTATCTAATATGAGTTGACCTACATTCATCTCAACAAGTCCATTAGGACCTCATTTGTTTGTCATCAATCGTCCAAAACCCACAAGGGATTGCCTAGATGCACTTTCAGGTCGTCGTGCCAAAGGCTAGTGGGAAGCATCGGATGTGCATTGACTACACCACTTTGGATAAGGCATGCCCCAAAGACCCTTTTCCACTATCGAGAATAGATCAGCTAGTGGATTCTACTTTTGGCCGTGAGCTACTTTGCTTCCTCGACGCATACTATGATTTTCATCAAATACCAATGTCTAAGGAAAATGAAGAGCACACCACCATCATTACATTAGATGGTCTTTACTGCTATACTGCAATGCCTTATGGTCTCAAGAATGCCCTCGCAACTTTTGTGCGAGCTATGCACAAAACTTTTGGCGAGCTTATTCGGGACATAGTGGAGGTTTATGTCGATGTCATCATTGTGAAGGTCAAGAACAAATACTCCTTATTGGACAATCTCCAGTCCGTCTTTGACAAGTTGTGCCTGACGCGCACAAAGCTGAACCCCGACAAGTGCGTCTTCGGGGTCTCCTCCAAAAAGCTTCTCGTATTCCTACTGACTCATCGAGGGATAAAAGCAAATCCATCCAAAATAAAAGCTATCGAAGCGATGTGGCCTCCTGCCCGTATCAAAGATGTCAAGAAGCTCATGAGGTGTCTTGCCTCACTCAGCCAATTCATCTCTAGGCTAGCTGAATGGGCACTCCCCTTTTTCAAGCTTCTAAGGAAGTCTGGACCTTTCCATTGGTCCGAAGAAGCAGACAAGGCATTTCAAGAGCTTAAGCAGTTTTCACTATGATACCCATTATGGTAGCTCCGGAACCTTGTGAGCCTCTTATGCTTTATATTGCTACAACTACAGAAGTTGTCCACATTGTCCTGTTCACCTAGAGACTAGATACATCTCCGGGCTCCTCCACACAGAGGCTCGGACCCCTCCAAGAGGGTCTGGAGCCACCTGTAGGAGACAATCATCAAGGCGAGTCTGGGTCCCAGCCCCCAGGCACGGGTCCTAAAGGCATGGTGCCTGTGGACCATCCTCTACAAGACATTGTGTCGGACCCCTCCAGGAAGGTCCCGACAACTCAAGAAGTAGATCCGGACCCCTCCGGGAGGGTTCAAGTTGATGGAGAGGATAGACCGAACCCCTCTGAGAGGGTCCGAACTATCCAACGACATGTCTGCTTCATCGGCAAGGTCCTCTGCGATGCCAAGACTCGATATCTTGAGGTGCACAAGCTGTTGTATGCAGTTCTTATTGCCTCAAAAAAGCTTTGTCACTACTTCCAAGCTCATAATATATTAGTGGTAACTTCTTATCCACTGCGAGCTATCCTGTATAATACCAACTCTACGAGAAATATTGCCAAGTGGGTTGCGGAGCTGGCAGAATTCGATCTAGAATTCCTGCCTCAACATGCCATCAAGAGTAAGGCCCTAGCTGACTTCCTGGCGTTGTGGACTCCATCTCCATCAGGTCTGGGGGGCCCCAATGAAGAGAAGCTGGAAACTAAGGTCCCGATCTTTAAAAAGCCTTACTGGACCCTCTACTTCGACGGCTCCATGCAGAAGCAGAGGGCCAGCACTGGAATCTTGCTCCTCGCACCGACCAGGGAGCAAGTCAAATGCATGGTCTGTCTTGACTTCAAGGCGGTGAATAACATGGCGGAATACAAAGCTCTCATCTTGGACTAAAGACGACACTGGCGTCCAACAGCTGGTGGTAAAGGGGGATTCACAACTTATCATCAAACAAGTCATAAGGTGAATGCTGTTGCAATAACACTATGCTAGTGGCGTATATTCTTGAAGTCCAGAAGTTGCAGAATGATTTCTAGGTCCTAGACCTATGCCATGTACAGTGTCACAACAACGCTGAAGTTGAAGACCTCTCAACGAAGGCTTCTATCGGGGATCCAGCACCTGATGGAGTTTTTGTTATGAGATTACCAGCACCTGCCGCTCAGCCTATCGAACTAAGAAATTGGGGCGAGACCAGCACCTTAAGCTGGTGGTCCCGGTGCCCTGTTACTATGGCGTCCACCAAGGATTGTATGTGCCACACGCAGCTCCGTGCAACCAGGCACGCAAGATCCAGAAGCTCAAGTTAGTCTCAACGCATGGATCTCGAAGGTTTAGGACTACTTGAAGGACAACATCCTTTCTAAAGACGATGTATCTGTTGAATAGATTGTTTGGATGGCTAAAAGATACACATCGGTAGAAGGGGATCTCTACCGAAGTGGCGCCAATGGAATCCTATTGCGATGCATTTCCCGGGAAGAAGGTTGCGAGCTCCTCGCAGAGATCCATGGAGGCGAGTGTGGGAATCACGCATCATCCCGCACACTGGTCGGTAAGGCCTTTCAGCATGGTTTTTACTGGCCTACAACTCTCCAGGATGCAGTCGAGCTGGTTAAGAGATGTGAAGCATGCCAGTTTCAAGCAAAGCAGATCCACACACCAGCGCAATCATTGTAGATGATTCCTCCCTCATGGCCATTCGCCGTGTGGGGGATGGATATTTTGGGACCTTTCCCAAAAGTCGTTGGATGGTACCGATTTTTATACGCCGCCATCGACAAGTTCACAAAGTGGCCGGAAGCAGCTCCCGTTGTGACTATCAACAAGCAGTCAGCAATAAAGTTCTTATAGTCCATTTCCTGCAGATTTGGAGCCCTAAACAGAGTCATCACTGAAAATGAGACCCAATTCACAAGTGTATCCTTCTAAGAGTATTTTGAAGACGCCATCGTCAACATCAGCTATGCATCAGTAGCTCATCCGGCAAGTAATGGCCAGGCCGAGAGAGCAAATGCTGAGATTCTCAAGGGACTCAAAACACGCACCTACGAACGCTTGAAAAAGCATGATACCAATTGGATTGAGGACCTTCTGTCGGCACTATGGGTAAGCCAGACAACATCTAGCTGGGCTACTAGAGAGACACCCTCCTTTCTGGTGTACGAAGTCGAAGCAGTCGTTCCTCTGGAGATTGCCATGGGTTCTCTCAGAGTTCGGACCTACGATGAATCCGCGCAGGATCAGCTCTGGCGTGATGACCTGGACCTTGTTGACGAGGCAAGTGTTGACGGTTGTTATATACCAATTTCACCCGTTTGTATAACTAAATTATGTGAAGCAAATATCATTTCTTGAACACGTCACCTTTCTATTTGACGTATTTCCACTTGTCCTTGGAGAAATTAGTGCATGCAGCTATTTTATGCAGAATTGAAGTGAAACAAGGGGATGGATCCTATAAAATATCATTCTAGCCAATCAAGCAACGACATGTGGCACCACATGGATCAAATGGCCCAAAAACAGAAGTATCCGAGGCAATTCAAGGTGTAGCACCAATATCATTCAAAGGGACCCACCTGGAAGTCACCCCAATGAAGCACACATGAAATGGTCCAACTTTCTGTTCGGCAGACTAGGGGGTTTGGCCGAACCCTTCCTGGCACCAAACTCGGTCAGCTTCCACGTGTTGACTCCTTCTGGTGTCTTGGTCACGATGAAGACTGATTCACGCACTTTTGGTGGTGAGAACTGACCCTTCTCCAAGCTATAAATAGGACCCCTCACGCCTCACTTTAACACACACCACTTGAGTATTCATTCATTGTATCCACTATGATTGTGGATTCAATGTATGTGGTAGGAGTAGTATTTATGATTATGCTATACCATTCTCATTATATCATAATTAACACTTCAAACCCCCACTATAGTCTAATTATCTATGACATGATTATGTTGATATGAATCACTTATGCTATGAATTAACATTGGTTCAACGATGATTTAGTTCATTGCCTTAGGCTTGTGCCTAGGCTTCTAAGTTAATTAATTAATATGCTAGCATGGTGCTAGGATAGATAAGTAGTGTTGAATGTTTCATAGACCCACGGATTTAAGAGGTAGGCGGTAGGTGGTGATAGCCCTATCTGTCCATTGTAATCCTCCACGTTCTGCTATGCCACTGACTCTTGGCGGGAGTCGTCCTAGTATTTCTAGGGGTAAACTCGTGCCTGATGTGTTAATCCACTTGACATGAGAATTCATAATTAATATGATCATTAGAAACTAACTTAGGCTATGTATATGTACATTAGAAACATAGTAGTAGTATCTACCTAATTCTTAGCCTAGTCCCTCTTTACCTCATTTACCTCCCTTAGAATAGAATGCTCTTGTGTGTGTCATACTACTCCAAATATCATTTATCCATCTTTGCTAGAACCCTACCTAGACCAACCTAGCCTTTCCATTTGATGATTGCCTTGCTTCCATCTAGCCTTCCTTTGGGAGAATATAAATGACACTCTTTGGGAATACTCTTAGAGGGAAAATGCTACATCGATAGATTATGTGCGCTTGCAGATTTACATGTGTAATCTAAAATCTATTAACAAGCATTTATGGCACCTCTTCTAGGGATGAATTGTTAGTAGCGCATAGGAAGCATCAACAAGCATTTCTGGCACCGTTGCCTAGGAGGGCAGTCGAAGTATTTCATGATTGAGTAAATAGGATGGGACCATGGTAGGTTTTAGTAGGATAACCCTTCTTTGTTTTCACATTTTATGTGAAAACAGGGTAGTGTATGTCTGTTTTCTGCTTGTCGGAAAACTTTGTTGAAGACACCGAATACCTTCTGAGAGATCGACCTCGTGTCATTACTCCTCCAAAGCTTTGAGCGGTAAAGAAAGCCAGCGCAAATGCACCAACAATCGAAACGCCAATGGCCCACAAGACCCTTCGTGAGTTTTCGGCTCCCGATGCTAAAAATGTGCCTATTAGGCTCACTGTTAGCACGGGAGACGTGAACATCGAAATCAAGACTGGCCTTATCACTATGGTGCAAGCCAACCCATTTTATGGGAAGGCTAACGAGGATGCAAGTGCTCACCTGCAACAGTTCCTTGAGATATGCAACACTTTCAAGATTAAGGACGTATCTCCTAATGTTGTCTGTCTTAGGTTGTTTCTGTTCTCTCTTCTTGGGAGGGCAAAACGGTGGTTCTACATGAACCGAACTGCTGTAGACACTTGGGAGAAGTGTTCTATGACATTCCTCGCCAATTTTTTTCCGTTGGGCAAGACCAATGCCCGACGTGGAAGAATTTCCAACTCCCAGCAAGAGTCAAGGAATCTACTCCCGAGGCTTTGGAAAGTCTTCAGGATTATAGCCTAGCATGTCCCCACCATGGGATGGATGATTGGCTCATCATCCAAAAGTTCTACAATGGGATGATCCCTTCTGCTCGTGACCATGATGATGATGCTGCTGGAGGTGCCTTCTTCTCATTGGCGGCGCCCAAAGCCAAAGATTTGATTGAGAAGATGGTGTCAAACTTGGGATGGAGCGACGAGCGTCTCCATACCCACCAGTGAGGCATGCACACCTTGAAGGAGGTGGACATGATCGCTGCCAAATTGGACCTCCTTATGAAGAAAATTGATGGATAAAGCAATGGTGAGGTATGTGGCAATGCCTATGCCTTAGACTCTCACATCACTTGTGATGTCTAAGGCAACACGGGCCATTTGGGCAATGACTGCCCGGGAACCCGTCAGGATGCCATATATGTAGCCAACAATGGAAGCAATAATGGCTATCATCCAGGAGGTCAAGGGTGGGGCCAACCACACCCATTCTTTCAAGGAGGGTACAAAAACAATAGCAATAATGTAAATCAACCCAACTTGAAAGAAATTGCCATTGGCCAGCTGAAAATCAATGATGTTATATCGAAGAAGCTGTCGGCTAATGAAAAGACCCTAGAAAGCATTAATGCGAAGATTGAAGGACTATCCTTAGCCTTAAATATTCAATTTAGCTTCAACAAGATGTTGGAAACTCAGTTGGCTCAACAGGCAGCTGTTGTTCCTACAGTTGAGATGGCAAGATGCCAGGACAGCCTGAACCCTCTGTGGAAAGTGCCAACATGATTTCTCTACAAGGAGGCAACTAGCAGAAGGACCCTGGATGTCCTACAATTCCATGCTCGATTGGGGCTCACCACTTTGACAAGGCCCTTAGTGACCTTGGAGCAAGTGCGAGTGTGATGCCCAAGGTGGTTTTTAACCTGTTGAACTTCACGAAGCTTACTCCAACACCAATGCAGCTCCAACTGCCTAATTCTTTAGTCTATTATCAGGCGGGTATCGTCGAAGATGTTCCGATGAAAATCCGGAATTGCATCATACCCATGGATTTTGTGGTGCTTGACATGAAGGTCGAGAAGGATACACTGCTCATTCTTGGGCGACCATTCCATAGCACCGCGAAGGCTCGCATAGATGTGCGAGCTAGAGAAATCCACTTCCATATCAATGGCAAAGAGGAGAAATTTAACTTTCGCCCAAAGTTGGAGCAATGCTCCATGATCGTATCAAGTATGGGCCGAATGTTAAGCACATTCAAGAGGTCAAAATCACACCTCCAAAGGTGGACCCGCTCATTGCATTCATGGGGAATTCGATCTATGCGGAGAGCCCGCCTCATCCACACCGACACCCCAAGAAGACGTAGAAGTTCGGGCCTCCCCAATGGCCCAAGTTCACTAAGCCGCCAAAGAAGGTATGGCGGAAGAAGCAAGACATGTTGTTCGAGCCCATCCCTCTAGGCCGGAATGTCAAGAAATGAAGAAGGAGGAATGTCCATCTCACCGGACGGTGGTGAGACCTAGCTAATAGGTTAAATTTGTAGTTATTCTTTTCTTTTTAGTTTCTTTTCTCTTTATTTGGTTTTCTCCATTTAGTTTGATTTTTCCCCACTACATATTTGGTTTCTCTTAGCAAGTTGAGAATCTTCTATTCTCAACTATCATTTTTATTTCTTTATTTCCGACAACAAGAAAATTGTTGGGTTTTGAAAAAGGAGTTTTTATTCGGAAAACAATTTTTCTGAGTTGCAAAAGTGGTAATTCACCAATGTGATAATTCCATAGCCGTTGGGGAGCCACCTGCCAAAAGGGAGAACAGAGGGGCCCACTTGTCAGTGCGACCGACCCCCCTATTCGGCCGACTTGGGGAAAGAGCCATTTTGGCTCTTTCTCCTCCAACGGCTACATTTGGTACCCTAGTGACTGTTGGGGAGTGCACACTATAAATGGTGGCCGTGAGGAGCACTTCTCCTCACACTTCACCTCATTTCATACCTCCCCAAAGTCACTCTTGCTCACATTGTTTTTCTTGCTCTTCATTGAAGTGCTCTTGCTCAAAATCCAACTCAAAAAGATTTGCTTTTGCTAACATCACCTCGAACTCTTTCGAGTTTTTGCCTTGTTGTGTTCTTGTTTGTTGTGGCCATGAAAGGGATATAGAGGTTGTTTGGGAAGAGGAAGGAGGCTTCAAGCTCAAGCCATGGTGGAGACTCAAGTGCACGCCCCTCTTCTATAGCTACATCAAGTTCACGGAGGAGGAGTGTAGGTGAAGACACTCCCATGGGTGAGAGAAGCAACCCTCATCAACTTCTTCACGATGACAACCTCGACATACAAAGTGAAGTTGAAGATCAAGCACGCAAGCTCCTCCAAGATCGTGAGTTTTCTCATACGAAAGCTTATGATTCGAATTTGATCTCCAAAATTGGTATGGATTCCAAATTCTTTTCCATTTGGCGTGCACTAGGATGGGAAAACTTTGCTCACATAGAGGAGAAAGGTTCACACCTTCTCTCTATGCAATTCCTTTGCACACTCAAAATAGGATTTGATGGTATTACTTTTAGATTATTTAAAAAAGAATACAACATCCTATGGAAAGAATTAAGTGAAATCCCAGGCTTCTGTAGACGTTGTTTGCTAGATTTAGACGCTTTGCCTAAGTTTAAAAAACATAGTTTTTTGCCAAGATTTAACTTGTGAGTTCATATATAGTGCACCTAGGAATAGCCACTTACACAACCCTACTTTACGCTTCATGCATAGATGGGTAGCTATGACTACGTTCCCTAGAGGATACGTAAGGGTAGTGCGTGATGATGAGCTAAAAATTGTATTTGCCATGATTAAAAAGATAAAAGTTGCTCCGGTTATTGCTATGATGACACAATGGTTAGATTACATTTCAAGAACGGGGCAAATTGAATGCACTTAATGAATTACTCGTATTGCTACTAGGGTAGGAGCACTAGAATACTCTTCATTTGAGTATATTGAAAATGAAAGAGAATTAATTAATGAAGATTATTTAGTGCAAGGACATACCCTTAAGCATGATCAAGATGGCTCTTTGTTATTTTATTATCCCACTTTGTCAATGAAATTTGGTTACCTAACTCGGATTATCATTTGTACAAATGCCGGAGGCTAACCATTAACCTTCTTCTCATCGAGGAAGCACGACGAAGTAAGTTCACTAGCAGGGTAACTAGAATTCGTGCAAGTAGAGCGGTCATGCCTCCGACAACCTCCACGGTCCATGAGTACAAAGAGGACCCAATGGGTGATGCACCCGGGTGGACTCAACCTCCCTCGTATAAGACCGAAGGTCCGTCTTGGCATGGATGGCAAGGTGCCACATGGGAGCCACCCCTATCCACTTCAAGCTCTAGCAGCCTGCACATCCATGAGAAGATGTTGTTCCTCTTCGGCTAGAAGTCATCATGACTCTTGCCAAGGAATGATGGACCTCACTAGACATATGGAAGAGCTTGAAGCGAGAACGGGTGACATCTACAACACTCTCGAAGGGCACATCCAAGGTACCCAAGAGTGGCAATAACACATGGACGCTCAATTCAGCCACACAAACTCCATGCTACAATAACAACAAGCCGATCTCATGGCATACTTCTGTCATTAAAGGTTCAACCCTCATCAAGGAGGTGAGTGAAGAACAAGCTAGGGGGAGGACCCTCACTTGAGGTAAATTGTATCAACCCGTTTGCATATTTATTTTTGCATTCAACCATCATCCACCTTGCATATAAAAAAATAATAAGTAGGATAGATTTGTTTTCAAATAAATAAATGATGTGCGGTAAGAATGACTTGGCATTCACATAGATGAAATGATGAATAGTTGCACTGTTTTAATTTTCCTATGTCCCTAGTTTACAACTTACTACTCTCCAACATATTGCTCTCATTGGCTAAAATTGTTTTTGCCTTGATTTGGAAATTGTGGGTCACAAAAGCTTAATCCATTCTAAGTTGTTGCGAGATATGATGTAGTGATAGGGTTGCTATTCCTAGTTTGAAAGTGAAACTTTGATTTCTGGAGAAAATTCTAAAAAAGATTTAAGTTACTCTCATTTGATTGGAAATACCTACCAAAGCCATATGATATATTACATTGATAGACCTTATGCATATGCTACTTGTCTTCACATTGAGCTTTGTCAAACTGGTATGAACCTATGTGAGATTTCATTCATTACTTTTTGAATTCAAGACTTCACTTGCACATGCTATACTTCTACACTAGAAGTAAGCAAAATTTCATCATATCACCATTCCAAAATAAAAGAGAAGCTCCATGCCATTCATGCCTAGTACTCTCTCCAAAATTTATTTCATAAAAAGGGAGTAGAAGACATGGCTACAAGAAAAAGAAAACACTACAAGGATTCCGCCTTGTTGCAACGATTCTACTGCAATGAATACTAAATCGTTGCAGTAAGCTTGGTATTTTGCCATGATTCACTAGTTCGTGGCATTAGCATCTATCACCAAGAAACACAATCGTTGCATTAGGTTATATTGCCACGATTCACTAGTTCGTGGCATTAGGATCTATTGCCATGAATCTGTTGCCACAATTCACTAGTTCGTGGCATTAGCATCTATAGCCACGGAACACGATGGTTGCATTAGGATTTGTTGCCACAATTCACTAGTTCGTGGCATTAGGATATATCGCCACGAATCTGTTGCCACAATTCACTAGTTTGTGGCATTAGCATCTATCACCACGGAACACAATCGTTGCATTAGGATCTGTTGCCCCGATGCAGAAGTTCGTGGCATTAGGATCTATCGCCACGAATCTGTTGCCATGATTCACTAGTTCGTGGCATTAGCATCTATCGCCACAGAACACGATCGTTGGACTAGGATCTGTTTCCATGATTCACTAGTTCGTGGCATTAGGATCTATCACCACGAATCTGTTGCCACGATTCACTAGTTCATTGCATTAGCATCTATCGCCACGGAACACGATATTGCACTAGGATCTGTTGCCACGATTCACTAGTCTGTGGCATTAGGATCTATCTCACGAATCTGTTGCCACGATTCACTAGTTTGTGGCATTAGCATCTATCACCACGGAACCCGACCATTGCATTAGAATATGTTGCCACGATTCACTAGTTCGTGCCATTAGCATCTATCGCCACGGAACCCGATCGTTGCATTAGGATCTGTCGCTACAATTCAATAGTTTGTGGCGTTAGCATCTATCGCCATGGAACTCGATCGTTGCATTTGAATCTATTGCCACGATTTACTAGTTCGTGGCATTAGCATCTATCGCCACGGAACGCGATATTTGCACTAGGATCTGTTGCCACAATTCAATAGTTCGTGGCGTTAGCATCTATCGCCGTGGAACACAATCATTGCATTAGGAACTTTTGCCACGATTCACTAGTTCGTGGCATTGGGATCTATCACCACGAGACACAAACGTTGCATTAGGAACTTATGCCACGATTCACAAGTTCGTGGCGATAGGATCTATCGCCACAAAACACAATCGTTGTATTAGGATCTGTTGCCACGAAATACCGGTTGCTGGCATTAAGATCTATCGCAATGGAACACAAACGTTGCATTACATAGTTCACGTACAGCTAGCTCACACAGTACCTATATAAAAAAATCATCATCTTCGCTGTCCTCCCCCAATATTGGAGGTACAATACCATCATTGATATATGTACCATCATCATCGTCGTCGTCCTCTTCATTTGAAAGAGCGGAAGCATCACCGGTTGCTCCGTCAATGTCATTCATATCGCATGCGGTCATATCCTCATTTATATTAGTAAGTCATCGATCATCAAATAATGTCTCAGCCTCCATCGTCTTAGTGACATTATTTTCACTGTCTCCAGGGGGCATTGCAAAAAGGTTTCATGGCTTCGTTTTAACAATTGTAGCCCATTTAGGTTGCTTGACACTTCTAATATAAAAAACTTGTTTTGCTTGGGTGGATAGAATGTAAGGCTCATACTTAAATTGAGAAATAGTAGTGTCAACATCTATCATTCTGTATCGATCCATTTTGTAGCCTCTGCTTTGGCTCTGACCAGAACGAGGCCGATCAAACTATTCACATTCAAATAACAGAACCTCTTGATTTTTTCAAAATCAACAAAAATCATTTTCTTGATTACTCCATACCACTCATGATCACCATCCTGAACAACAACACCACTGTTTTGCGTCCGTAAATCTTTTTGCACTTCTACTGTTTGAAAGAAGAAGCCATTTATGAATGATCGACTAAAAAAATGTGCCCGACGATCAGGTCCTCTAGATAATGCATACAAATAATCGGTTACTTTGGCTTCTTTGTGTAATGCCGTAATCTGTACACATTAATTAGTATAAAAGGGGTCATCGATAAACCAACTTCAGAACATATATTTCTTCAATATTTCATCAATGTAAAAATTTGCATGTACTTACTCATTTCTGAAACCAATAAACAAACTCATATCTATGCCATTTTCAACATCACGAGAATGAATCTTTTTCAGCTCTTCAAAATGCTCACTGAAAAGGGTACAAAATTAAATTAGCCATCTACGATAAGCATGATCCAATATAGTATAGAACATCTGAGTGTTATACGTACTTGATCCATAGAGCAGCCTCTTCAACATTAGAAATAATATAATGTCTGATGTTATGTAGTTCCACCATAGTAAGTTGGCCCCATTTAAACCCTTCTTTAGAATTATCAACTTCTGTAAATATATTAGACTCGAGAGAAGGTTCATTCCTAGCTGCAGCTTCATGCTGTTCTGGCCTATTAAGCTTGGTGCTGATGTTATCCAAAAATTGGCTACAAAAAGTCATACACCCTTCCATAATATATCCCTCAGCTATGGAACCCTCCGGGTGAGCTCTGTTACGTACATACCTCTTCAATGTACCAAGGTACCTCTCAATTGTATACATCCATCTGTAAGAAACAGGTCCACCCAAGCGAGCTTCTTCGCCAAGATGGATTGGAAGATGTACCATGATATCAAAGAAAGCGGGAGGAAGCAACATCTCAAGCTTACAAATTGTTTCAGGAAATTGTTCAATCATCTTATCCAAATCTGGTTCCGCCGATTCTTTAGAACAAATTCCAGAAAAGAATCTGCTAAACTCAATTAAAGTTTCAACAACCTTTTCAGACAATATGTCACGTATTGCAATAGGAAGGAGCTTCTGAAAATGCATGCTTACATCATAAGCATGAGAAAAAAAAGAGAGAGGAAGAAAGAAAAGTAGCCATGTTCCATCCCTTCAAAATAAGAGAGTCCACTCAAAAAGGAGTCATCTAAAATATCCACATCCACTTGATTCCATCACACAAGCACAAGTCTTGAATTAAATTGCTTTGAATTGATTTCTCATAAGGCTTTCTCTTTTGACTTAGCAATTTTATGTGTTGCAAATATGCCTACAATATTCCCTACCAATCTCCACATACAAGCCTTATATAGAGGTAGGATTAATTTAGGCAAAATGACTTGGTGAGGATATATTCCCGCTACACAAAAAGGAGAGACCGAGAAAATCAAATTGAGGTACTTAAAATCTATATTGAACACTCCAGAATTTGAGTGAAACTTGATTCCTAGGGTATGTGTGCCCCATTTGACGTTCTATCTTTCAACCACCCATGAATAGGTGATGGCATAATCCCATAATGACTTGAGATGGGTGACATACCATGCCAATTTTTGCAATACTAGGTAGAGTATTTTGTTGTGCACATGATACTTTTGAAAAATAGAGCATAGAAGTAACTCCTGATAATCAACCTAAAGTGTTGACTTTACTCGGGACGAGCAAATGAAAAGCATGGGAGCGTTTGTTGACGGTTGTTATATACCAATTTCACCTATAAATATAAATAAATTATGTGAATGAAATATAATTTCTTGCACACATCACCTTTCTGTTTAACCCATTTCCACTTGTGCATGGAGAAATTAGTGCATGCAGGTATTTTAGGCATAACTGAAGTGAAACAACTATAAAATATCATTCTAGCCAATCAAGCAATGACATGTGGCACCACAAATATCTAATGGCCCACGAACAGAAGTATTCGAGGCCATCCAACGTTTAGCACCAATATCAGCCAAAAGGACCCACGTAGAAGTCACCCGGAGGATGCACATAGGAAATGATCCAACTTTCTGTTCGGCCGAACCCTTCCTGGCACCAAACTTTATTAGCTTCCACGTCTTGACTCCTTGTGGTTTCCATGTCATGATGAATACTGATTCGCATGCTTTTAGTGGCGAGAACCAACCCTTCTCAAAGCTATAAATAGGTCCCCTCACTTCAACACACACCACTTGAGTATTCCTCCAGTGTATCCACTACTCTCCATAGCTTTAGAGAAGTATAGGTTGTAGATAGGAGAGTCTCTAGTCCATAGTCCAAGTAGGAGAGGAGTAGGAGTATCTTTCCAATTCCTTATTTGGAAAAGTATGGCTCTTATATTCCTATTTGTATTTGTGACTTTGCTCTAATAGAGATGATATCTTTAGTATTCTATTGTTCATATACTTGGATGAAGCGTTTCTTGTTTGATTGTGGATTCCATGTATGTGGTGGAAGTAGTATTTATGATTATGCTATACCATTCTCATTATATAATCATAAACACTATGAACCCCCACTATAGTCTAATTAGCTATGACATGATTATGTTCATATGAATCACTTATGCTTTGAATTAACATTGGTTCAACGATGATTTAGTTCATTGCCTTAGGTTGGCTTGTGCCTAGGCTTCTAAGGTAATTACTTAATATGCTAGCATGGTGCTAGGATAGATAAGTAGCGTTGAATGTCTCGTAGACCCACGGATTGAAGAGGTAGGTAGTAGGTGGTGACAACCCTATATGTCCTTTGTAATCCTCCAAGTTCAGCTATGCCACAGGCTCTTGGCGGGAGTCATCCTAGTATTGCTTGGTGTAAACCCGTGCCCGATGTGTTAATCCACTTAGCATGAGAATTCATAATTAATATGATCATTAGTAACTAACTTAGACTATGTATATGTACATTAGAAGCATAGTATGAGTATCTACCCAAGTCTTAGCCTAGTCCCTCTTTAACTCATTTACCTCCCTTAGGATAAAATGCTCTTGTGTGTGTCACATTACTCCAAATACGTTTATCCATCCTTGCTAGAACGCTACCTAGACCAACCTAGCCTTTCCATTTGATGATTGCTTTGCTTCCATCTAGCCTTTGGATAATATAAATGACACCCTTTGAGAATACTCTTAGAGGGAAAATGCTACATCGATAGATTTTGTGCGCTTGCGGATTTACATGTGTAATCTAAAATCTATTAACAAGCATTTCTGGCACCTCGACTAGAGATGAATTGTTAGTAGTGCGTAGGAAATGTCAACAGCAAGGTACCAAGCAGCTGTCTGAAATGCGTGATATCGCCAAACGCTCTGGTGATATCATTAGAGGCATGTGCGTAATCAACAACTTGAAGGTGATCTGGTGCTGCACCAAATACTTTCTCGAGAAGAAGCGAACAAGCTCTCCCCCAGCTGGAAGGGTCCTTTCCGAGTCATCAAAAATTCCTATCCCGGATGCATTCGCTTGGAAACAGAGGATAGGATACCACTTCCCAACCCCTTTAACATAGAGCACCTCCGTAAGTTCTACACTTAGCACGGAGATGAGTCTGTTTTTGTATAGTATTTCATAGAGTTTATGAACAGAGTCAGGTTGGTCCAAGATGTATAGCACACTTAACTTGGTCTTGTACTTTAAGTGTGTCCTTGTCTCCCCTATTATTTGGACCTATTATGAAATACAATTACATGAAAAAAGACTCTACGTGCATTTACTTTGTGCATATTCTTATTTAATTTCATCTTTACCTTCTTGCAAATAGTGAAGCTATGCAGTCCTCTTGAAACTTGGTTTCTAAGAGTTAATGTGATACATATTCATGTATTATTGGTAGTCTTTTTTGAGATCTAGTGTTTGATGAATGGCCTACTCGCCTAAAAACAAATGCCAATGAAGGGTCCAGAGTCGGCTTAAAACTTAGCCTAGTCCAGCACCCTAAGTACGCCACTCTACGTATTCTGGAGTTGCATCAAAGTAAGGCAGGTCCAGGAAGCACACGGACCTATGAGAGTACAACCGATATACTATGTATTATCATGTTGAATTAATTAGGACCCAAAATTAAAGGAAGGATAGTAAGTCACAACTAAACTATAGTCTAGAAGAAGCAATTTTACTACTTTTCTTGTCTCTCATGTGTAGGACAATTGGTTTTCATCCTTCTTCTAGGATTTTCGACATCCCCATGGGACCCAGGGGGCCCGGTGTCAACGTTTCACACGTTGATGATGGGTGCCACTAGAGCATCTAGCTCTGGTACCATCCAAGGACCCGACGTTGATGTTTCGCATGTTGATGATGGGCACCACAAGAGCATCTATCTCCGGTACCACCCAGAGGGCCCGACATCAATGTTTTGCACGTTGATGATGGGCGCCATCAAAGCATCTAGCTCCGGTACCACCCAAGGGGCCCGCCGTCGACGTTTCACACATTGATGATGGGCGCCGTCGAAGTACATAGCTCCGACACCTCCCAGGGGGTAGACGTTGATGTTCCGTATGTTGGCTAGGGGTTCTCGAAGCTCTCGAAGGCCAGACTCGGAGCTCGAAGCTAACAAAAATACTTCAAGATATTGCCAATCTCCAGATGGTAGATGCCCTCAATCAATTGAGCACATCTACTAGGGGCCAAGAAGATAATGGCAATGACAACAGTCAAGAAAAAAAAAGAAGTTTGAGAGAATTTCATTCATTAAATTTCAAGTCTTTACAAGTTGATGGTGGAAAAAGAGGTCCTAGCTACTAGCTGGAGTTGCAGTAGAACCACTTAGCGATCTTATGGGCGACTTATTGTATGCTTGCCTTGCCAACCTCCTTTGTCTCTCCGACGGGCCCTCAAAGCACTGGAGCTAGCAACATTGAGGGGCCCCGACTGCTGAAACAAGTAAGCACATACTCTGCAACTGACTTGGCAAGGTTTTTCCCCTCAATCTCAAGATGGTCAATGATGACGTCTTCCAGTGCTTCTAGCTTTTCTCCGGTTGAGTTTAGAGCTGTCAAGGCTTGCCCCACTTCTGGCTCCGAGTTAGCCAGTCGGACAAGACTAAAGCCAGAGGCACTAATGCATTCTCTCCATGCCCAAGGAAGTCCCAGATCTGTTGGGATTCAACTTTCTGAATGGTCCGTAGCTCTTGCAGAGACCTCCTGGTAGATGTTAGCTCCATGAAACATTCCTTCGAGAATTGCTTGACCTCCTTGCCGTGTTGCTGCATCCGCTCAGCTAGCAGCCTTTTTTGGTCTGCAATTTGTTTCTCGCGCAGGTTCAGGCAATCTTTCTTCGCTGCCAGGTTCTTTTGCTCCGCCTTCGCCTTGCTTTTTCTCGCGGAGATGGCAAGCCCCAGTTTGGAGACTCCTTTTCCAGCCGGTCACACTTGGTGCTTTTCTTTCTCGCATCGGGACTTGAACTTCTTCATGCGGTCAGCCAAGTCCTGCTCACCGTGCTCCAATTTTTGAGACATCTCAGCATCTCTCTTCTGGAGCTCTCGCTCCTTATTATTGATAGCCTCCTGTCGCTTGAGGAGCTCATCCCTCAGCTTGTTTAGGCTCTCAAAGTGAGCATCCACCAAATTGTTGGCTTCTGTCTCCTTGTCATAGATTTTGCGAGTCTTCTCGCTCAGAGCTTTTATGGCAGCCTACTTGTCATCTAGCAGCTCATTCAACCGCTTAAGCCGCATCTTCTCGGCTGCAAGCGGGTCCTCAAGTCGGCCAGGCGGGTCTGTGTCAACTTTGTATTGAACTTAAGAAGCCTCTGCCACCGCTGTAGAGTTTTGCATTCTATCTCTAGAGAACTTTGATCGTAGTCGAAGTTGAGTTGAACATGGCGAAGGCTTGAGCAAGCATTCTTAGTCGAGAGCGACAGGGGGATTGGCTCTAGACCTTCCTTTGTATCCGCAGAAGTTTCCATAGCCTCCGGGACAGTCGTTGGAGCCCATGGCACAAGCATGGACCCCAAGAAGTCTTCATCAGTTGCGCCATGCTCCGGGAGGTCGTCTTCCCCCGATGCAGATGTTGCAGCACCAGCAGCTGATTCTCCAGGCGCAATCTCAAGTTCCATCATGGTGTCTGCTGGTAAGTTCGGCACAACATCGATCACATACACTAGTGCAGCGGCCATTGGCTCCGGCACCATTGCGGTGTCAGCCACCAGTGAAGTGTCGATCGCCGGCTCTAGACCTTTAAGGCTTCAGCCGGTACCTCTGACACCACTTCAACATCCATTACTTGTTCTGGAGTTGGCTCAGGCGATGCTATAGTCTGCTTTGACACTGCCGCAACTTCTTCTACATGGTCCGGTGCAACCGCACCATTTCTGGCTGCTGACGCCCATGTCCTCCAGACGTCAGTTGACAACGAAACTGTTGCACTGCCTGCCATGACACGGGAGGATCCACAACATCAACCGGCGCTCCAGCCGGCATGGTCTCTTCGACAGCAACGTTGGCTTAGCTGGTTGGTAGTGCAGTAGCAGCGGGTGTCCTCGACACTATGGAAACAGGGGAAATGCAAAATTCAACAAAAATCAAGAAGTGAAAGAAAAGACACGTATCTAGTGCCGATTCTTACCTAGGGGTGTTGCAGCCCCAGTCGGTGCGGAACCTCTTTCTTGAGTGGTCGGAGTCACCTAAACCCACCATTGCTGGTGAGGCAGATGGTCCAGACCTTTCCCTAGGAGTTTTCGAAGTAGCCACCGGAGTCAAAACTATTGGGGCTACCGTTAGAGAAGATATTCCAAACCCGGAGTCCGCCGTTGTTACCGGGACCGAAGGTAAAGACTTTCCAGACCCAGTGCCCGCCGTTGGCACTGGGACTGAAGATGATGATTTCTCAGACTCGGAGCTCATCTTGAGCGCTGGGACCAAAGATGCAACTGTCAGAGGAACAACTACCATTGGCCTCAGAGTCGAGCACGACACCGATAATGACACGCTTCTGTCGGAGCTGTCCTGATGGAGCTACCATCAACTCGAGTCAAATTCCACTTTCGACTGGAGGAATCTTTGGACTCTTTCCCCTTGCTACGACTTGAGTCAGATTCCTTCTTCTGGCTCGGCTCTGCAACAGCCTTGCCTTTGCCGTCGACAGAGGTAGGTTCAGACCTCCCGTGCTGACAGGAGGCTGAAGCTCTGGGGATGACAACCCATTTGGGCAGGTTACTCCTCTGTCGCACAACAAGACCAGTGTCGTCAAGGATTGTCATCTCCTTCTGCAGCTCCCTTCTGATCTCCGGGACTATAGACGGTTGCAGGAATTCTGATGGTGGTACCAGGTCATCTCTTGAGATAGAACCGTTGTACAGCTTCTGCAGTTGGAGACGTAGAGCCTCTTCATTCAAATTGGTTCCAAGGCCATCTTTGATTCGAAGGAAGTCCATCTCTCCGTTGTAGTTCCAAGCAGGAAATTCTTGCTGCTTAAGTTGAGCCAAACAGCTGGTCAAGAAGTTGCCAAGCACCATGAGGGACATCAAGCCTCCTTCAACCAGGTGCCAGATACCTGTGAGCACTGGGTTATACTCCTTTGAGAGCTCCAGAAGCAGCTCCTAGAAGTCGCTATCCGTCATCGGAAGTCCGATTGGCAACTCCAATCGGGCGTGCTGTTCTGTCTGCACGATCACCCAGTCGCTCTTCCAGGTTTCCCACTTCCCTGAGGCAAAGGACCTGATGTACTTGAATGGAGGATTCCTACGTCTTATGAAGTAGTAGAATCCAATCATATTGTTACCATTCCCGGTCGTCTGGACGGTAAAGAAGGTCTTGAAAAGCAGCACAGGGTCGCACGCCCACCCACATCTCGCAGAAGTGGACGAAGATTGCCACCAGCAAGATTGAGTGGGGTCTCAGGTGCTAAAGTTGAAGCCCATATACTTCCAGCAGCATCAGTAGGAAGTTGAAGACCGGTGGAACTATCCCAACCATAGAGTACGCTGTGAAGAAGACGATATCGCCGGAGGTCTCCTTCCTGAAAGGGAGCTTCTCGCGGCAAATCGCATTGTCAAAGGAGGGGTGTAACACCCACATTTTCATGCATCATGCATTGCATACATCACTAAATATGTTTACCATTAAGAAACACAAAAACAAACAAGTTTAAAATAAAATTAGAAGCAAAAGAACACTTGAAAGTCTCTAGAAGTATGGACTCGTCTGGTTGGTACCCTGGACTAATTCGGTTTTCCCCTATGAAGCCACTGCGGACTTGTCCATTTCCCTGCGGACTAGTCCATTTTTCTCCGTGTACTAGTTTTGGACTTGTCCGGTCCATTGCAGACTAGTCCGGTAATCCAATCCTTGAAAATTTTGCTAAGTCCTCGGACTTGTCCGGACTTACCCGATTTCCTCCCAACTTGTCCGTTTTGCTCTCTGACTAAGTTCAGACTTGTCGGATTTCATAACAGACTTGTCTGTTTTCGCCTCTATCTAATATCGGATTTTTCCAGTCTAGTGCAGACTTGTCCGGTGTTCGCGGCTCAAATTCAATCTTTTCTTCCGCGACTTATTATTGGGTATTTACCTTAATTGGGCCCAAGAACGTCATGTCTAACCTCTTTGGAGCCCATGTGGGACCCCTACACAGCCTTCACCCACCCCAAACTCAAAATCCATCAAACCCTACACCTCCACCCCTATATAAACAACCCAACACCCCAACTTCTCATCTCTTTGCCACTTTTGAAAGACCACATAACCCTAGTTCATGGGAGCTACCATCAAAAGGAGATCCAACAGCAAGAAGAAGAGGAGGAAACAAAAGAAGATCAAGTGGGCAACATCTTCATCAAGTTTTCGTTCTTTATCACCAATTCACCCTCAACTCTTCATCACCAACCCTAGATCGCCAAGATTCAAATGTTGCATCCAAACTCTTGATTCTTGGAGTTCTAAACATGTGGTGCCCCTTCTACTTTCTCTTTTTCTACGTGAATTCAACCTAAATTCTCCCAATTCTTGTAGATCAATAAAACGCCCTATTTCGCTGGTTCTGCGAAGGGCGGACTAGTCCGGCCATGGTAGCGGACTTTTCCGGCCTCTAGATTGAATTGTGCTGAATTAATTCCAAATTGACTCGAATCAATCCCAAACTGGTTTAAACTTGTTAAACACTACTATAACTAGTTAGTGAACATTAATAAGAACTTATTAACAAGTTTAACAACATAATCGCATTAATCATGCATATCTTGTCATATTGAGTAACATATGAGCATTTATTGACTGTAATCTTGTTTTGTATGTTCGTTGCACGGAATAGAAGGATTCGCTCTAGAGGGTGCTGCAGAGGACCTTCAGCATCAGGATTTGAAGTATTTGACCCTAACCAAGCTCAAGAGCAAGGCAAGTGTCCTTGATCATATTGATCCAGTTTTTAAATTTTTTGTTTGCAAAATTGCATGCTTGTGTCAAATTGATGGGAAACCCAAGATAGGAGTTTACTAGTCTTGTTTGACCATCTTGTCGCTTGGGATACATTGTAGAGAGTTGGGAAGGGCTTTTTACTTTTTTTGCTTTGCTCTAATTAATTGGGATGGGAAAACAACAAAGTCACCTAACTAAGAATTAATGGATAGTGTAAATTGATGAACATGGTTATATGGTAATGTGGGACTTGGAACATCTAAGCAAGCATGGTATATGGATTGGGTTGGATGTTATGGTGGTTTGCTTGTCTTGGATCTAAGGACCAGTTCATGCGAGAATAGTCCAGGACAACAGTGCCACTACGAGGCCATGTATGGGTGCGGTGTTGCTGATTAATTAGGGTATTACTAGTATTGCGGGGACCATTTGAAAGAGTAGAGTATGGGGACCGGAGTCCACACATCCGAGGATCTCATTGGGTGGTGCCGTGCGATGCGGCACCTAACAGCACACACAAAAAGGATACCAAAACATATAATGTTTTCATTTTATAATAAAAAGAGTTTACAAAAGAGTGTACAATAGAAGTAAAGACGCAGCGGAAAATACATACTCATAATCTCACCTAACTAAGCAGGAGAGAAGACGTCCATGCCCTAGGACGCTTCTCACTAGCAACAAGGAGAACATTCAGCAGCGGCGTGGTTCACATGAGATTTATCTTGACACCTCGAGTCTCATGTATAACCTGAACAGCAGAAATAAAACTAATACCTGCAAAAATCGTTAAAGCGCAAATGTGAGCATAAGGCTCAGCAAGACTTAACTGTCTCACTAGACATATGCAGGGTGAATACTAACATAGGTAAGGAATAGCATAAATAGACTCGCCTACAAGTGATCCTTATAATCAGGTTTTATGTAGCAAATGACATTCTCCAAGCACGGCACATCATGGGCTCCACAATCAAACAAGAAACGCTTTACCGATGATATGACATGCCCAGAGCACATAATGCTATTACAGCTAAAGTATGGGGAAACTGTAAACTTTTAATTATACTATCTCTAAATCATACAAGGTTGCAAAGTAATTATAATTCAATTACTTCGTCACGACACAGTGAACAAGTGGTACTCTATTACTGCGAGGGACAATGATTGCAATCAGGACACACCCGGACAACATGACACATACGCACTTTCGGAAATGCCAGCGAGTACTTCGCGCAGTACCTACGTAGCACTTCAATACTAGTCGTATATGGCAACCTTACGCGAGACAGTCAAATGCCGAACCGATCGATCCGTCACGAGCAGGAGGTCCCTGCGTGGGGCATACTCTGACGTACCCACCAGCGGATTTACACCTTGCTGCCCTCAACCCACACCTATAAAACGGAATGGTATGCCTCGACACCCAAGTGACCAAGCTACGTCAGTTTATTGGATTCCATATGTCCATTATGTTGTCGGTACAAGTCAAGCTTGTTCAGCGGGGCCACACACGAAGCGGGCTTTAATCGACACAGGCAGGCCTATGCGACCGAGACTCAATTCTTGCCGCTTCCTATCCATTACCTGCCCGGTCTCAGTTTCATTATATTAATCCATTTTCTATCTAACCAATCCTGTGAGATATTTCCTACATCTCTCGCGAGTAGATTCCAACTACTCGACTTCTACCGGATTTCCTATGCATTAGCAAAGCAGTTACTACAGGTCAAATTGTAACTCGTTCCAACCAATCCCTGGGATTTTTGGCTGTGCAAGTGGAGTATCAATCATCCTAAACTTAATGCACAATTCATATACTACTCATCATAGTGATAAAGCAAAATTTTATAAACGACTTAAATGCAAACTGGGGATTGCCTTAGTTTGCGACTTGAATAAATGTCAATTGTTAGTGGTCCTTCTGTGCATACTCCGCCAAGGACTTCAAGTGGACACCCTGGCCTTCTCCTCCAAGCGAAGTTTCTTGTCGATCACCTATCAACACGTTCCTATCAACATGATATGCATATAAGTAATTAAGTAATTTAATAATAGACTCCACGGGGTTGTGTAAACTTTAAGAATGAGGAGTATGACTAGGAAAGACAGATATGCCCCTGTTTTGTGGATAAACAAAGGATGGGGTCA
The DNA here is from genome assembly GCA_036927565.1 of Tuctoria greenei. Taxonomy (NCBI): domain Eukaryota; kingdom Viridiplantae; phylum Streptophyta; class Magnoliopsida; order Poales; family Poaceae; genus Tuctoria; species Tuctoria greenei. Next base: position 104,786,465 of record JAYESD010000004.1, on the reverse strand, counting down.
AGTGGTCATAGTAGTATCAAGATGTGAATTGAAAGGTGCAATGTAAACACACATTGCAACTTGACACTCAACACTCGATGCTATGTCATTCAAGGATGATAAAGCTGAATGGTGTGGAAGTGTTGGACTGGTAGTGCAAGGATGACCAAAGAATCAAGGGGGACATCGAAAACTTGAGTATGAGTGGAGTGTACAAGACGAAGGTTGCGATTCAGTAGTCGACCAATGAACTTGACTTAACTCATAAAGGAGTAAACCTAGTTAAGTGAGCAGTGCTGTCGTAGGGTCCCGACTTAGGATGAACCATGATGGAACCTAACAACACTTGGGACCGAATTGAGATCAACATGGCTTGGACTTAAGAAGTCATTACAAGCACTGTTAACCTAGCATGAGTACGAAGACAACATCAAATGACTTTTAGGTAAAGTAGTTTCTACGGCAATCTTCTCGAGCATCGTTCAAGTTCTTACATGATGACACTAATGTAGTGTCTCCCGCAAGCTTGTCCAGGTGAGCTCGATAAGCTCTCGGGACTTAAACATGATGCGAGACCTTGTCGTGAGGGTCATGCTTTGCCATCACGAGAAGATCGGATTAGCGAGGTCCACATCGACCCAGACTCGTCAATGGGGTGAGCGGAACCCCGAACACCACCTGGTGAGTCTTAAGGCTAGTGATGTCAACTTGGTTGTTGATAAGCGACTCGACGAACCTGCCGTCGATGAAGTGGTACAGCAAGTTAACCTATCCTATGATTGGTTAGGGAACATCCTCGACACAACCAAGGAACTCTTATCCAAGGTTCCCCTTGGTCTAGTTCTCGTTGTTGGTCGCAACGTTCTTGCATACCTCTACCCTAGGTGATCGGTGATCACCGACCCACCTGGTTTGACCTAGAATGCATTTCATCGAGCACCCTGGCTACACCCAGGACTCGACGAGTCTCGCCTCGACTAAACCCTAATTTGGCTAAACAACCATTGTACGACGAGTCGTGCTGGTGTTTCAGCACCACACACATCACAAGCATCCTTCATCTCGATGCCAGGACACGATAACGGCTCGGAGCGTCAGGATGACGTCATACGATCAACGACGTCGATTCGGCTCATGGTGGAGCATCACGAGCACGCACGGACAGGCCAACGTGATACAAACGACAAAAGAGGTCAACCTAGGGACTCCTATAGGAATGATATCAATGCGAAAACTGGACTACGACTTGACGAAACATGAGTAACCTTAGCGATCACGACGAACGGACGTCGGTGACGTCAAGCAAGGTATTTCAGTGCAAGGCTCACCTTGTAGGCATTTCGCCGAACATCTTGGGTGTGTACTTGATTCGGTTACTTCATCAACATTCCAAGAGCACCTTGGCAAATGTCCTTGTCGATTGCCACCCCAGAATAGACCTGCATCCATAGACCAGCATTGAACGACAACACACTTAGTTTCGCCTTGTAACCATTTCATCGAACACCTTGGCTGCAGTCACCGATCCAATCACTCTTGCAAATAAGAGCTAACCTTGGATCAATGGTTGATACCATTGTGTCAACGACGCGTTCTGGGATCTCATACATCACATACATCCCTCACTTTGCTGGTTGGGTGCAACCATGGCGCAGAACGCCCGAGGATGCGAGGACAGTAGAAAGAAGGACATGTGGTTGCAGACCTTTTGACGTGCATAACCGCTGTGGAACGAGCTTGAGTTGGCAGGGCATCGAGGATGCGCCATGGCTGCGAGCAGAACGGCGCTCTGTGCGGGTGCAAGCAGCAGCAAGCAGAGCAGAGGAGGGGAGCCCGCATGCAACACGTCGTGGCCTCAGCAAGGGCTGGAACACGGTGCAAACACGGCACAACGCGGCCAGGCGAGCAGCAGGGTGGCCATGAGCCCGCGCTGCAGGCGGCCGTGAGGAGCGCAGCCGGGGGCGAGCGGTGCACCGTGGCGCTATCGCGGCAGGGAGAGGCGACGCGCGCGAGTGGAGCAGCCAGGGCGAGCGGCGGCCGGCGTGGGGCGACGTCGCAGCGGCCGGGAGGCGAGGTACCAAGGGGGCGGCGAACCGGCGCGTTGTGGCGGCCAGAGGGGCGCGGCTCCGGTGCGAGGCACGAGCCGTGGCCAGCAGGCACGCGGATGGCGGGGGTGCGTAGGTCGGCGTTGGGCGCTGGAGGCGGCCGCCGGGGAGGATGCAGGGCGAGCGGCGGCGCGAGTAGAGCCGGCGAGGAGGAGGCGCGGCGCTGGCGGCGGGAGCCGGTGGCCGGGAGGGAGGTGAGGTGCCGGGGATAAGTACTGGAAGGGAGTCGACGCTGATAAGGACCGACGTTTTCATCGCGGTGGCAATGCATGTATCACAGTGTCACCCTGTAACCAATAGGCAGAGGCGGTTCAACTTGGAGAGGCTTATAGGTGGGGCCCACAATACTCTTCTACCTCCTCCTTTTCAAAATTCAATTAGAGCTAGCAAACATGCTTCAAAAAAATATTCAACTTTGGCCCAATGACTAAATAAAATGTGAAGAATTTTATGGTGCAATCAGATTTCAGAACTGAGCAAGTTGAATTTGAACTCAGGTTTGAATTTAAATTCAAGTGGCGATACTTGATTCAATGAAATAAATGGTAAATTACGTTCAAAAATCCTGAAACTTTGAAGTTACCCTTTTTGAACCATAAGGGACCTCAGGAAAAATTTGGAGTTGATTTGGACAAAGTTGAGCACAAAGTTTAAATTTGAAGTTGACTCTGATTAGACTCTCAGTACGTGTCCAATAAATGGAAAATGTGCTTCAAAAATTTTGAAAATTTTCCAAGAGTCTATTTGGAATATTAGAAGGTCATGAAAAAATTTATAGCTGTAGATTTGAATTTTTTGTGAATGTCTCATTTTAGGGTTGGAATTATTCCTTTTCTTCCTCTCTATTTTGTTTTCTTTTCTCCTTTAATTCTTCATTGAAATTGTGAATACTTGGAAATTAAGGATTTTACACCTTAAGTTCCAAAATACAATAGCAAACATGTGCTATATGTAAAATTTTAACAAGTTCCTATTTCTAGTGAACATGGGTTAACTCATATGATTCATGTGAGTTTGGATTTCCAAGTCCACTTTCAAAAATTTTAAGTTCGCATTTTTTGCATTTTTGTTCTTCCGAAAAGCGGGCTTTTACAATCCTTCCCCCTTAAAGGAACCTCGTCCCGAGATTCTAGCAAGTAGAATAACAGGAACGATGAGGGGACGATCCGTAAAAGAGGGTCATTGACTAAGGAAAATGGCAATGCCCTTAAAGACTTGGGTTCTACGAAATAGTGATTATCTTCAGGCATCTTAAGAAATTCTAAAGATTGCTTCAAGTGATCCCAGTCTTTAGGTTGATAACCTTGACAGGAGGCTCGACATGACAATATCACATCGTAAAACTTGGGACTTAAAAAGTTATGTTGAGGTGTTGAGATCTTCTTCTTTCCATCAAAATGAAGTAACCTTCTTCATTGAAGAGTACTTAGATTTCTAAGATAGTTAAGCGTCCTTAACTCTAGAGGTTTCCCTTATGAAGACTTTTCTGCTTTGGTCTTGTAGCTGAAGCAATGCCATCAGGCAGTATAAGTAAAAGAGTTCCAAAGTTTGGTAATCAATAATAATCTTGCGAATAGAAAGATTTTAAGGTTCTAGCGAGGTCAAGAAGTCAATAAGAAACTCCTCGCAACTAGAAACAGTCAGTTGCCAGTACTCAAGGCGATTTGAGTTTCAACAAGTCAAGGACAATGACTCAACTGTGTTTTAGTCACAATGTGTCCCTTGTCCTACTCAAGATAATGAAACCAGTCGAAGGCGTTGCGAACGATAAAATTCATCACAACTCAAAAATGTTAGGCACTACTTAAGTATCTGAACGGGCTTGCTCAAGACTCATTAGTAATTACGTTTCATGATGCATCACAAACCGGATGATGTTATGCAGACACAATGCAACTCCGCGGATAACTATGCAAGGTATGGTGCATTCAGTATTATGCTTTGAGCAAATATAGGTAAGACAACTCATGCACAAACAGAAGTACCCTAGATACAGAAGGATTAAGTGACTTGGTCATTAAAAGTGTCGAACAACGAATGTCACTTTCACTTCTTGACCAAATTCAAGAATTTCAAGGTAAGAACATTAACAAGGAATGATGAGGTTCATCTCAAGGCAACGGAGTGTACATAATGGAACAAAACGATGGAACTTCTTGTTGATGTGAAGTTCCTTGAAGCTTGCTTATCGCAGCTTATAGGTAGATGTGACTTCTTAACAAAGGGTCAGGTTTTTCATCACGTAGGATTCCTAAGGTAGTATGTCTAACCTTTAAAAGGTGCGGTAGGGTTGCCTTCAGAAGTTGCAAAGAGAGTAACCTTTGAAGAGTAAGGTTCTCATCACTTCCGTAGGTTACACTAAGTGTTTGACAAGGTACTGTGCTAGGCACGACCTTGGTTAGGGATCCACGTTCTTGCTAAAGAATTTCCAGCTCATACTACTCACCTATGGCTTCTCGTCTCAGAGACTGAAGCAAGGGAGTGGTTTAGCGTGAAGAATCAACTGACTTCTTTAACTCGATGATCGAGTTCGCCAAGAAACGAGGTTCGAGAAGATCCATTAATTAAGCTTCTCATTGACCCATTGAGTCAATGTTGTACTCGGTCCTACTTACTTGAGCATTACTTCCAGCACGTTGGTTCGGTGTCGATGTACCCTGGTATGACACCTAGGTGAACGTATCACTTCGATTACTAGGTGCACTCCTTCCCCCTTAAGTTTCAAGCTAGGTAAGCGAGATACCTACCCCAAACGATCCTTACGGGGAGGGTCGTCGACTAATGGAAGTGCAGCACATGCTCAATACACCCTTAAAGAGTGAGGTGCACGGTTGCCTAATTAGAACACTAATCATGAGCAACCGAGCCCAAGAGATTTTGATTGAGTTTAATACTAAACTCTGATGGTAATTATTGTTGAATCACAACACCTATGATGTTATTAAACTCCTCGAGTTTAACTCGAGAACCAAATGCCTAACAAAAACCAAAAAGGTTCAAACTGGCCAGGCTATGGTGACAAACGACCAGTCTGAACGCAAAGTCGATTTTGATCCAGTTAATGGCAAAATCAGATCTTGAGGTGAATAACAAAGTTAAATTACACTTCAATACTTTTCCAAAAAGTATTTGTTTGCCTCTAGATCATCTCTAGATTTTATGTTATGCTATTTTAAAGTTAACAGAATTTTCTGCACTTTCAGCAGAACCTGCTTAAAACGTACCAGTTTTGATCTACAGTTTTCAGACTGTTACGTTAGAAATCTGGAAATATTCTTATTAACAAAGTTGTAGACAAGGTAATAATATTTCCAGAATTTACTTGCTTGTATTCATATCAGTCCTGGTTCAAAAGATATGAAGTTTTGAAGTTGGCTGAAATTTCAGCATTCAGAATTTGAATTCAGTTCAGATTGACCACTCTGCATTCAAACTCGATTTGGAATAGGTAGATGACCGATTCAGGTCTGGATCCAATTTCAAAAATTGCAGCTGACTCTCTAACCTTTCCAACGGATACTTGCGCGACACCATTAGATCAAGGGTATGCGAGTTATGGATTAAATTCTGAGGTGTACAGATTGCTGTCCAGTTTGGGTGTGCCTGGACAGTCTCTGCGGCTATCCAAATTTCACCCACTTAGAAAAGGATTTCGGTCTCGAGCTGAATAGAGAAATCTTAAAGTACTTTTAAGTATTTCTAAGGAGTAATTACTTGCCCTCATAGCACTTCTGGTTGAGAAGATATGGCATTTGCAAATTGACAGTTTTTCTGAAAATTTGGACAGCACCTCCTTTTTTTTAAGGCTGATTTTGTCCAGAATTTTCAGATATACAAACATCAACATTTGCAAAAACAATACATAGAAAACTTGTTGCATACATTCTCAAGATTCCAGAAATGAAACTTATGAAGTCTTTCGACAATTCTACAGCGAGTTATGCGAGAAACAGTAACTGTATACAGGACTGTCCACTCGCTGTCCAGATTTTATCAAGTTTAGAAATTTGAAATTTTGAGTATGTTAGAGATGTTTTCTGCTCTGCAGTTCTATAGAAACGTTGTAGACGACTCTCTACACTTTCCAAACACATAAAGTAGGCCTGCAGCAGTGAAGTATGCAGAAAGTTATTATTCAATTGGTGAAGAGTTCAGATCCTGTCCCCTCTTCCGGGCTGCCAGAACCTCTCAAATGACACTTCAATTTAGACCTTGTTATTGCGAGTTTTAGTCTTTGTGTTGAATAAGAAGTTGATAGAGGACTATTTAAGATTTCCATATATGTATAAACATGCATGGTTTGCATTTCTGGTTTAAGAGTTATGGCCGTTCAAAGTTCAGAATTTTTCTGACTGTTTCAGATAGCACCTATATACATGTACTATCTTCAAATCTGTTTTCTAATTAGTTATAAACTGAATTTGAGGTATCACTGAATAACAAAGTTGTAGAGTAGCTCTTCCCCTTTCCAGGAATGTATCATAATGGAATAGAAGAGCTTTCTACAAGGAAATATGGCAAAAATTCAGATGCTGGTCCGTGTAGTTTCAGAACAGCAGCTGCTGTGATAACGGTGCATTTTCAACACCATAAAAGCGTCTTTTGGCTGGGAGGCCAATAGAAAACTTATAGAATACTTCAAAAGCTTCCCAAAAAGTATTCACTTGCCTCCCTAGCCCTCCAGGTTGAAAAGATATGGAATTTCAAAGTCAGGTCAATTCTGTTCAAAACAGAACTCACCGGCTTCAAAATACAAGAATTTGGGAACAAACTCAAATTTTGAAACTTAGCTCAAAATTCAAGTCCGATGGCTAGAACTTGATTCACAAATAATCATTTTCTTTGGAACAAAATGGAATCTTAAAAGAGACTTGACGACCTTCTTATCCATAGCATATCACTATGGATCTTCAGGCCTAACCAAAGTCTTACTCCGGCGAAGTCAAGCTAAACTCTAGCCAGGATCAAAGGACTTTGGTTCACCTACCCATGAAGAGAAACATTTTACCTTGTCCATAAGATATCAGCAACTGATACTTGGACCTAAATATGAATATGAAGCCATTTCTTTCGTGGGGGATGGTCAAAGTACCAAGTGGGATACTGACGGTACTACGTGCCTTACCAAAAGAAAAGTCTAACCCGATATATCCGGATACGTCTATAGGTGGTTCTAATACCGATCACTCACAAACGTTTGCTACACGGGTCGCTACCGGAGTTAGTGCACCTGCAGAAGACAAACAATCCCCTTTCACACCTTCACACATCAAGGGCGGCACGGGGAAACACGACGGGCAGTCACAATAAGATATAATCAAAAGTAAATGCATACGACTCTGGTTTGAGTCGCCCTCGAGCGAAGTCATGTCTCGAGGTACATGGCTGTAAATACGTCTGTACAGCAAGGACTCCCGTACAAACCGGCTTATACACGCTCGGACATACGTGTTTCACATGATCCCATAGAACATGAATGGTTCTAGAGATGCATACTATCAGGTTATACACCACCCGACGGGGGCTCCCACTAATTTTGTGTCACGTTGGGGTACCGCATGTCATATGTTGTCAGAAACATGGAAAGTTTCAGAGACTCATATTGACTTTCCGCGCTAAGCCACGAAAATTTCACATACCATATCTCGTATGCAGAGTTTACCGAGATTGATCCGCTCTCGGCGGCATACCTTACCTCTTACCTTGAAGACGGAGCGTCGTTACAGAATAATATAACAAGTTAGTTCACCACCTTTATAACTTATACTAGTAATAGTCCTTAATGGGCATATAGCTAATTCTCACTCGACTACTTCGGAGTTTTCGAAAATAGGCTCTTTTCAAGCGTGCTATTCCCAATGAAGCTCTGATACCATGTCTGTGGGGACCAGAGTCCACACATTCGAGGATCTCATTGGGTGGTGCCGTGCGATGCGGCACCTAACAGCACACAAAAAAAGGATACCAAAACATATAAAGTTTTCATTTTATAATAAGAAGAGTTTACAAAAGAGTGTACAATAGAAGTACACACGCAACGGAAAATACATACTCATAATCTCACCTAACTAAGCAGGAGAGAAGACGTCCATGCCCTAGGACGCTTCTCACTAGCAACAAGGAGATCATTTAGCAGCGGCGTGGTTCACATGAGATTTATCTCGACACCTCGAGTCTCATGTACAACCTGAACAGCAGAAATAAAACTCATACCTGCAAAAATCGTTAAAGCGCAAACGTGAGCATAAGGCTCAGCAAGACTTAACCGTCTCACTAGACATATGCAGGGTGAATACTAACATAGGTAAGGAATAGCATAAATAGACTCGCCTACAAGTGGATCCTTATAATCAGGTTTTATGTAGCAAATGACATTCTCCAAGCACGGCACATCATAGGCTCCACAATCAAACAAGAAACGCTTTACCGATGATATGACATGCCCAGAGCACATAATGCTATTACAGCTAAAGCATGGGGAAACTGTAAACTTTTAATTATACTATCTCTAAATCATACAAGGTTGCAAAGTAATTATAATTCAATACAATGGTAATTTCTGGGTTCTTTAGTATTTACTACGTCACGACACAGTGAACAAGTGGTACTCTATTACTGCGAGGGACATTGATTGCAATCAGGACACACCCGGACAACACGACACATACGCACTTTCGGAAATGCCAGCGAGTACTTTGCGCAGTACCTACGCAGCACTTCAGTACTAGTCGTATATGGCAACCTTTCGCGAGACACTCAAATGACAAACCGGTCGATCCGTCACGAGCAGGAGGTCCCTGCGTGGGGCGTACTCTGACGTATCCACCAGCGGATTTACACCTTGCTACCATCAACCCACACCTATAAAACAGAACGGTATGCCTCGACACCCAAGTGACCAAGCTACGTCATTTTATTGGATTCCATATGTCCATTATGTTGCCGGTACAAGTCAAGCTTGTTCAGCGGGGCCACACACGAAGCGGTCCTTAATCGACACAGGCAGGGCTATGTGACCGAGACTCAATTCTCGCCGCTTCCTATCCATTCCCTGCCCAGTCTCAATTTCATTATATTAATCCATTTTCTATCGAACCAATCCTGTGAGATATGTCCTACATCTCTCGCGAGTAGATTCCAACTACTCGGCTTCTACCGGATTTCCTATGCATTAGCAAAGCAGTTACTACAGGTCAAATTGTAACTCGTTCCAACCAATCACTGGGATTTTTGGCCGTGCAAGTGGAGTATTAATCATCCTAAACTTAATGCACAATTCATATACTACTCATCATATTGATAAAGCAAAATTTTATAAATGACTTAAATGCAAACCGGGGCTTGCCTTAGTTTGCGACTTGAATAAATGTCAATTGTTAGTGGTCCTTCTGTGCAGACTCCGCCAAAGACTTCAAGTGGACACCCTGGCCTTCTCCTCCTAGCGAAGTTTCTTGTCGATCACCTATCAGCACGTTCCTATCGACATGATATGCATATAAGTAATTAAGTAATTTAATAATAGACTCCACGGGGTTGTGTAAACTTTAAGAATGAGGAGTGTGACTAGGAAAGATAGATATGCCCCTGTTGTGTGGATAAACAAAGGATGGGGTCAAGTGGTCCTAGTAGTATCGAGATGTGAATTGAAAGGTGCAATGTAAACACACGTTGCAACTTGGCACTCAACACTCGATGCTATGTCACTCAAGGATGATAAAGCTGAATGGTGTGGAAGTGTTGGACTTGTAGTGCAAGGATGACTAAAGAATCAAGGGGGACATCGAAAACTTGAGTATGAGTGGAGTGTACAAGACGAAGGTCGCGATTCAGTAGTCGACCAATGAACTTGACTTAACTCATAAAGGAGTAAACCTAGTTAAGTGAGCAGTGCTGTCGTAGGGTCCCGACTTAGGATGAACCATGATGGAACCTAACAACACTTGCGACTGAATTGAGATCAACATGGCTTGGACTTAAGATGTCATTACAAGCAATGTTAACCTAGCATGAGTACCAAGACAACGTCAAATGACTTTTAGGTAAAGTAGTTTCTATGGCAATCTTCTCGAGCATCGTTCAAGTGCTTACACGACGACACTAATGTAGTGTCTCCGGCAAGCTTGTCCAGGTGAGCTCGATAAGCTCTCGGGACTTAAACATGATGCGAGACCTTGTTGTGACGGTCATGCTTTGCCATCACGAAAAGATCGGATTAGCGAGGTCCACATCGACCCAGACTCGTCAATGGGGTGAGCGGAATCCCGAACACCACCTGGTGAGTCTTAAGGCTAGTGATGTCGACTCGGTTGTTGATAAGCGACTCAACGAACCTGCCGTCGATGAAGTGGTACACCAAGTTAACCAATCCTATGATCAGTTAGGGAACATCGTCGACACAACCAAGGAACTCTTATCCAAGGTTCCCCTTGGTCTAGTTCTCCTTGTTGGTCATAACGTTCTTGCACACCTCTACCCTAGGTGATCGGTGATCACCGACCCACCTGGTTTGAACTAGAAGGAATTTCATCGAGCACCCTGGCTACACCCAGGACTCGATGAGTCTCGCCTCGACTAAACCCTAATTTGGCTAAACGACCATTCTACGATGAGTCGTGCTGGTGTTTCAGCACCACACACATCACAAGCATCCTTCATCTCGATGCCAGGACACGATAACGGCTCAGAGCGTTACGACGATGTCATACGGTCAACGACGTCGACGCGGCTCATGGTGGAGCATCACGCACGGACAGGCCGACGTGATACAAACGACAAAAGAGGTCAACCTAGGGACTCCTATAGGAATGGTATCAATGCGAAAACTAGACGTACGACTTGACGACACATGAGTAACCTTAGCGATCATGACAAACGGACGTCGGTAACGTCAAGCAAGGTATTTCAGTGCAAGGCTCACCTTTTAGGCATTTCGCCGAACATCTTGGGTGTGTACTTGATTCGGTTACTTCATCAACATTCCAAGAGCACCTTGGCACATGTCCTTGTTGATTGCCACCCCAGAATAGACCTGCATCCATAGACCAGCATTAAACGGCAACACACTTAGTTTCGCCTTGTAACCATTTCATCGAACACCTTGGCTGCAGTCACCGATCCAATCACTCTTGCAAAATAAGAGCTAACCTTGGATCAATGGTCGATACCATTGTGTCAACGACGCGTTCTGGGATCTCATACATCACATACATCCCTCGCTTTGCTGGTTGGGTGCAACCATGGTGCGGAACGCCCGAGGATGCGAGGACAGCAGAAGGAAGGACATGTGGTTGCGGACCTTTTGACGTGCATAACCGCTAGGGAACGAGCTTGAGTTGCCAGGGCATCGAGGATGCGCCATGGCTGCGAGCAGAACGGGCGCTCTGTGCGGGTGCAAGTAGCAGCAAGCATAGCAGAGGAGGGGAGCCCGCGTGCAACACGTCGTGGCCTCGGCAAGGGCTGGAACACGGTGCAAACGCGGCACGACTCGGCCAGGCGAGCAGCAGGGTGGCCATGGGCCCGCGCTGCAGGCGGCCGTGAGGAGGCGCAGCCGGGGGCGAGCGGTGCACCGTGGCACTTGCACAGCAGGGAGAGGCGACACGCGCGGGTGTAGCAGCCAGGGCGAGCGGCGGCCCGTGTGGGGCGACGTCACGGCGGCCGGGAGGCGAGGTACCAAGGGAGCGGCGAACCGACGCGTCGTGGCGGCCGGAGGGGCGCGGCTCCGGTGCGGGGCACGAGCCGTGGCCAGCAGGCACGCGGACGGCGGGGGTGCGCAGTTCAGCGTTGGGCGCTGGAGGCGGCCGCCGGGGAGGATGCAGGGCGAGCGGCGGCGCGAGCAAAGCCGGCGAGGAGGAGGCACGGCGCTGGCGGCGGGAGCCGGTGGCCGGGAGGGAGGTGAGGTGTCGGGGATAAGTACCGGAAGGGAGTTGGCGCTGATAAGGACCGACATTTTCGTCGCGGTGGCAATGCATGTATCGCGGTGTCGCCCTGTAACCGATAGGCAGAGGCGGTTCAACTTGGAGAGGCTTACAGGTAGGGCCCACAATACTCTCCTCCCTCCTCCTTTTCAAAATTCAATTAGAGCTAGCAAACATGCTTCAAAAAAATATTCAACTTTGGCCCAATGACTAAATAAAATGTGAAGAATTTTATGGTGCAATCAGATTTCAGAACTAAGCAAGTTGAATTTGAACTCAGGTTTGAATTTGAATTCAAGTGGCGATACTTGATTCAATGAAATAAATGGTAAATTACGTTCAAAAATCTTGAAACTTTGAAGTTACCCTTTTTGAACCATAAGGGACCTCAGGAAAAATTTGGAGTTGATTTGGACAAAGTTGAGCACAAAATTTAAATTTGAAGTCGACTCTTATTAGACTCTCAGTACGTGTCCAATAAATGGAAAATGTGCTTCAAAAATTTTGAAACTTTTCCGAGAGTCTATTTGGAATATTAGAAGGTCATGGAAAAATTTATAGTCGTAGATTTGAATTTTTTGTGAATGTCTCATTTTAGGGTTAGAATTATTCCTTTTTCTTCCTCTCTATTTTGTTTTCTTTTCTCCTTTAATTCTTCATTGAAATTTTGAATACTTGGAAATTAAGGATTTTACACCTTAAGTTCCAAAATAAATAGCAAATATGTGCTATATGTAAAATTTTAACAAGTTCCTATTTCTAGTGAACATGGGTTAACTCATATGATTCATGTGAGTTTGGATTTCCATGTCCACTTTCAAAAATTTTAAGTTCGCATTTTTGCGTTTTTGTTCTTCCGAAAAGCGGGCTTTTACATAGAGAAGGGGAGTCGGATTAGGTTTGTATGAGTGGTGGGACTCCCTGGGATCCAAACGGCACAAGTGGGGGCCCTTGGTTTAGGATGTGCTCAGTTGAGGCATCGCCGCCGGTGAAACCTCAGTGGGTCCGTACATGCTAGTAGTCCCTTTGTAAAGGATGTTTTGTGATCTCTTGGCCACACACCAATGAATGTGTGTAATGTGACTAACAGGTCACGGGCATAAGGGAGGTTCTTAGTCAACGAAAGGCACGAACACGTGGGTAAAGTGGTACAATCTCTGCAGAGTGTTAAAACTATCATGATAGCCATGCTCCTAGTTAAGAGCACCTGGATGACCTAAATGATGTAACACTCTCATTTTCATCCATCAAGCATTTCATACGTTCTTAAACATGTTTCACATAAATCCACATAAAAAGAAATAAGTTTAAAATGAATTTAGAGCAAAACCACACTTAAGAATTCTGGGAAGTGCAGACTAGTCCGTTTTTGGTGTGGACTACTCCGATTTCTCTCTGGCCTCCATCGGACTAGTCTGTTTTTAGTGCAGACTATTCCGGTTTTTGCTTCTGGACACTTTCGGACTTGTCTGGTTCATTGCGGACTAGTCCGATATTCCCATTCCTTGGAAATTTTGCTAAGTCCCAGGACTTGTCTGGACTTGTCGGTATTGCAACGGACTTGTCCATTTTCCCTCTGACCAAGTTCGGACTTGTTCGATATAGTCCGTACTTGTCCGATATCTCTCCGACTAACTTCGGACTAGTCCGACTTCTAGCGGACTTGTCCGGTAAATCGCGATTATGAGTTGATCTTTTGTTTCACGATTTGTTTTTGTGTTTTACCTTAATTGGGCTTAAGGACGTCGTGTCTAACTCTTTTTGGAGCCCATGTGGGACTCCACACCGGCCTCTACCCTCCCCGAACTCGAATTCCATCAAACCCTAGCCTTGACCTCTATATAAACAACCCCACCCCTTGACATTACATCCTTTTGCCTCAATTGAAGACCACCGAACCCTAGTTCGTGGAGAGCCGCCACTAAGGAGGGAGAAGGAGATCCCGAGCAAGAAGAAGAAGAGGAGGAAACAAAAGAGGATCAAGATCTCCATCGAGTTTTCATACGTCATCACCAATTCACCATCAAGTTCATCATCAACCCTAGATCTTTAAGATCCAAGTGTTGCCTCCAATACTCTTGATTCAATCGAGTCCTAAACACGTGGTATACCTTCTACTTTCTCTTTCTCACGTGAATTCAACCCCAATTCTCCAAATTCACGTCGATCTAGAAAACCCTAGTTCACTGGTTCTGCGTAGGGAGGACTAGTCCAGTCCTCTGCATACTAGTCTCCGATTTTGCAATCTAATTTTTGTTGAATTAAATTTAAATTGGTTTGAATCAATTCCAAACCTATTCAAACATGTTAAAAACTATTAGAACTAGTTAGCAAACATCATTAACAACTTACCAACTAGTTTTGCTTTGCAATTGCACTAATCATGCATGTCATGACATATTGAGTAATATATGTGCACATTTTTTTATTGTAATTCTTGTCTTGTATGTTTATTGTGCGGATTAGACGGATTTGCGCAAGAGAGTGCTGCAAAGGATCTTCATCACCAGGAGTTTGAAGCCTTTGATCCTAATCAAGCCCAAGAGCAAGGCAAGTGTCCTTGAACATATTGATCCTATTTTGACAATAAATGTTTTGTTTGCAAAACTGCATGCTTGTGTCAATTTGATGGGAATCCTATGATAGGAAGTTTATTTGCTTTGTTTAACCACCCTTGTCACCTGGAATATATGGTAGAGAGTCGGGAAGGGCTTTTTACCTTTTTGCTTTGCTTAATTTATTGGGATAAGAAAACAACTATATCATTTATTTATGCATTAATGAGATTATGGTTAATGTGAACTGGTTATTATGACAGTGTAATGGGTGATCTAAGCAAGCATGGTATGTGGATGGGCTGGACTGTTCTGGTGGTTTCACTTGCTTTAGATCCAAGGACTGATTCATGGAGCGACCATCTAGGATTTACAGTGCTACCACGAGGCCAAGTATGGGTGCGGCGTAGCTGATTAATTAGGGTATTGCTAGTATTGAGCTGATCATTTGGCGCACCGGGAAAGGGGAGTCAGATTGGGTTTGGATATGGTTGGTGGGACTCCCTGGGATCCGAATGGCACAAGAGGGGGCCCTTGGTTGAAGATGTGCTCAGTTGGAGACATCATCACCGGTGAAACCTCAGGGGGTCTATACATGCAAGTAATCCCTTTGTAAAGGCTATTTTGTGATCTCTTGGCCACACACCTGAGGAAGTGTGAGACGGGATAATTGAGACCCCTCAGTCATCGAAAGGTGATGAAATCACAAACACGTGGGTAAAGCGGTACAACCTCTGCAGAGTGTGTTAAAAAATATCATGATAGCCGTGCTCCCGGTTATGAGCAACCTGGACCCTCACATGATTAGAAGAAACTTGGGATTTGGGATGGTTTAGCACTGGTTATGGTTAATAATATGGTTATGACTGGTTATGAACTGAGTTACGACATTGGATATGGTTAATGGTAATGGAGAACTTTGGTATATGGATGATGGTAATGGAATATGGACTGGTATGATGATAACTATATGGTTTTTGATGGTTTCACCTCACATACATGTAATATATTGCTTTTCAAATGTTTTATTGTACTTTTTAGCACTTAGCCTTTTTTATTCGTCATTTGAATCAGCTACATGTCATACTTTCCACACTTGCTGAGTACGACATGTACTCACCCTTGCAATTCCCCCACCAACAGTTGCAGGTCAGGATTGAGAGTATAATGATTATAATGCGGAGTTCTAGGTCGTGTCTGCCATAATCTTTGCCTATGGTGTCAATTGGAGTTGCGTTATACCTATTTGCTTAGGCTTCTTAGTTTGCTCAGTTTAGTTTGTTTCTGCTGTATTAGTTCAAACTTGTCATTATTAATCATTAGAGCTTGTATTTGAGGATATTATGAATTGTGTAATGAAAGTGGTTAATTAATCTTGTTCTGTGGTAATTCTCTGTATATCCTTTTGTGATTGCACTCGTGTATGTGTGTTGAAGGTCCTGGGCACACATATGCGTTCACTTGGTTCATTTTTGGAATCGGGTGTCACACATCATTAGAGGGTATTTGGGATGGTTGGTTATGGTTATGGTCATGGTTATGGATTGAGTTATGATAAATGGACATGAATGATGATGATGGTAATAATCTGTATATGGATGGATGATTAATTATGGTTTCATGTTATGTTAATTATGTGGGAGATGATGGGAGTACTTCACATAGACATAGTATAATGCTTTTTACCTGTTTTAAATGTACTTTTCATCGATTAGCCATTGTTTATTATCATGCCTTGTTTAAGCTACATGTCATACTTTCCACACTTGCTAAGTACGACATGTACTCACCCTTGCAATTTTCTCACTAACAGTTGCAGGTCAGGATTGGGAGTATCATAACATTAAAGAGGAGTTCTAGGTTGTGTGCTGCCGTCAGCTTTTCTTGTGGTGTTGCTTGGAGCCGCACTACCCTTTATGCTCAGTTTGCTTAGTTTTCTTAATTAGATTATTTCCACTCTAGTAATATGATCATTAATGATCATTAGAGTCGTAATTTGAGGATTACTTTAATAATGTAATAAAGGTACTTATTTAACTTGTGATATGGTAATTATTTGTTTATCATTTGTGAATCACTTGTGTATGTGTGTTAAACATCCTGGGCACACATATACTGCACTTGGTTCGTTTTGCGGAACCGGGTGTCACAAATTGGTATTAGAGCCAATGGTTGACCGTAGGACGCAACCTAGATAGAATGGACACTTTAGAGCACATATAAACGCTCAGGAAGCGTTGTGATTTGGTTGGTGTGTTGTCTGCTATATAATGTTTGCTCGTGTGCTTAGTAGAGGATTGTGGGATGCTTTAGCGTTTGCCACATCCACATAGGCTAGTATAGGTAGTTGCTTAGTTTCATATACCTTGATGCATATAGTTGGGGACGTTTTCTAAATTCGTATCTCTTGCTTTTATTCAGATGGTGAGGACTCGCAACCAGAGGGACACCAATGATGAGGAGGAGAACAATGGAGCACCTCAAAACAACAATGGGCCTGCTCAGGGAGCCATCAATCATGAGCAGGTATTGGCTATGCAAAACCAGCTCATGCAGACCATGATACAATCTATGGGACAACTGCAGGCTGGTAACAACAACAATCATCCCCACATGCCTCCTCCGCCACCACCCCCACCACTTCATAACCGGTTGGGAGAGTTTATGAGGACCAGGTCGCCCACCTTTGCTCAATCTATTGATCCTATGGAGGCGGATGATTAGTTGAAGTACGTGGAGAAGAAGCTTGCTATTGTCCAATGCAGTGACTGGGAGAAGGTCCTATTTCCTTCTCATCAACTAGTTGGAGCAGCAGCGGATTGGCAGGATTCTTTATGTAACGCCCATGAGAATCAGGAGAGGATCACTTGGGCTAAATTCAAGGAGAGCTTCTATTCTCATTATGTGCTGGAAGGTGTTATGATCCTAAAGTGGCAAGAATTTGAGAACTTGAGGCAAGGAAGATCAAGCGTGAGTGAATATCTTGGTAAATTCACTCAATTTTCAATGTATGCACCGGAAGATGTCAGTCGGGACAGTCGGAAGCAATATTTGTTCATGAGGGGCCTTAATAATGAGATCCAAGTGCAATTGTTCAATTGTGACAATGCCAACTTCCAGAAGCTTGTAGACAAAGCAATTGTGGTTGAGAACAAAGTTTGTGAGATGGAGCAAGAAACTAAGTGGAAGGCGCCATATCCAGGACAGTTGCAAGGAAGCAATGTTCGCCCCGCTTTGCACCACCCAATGCGCCATACTACAACCCCTCGGCTCCTGCATATCGCCTTGTTATTCCTTCGCGCCCAGCTGAGCCCATGCAGCAACGCCCTGCTATGCAATCTCTTCGCCCTCTAATGCCTCAAGCGCCTCACGCCAGCTTTCCTGCAAATGTTCGGAATCAAGCTCGTACAAATAAGCCTGGTGCAGCAAGGAAGTGATATACTTGTGGAGAAGCAGGACATTTTGCATTTCAATGTCCTAAGTTAGACCTTGGTCAAGGAAGCAACACTCCAAGATAGAACCCAAGACCGAATGGAGGAGTGCCACAAGACAACCGTGGACAGCAGAATTTTGCTCGTAGCAATGTGAACCATGTCTCTATGGAGGAAGCGCAACAAGCGGATGACATGGTGATTGGTATGTTTCTTGCAAACTCCAACCCGACGACTATGTTATTTGATTCTGGAGCATCGCTTTATTCATTGCATCAAAGTATGTTGCCAAGTATAGTTTGCCTATCTCTCATATGAAGAATACTTTGTTGGTTAAATCTCCTAGAGGAGAGATGAGGAAAAAAATATTATGTCCAAAAGTAATCCTTAGAATAAGGGGGTAGACTTCTTTGCCAACCTCATTGTTTTGGATTCTCAAGGATTGGACAATATACTTGGTATCGACTGGTTAAGGAAGCACAATGGAATTATTTAATGTGCCACGAAGATGGTGAAGTTGACCAATGAGGAAGGGATCACCATAGAATTTGAAGCATCTCAACCTACACCGAAGATATTGGAGTTGAATCACATGGATAGTGCTGCAATTGAGGGGATTCCAGTGGTGTGTGAATTCTTGGATGTGTTTCCGTATGAGTTGCCAGGTATGCCACCTAATCACGACATTAATTTCGTTATTGAGTTAATACCTGGAACTGCACCTATAGCTAAAAGGGCAATATAGGATGCCTCCTAAGGAGTTAGCGGAGCTCAAGAAGCAAATTCAAGAGCAGCTAGAGAAGGGTTTCATTCGTCCAAGATCATCACCTTGGGGAGCACCAGTGATTTTCATGGACAAGAAGGATGGATCTCAAAGGATCTGTGTGGATTACCGAGCTCTCAACGAGGTGACAATCAAGAACAAGTATACTTTGCCCCACATCGAGGATTTTTTTGATCAAATGAAGGGTGCTTGTGTTTTCTCCAAGATTGACTTGAGGTCAGGTTACTTCCAAATGAAGGTAAGACCACTAGATATACCCAAAGCAGCTTTTCGGACATGGTATGGATCTTATGAGTATACTGTGATGTCCTTTAGATTGACAAATGCACCTGCATACTTTATATACCTCATGAATAAGGTCTTCATGGAGTACTTGGATAAATTTGTTGTGGTGTTCAATGATGACATTATGATCTACTCGAGAAGCGAGGAGGAGTATGAGGAACATTTGAGGCTCACGTTGCAGAAATTGAGGGAGCATCAATTGTATGCCAAATTCAGCAAGTGCCATTTTTGGTTCAGGGAAGTGTCTTTTTTGGGTCATATCATCTCGAGAGGAGTATCGGTCGACCCTGAAAAAGTGAGGGACGTGTTGAAATGGGAACCGCCACAAAATGGAAGGAGATTAGGAGTTTTCTTGGAATGGCGGGATATTACCGCTTCATCAAGGATTTCTCCAAAATAGCCAAGCCAATGTTGGAACTGTTAATGAAGGGGAAAGCATTCCAATGGACCCAAGCTTGTCAAGACAGTTTTGAGGAGCTAAAGAAGAGGCTAACAACAACACCTGTGTTGGTATTGCCAGATGTGAGCAAAAGTTTTGATATCTATTGTGATGCATCAAGACAAGGACATGGATGTGTGCTCATGCAAGAAGGTCAAGTAGTAGCCTATGCATCGAGACAATTGAAGAAGCATGAGCAAAACTATCCTATGCATGACCTCGAACTTGCAGTCGTAGTGCATACTTTAAAGATATGGAGGCACTATATTCTTGGTCATAGGTGTGAGATTTACACGGATCACAAGAGTCTTAAGTACATATTTGCACAAACGGATCTGAATTTGAGGCAACGAAGACGGTTGGAACTCATCAAGGATTAATGTGGGAATCAACTATCACCCGCAGAAAGCTAATGTAGTGACTGATGTTTTGAGTCGGAAAGGAGTAAGCCACCAACTCACGGTCCGAGAGCTGCCATCTGAGTTATGCAAGGAGTTTGAACGGTTAAATCTCGGATTTGTGAATGAGACGGGGATAATGGAGTTAAACCCGACCTTGGAGCAAGAAATTTGAGAAGGTCAGACCAAGGATGAGGAAATTCATGAAATCAAGAAAAGGACCCAAGAAGGGAGAGAATTCGGATTCGCTGAGGATGAAGATGGTACCCTATAGCTTGGAAAAAGGATTGTCGTGCCTAATGTGAAGCACCTCCGTGAAACAATATTAATGGTGGCACATGATTCACCTTACTCAATTTATCCCGGCTCTACAAAGATGTACAAGGACTTGAAAACATGTTATTGGTGGGCTACCATGAAGAAGGAGATAGCTGAATATGTATCCTTGTGTGATATATGTCAACGGGTTAAAGCTGAACATCAAAGACCAGCTGGATTATTGCAGCCACTAAAGATTCCAGAATGGAAGTGGGAATAAATTGGTATGGACTTCGTAGTTGGATTATCTCGAACCCAGTCTGGTTATGACTCAATTTGGGTTATTGTGGATCGATTGACAAAATCATCTCATTTCATTCCTGTCAAGACCACATATGCCACCGTGAAGCTGGCGGAGTTGTATATGGAGCACATTGTTTGTCGACATGGAGTTCCGAAGAAAATAGTCTCAAATAGAGGTTCTCAATTTATCTCTAGGTTTTGGCAGAACTTGCATGAAGCTATGGGTACAAGGTTGAATTTCAGCTCAGCATATCACCATCAAACCGATGAACAAACCGAGATAATGAATCAGATTTTAGAGGACACGTTAAGTGCTTGTGCTTTAAAGCATGGAAGAAGTTGGGACAAAAGCCTGCCATATGAGGAATTCTCATATAACAATAGTTATCAAGCAAGTTTGAAGATGTCACCATACGAAGCACTATCTGGAAGGAAGTGTAGGACACCCTTGCTTTGGAATGAGACACGGGAGAACCAAGTATTTGGACCTGATGTGTTGCAAGAAGTTGAAAAACAAGTCCACATGATCTGTGAGAATTTGAGGGCTGCTAAATCAAGACAAAAATGATATGCGGATAATAGACGGAGAGACATAGCCTTTGAAGTGGGAGACTTCGTTTACCTCAAAGTGTCACCAGTGCGAGGTCATAAGAGGTTCAATGTTAGAGGCAAATTAGCACCTCACTATATTGGACCATTCAAGATTTTGGACAAACGAGGAGAAGTAGCAAATAAACTGGAGATGCCAAAACACCTTTCAAGTGTCCATGATGTGTTTCACATTTCACAGCTCAAGAAGTGCGTAAGGGTACCAGAGGAACAAGTGCCAATGGAAGAATTGGAACTAGAGGCAGATTTGACTTATGCCGAGCAACTGGTCAAAATCTTGGAAACCAAGGAGAGGGTCACAAGAAACATGGTCATTAGATGGTTTAAAGTATAATGGAAGCATCATGCAGAATCGGAAGCAACTTGGGAGCTGGAAGATGATCTTAAGAAAGAATTTCCCTATCTCTTTCCTTCTACGTCGAATCTCGAGGGCGAGATTCATTTTAAGGGGGGTAGGTTTCTAACACACACATTTTCATGCATCGTACATTGCATACATCATTAAATATGTTTAACATTAAGCAACATAAAAAGAAATAAGTTAAAAATGAATTAGAAGAAAAACAACACTTGAAAGTCTGTAGAAGTAGGGACTTGTCGGGTTGGTACCCCAGACTAGTCCGGTTTTCCCCTCTGAAGCCCTACGGACTTGTCTGTTTTCTTGCAGACTAGTCCGTTTTTCTCTCTATACTAGTTTGGGACTTGTTCGGTCCATTGCGGACTAGTCCGGTAATCCCATCCTTGAAAATTTTGCTATGTCCCCGGACTTGTCCGGACTTGCCCAATTTCCTCCGAACTTGTTCTTTTTGCTCTCTGACTAAGTTTGGACTTGTCCGATTTCATACTAAACTTGTCAGTTTTCTCCTCTATCTAATATCGTACTAGTCCGGTCTAGTGCGGACTTGTTCGGTGTTCGCGAATCCGATTCAATCTTTTCTCCTGCAACTTGTTATTTGGTATTTACCTTAACTGGACCCAAGAACATCGTGTCTAACCTCTTTGGAGCCTATGTGGGACCCCTACACGGCCTTCACCCACCCCAAACTCGAAATCCATCAAACCCTACACCTCCACCCCTATATAAACAACCCAACATCCCAACTTCTCATCTCTTTGCCACTTTTGAAAGACCACCAAACCCTAGTTCATGGGAGTCGCCATCAAGAGGAGATCCAATAGCAAGAAGAATAGGAGGAAATGAAAGAGGATCAATTGGGCAAGATCTTGATCGAGCTTTTGTTCTTCATCACCAATTCATCCTCAACTCTTCATCACCAACCCTAGATCGCCGAGATTCAAGTGTTGCATCCAAACTCTTGATTCTTGGAGTTCTAAACACGTGGTGCCTCTTCTACTTTCTCTTTTTCTACGTGAATTCAACCCCAATTCTCGTAGATCAAGAAAACCTTATTTCGTTGGTTCTGCGAAGGGCGGACGAGTCCGGCCCTGGTAGTAGACTTGTCCGGCCTGTGGATTGAATTGTGTTGAATTAATTCCAAATTGACTCGAATCAATCCCAAATTGGTTCAAACTTTTTAAACACTACTGTAACTAGTTAGTGAACATTAATAATAACTTATTAACATGTTTTACCACATAATTGCTTTAATCATGCATATCATGTCATATTGAGTAACATATGAGCATTTATTGAGTGTAATATTGTTTTGTATGTTTGTTGCACGGAATAGAAGGATTCGCTGTAGAGGGTACTATCGAGGACCTTCAGCACCAAGATTTCAAAGTATTTGATCCTAACCAAGCTTAAGAGCAAGGCAAGTGTCCTTGATCATATTGATCCAGTTTTTAAATGTTTTGTTTGCAAAACTGCATGCTTGTGTCAAATTGATGGGAAACCCAAGATAGGAGTTTACTAGTCTTGTTTGACCATCCTTGTTGCTTGGGATACATTTTAGAGAGTCAGGAAGGGCTTTTTACTTTTTTCTTGCTTCGCTCTAATTAATTGGGATGGGAAAACAACAAAGTGACCTAACTAAGAATTAATGGATAGTGTAAATTGATGAACATGGTTTTATGGTAATGTAGGACTTGGGAGATCTAAGCAAGCATGATTTGCGGATTGGGTTGGATGTTATGGTGGATTGCTTGCCTTGGATCTAAGGATTGGTTCATGCGAGAATAGGCCAGAACAACAGTGCCACCATGAGGCCAAGTACGGGTGCGACGTAGCTGATTAATTGGGTATTGCTAGTATTGCGTGAACCATTTAAAAGAGTGGGGAAGGGGAGTCGGATTGGGTTTTTATGAGTGGTGGGAATCCCTGGGTTTCGAACGACACAAGAGGGGGCCCTTGGTTTAGGATGTGCTCGGTTGGAGGCATTGCCACCGGTGAAATCTCAATGGGACGGTACATGCAAGTATTCCCTTTGTAAAGGCTGTTTTGTGATCTCTTGGCCACACACCAACGGAAGTGTGTAATGTGGCGGGGTCACGGGCATAAGGGAGGTTCTTAGTCACCGAAAGGTGATGAAATCACGAACAAGTGGGTAAAGTGGTATAGCCTCTGCAGAGTGTTAAAAACTACCAGGATAGTCGTGCTCCCGGTCAAGCACCTGGATGACCTACATGACTAGAAGGGATTTGGGATGGTTGGTTATGGTTATGGTCATGGTTATGGTTATGGATCGAGTTATGAAAAATGGACATGAATGATGATGATGGTAATAATCTGGTATATGGATGGATGATTAATTATGGTTTCATATTATGTTAATTATGTGGTAGATGATGGTACTACTTCACATAAACATAGTATAATGCTTTTTACCTGTTTTCAATGTACTTTTCAGCAATTAGCCATTGTTTATTATCATGCCTTGTTTAATCTACATGTCATACTTTCCACACTTGCTGAGTACGACATGTACTCACACTTGCAATTCCCCCACCAACAGTCGCAGGTCAGGATTGGGAGTGTCACGATGTTAATAAGGAGTTCTAGGCTGTGTGTTGCCATCATCTTTGTCCGTGGTGTTGCCTAGAGCCGTGTTACCCTTTATGCTCAGTTTGCTTAGTTTGCTTAGTTAGATTATTTCCGCTGCAGTGGTATTGTCATTGATGATCATTAAAGTTGTAATTTGAGGATTACTTTAATAATGTAATAAAGGTACTTATTTAACTTGTGATGTGGTAATTATCTGTTTATCATTTGTGAATCACTTGTGTATGTGTGTTAAACATCCTGGGCACACATATACTGCACTTGGTTCATTTTTTGGAACCTGGTGTCACAAGAGGCTTTGCCATCCCATCAACTTTCAAACCCTCTCCATGTCCTTCTCGCTCACATGCTTGGTGGGGGTAACTCCGAGTTCCATCACTGCAAAGAAGAGCAAAAGCAGAGAACGCGATGTAGGGGATGAAGTGCAGAGTTTTATGCACAAGCAAATAGATTGAGGCATAAGAGTACTCTCCTCTTGCGAAGCCTCTTCCTTTATTAGCCTCCGGAAAGCTTGGATGGCAACTGCACACGGAGCACAGTTCTGCACTGCGAAGTTACCTCGCCTATGACAAGAGGAATCGGGGCCACTTTACCAAAAAAAAGTCGCACCAAGTGAACTATTGTCATGATGAGAAGTTGGAAGCCTGAGGGCGGCGGCCTGACAGGACTACTGAGATTGCGCTGGGAACCAATACAAAAATCATATTGGGAACCGGCGACCTTCAATTGTGTGAGATCTGCATGTCATGTATCTCACCTGCCAAACCAAGAAGGGCCACATAGTGAAGGCAAAAGAGTGTGTCGTCATTTCAACTGCCCAATTGAAAAGTTGAAGCAGCAATGCATGACGTGATGGTGGCCCTACCTTTGAGATCAAAGCCTGACCAAGAGGTGGGCCCAGGGACACTGTTGGTACCCTACAGACTAGGTACCCAATCGCACTAGAAAGAGAAGTGACGAGTCTCACTTTCTAGGAAAGTGGACTTCCAAAGGCGAACACGCGTCCTGCAGTGTCGGACTTGCCTCCCTCCTTAGGGTGGCTCCGGCGTTGCCACGTATCTTGCAGTGTCGGACCTGCCTCCCTCCATAATGTGGCTCCAGCGCTGCCACGTGTCCCGCAGTGCAGGATCTGTCTCCTTCCTTAGGTTGGCTCCGATGGTGCCACATGTCCTGCGGTACCGGACCTACCTCCTTGCTAAGGGAAGCTCTAGTGTTGCCACATGTCCGAATCTACATCTCTAATAGGAAGAACTCTGGGATCACTAACAGTGCAGACACTCAAAGGCAATCAATCAGCCGCTACAAGACTTGGTTAATGCATCATTAATGACGCATGATTAGAGAACCATCAAGCCTGGTAATTCTACCATTAAACATGTTGTCACACTAATAAACTGCCATTGTACACTTAGATCGTGTACAGTGTAGTGAATACTGTTAGGGCCACCGGTTGGGCCACGACACAGTGTAACAGCTAGTCCTTAGCGTAAAAATGGATTGTTCGGCACAATCTAAGATCATCTAAGCCCATCCAATTCCATACTCGCTCAAAGCAATCCAATACACAAACCTCTCCCTGGAGTAGGATATTACGCTCAGGCGGCCCAAACCACATAAAATCGATGTCTCACCCTGTTCTTGAGTTCTTAGGATTACACCCTGCCTAAATACGAACCTCCGCAGACTACTTCTTAGTAGTACCAATGGAAGTGTCGATCGTACACTTCGACGGTACGAATGATAATATTGTGAGATCTAGGTGTTAAATATATTGGCAAATAGGACAAAAGTATGAGTTTACATGCAAAGATTTGAAGCTTACACCGATACACCCCGATATACACTCTCCAAACTTGTCTCAGTACATATTTGGAGTAACGTCGTTACTGTCGATAAGCCTGGACTGTCTAAACTTTTCAATGTGTTTTTGGGAGTAATGTTACTTTTGATAGTTTTGGACTATCCGCACTTTTCAACATGTTTTTTGGTAGTAACGTTACCTTCGATGGTTTTTGACTGTTCGTACTATAACTATTCATATCGAGAGTAACAGTTAATGCGCAGAGTTTTCATATTGAGTTCGGTGCTCTGTTTTGCTCTGTTTTAACTTGCAATGTTTCTAACTTGGTTTTGGATTATAGGAAGGTTTGCTTAGTATTCATTTGCTAAGTTTTTGGTCTGTTTTTGTGGTTATGGCTGATATGATTTTTGATATGGTTTGCAACATGCTTATGTGAGGTGCTCACATAAGGTGTTGAGGGTTTTGTACTAACGAGAGTCAAGTTGAGGACTTGTGCTTAGAAGATTTGGTTGTTTGTTCATGTGCAGATGTTGCTTGAATTCAAGACATGGCTAGTGATGAGATCCATTGAACTAGTCTTAGGGAGAAGATGAGATTCAACAACCAAGTTCGAGAGGAATTGTGGTTGAGTTGATCGGGAGGTCACGCAACATGTTTGAGTCAAGAAGAATGCATATGAAGGTATTTTGGACGTTGTTGGAAAGTGTTTGCACGTGTGCAAGTGTTGCATGGACGTGGCAACATTGTTCCAAGGCGTGATGAAGAGATATGGATGTGAAGATGTGGCCGGAAAGGTCCAACCGGCTGGGTTATGCCTTAGGCTGCAGCCAAGGTGGTTATGGTTCATCTATGGAATGTTTCAAGTTTGTTTTGGTTAGATTTCATGGTGATCATGAAGTTGAGTTGTTTTATCAGATTAGTTTCCTTTCGAGAGGATTGCTTCCGCTGAAAAAAGTTTAAATCTACCATTCACCCCCCACCTCACTGGTAGCTTTTCACGTGCTCTTCGATCCTACAAATATACACCATGGGCGTTCTACCAGAGCTTGGATCTATGGGAGGGGCGACATGATGTGGCAATGGAGGTGTTTTCTAATGTAAGTTTGAACACAATGAATAACCTTAATCAAACATCTAGTAAACATGTCAGCTTTGATACTACAAGGAGTGATTCACACAATAATATTGGCAAAACATTGGGGATGCAGGGAAAGAAGGCGCATATTGTAGGCTCTTCAAACTCTCTGGTGTCGATTCCTACAGATTTTTTTGTGATCAAGTCAAGAGTGAAGATAGAGGAAATGCAAAATCTGGAAACAAGTACCAGCTTTCCAGTACAGAGGGCGCCATTACCTGTTAACACAATGAAAGTCATGGTGCAAGGTGACTGTGCGTCGGTTGCTTCCATCTTAGATAGAGGTGTGGAACCTAACTCTTTTTTAAGATTTTCGAATGATGGGATATTTGTTAAGTTTTATTCAGTTGGGATCAAAGCGGGATTGGAGTTTACTAGTGTGGTTCTATCTGTTGAGAACCTAAGGAAAATAGAAACAAATAGGATGCTACAAACAACAGTAATGGAAAATGAGACAGTAGAACTGGAACGGGAGGTTAAAGAATTAGAGGAGGAAGAGGAGCTAGATAGTTTCATAATCAACCGTTTATGTGACAACACAATGGGAGAGATTGTGGACACAGGCAGTGAACTAGAGGAGGACACTGTTATGGTGTTAATAACATCTAGCTCAAAAAGGAGCAGAACAGGGAGGACTAACTGAAGAAAACATTTATAATCATGAAAGGCATCTTTTGGAATAGCATCAGGTTTAGAGACCCGAGAAAATACCTTTTTGTGGCAGATCTTACTATGGAGTATAATTAAAGTTTCATCGGCATTTTGGAGATGTGTACTAGAGAATTTACACATTCTTTCACTACATAATAAAGGCTCATACGAGACGTGTCCGAACGAAGAAGGGAGACGAACAAATTGTGCGTCTCCGTCATTGCGTCTCGCATTTTGTTGTCATCAGAGACGGGCGGCAAGGCGTGTCACCGATCAGACTAGGTGCAAGACACGCTCAAAGATAGCGCGTCTCCTTTCGCTGAGTTATAACAGACGAGCTTTACGAGGTCATTGAAGACGAGCAAGGCACGCGTCGTTCATCATTGTGAATGATAGAGACGCTCTGATGCAGCGTTTCACGAATATTTTGAATGATCTGAGATGTTCTTTATAGCAGCCCATCGCACATTTGTTGACTGGTCTGAGATGTGCTATAAGAAAGTGTGTCTCCTTTATTTAGGGAATCCAAGAAATCCTCTGTTACAGCACGTCGCAGATTGTTTACAGGCAAGTTCAGTGCGGCGCTAACAGGAGACACTCCTTGCTAGATGCACGTCTCCTATTAGGCGCCCCACCCCTGATTATCCTGCTTTCCAGCTGAATCCTGGAGCTAGCCAGGATTTGGCAACTGCATTGCCTGTGTCAGCAACATACACATATAGAAACATATGTAGCCAAATGTCTCTTGTTCATCCAGCTTAACATGTAACTAATAAAATATTAACAAATATTAACAAAGTGTACACACATTGACCAATCAAATATTAGTAAGTATAAATTGTGGTTACCAAGTAACTATTTACACAAAAATTCCCATATTCATCCATCTTAATATGTAACTAATTTACACAAAGTGTCACCTAATCCTCTATTGGGTAATGAAATTCTCCATTTGAATTAATGATTTCAGAAATGATAAACCAGCATAAGACGTCTCTAACTTGCTCAATGCTACGACCTTCAATGTTCCTGAAGGCAGGTCCGTAGTCCAGCCACACGATAAAATGAGATTTAGCAAAAGATTAGTAATAAAGTAAAATAAATGCACTTACACATACATTGCAATTAGGTTGCTCTCCAAATAAAACCATGTGTAGGCAGACGCAGAAGTCGCAAGTGTTGCCCGAAGCTTGTTGTGGGACGTCGAATGCAGTATGATGTGTAAGTTGTCGGTGTTTTCCTTTTACTTGTCCAAAAGCCCTAAACAAAAACATTCATAGGTAATGTAAAATTATCGTGCAACGAAACTAGAGTGAAGGAACTTACTCATCAATAACGGAAGAGATATCATTCCATGATTGGGTCTTTCGATCGTCAGTTTTTTCATCTATCGACCTTGAGGAGTCACAGTACCACACCTGGTCGTACCGTGTAGATATTGCTATGGTTACCCAATGGTTACCCGGGTTGAACGGTATGACTAGGATGTCCTTATTACTGTATTGTTTCATTGCCCTCACAACATATTGAACAACATCTTTTTTGCCGCTCGACGTTTGCATAAGAGGTCTTGCTAGTACTTGCGGGTCAAGATATGCAACAGACGTGTTTCACATGTTATGACGAGCATGTTGTTGCTGGTGCCTACACGCAAAATGCCAAATTTGTCACATATAACACTTGTATTGAGTATGTATTGAAGAACCTAGTTTTTGAGGAGACTACAATGTGAAGCAGCGTATTAGGGAGACATCCAACGCGTCGAGGTTGAAAAGGTCATAGAGTTTGGAACATGAGATGACAAAAGTGCCATCACCTTATAGAAAGTGTTTATACTCCGATGCCACTAGTATGGTATCACACTTGTTGTAATTTTCCATGTAGTATTGATGAAGGTCAACACAAGGTTTAACGACTTGGTTGAGTGTGTCCGCAGTTAACATCGGCTTTCCCTTTTCATACTTTGGGTTTGCATGTGTCATAGTTTTCAGCGCCCTCGGGTTAGGTTCTGACTCTTTCATTGCTTTCTTCCAACCTTCCATCGTTGATAATCGCTGCTGCGGTAAACCCTTTTTCTTGGCACGTACATTCTTCATCGGCTTTGCCGGCAGCTGATTAGGTGTAGGGTGCAGGGCACTTCGATTGCGAGGTGGAGACCGAGGCAGCTCCTCTTCAAGTGGAGAGTTCTACGGCATCTCTACAGTTGGAGGCAGATGCGGCTTCTCTGTAACTAGAGGAAACTGCTCTCCAATTAGAGACTTCTGGTGCTTCTCTATAACTGGAGGCAACAATAGCTCTGGAATTGGAGACAGATCCATCTGTTCTGGATTTGGATGCAGAAGTAGACGTGCCTCAGGAGACATTTAAGCGACCAATGCGGAAGTTGCTGCTGTTGCCGAGTCAATAATAATAAGGCTCCATCTCCACTGAACTCTTCTAGTAATTGCATCCCACATAGTCAGTGTTGTATCGTCTGGTGGCACTTCGAGCTCTAGGTTTTTTGTATTTTCATGAACCATGTCCACCTTGACCACATAATAGGATGTCGTGTCCACCTGAATGTTGTCAAGCATGGTCTAATCGGGATACACTAGCCCTCTCTCGACCTCCATTTGAGTGATTCCTCCTACCATTAGCAGAAGGCTCCATGTTGTTGGCTGAGCCAAGTTATCTATCGTGTCTGGCTCAATTGAAGGTCCATATGTTGGTCCCTAAAGATCCTCCTGTGGTTGTCCACCCCTAGCTGCTATAGAAGAAAAGATACTCCTATGCTCGTCGTTGTTGAAAAATGCGTTAGGGGTTGGTATACCTGCTCCCTCCACCATTTGCTTCATGTCTCCTACGAGCTCCCTTTTCAGCTTGATTTTTAGCTCCTTGACGTCAACCTGTGATGTCGAGACCATTTTCCGCTTCTGATAATTAGTTTTGTGTTCTGGAAAACCCTCCCGCCAGGTCAACATACTGGAGACATCACAAACACAACTTCGTTGCTCCGGTCTTTGCAGGGTCTTGGTGAGGGCATCGTTTTCCCTCTCACCATTTAACACTTCGCTGCTTAGGTTCTAGGCTCTTTGAGCGAAGTTTAAGGTGCTCGGGCTGTAGAAGGTGATACCGCCTGACTCAGACATCTGTGAATGAGCACGCGTAAATGGTTTTAGATGTCCACTAAAATTGTCGTATGGATTCTGAACACTTAGCTCAGCCAATGTTGAATCCTGTTCTTCCCAAATCCTTTTTTTACCGGCATAACCGGTGTTTCTGAGGTGGTGGTCAAGCTCATTCTTGGATCGGACCCAATTCATTCGTTCACTGCTCTTGGCAAATTCCTGTGATTCGCACTTTTCAACAAATCTCGTCCAATCCTCTTCTGACACATGTTGATACTTATGGAAGGGGGTTTCACGATTCTTCCAAAACTCGTGAAGCTTAGTTTTGTAGGTCCTCTATGCATGAGAGATCATCTTTGTAGCTAGCTTCTTCCCATTCTATTTCTTATGTTCCGGGTATTGAACATATGGTTGGATAGAGCTTTGGAAGAGTTCATCCTTTTCATTTTCGGTCAAGTGATCGAATCTCTGCAGGTTTAGCGGCACCCTTTTCCGAGCAGCTAGACCATAAATTCTTGATAGTCTAGTATTCACATTATGGTCCAGAGGTACGCCTTCATCATTGGACTCATCAAAAGTCGCAACGTATGTTGGCCACGTCGTCCGCGACTTTTTCTTTCTTGTGTTCCCAGACGCAGATGCATCCTCTTCATGTGTCTGCTGTTGAGTCTGCTGCTGAGCCTCCTCTTCAATATGATGCTGATGCTCTGACTGAGACATCTTCATATTGACAAAAAAAAACACTAAAATCCTATCAAACATTATCAAATTTCAGTCACATTCGCACAATTTGTCACATAAGGGAGCAAAATCTCTCATGGCATTTGTACCTTAATAAGAAAAAGATCTATGTGCCAAGTGTAAGGACAATCAAAACCAAACAATCATTAAATAAATCACTAAACATTGACTCATACTTAGCCAAAGTAATACTCTAAATGTAGGACTCCGGAAATATTCTAAACATTATCCGGTGAACAACCAAAGTGCGGACCATTTCAACTCCAACCAAAGTGTAATACTCTAAGCGTAGAACTCTGAAAATATACTAAACATTGATCGGTGAACCACCAAAGCGCGAACAATTTCGACTTGAACCAAAGCGCGAACAAACCTTATTAGGGCAGTGCCGAGCTGGTCGACGGGGAGTCGAGGGTCGATGGCGGCAGCACGACAATGATCAAGAGAGCAGTGTCAAGGCGGCGATGAGCTTCAAGGAAGCGGACTGACGCGGCGCCGTGCTCCGAGGAAGGTTCCTCGGGCGAGAAGTGATCAACGCGAGGGAAAAGTGAAAAGTTGTGCTATGTGTTGTCAAGAGAGCATGCGAGAGAGCTAAATGTAACTTAGGGCAGTGTCAAGGCAGCGACGAGCTCTGGGGAAGTGGACCGACGCGGTGGCGTGCTCTGGGGAAGGGGGCGACATGGCGGCAGTTTATAGGGCTGGAAGTGATCAGCGCACGTGAAAAGTGAAAAGTTTTGCTAAGTGTTGCGAAGAGAGCGTGCGAGAGAGCTAAAAGTACCTTAGGGCAACTATTGCAGACACGCCTCAGGAGAGCCACCACTAAGCGCCTCTCACTTTCGAAAAGCGCGTCTCTTTTCTTTTGAATTAATGTGCGTCCGATGCCATAATGCCATTCGGGCACATAATTCGAAGCACTCCGACCTTATTGTATATGACATGTGGGACTGTGCCAAAACTAAATAACAAAAGCCAAGTTCTGTGTGAACCTACATGATTAATTTTACATCACAAAGGTCCACACAGGACTTGTTGCGAACGTTGCAACACCACACCTTATATGCTCTTTGCAATACGCTTAGAGTTCCGAGGTGGGACAAAGAGCTAAGTACTAGGAGATCAAAGCTTATAAATCGGAGACGCGCTTTTTGAAAACGCGACTCACATCATCTTGCCTGACAGACGTGCCTTTGTGAGGCGCAACTCACATCACTTTCAAATCTTTTTTAGGGCAGAGCAAGTGTCTCAATTGGAGACACGCTTTTTGAAAACGCGTCTCACATTATCTTGCCTGAAAGATGCGCCTTTTTGAGGCCCGTCTCGCATCACTTTTGTATCCCAGTTTTTGGGGCAGAGCAAGTGCTATATTCAGTAGTGCTTCCTTAAGAAACAAAACACAAGGCATCAATACTTCTCCATAAGAAACAGAGCACATATGATGACTGAAAATCAAATTTTCACTCAAATGGCAATATTTCCACACATTTGAGCATTTATCACACAAATATTCAAATGGAAGTCAAATTTTCACTCAATTGACCATATTTACACACAATCAATTTGGTACTTTACATTGCAGTTTTAGTTTTTTGAAATTCTTGACTTTTTCATGGTGGCCGTTCTGCAAGTAAGGAAGTTCATTGGCCGATGGTATTCTTAGCATGATCATTGAGGTGACAAAACGAGGAATCTCATCAAATTGGTCAAACTCTTCCTCATCGACGACATTCTCGACTCTGACGATTTGTCGTTTTCCATGTAACCACCTTAAGTCTTTTATTTGTTGTGTCTGGAACATAGAACACTTGAACAACGTATTCTGCTAAAACGAAAGGCTCCCATTTATATCCTTGATGGTTAAGATATACACTAGTGAAACCGTACTTGTCTTGTACAACACCTTTGATTCCATCAACCCAGTTGCAACGGAAAAGAGGAATCTTGAATCCTTGAAAGTCAAGCTCCCAGATCTTTCGTATTTGACCATAGTACATGTCTTTGTCTTGGCCCGCAGCATTATAAGCATCAACACGGACACCACTATTCTGATACGTGCTTTTCTTATCTTGTTCTATAGTGTAGAACGTGTATCCATTTATGTAATACCCTTGATATGTAATAACTGTGAATATAGGACCATGAGCCAAGTTTTTTAGGTATTCATTTGTTTGAGTATCCGATGAGTGAGAAATCCGATTTCGGAGCCAACCAATGAATTTTCTCTTGTGTTCATTTGCTAACCATGATCCATTGCAGCCATGATTGTCTCTAAGCACCACCTCCTTGTGCTCATCGAGGTACTCCGACACAATGGACATGTGTTGCAACACGTGGAAATAAGCGCAGAAGAAAAAATGTGAATCTGGAGTTATAGCCTTCTTTACAATGGTCCCTTTTCCTGTGAGCCTCCCCTCATGACGATACTTGGGAGCACCAATCGGGTTACTCGGGTCAGTGTAGTTTAGAGCCGACTCCACAACTTCCTCTGTAGAGTATCCTTGTACCATGTTGCCCTCGGGGTAAGCTAGATTTCTAACAAAGGACTTTAGTATGCCGTTGAATCTCTTATAAGCATACATCTGGTGAAGGAACACAGGACCAAGTAGCTTTATCTCCTTAATAAGATGAGTTGTGAAATGGACGCTGATGTCAAAAAAGGTAGGTGGAAAATACATCTTAAGGAAGCATAAAGTTTCATAGTGCCTTTTTCCAATGACTCGATATCTTCTTCACATAGTACTTTTTGAACAATTGCATTGAAGAAAAAGCAAAAGTTCATTATAGCCCCTCGAACATTGACCGGTAGGATATTCCGAATTCCAATAGCAATTATTTTCGTAAGCAATACATGGTAATCATGAGACTTCACATCGAGAGCTACTTTTAAATCTAGAAATAAAATAAGCCTTGAGACGTTCGTCGAGTAGCCGGATGGTACTTTCACATTTATCAAGAACCCACAAAACTCTTTATTTCATTTTTTGAAAGGGTGATGCATAATGTGGGTAGTTCCGTTCCTTTTACCGAGTCATCGATCCACAACTCAGGCCTAATTCCCATTTTCTTTAGATCTGCCCGTGCATGTCCATGGTTCCGAGTTTTCCCATCCGTGTTAAGCAATGTTCTGAGTAGGCTATCGCACGCATTCGTCACAACATGCATCACATCAGTCAAATGACAGACGTCTAAGTCTTTCCAATACAGTAGCTCCAAAAAAATCGATTGCTTCTTCCACATATCATCTTCGCCAGTATTTCTGCAAGTTCGTTTCCGCTTACCAAGGACAAAATGGACATTCTTGACTATTTCATAGACTTCATGACCCGTGAGATGAGGTGGAGGCCGCCTCTTCTCAGTGTGACCATTGAAATTTTCCTTCATACCCCGAAACGGGGTGCTTCATTGAAATGTAGCATCGATGTCCCATGTACACTATTTTTCGTGACTCACTCAAGTACTGTGAGTCTGTTTCTCTCAAACAATGTGGACATCCGTAACCTACTTTCTTAATCTGTATGGACAAGTTACGTGTCGCTGGAGAGTCACTAACAGTCACAAATAAAATGGCTTTGAGGCGAAAGTACTCACGCTTATGGTCATCCTAGGCCTGCACTCCGTTGTTGTACCACAACTGCTTCAAATCTTCAAACCGAGGCCTGAAATAAGTGTCGATGTCATTCCCAAGTTGTTGTGGCCCTGGTATCAATCCTGACATCATAATATATTTCCGTTTGTTGCACAACCGAGGAGGAAGGTTCAAAATTGTAAGCGCAACTGGCCATGTGTTATGTGTGCTACTGTTCAAAAAAGGATTCATGTCGTTGGTGCTCATTGCAATCCTAATATTCCTCGGATCAATGACAAAGTTAGTATTTCGTGAATCAATATTTCGCCACTGTGTGCCATCAGCAGGATGTCTTATCATTCCAACATCCTTCTTATGCTTCTCTTTGTGCCATCGCAACAATTCTGACTCCTTCTTGTTTGCAAACCAACGCTTCAAACGACAAATGATAAGAAAGTACCAAAACACCTTTTTAGGCCCTCTTTTTCTTCTATTGCAGTTCTTGTCATCACCATCATCTTTCCTACGATTGAATCTATCCACTCCACAAATAGGGCATTTCTTGAGGTTTTCGTACTTAGGTCCACGATATAAAATACAATCATTCTTGCACACGTGGATTTTCTCCACCACCAAACCCAGTGGACAAATTATCTTTTTTGCCTCATAAGTTGTCGTAGGGACTGTGTTGTCTTGGGGTAACATGTCCTTAAGGAGGATCAACAATTCCTTAAAACTACATTCACTTCATCTATTGCTTGCCTTCAACTGGAAAAGTTTTACCATCGCAAATAGTCTGGTGCACTTAGCCGCACAACCATGATACATTGGCTTCTTCGAGTCTACGATCATCTTCTTGTTATTTGCAAGTTCACCATTACTGTACCGATCATCGTCGCCATGTCTCTCGACATTGCGTACCATCTACTCTATGTTATGCACCTAAAACTCAATGTCGTCATCGGTGAACCCTGATATATCTGGCTCGTTCACGTCCTCGTTGTGATCTTCTTGGACACTGGTAGGGTCCTCCCTCTTTAGATATGGATCTCTCATCTCTGCTTCATTAAGGCCCTCCTTCCCATGTTTGTTCCAACATCGATAATCAACCATGAATCCATGCGTGATCAAATGTGACCTCAACACTTCATCTGTGCGATATCTCTTCTCATTTTTGCAGTGTTTGCAAGGACAACAAATAGTCCCTCTAATGTTGTCCAACATGTATTTCTTCGTGAATGCGATAAATGCATCTACCCCTTGGATATATTCATTGCAAAGGCGCGGCCCATGCATCCAACTTAGATCCAACGACATCTACGTACATAAAAGAAGAGCTAAATCAAAAAAAATTTAAGCCATTGATAGTCAAGATCTAAAGGTAAAAAAATAGTAAGGAATGGGAGAGGAGGAGAGGACTAAACCTTTGTTTTAAGATCCACTGATAATCACTACAAGACATTTATAATGAATGAGGGAAAGAATAGGGCAAGAACAGGACACATTTGGTAGCCACTTGTTCTTCCACAATAGGTTGTAGAACGGCAATAGAAAATCGAGACGGGCCAATATAAAGCATGTCTCTCTATAGAGGGATTTGGAGACAAGCCCGCTTCCACAACTAAAGGAGACGTGCCAGACCGATGGTTATGAGAGATGCGCCTTATTCCATAATGAAAGGAGACGAGCTACAACCAAAGTCCATCTTAGTTACCTAACAGATATGAGTCACGCTTAATGAAAACTTTCTCCCGTTTGTCAGAGAGGAGGGCTCGTCTCGGATACCTACTTAACTGAGACGGGTTGTATTGTAACGCGTCTCCTTGTACGTTCAACTGAGTCATGTTAGATCCTCGCTGAAGCGGGCTCGTCTCGCTTAAGCTTATCAGAGATGTTCTCCTTTTAGCACGTTGCCCATCTTTGTCTCCTATTTGGGTTTCTTACGTAGTGTTTTCTTAATAACTTATGTGCATGCAGAGACTTTATTCGGCATACTAACGAGCCAAGAGGTAGATCTGGTGGGCTGTTACTAGGTGCTGATCCAAATGTTTTTCATATTGGATCAATAGACGAGGGAAACTACTATGTTAAGATTCACCTATGTAACAAGTCTAATGAGTTCAGGTGGGCATTAAGGCTTATATATGGTCCTGCCCAAAATCAGTTTAAAGAGGAATTCTTTGTTGAGTTGGTAAATGTTTGTTCAGAAGAGACGCTCCCACTGCTGATAGGAGGAGATTTCAGTATAATGAGGTTTCCGAGTGATAAAAATAAAGCAAATTTTAAGCACAGATGACCACTTTTGTTCAACGCTGTTATTGAAGGTTTGAACTTTAAAGAGTTGAAAATGTCTGGTAGGTCTTACACGTGGGCAAATTCTTTACAAAACCCAACATACGAGAAGTTAGATTGTGTTCTAATATCTATGGATTGGGAAAGTAAACATCCATTAGTGACAGTGGTAGCATTAACTAGAGAAGTCTCGGACAACACTCCACTTCTTCTAGACACAGGTGACAGGCCAATGTCTGGCTATTCGAATTCATTTAAGTTTGAATTAGGGTGGCTGCTAAGGGATGGTTTTAAGGAGATGGTTAAAAATAAGTGGGAGGAGAGCAGTAGGGCTAGATCGCCAATGGATAATTGGCAGCATAAAATTCAGAAGCGTAGAGCATACCTTAGGGGCTGGGCAAAAAAAAATTAGCTGGCAATATAAAAAAGAGAAAAAGGAGATATTAGACATGGTCGATAAGTTAGATAAAAAGGCAGAGTAAACCACTATTACAGTAGAGGAAGTACACTTGAAACAGGATTTAAATGAAAGACTAGCAAAATTACTTAGAGAGGAGATAAAATAGTACCAAAGAGCAAAAACAAAGAGCTTATCAGAAGGCGATGCAAACACGGCTTACTTCCATTTGATAGCCAACGGAAACATAGGAAGAGCAGGATATACCAACCGAGAGATGGTGACAGGGAGATCAGTGGGGACGTAGAACTAAGGAATTACATCACTAAATACTATAAGAACCTCTTCGGACCGAACAGGGCAAGTACATTTTGCTTAGATGAATCCAGAAGAAATGATCTACCCCGGATGTCGAGGGTGGAAAATGAGTATTTATTATCTGAGTTTACCGTATCAGAAGTGAGAAAAGCAATATTCCAGATGGAGCATAACAAAGCACCGGTCCCTAATGGATTTTCGGCTGAGTTCTATCAGGTATTTTTGGATATTATCAAAGAGGACTTAATGGCTCTTTTTAGAGAGTTTTAGTCTGGTAACGGATTTCTTTATAGACTCAATTTTGGCACAATCATTTTGGTATCGAAAAGTGTGACCGCCTCTACGATTCAATAGTATAGGCCTATTTGCCTGCTGAACGTTAGCTCCAAGATCTTTACGGGAGTCATAACGAATAGGATCCTGACAGTGGCTGAAAAGGTCATTAGTCCTACACAGACGGCTTTTTTGCTTGGTAGAAATATTATAGAAGGTGTGGTTATTATTCATGAAAAAATTCATTAGAAGCACAAGAAGAAAAGGAGTGGAGTTATTCTTAAGCTTGATTTTGAAAAAGCTTATGACAACGTAAATTGGTCGTACGTTAGACAAGTTTTGCGGATGAAGGGGTTTGCGTACGAATGGTGTGACTGGATCGATGCAGTGATGAAAGGGGGCCATGTGGGTATTAAAAATTATGACAGCATTAGCGAGAATTTTCAAACAAAAAAAGGTTTACACCATGGAGATCCTTTATCACCCATTTTATTCAATAAAATAGTTGATATGCTAGAAGTGATAATAAATAGAGCGAAAGAGGAGGATTTGATTTCTTGGATACTTCCTCACCTTGTAGACGATGGCCTATCGATTTTGCAGTACGCATGTGACACGATTATTTTCATGGATCATGATTTAGAAAAGGCTAAAAATATGGAACTTCTATTATGTGCGTTTGATCAATTATCTGGCTTAAAAAATAATTTTCATACATCTGAACTATTTTGTCTTGGAGAGGCTAAACTGGTAGAACACAGATATTCGAATCTGTTCGGATGTAAACCAGGGATGTATCCGTACAAATACCTGGGTATACCGATGCATTACCGGAAATTACATAATAGGGATTGGAAGGTGATCGAGGAAAATGTTGAGAAAAATTAAGTAGTTAGAAAGGGAAACACTTATCGGTGGGGGGGGGGCATTTAGTCCTCATAAACTCGGTGTTAACCAATTCAGTGATGTTTATGATATCTTTTTTTGAGGTACCGTGCGGGGTTTTAGGAAGATTAGATTATTTTAGATAGAGATTTTTTGGCAATCATATAACCACAAGAAAAAATATAGATTACCGAAATGGAATATAATATGTCAACCAAAGGAGCAAGGTGGCCTAGGTATTTTAAACGTTGATATTCATAATTGGTGTCTGTTGAGTAAGTGGCTGTTCAAGTTAGTGAATGAAGATGGTAGTTGGCAGAGGTTGTTAAGGAGGAACTACATTAAGAATAAAACAATAGGGGAGATTCAAAAAAAAAAACTGGGGATTCCCAGTTCTGGTCGGGCTTGATGAAGGTTAAAGAGAGTTTTCTTAGCTTTGGTACATTTACTGTTAACAATGGAAAACATGTCAGGTTTTCAGAGAATCGTTGGCTTCAAAGATATAGTTTGAGAGATAAATTTCCAACCATGTATAATATTGTTAGACATAAGCATGCCGCTGTAGCGAATGTTTTTAGTACTATTCGGTTAACGTTTCTTTCAGACGGGGTCTAGTGGGTACTAATCTAAGGCGATGGTATGCACTTGTAGAAACAATTGTTCATGTTTGATTGAATGATAGGGAGGACATTTTCAGGTGGGATCTACATCAGCATGGGAGTTTTACTGTTGCCTCCATGTACAAAACATCCATGTACAATGACAACGTAAGATATAGTAGCAGGTTGTAGAAAGCTAAGATACCATTAAAAATAAAAAATTTCTTCTGGTACATAGAACGGGGGGTAGTACAGACAAAAGATAATTTACTTTGGCGTAATTGGAGAGGGGATAGTAAATATATCTTCTATGTGAAAGAAGAAATGATTCAACACCTCTTTTTTGACTGTCATTAAACTAAGTTCATTTGAAGAATTGTTAGTATTACTTTCAATATTACCACCCCTACTCTTATCTCCCACATGATGTATGATTGGCTGTTCACTTTTCCAATGGAAAACAGAGGACTCATAATTGTTGGTATAGTAGCTTTGTGTTGGACTATATGGACAATGTCAGAATGATGTGATTTTTGATAATTGTTCGTTGAAAACATATATGCATGTTATTTCCATGGGTACTATTGGAGCAGGTCATGGGCATTTCTACAGCGGGATGAGGAAAGAATTAAATTGAAGAAGGTGGCGTCTACAGCATTGGAGACTACTACAATGGAGCTTTTCGCTTCACATGGGTGGTGCTCAAGTTTCAAAATTGCTTTTGAATAAAAAGTGTCTGGATGTAATATTTCTCAGAACTGGTTTTCTCATTTGGATTTCGGTTGTAATAAATTCTTGTAACTATCAGCCTTATCCTCTTTGGGGGTGAAGGTCTGGTACAATCCTATTATCTAAAAATGTGGTCGGAATCTGAAAACAGGCTTTTATCTCTTTGTGGAGTGTGACTTCATGCGGCAGGTGTAGATACAGGTCTCACGGTGGTTGCACCGGCCAATGCTCTTGCCGAGCCTGTGGATTCAAGCAACTGCGGCGAAAGACCGGTATGCAAGAATCGCAAACACTTTCACGCCATGCAAGGAAACCTGTTCCTGTCCTCATGCTGGTTTGCTGGAGCATCTGAAAAGAGCGCAACTGGTGCGTTTTCGAGGACAGGGACTTGACGGTGGACCAGCTGGTGTGTGACATTCTGGCACAAGCTGTGCTCTGGAGCCTCGCCGGAGCACCAGGTCTGGGTGCTGCCTCCATGACCGCTGACCCCTCCCCTGCTGCTGGATCGGGATCGTAGTAAGAGTTGCAGGCTTGACACCCTTTGTAATCCCCCCCCCCCCCCCCCCCCTGCTTTCTCCTTTTCTGTTTCAGATATCGCTGGTACCGGACTTATGTATGTAATTGCTAACCTACTTAATTAATAGGAGAATTCTAATTTGCAGGCTCCTGAGCGGCTGCCAGATTTCAGGCGACGGTGGGCAGCCGCACGGCTGCTCGCGCGGGCGCGCAGAGGAGGTAGAGAAGATGATTATTTTTTTTTAATTATTAATTCGTAATTTGTAAGAGTTTTGTTAATTGTAAAATAATCAAATAAATAATATAGTAATTGATTAACCTATAGAATGATTAATTACAAAGATTAATGATTAATGATAGTGATTAGCTACTAATTATCAGGTGTCCGAAATTTCATCAAATTTCAGTCCTTAATTAATATACATCCCTCCGGGGATCTCCCGAAAAAAAGGAATGGGAGAAAGCATCTGATGCTCTAGTGGACGATCGTCAAGGTGTTTGAACCAATGAACAATACGATTTGGACAGTCAGAATCTGTGGTTACTTTCCTGAAATTCCTGTCGTATGCAGTACTGCTACAGCAGTGTGCATTTGGCTGATAAACTGCCTCCGCTACATATTCTTGCCCCGCAATAGAAACAAGCATGTCATGAGGTTATTCAGTGTATCTTCCTGAAAATAATGCAATGCTTGAGACATGGATATTGATCTATTAACACACACAAAAAAGGCGGATTAACAAATGACGACTCAGCAGATATTGATCATTTGGACCACTTAAGGCTATCTCCAACAACAAGAGGTAAAAATTGGAACCCATTCATGCATTTGGGACTTGCTACAGTAAAATTTTACATAAGGTTTTCTCTTCTCCAACAGCTGACCCAAATCAAAACTCAAACTCAACCGTTTCTTTCGTACCCACGTCAGGGAGGTGGCAACCAACCTCGATTCCTCGAACCCGAGCGAGTGAGGGTGGCGGCCGCGGGGAAAGGTGAGGGAACCTGCTCACAGGTGTCGTCCTCGTCGCAGTGGGCACAGGTGCCGCGGCCCTGGTACTGGCATTGTGCTCGGTTCACCACTGACGATGGTCAACGAACGACGAGGAGGGCAGCAAGATAGCGACGCCGGCCACCAAGGGCTGAGCCTTTGATGGCGTCTGAGGAGATGGGCATTGTGACACCCGCTTCCGAAAATGAATCAAGTGAACACATATGTATGTTCAGGATGTTCAACACACATACACAAGTGCATTCACAAAAGGATATACAGAAAATTACCACAGAGCAAGATTAATTAACCATTTTTATTACACAATTTAGAATAATCCTCGAATACAAGCACTAATGATCATTAATGACAAGTTCAGCTAATGCAGTGAAAATAAACTAAATA
Source organism: Tuctoria greenei (assembly GCA_036927565.1). Classification (NCBI taxonomy): domain Eukaryota; kingdom Viridiplantae; phylum Streptophyta; class Magnoliopsida; order Poales; family Poaceae; genus Tuctoria; species Tuctoria greenei. The sequence continues at coordinate 104,744,041 of JAYESD010000004.1, read as the reverse complement.
AACAACTAAGCAGCATAAGCAAATAGGGTATAGCGCAGCTTCAACACTCCACAGGCAAAACTTACGGCGGACACGGCCTAGAACTCCGCATTATCATCGTACTCCCAAACCTGACATGCAACTGTTGGTGGGGGGAGTTGCAAGAGTGAGTACATGTCATACTCAACAAGTGTGAAAAGTATGACATGTACCTAATTGAAATGACGACAATAATAATGGCTAAGTGCTGAAAAGTACATTAAAATATTAAAGCAATATATCATATGTATGTGAAATAAACCCATCATAAACCATATAATGATCATAATTCAATCCATATTCAGTACCATCATCCAAATTCCAGATTTCATCATTACCATTAACCATATTCAATACCAGAATTTAATTCATAACCAGCCATAACCATTACCAAACTATAACCATCCCAATACCAAGTTCGCTCTAATCATAGAAGTTGTCCAGTGCTCATAACCGGGAGCACGGCTATCATGATAGTTTTATTAGACTCTACAGAGTTTGTATAACTTTACCCACGTGTTTGTTATTTCATCACCCGTCGGAGACTAAAGAACCACCCTTACGCCGATTACACTTCCTTTGGTGTATGACCAAGAGATCACAAAATAGCCTTTACAAACGGATTACTAGCCTATTTAGACCCCACTAAGATTTCACCGGTGGCGATGTCTCCTACAGAGCACGTCTTCAACCAAGGGCCCCCTCTTGAGCCATTCGGATCCCAGGGTAGTTCCACCAACCATCAACAAACACAATCCGGCTACTCGTTCCCCGAGCATCCTTAATAGTCCAAATAGCACTAGCAAAGCCCTAATTAATCAGTTACGCCGTACCCATACTTGGCCTCATGGTGGCACTGTAGTCCTAGCTTATTTTCGCATGAATCGGTCTTTAGATCTAAGGCAAGCAAACCACCATGACATCCAACCCATTCGCATACCATGCTTGCTTAGATCACCCATTATCATATCATATTAACCAGTTCATGTTAATCAAATCTCATAAGGCATAATTAAGTTAAGTGGTGTAGTTGTCTTTCTATCCCAACTAATTAAGCGAAGCAAAAAGGTAAAAAAGCCCTTCCTGACACTCTACCATACATTCCAGGTGACAAGGGTGGTCAAACAATCTAGTAAAATTCCTATCATAGGATCCCCATCAAATTGACACAAGCATGCAATTTTGCAAACAAAACATTTACTTTAAAAATAGGATCAAAATGCTTCAATGACACTTGCCTTGCTCTTGGGCTTGGTTCGGGTCAAAGCCTTCAAACTCTTGGTGCTGCAGATCCTCCGCGGCACTCTCTAGTGCAAATCCGTCTAATCCACACAATAAACATACAAACAAGAAGCACAAACAAAGAGTGCACAAATATTACTCAATATGACATGATATGCATGATTGATTCAAATGCAAGGTGGAACTTGTTAACGAGTTGCTTTTAATGATCACAACTAGTTCTAATAGCTTTTAACAAGTTTATACAGGTTTGGAGTTGATTAGATCTAATTTTAGAATTAACTCGACACAATTTAACCAAGAAAATTAGACTAGTGCGCTAGGGACCGGACAAGTCCGCACTGCGCAAGAACAGCAGATTAGGGTTTCCTAGATCAACGTGAATTTGGAGATTTGGGGTTGAATTCACATAAGGAAAAGAGAATAGAAGGTATACCAGGTGTTTAGAACTCCAATGAATCAAGGATCTTGGAGGCAACATTTAGATCTTGGCGATCTAGGGTTGATGAAGAACTTGATGGTGGATTGTTGACGAAGAACACGAAGTTGATGGAGATCTTGATCCTCTTTCGTTTCCTCCCCTTCATCTCCTTGCTCTAGATCTCCTTCTCCCTCCTCGGTGGCGGCTAATCATGAGCTAGGTTTGGGTGTGGAGGAAAAGTGGCAAATAGATGTCAAGCCAAGGGGTGGGGTTGTTTATATAGAGGTGGAGGCTAGGGTTAGTGGATTTCGAGTTTGGGATGAGTAGAGGCCGGTTTGGAGTCCAACATGGGCTCTAAAAGAGTTAGGCACGACATCCCTAGGCCCACTTAATGTAAAACCTAAGAAACAAGTCGTGAAACAAATGATCAACTCGGAGTCGCGATATATTGGACAAGTCCAAAAAGGACCAGACTAGTCCAAAGTTGGACAGAGGGAAATCGAACAAGTCCGGATTAGGCATCGAACAAGTCCGAACTTATCCAGAGGGAAAAAACACACAAGTCTGGCAAAAAATTGGACAAGTCCGACTTTAGTCAGAGGGAAAAACGGACAAGTCCGTTGGAAGACCAGACTAGTCCAGACAAGTCAAGGGACTTAGCAAATTTCCAATGATTATTGGAACATCGCACTAGTCATCAGAAGACCGGACAAGTCTGAAAGTGTCCAGAGGGAAAAACAGACTAGTCCGCAGAAAAATGGACAAGTTTGTTTGAAGTCAGAGAGAAATCGGACTAGTTCGCACCTTCCAGAATTCTTAAGTGCGGTTTTGTTTCTAATTCATTTTAAACTTGTTCCTTTTTATGTTGCCCAATATTAAACATGTATTGGAATGTATGCAAATGATGGATTAAAATGAGGGTGTTACAAACCTACCCCCCTTAAAATCAATCTCGCCCTCGAGATTCGACGCGGAAGAGAAAAGATAGGGAAATTCCTTCTTGAGATCATCTTCTAGCTCCCATGTTGCTTCTGACTCTGTGTGATGCTTCCATTGAACTTTGCACCATCGAATTACCTTGTTCCTTGTGGATCTCTCCTTAGTTTCCAAGATTTTGACCGGTTGCTCGGCATAAGTCAAATCTTCCTCTAGTTTCAATTCTTCCATTGGCACTTGTTCTTACTGTACCCTCAAGCAATCCTTGAGATGAGAAACATGAAAGACATCACGCACGTCCGATAAGTGTGTTAACATATCCAACTTATGGGCTACTTCCCCTCTTTTGTCCATGTGAGACCTATGTGTGCTGAATACATTGGCTTTGATGATAAAAGTTCTGAAATACTGCTAAAACACCTTTTTAGCAAGATCCGACTCTAGCTCCGAGCTTCTGCAAGGTCCGACAATAGGTCCGACTTGTTTGTCAAGGTCCAAACATGTTTTAGGGTAGCTCCGGTGAGCTTTGTCTTTAGCTCCGGCATGTCTTTGATAGCTCTGGCATGTCTTTGTTAAGCTCCGATATGTTTTTGCTAGGTTCGACTTATGTTGGTTAGCTCCGACATGTTTTTCTAGCTCTGGCGCTAGATTGTACTAGCTTTGGTAAGCTCCAGCTCAAGCTCCAGTTAGCTCTGGCAAGATTTGGAGCTTGACAATAATGTTCCTGCTTTTACTGTGAAATGTTTCGAACTTGCTTTACATTGCTGGAAAGATTGCTTAGTATTCATTTGCTATGTTTTTAGTGCATTTTGGTTGATATGGCTGATATCGTTTTATTGTGGTTTTTGCAACATGCTTATGTGAGGTGCTCACGTAAGGTGTTGTGTTCGGAACTAAATTGAGTCAAGTCGCGGACTTGGGCTCGTACAGATTGGTTGTTTGTTCATGTGCAGGTGTTGCTTGAGTACAAGTCATGGCTGGCGACAAGATCCTTTGGACTAGTCTCAGGGAGGAGATGAGGTTCCAACAACCAAGTTCAGAAGGAATTGTGGTTGAATGGGTCAGGAGGTTGCGCAGGATGATTGAATCAAAGACAGTGCATATTAAGGTTACTAGACGTCGAAGGAAGGTGTTTGCACGTATGCATGTGGTGCATGCCGTGGCAACATGGTTCCGAATATGGACTAAGGAAGGAAAGATCTAGTTGGAAGGATCGGATTGTATCGGTTGACGACTTCGGCTGCGGCGGAGTCGGTTATAGCTCGGTATGGAAAGTATCGAGTTGGTTATGATAGGATTTCGTGTGGGTCAAGAATTTGACTTGTTTTACGAATGTGGGATACATTCCTAAGGTGTTTGGAAGTCTTAAGATTGCTTCTATCTGTGTATAGAAGAATCCTAAGCAGTTATGGAAAGTTTCGATTCGTGATTTGAGTAGGATTAGAGTCCTAGTTGAGATTGGGTTGGCCTAAGGGCTGGTTATATAAAAAAAGGGAGGCCAGAGCTCATGGTAGACGACTTTGGGGCTGTTCATCTTGTGGTTTGATCAATAAAATTTGTATACTTTTGAGCTTTGTTCATCCGACTTGTTCCAGACAAGTTTTACTCGTCGAGTTTCTGCACAACACTACCTTTTGTCAGTGGTTTTATCATAACTCGACTTTTACAGATCCGAATGACGTGATTCTTTTTGAGTTGTCTTCACAACTTGATTTTCTATCAGCCGTTAAAATTTCACAGTCATTGGATTTGTGGTTTCAAACTACACGAGTTTCTTTGACGAAAAACAGAACTGTTTTTTACTCAGTAGAACAGATTGATATTAGTTCAATCTTTTGATTGTAACTTGAGTTTTTCTTGACGAATTTGATTGATTCTTATTGTGTTGTGATAGTGACTTGGTTTTATATAATATCTACAATTTTTTGTCACGATTGAACACTTTTAAGATCATTTGCACACACGGTTTATCAATAGTTTGATTTTCTACCGAAGGGGTTGGGATTTAATTGTTTCCGCTGCAAAAGATTTTTAAATCTACCATTCACCCCCTCTGTTAGCTTTTCATGTGCTCTTTGACCCTACAATTGGTATAAAGCCACGGTGCTCTAATCTTTGTGATTTGCACGTGTTTTTGACTAATCATCATGGAGAAATACTCCGCAAAACCTTGTGTGTTTGTTGGCATTGATTTTTAGGTTTGGAAAGCACGCATGGAAGCTTTTACCCAGACGCAAGGCTTCGTCGTATGGGAAAGGGTATTCAAACCTTATGAAGTGACACCAAACGATCAAGTTACAGCTACAAACCTACGGGACGTCGACAACAACAACAACAAGGCCCAAAACTTGATCATCCAAGGACTCACTCAGATCGACTTCGACCGCGTTGCACACCTCCGATAGGCATACGATGTGTGGAGAGCGCTTTGTGAATATCACAAAGGATCCAACATGATCAAGGAGGTGATACAAGATATGTTCAAAAAGGAATACATGCATTTCGATATGCAACCCGGTGAGTCTATCGATAACCTTTTTGCTCGGTTCAATAAAATTCTGAGCAACCTACGTAGTGTGAATGTTAAATTTTCTGATGCTGAAAATGCTAGGCAACTTCTTAGTGCATTAGACATGTCAATCTGGGAGATGAAAGTTACATCTATTCGTGAATCAACTGTCATGAGTTCTCTTACATTAGATGTGCTATACTCTAAACTAAAAACTCATGAAATTGGCATCTTATCACGTAAGAATCCAAATAAGTCTATTGCATTTGTCTTACAACATGATTTGCCTAGCTCCAGCCAACCATCATTTTGCAATACTCTTGCTTTGTTGTCCTCACTAACCCTAGAGCATATTGAGGAATTTCCAGAAGAAGAATTGGCACTCATCTCTACTAGATTCTCAAAAGCATTGCAAAATGTGAGAACTAGAAGGAGAGGAAGCTCCGGACCACAGCGCTGCTTTGAATGTGGTAAGACAAGACACTTCTGTACAGAATGCCCTAATCTTTCAGATCCTACTACCCGTGATGAGAAGAACAACAAGGTCAAGACCATCTCTGGTAACTCCAACAAGAAAAAGAAGGGTACCATAGGACGCAAGATGATAAACAACTTCATCACCGCACTTCAAGAGCTCAGTTCAAGTGATGTAGACTTTGGAAGTGATGAAGATAATGACGATATGGCCAACTTATGCTTTATGACGGGCAAAACAAGATCAAGATCAAGTCAGGAGGATGCATAACACAACAGGGACGACAATGAGGTATGATCTACATGTAATGAAATGTGTGATGCAATTTCTCGTGCAACTATTATTTTCAAGAAAAAGGACAAGAAAGTTAGGGATAATGCTGCTAAAATTGAATCACTAGAATCTGAAATCAACCGTTTGAAAATCTTGATTCCTAGTGATGATTCATGTCCCTCATGTGACTTAATCTATGAACAATTGTCCACATTAATAAGTGCACACTCCTCCACTCTAGATAGACTTGATGAAGAAATTAAAAAGAACAAAAAGCTGTCTAATTTTAATGTTAAACACTTAAAAAGTGCTTCTTGCTCTACAGATGATTTGCATTGTTATGCATGTGATAATCTTGATAAGAAATAAAACATGCAATGAATGAAATTTCCATTCGGAATAATGCTTTACAAACACATGAAGTTAAAAATTGTTCTAACTGCAAACTTAAGGGTAAAGCTTCATTTGAAAACTATCTACACATGTCTAAAAAGCTTGATGACATGAATATGACACTAGAGCGGTTTAGTAATAGGAATAAGAATCTAGATTTGCTGTTAAATTCTTCTAAACCTTGCAATGATAAAACTGGTTTAGGTTTTGATTCACATGCTTATTCTAAAACACATCCACCACACGTTGTAAAAACATTTGGAGGAGGTTTAATCAAAACTGTCCCTAAACAAAAGGATGTGATTTTTAAATTTGCAGGAGTGCTTTCTGATTCTGTTTCTAATGTTAGATGCTCATCTAAACATGATTACAAAATTAGATTTCATTGTAGTTACTGTGATAAAGATGGTCATGTCGTAGATTTCTGTTATAGACTGGATAAACAAATTAAAAAGGATAAAATGTCCGCTAGATTTCATAACTTTCATGATAAATTCGCCATGCGTGCTAAACAGAAAATTAGAAACATGCAACCTGCTTTTATGAGTCAGAAATTTGCAAAGGTAGCATCCGGAACTTCTGGTAAGAAATCTGCAAAGGCATCTCAGACCTTCAGTTGTTCCCTCCGGAACTTTAGTTTTTGCACCCGGAGCTTCAGCCTTTTCCTTTGGAACTTCTGCGTTCACCCCCGGAGCTACGGTTATCGTGCTAAATGCGTAGCAACTTTTAAATCAGTGGTTAAGCATAGAAAACCTCAACTCTTGACTCATAAACCTAATGTTTTGTTACAGCTTTCGCGTGTTGTTCCTACTGGAAGTCGCGTGGCTCAGTACTGAATTCTGCTTATTGACTAACCCCAGTATTGTGTCATCGACGTATTGTGCTGCTGTGTAGGTTTCACACTTGAGGAAGGAGAACATATGGATTGTGATTCAGGTTGCTCACGCCACATGACCGGTAACAAAGAATGGTTCTCCTCCCTCTCTTTTGTGTCACATGTAGAGAATGTTACTTTTGCCGACAATTCTTCAAATCCTATTATTGCTAAAGGATCGGTTAGAGTAAATAATCACTACACTTTAAAAGATGTGGCACTTGTTAAAAATTTGAAATACAACTTGCTTTCTGTTTCTCAATTGCTTGATGAGAATTTATAAATAATTCTCTAAAACTACTGCAAAGTTGTAAATTCAAATAGTGAGCTTTTTGTTTAACATGTATCGCTTTGGAAGAGTTTTTAAAGCTGCTTTTAATATGTCAACTTCTGAGCATAGGTGTCTAGTTGCCAATGATTTAAAAGATTTATTCTTTTGGCATCGTAGACTTGGTCACGTAGGCTTTGATCACCTCACTCGTGTTAGTGCTCTTGGTCGCATACGTGGTTTACCTAAACTCAAAGGGGACATAGATACTGTATGATCTTTGTGTAGACATGCTAAGATGGTTGCAATTCCACATGCCCCTCTCACGATGACAATGACAACTGAACCTGGTCAAATTTTGCACCGTGACACCGTTGGTTTGACACGTGTACAATCCTTTGGAGGTAAATAGTATGTTCTTGTGATTGTTCATGATTATTCTAGATACTCTTGGGTTCACTTTATGGCATCTAAGAATGAAGCTTTTAGTCACTTTAGAACTTTATTTCTTAGATTATCAATTGATCACCCAGGATATTTAAAAGCAATTAGAAGTGATAACGAAACCGAGTTTAAATCAAATTTTGATCACTTTTGTACTGAAAATGGAATAGATCATCAATTTTCTTCACCATATGTACCCCAACAAAACGGTATTGTAGAAAGGAAAAATAGAACCTTAGTTAAGATGGCTAGGACTATGCTTGATGAATATCAAACTCCTAGAAAATTTTGGACAGAATCAATTGCAACAACTTGTTATGTTTCAAACCGTATTTTCTTGCGCACTAAGCTTGGTAAAACACATTATGAACTTCGGTTTGTACATAGGCCCTGTGTTTCACACTTTAGGGTTTTTAGTTGCAAATGCTTTGTTAAGAAACATGGAAATCTTGATAAATTTTAAGCCAGATCCGAAGATGGCATGTTTCTTGGTTACCCATCTTACACTAGAGGGTACCATGTGTTTTTACTTGCAACTAACAAAATTGTGGAGACTTGTGAAGTTTCTTTTGATGAAGCTAGCCCAGGTACTAGCTCCGATATTGCAGGACCAAATCCATATCCTCAGGGGGAGGGTATTTTTGAGGAAGAAGAAGAAGAGTCGATGATATTGCCTGATAGTTCCGACGCTGACACGTGTCTAGCTCCGAACTTTGAACAAGCTCCGACTACCACCTCTGCTGGTCCTGATCATCCAAAAGCCACAAGCTCATCAATCTGCGATGAACCTAATGAAGAAGAAGCTTGTGAGACATTTGTCCCCCTACGGATTTACAAGAATCATCTCCTGCAATAGATAATTGGAATCTTGCATGAACGAGTTACAAGGTCCAGGTTTTCTGACCCCAATTCCCATGCTCATTCTGTTTTTGTTGCTTCTTTTGATCTCAAAGATATATCACACGCACTCACTAATGAATCTTGGATTGTTGCCATGCAAGAAGAGTTAGAAAATTTTGAAAGAAATAACATTTGGAAACTTGTACCTCCACCTCAAGATCACACTTTAATTGGAACTAAATGGGTGTTTAAAAATAAACAAAGTGAGGATGGGGTTCTGATTAGGAATAAGGCTAGATTGGTTGCTCAAGGTTTCACACAAATTGAAGGTCTAGATTTTGATGAAACTTTTGCTCATGTTGCTAGATTAGAAGCCATAAGAATTTTGTTAGCTTTTGCTGCATATAAAAGTTTCAAGTTATATCAAATGGATGTTAAAAGTTCTTTTCTTAATGTCTACATAGATGAGGAGGTTTATGTTAAGCAACTGCCTGGTTTTGAAAACCCAGATTTTCCTAATCATGTTTTCAAACTGACTAAAGACAAGTATGGTCTAAAACAAGCTCCTAGAGCATGGTACGATAGGTTAAAACATTCTTACTTGAAAAGGGGTTTACCATGGGAACGGTTGCTAAAACACTTTTTGTGCTTAAGCATGGCAATGACTCACTATTCGTTCAAGTGTATGTGGATGATATTATCTTTGGTTGTGCTTCTCATGATCTTGTGTCCGAGTTTTCAGTAATGATGAGTTTAGAATTTGAAATGAGTATGATGGGTGAACTCACTTACTTTTTGGGGCTGCAAATCAAGCAAACCGAGGAAGGTACCTTTGTGCATTAAACGAAGTATACAAGGGACCTTCCCAAGCGCTTCAACATGGACAAAAGCAAGCCTGTCGGTACCCTGGGTACCATATACTCCTTGGGATTGCAAAGATCTCAAGGGAAAGTCATCTACTTGATTTGAAGACCTTCGGAGGCCCACATGTCAGACATAACCGGACCCGCTTCTCCAACATGGTTAGTCCCAGGGTCGCCACGTCTACTATCAAACTGGAGCTACCGCCCACAAGGGAGAAGCTCCGGGTTATGTACCGAAATGGCACCCCCGGACCTAACCCCAGACCGAGGGAAGCTCCAGAACTGACACATGTCGGGTAACATCGGACCTATCTGTTCCCCACATTGTGCTCCGGCGCTACCACGTGTCCAACCGTCGGATCTTCAGCCTCTAACCTCCGGAAGACTCCACGATGGCTCCGGATCTTCAAAGGGGAATCAAGGACTTCAAGACCCGATCAAGTGTCATTAATACTATATTAATGACACACGATTGGATGACCTTAATTACCAGTAACGATGCTGTCAAAGCCCATAACTCGGTCATTAAGGGCAATTAAACGTGTTGAATGTGTATCAATATCAGTAACCGCCGAGGCCACATGTCGGGCCAGGCTAACTTGTAACGGCCTGCCCTTGTACCATAAAAGGACAGGCCGACGATACATAGGGGACACTCTCCGGAGACACGTTGACTTTACACTCTCAACTGACGTTGAGCTCATACATCCAATACAACACCAACACACCCCGTGGAGTAGGGTAAAACGCTCAGGCGGCCCGAACCACGTAAATCTTCGTGTCCCTTGTGTCACTCGACATCTCACCTTCTGGAATCTCTGCGCGCCCATACCGAACCTCAAACTCCTCTAACACTTTACTAGTGTAGGGAGATCTGCCGGATCAAAACCACCGACAGTTGGCGCGCCAGGTAGGGGATGGTCCGGAGATTTCAAGAATGGTGAACTCAGCCGCTGGATCATCCAATGGTCATCCCGCTGTTCAAGCTGTTGGGGGTAATCCCTCCAATATGCAGCCACCAGCAGGAACCACAGTTCCAGCAGGAGTCACACTTCCACCATCGCCGCCTCCACCAGCAAATCAAGCTAGACAACGCGATGGTGCTCCGGCGTCAATCACTGCGTCGGCGAATCTTGACAACCCGGAACACGCGCTTCATGCAGCACGTGCTCTTCGTCAGCGCCCACCACCTCCGGACGCATCCTGGTATGCAATGGAGCAGTGGAGGGCCAATGTGGAACACTTGGTTGCAGCAGCAGCTGACCGCATCAGCAACCAGGGTCCTCCTCCTTCAGGACGGGCCCCGTCGCAGTGACGGACCTTGTCTGGCAGACTTGGTCCGCACGTTTCCAACAACAGGAGACGTGCTGCATCACAGCAGGTGACATCGTTTCCGTCCGGGGCACGACGCACTCACACGATATCAAGGCTTTCAACTCATGACCTCCGGACGGAGCTTGATTGCCGATATCGCCAACAAGACGGCCGAGTCCATATTGAGCGTGCTCGTGAAAGACGAGAAGCTCAAGACATTCCTGCTCCTGAAGGAGTAGGAGGAGGCTGTTCAGCCCTGGCCATGCATCTGCATATGTTCAGGTGGCCACAAAAATTCCGGCCTCACCTGCCGGAGAAGTTCGACGGGACCTTTAGTCCTGTCGAATTTCTTCAGATTTACTCCACTGCTATCTTGGTAGCTGGAGGAAATGAGGTCGTAATGGCCAATTATTTCCCAGTGGCTTTAACTGGGACCGCCAGGTCCTAGTTTATGAGCCTTCCACCCAACTCCATCAGCAGTTGGGAGGAGTTGTGCCGGCAGTTCACCGCCAACTTCGGGAGTTCTTACACCCGACCAGGCACCGAACTGGACCATTTTGCAGTTGTGCAAAAAGGAGGAGAATCCCTGCGATCATTCATCTAGAGATTCTCTCAGGTACGAAACACTATCCCTTCTATCTCTAGCGCCTCTGTCATCGTGGCATTTAGACAGGGAGTGCGGGATAAGAAGATGCTGGAGAAACTGGCGATCAAGGAGATTACCAGTGTCACGGAACTCTTCAGCTTGGCTGACAAATGTGCCAGAGCTGCGGAGGGCCGTGAAATGCACTCCAAACCAACTCCGGAGGATCACAAGAAATCCTCCAAAGGAGAAGCCGCTACCTCCGGGAGTGGCAAGAAGAAGAAAAAAACCAACGGCAAGAAGAAGCCGTCGGTCGGTGCATCCAATGCTGCAGCTGCTGCAGCTCCGGGTGGCCGGGGGCCACGCCCCGAGAAGCGACCTCGACCGTCTTCTGAATACGGTGGCAAACCCAAGGTGTGGTGTCCAATTCACAAAACGGACAGCCACAATTTGGAAGACTGCCGAGAGGTCCAAAACCTTGCCGAGCGCTATAACAAGCGCCGAGAAGAAGCTCCTTTCTGACAGTGGGAAGGAAAACAAAAAGTTGACGAAGCTCCGGCTGAAGAGGAGTTAGGTTTTCAGGATCCCAAAAAGGTCCTGAAGGCCGTCTACACCTCCGTCGATGATGATTCCGACGTCTCTGACAACGAGCGTCGGAGGACCATGAACACCATTTTTGGTGGATCATGGGACATCACCTCCCGCCGCGTCATCAAGACTATGCATCGGGACATGGCTGCTGTAGCTCCTACAACTAGGGCAGAGCCTCATCGGAAGTGGATGGACACAACCATCACTTTTGATGCTTCGGACTGCCCTCGAAGCATGGTTGGAGCAGGTCAGCGACCTTTGATGGTATCTCCTACCATCAATAACATCCAGCTCCACCATGTCATGGTAGACGGAGGTTTGGGGCTCAACCTCATAAGCTTCGAAGCTTTTACCAAGCTTTAGCTCCGACTTTCGGATCTCCACCCCTCCCTACCTTTCTTCGGAGTAGGTCCGTGGGCCATTACCCCACTCAGAGCTATTACCCTCCCCGTTACCTTCGGGACCCGAGAGAAGTATCGCACTGAGAAGATGGTCTTTGACGTTGCTCAGATCAACTTACCCTTCAATGCCATCTTGGGTAGGCCTGCCTTGTACAAATTCATGGCAGCTGCTCATTATGGTTACCTGGTGTTAAAGATGCCAACACCAGTAGGCGTTCTCCGGATCCGCGGAGATCGTACTGTCGGAGTAACTGCTCTGGAAGAACTCCATGCGCTTACTACGGCGCAAGAGGAGGACTCCAGGCAGGAGCAAGCTCCAAAACCCACGAGCATTCGTCAGCGAGGCTTGACTTCTGCACCTCGTGTGCAGCCAAGCGGCGACACCGACATTCCCGTCAAAGTCGTCCAAATCGGTTCCGATGCCTCTCAGACCACCCGCATATTGGGGGGATTGAACGACAAATAGGAACTCGCGCTCATCGCTTTCCTCCGGGCTAATGTCGACGTGTTTGCCTGGCAACCGTCACAAATGCCTGGGATCCCCAGGGAAGTGATTGAGCACAATCTGAAGATCTACCCCGACGCCCAGCCTGTGCATCAGAAGCCTCGAAAGCAATCCGTAGAGCGACAGAACTTCATTCGACAAGAAGTGAAGAAGTTGCTAAAAGCTGGATTCATCCGAGAAGTCTTCCATCCAAAATGGCTGGCAAACCCAGTCGTTGTGCCCAAGGCCGGCGGGAAGCTTCGGATGTGTATCGACTACACAACACTAAATAAGGCATGTCCAAAAGATCCATTCCCATTACCTAGAATAGATCAGATAGTGGATTCCACCTCCGGGTGTGAATTACTGTGTTTCCTAGACGCATATTCTGGGTATCATCAAATCAGAATGTCTAGGGAATATGAAGAGCATACCTCTTTCATCACAGTAGATGGATTGTACTGTTATACAGCCATGCCATTTGGTCTCTAGAATGCAGCTTCAACCTTTGTACAAGCTATGTACAAGACCTTTGAAGAACTCATTAGAGACATAGTGGAAGTGTATATCGACGACATCATGGTCAAGGTCAAGAACAAGGAGTCACTCCTTGACACCTTGCAGGCTGTCTTCGACAAGCTGCGGGTCATCCGCACAAAGCTAAATCCAGACAAGTGTGTCTTCGGGGTTAGCTCCGGAAAACTTCTTGGTTTCCTGATAAGTCACCGAGGCATAGAAGCTAACCCGGCGAAGATCAAAGCCATTGAAGACATGTGGCCACCAGCCCGCATCAAAGATGTCCAAAAGCTAACTAGATGTCTAGCAGCCCTCAGCCGGTTCATTTCAAGACTGGCGGAACGGGCACTCCCCTTCTTCAAGTTATTAAGGAAGTTCAGACCATTCTAATGGTCTGAAGAAGCAGAAAAGGCGTTCCAGGAGCTAAAACAGCTCCTCACCACCCTACCAATTCTGGTAGCTCCGAACCCTGGTGAGCCTTTGCTGCTTTACATTTCAGCCACTGACGAAGTCGTCAGTATGGTCCTGGTTGCGGAGAGACCAGAACCATCCCATACTCAGGAGTCCAGACCCCTTCAGGAAGGTCTGGAGGTTCCTGAAAGCGAGTCTGGGTCCCAGCTCCCAGACTTGAATCCACAAGAAGTTACTTCAGAAGACCCAGACCCCTCCGTAAGGGTCCAGGTCGCTTCCGAAGAAGCTCCGGGTTCCTCCAGCAAGGACCCAGAAGTCCCCGAAGAAAATCTGGACCCCTCCGGGAGGATCCGGATCAACGAAGAGGAAGCTCCGGGCCCCTCCGGGAGGGTCCGGACCATCCAGCGCTCAGTGTACTTCATTAGTGAAGTATTTCATGACGCCAAGACTCGATACCTAGAGGTGCATAAGCTGCTCTATGCAGTTCTTATTGCCTCCAGGAAGCTTCGCCATTATTTCCAAGCTCACAAGATCTCAGTGGTTACTTCTTACCCACTTCGAGCAATCTTGCATAATCCCAACTCAACTGGGAATATTGCAAAGTGGGCAGCGGAATTGGCCGAATTTGATCTCGAATTCATTTCAAGGCAAGCAATCAAGAGTCAAGCATTGGCAGACTTCATGGCGGAATGGACTCCCTCTCCATCAAACCCTGGGGGCTCCAGCGAGCAGAAGCCAGAACACAAGGCTCCGGTCTTCACCGAGCCTCACTAGACCCTCTACTTCGACGGCTCCATGCAAAAGCAGGGGGGCCGGAGCTGGAATCCTTCTCCTCGCACCAACCGAAGAGAAGGTAAAATACATGGTACACCTTGACTTCAAGGCGACCAACAACATGGCGGAATATGAAGCACTCATTTACGGACTAAGGGTGGCACTGTCATACGGTGTCAAGCAACTGCTGGTCAAGGGAGATTCATAGCTCATCATTAAGCAAGTGAAGGGTGAATGCTCCCGCAACAAACTCCAGCTAGCTGCTTACCTCCTTGAAGTCCAGAGGCTTCAGAAGGACTTCGAAGTCCTAGATCTCCACCATGTCCAGCGTGCCCACAACGCTGAAGCCGACGAACTCTCGACGAAAGCGTCAACTGGAGCTCCGGCTCCTGACGGAACTTTTGTCTGGAGGTTGTCAAAACCCACAGCTCAGCCTGCCGAACTGAGCGAAGGGGGCGAGATCAGTATCCCGAAGCTAACGGTCCCGATGGCCCTATTACCATGGCAGCCATCAAGGGTCGTAGGTGCTGCCGGAAGCTCCGAGCAACCCAGCACGCAAGACTCAAATGCTCAAGTTAGTTCCGATGCATGGATCTCGGAGATCCGGAACTACTTTAAATACAACATCCTTCCTGACGATGATGTATCCGCTGACCGGGTAGTCAGATTGGCTAAAAGATACACGTTGGTAGAAGGGGATCTCTACCGGCGCGGTGCCAATGGCATCCTAATGCGGTGCATCACAAGGGAAGAAGGCTGCGAGCTCCTCGCAGAAATCCATGGAGGCGAGTGTGGGAACCACCCGTCTTCCCGCACGCTGGTTGGTAAAGCCTTTAGGCATGGCTTCTACTGGCCTACAACACTCTAGGATGCAACTGAGCTGGTGAAGAAATGCGAAGCATGTCAATTTCATGCAAAGCAAATTCACACACCGGCTCAGCCCCTACAAATGATACCTCCTACATGGCCCTTCGCTGTGTGGGGGATGGACATCTTGGAACCTTTCCCAAGAGCCGTCGGAGGTTACAAGTTCCTGTACGTTGCCATTGACAAGTTCACCAAGTGGCCGGAAGCAACTCCAGTTGTGACAATCAACAAGCAATCTGCTATCAACTTTTTGCAGTCCATTGTATGTAGATTTGGAATCCCAAACAAAATCATCACTGATAATGGGACCCAATTCACAAGCTCTGCATTTCAAGGATATTGCGAAGACCTCGACATTCAAGTTTGCTACGCCTCCGTAGCTCACCCAGCAAGCAATGGCCAAGCCGAGAGAGCAAATGCTGAAATCCTTAAAGGACTCAAAACGCGCACCTAAGAGCGCTTGAAAAAACATGGAGCCAACTGGATTGAAGAGCTTCCGCCCACTTTATGGGCCAACAGGACAACTCCAAACCGGTCAACTGGAGAGACACCCTTCTTCCTGGTGTACGGAGCTGAAGCAATCCTTCCTCCGAAAATCACCTTGGGGTCACTCCGGGTCCGGACCTTCGATGAAGCCACGCAGGACCAGCTCCGGCGTGAAGACCTAGACCTCCTTGAGGAGGGAAGGTGCCAAGCAGCTGTTCAGAATGCCCGATACCGCCAAGCCCTTTGGCGCTATCATCAGCGGCATGTACACAACCGACAGCTCGAGGAAGGCGATCTGGTGCTACGGAGAATACAATCCAAAGAAGGGTTAAACAAACTCTCCCCCAGCTGGGAGGGACCCTTCCGAGTTATTAAAGTATCCCGTCCCGGAAGCGTTTGCTTGGCTATCGAGGATGGGACACCTCTCACAAATCCTTGGAACATTGAGCACCTTCGTAAGTTCTACACTTAACATCATGGAGGTGAGTCTGTAGTAACTTGAGGTGTATGTTATAGAGTCATTGTACAGAGTCGGGTAGTTCCTCCGGGAGAACAGCCGGACCTTTGCCTGAAGGTCCGCAAAGTTCATGCAACACTTGACACAGTCTCGGGACTAAAAGTGTGGCTAGCTACCCTGGGTCAAACGAGAAATGAAACACGCTTAGCCTGGTTCCGTACCCTAAGAGTGTACTTGTTTCCCCTGTACCCCGGACCTATAATGAGAAACATCTTCATGTGAAACAGACTCCACGTGCATTTATTTTGTACAGGCTCAACATTTTTTTATTTTTCTCTTTCTTGTCTATAACAAAGTTGTGCAATTCTTAAGAAATTTTAGTTCGACCAGTTCATGTACAATTCGAGTTGTATTGTCAATTCTTTTGGATTCAAATATTGTTCATGGCCCACTCGCCTGAATGCCGCCAAGCCAATCTAGGGCCGGAGTGTGCTATCGACTTAGCCTGGTCAAGCACCCTAAGTACGCCACTCTACCTACACCCCGGCAGGCTGAAGTAAGGCGGGTCCAAGTACAATTGAATCTGAAAGAAAGAAGGCAACACATTCGGTTGTATTCAAAATTGTGTTTGATCTAAAGTTTTCTTGGGAATCGTAAGCTGCGACGAGGTTATAGGCAAGAAGCGAATTTTACTATTTTTCTTGGCTTCAGTGTGCAGGAAAAATAAAGAATCCACGTTGATGGAGAAAAACCGGAGCTAACAAAGCTCTGACTCCCCCTAGGTGGCTTGTAATCGATGTTAAACATTGAAAATGAGCATCACCGGAGCAACCAAGCTCCGGTAAAGCTAGGGGGGCCAGCCGTCGACGCAGAATAAAAGATGGTGAGAAGACCCCAAAAGTGGAGTTTGCTGCCGACAAGCTACGCGTTGGCAAAGGTCACTGCCGGAGCCACTAAGCTCCGACACCCCGGAGGACTAACTATCGATGCTCTACGCGTTGATAGGGACTATAACTAGAGCTACTAAGCTCCGACAGTAGTCAATGCAGGAGCTTTTGAGCTCCGACAACCTCAGGGGGCCTTCACTATAGAAAACTTCGGACCTACACTCTACAAGTTCAAAGCAAATGAGTCTTTAACAAAACACAATATCCTCTTGGTACATGTTCACAATCAAATTGTGTACATCTACCAAGGGGCCAAGTGAAGACAAAAGTGTTGAAGACAAAAAGTGAAATTCACAAAAATTTGGGGATTTCATTCATCTGGAGACAAGGGATTACAAAATTGAGGAAGAAAAAGAGAGAATACAAGTGGGAGCTACGGAGATGGTCCTAGACCCTATGGAAGAACTGGGCGACCTTCTGAGCAACCTCTGACACATTGGCTCGGGCGGCTTCACCTTCTCCTTCGACGGGACCTTCAAGCACCGGGTCCAGAGGGAATTGGGGATTCCAGCTGGTGTAGCATGTCAGCACATACTCTGCGACGTTATTCGCCAGGGATTTCCCCTCAACCTCCAACTGGTCCGCGATGACGTCGTCCACCTTGGAGAGTTTGCTACCCGCCGAGCTCAGCGCTTGAAACGCCAGGTCCGGCTCCGGCTCCGGATCATCCGGACGCACGGGACTGAAGCCCATCGGTGTTAGCGCGTCGTTGGCCTTGCCCAGGAACTCCCAAACCTGTAGGGAGTCCGCAGCCCTCAAGCCCTTTAGTTCTTCCAAGGATCTTTTGGCCGCCACCAGTTCAGAATTCTCGTGAGCGAGGCGCTCAACTTCTTTGGCGTTTTGCTGAATCTTTTCAGCAACTCGCTTCTCGAGTTTTCCGAGCTCCTCCTCCCGGAGGTAGATCTTGTTCTGGGGGTCAACCAGGTCCTTCTCCCTGCCCCTTACTTTCTTCTCCCTGGCAGCGATGGCACACTCTTGCTCGTAGAGTTCCTGCCCTCGCACCCAGGCCTTCTCCTCCTCCTCAGCACAACGCTCTTCCAATTTCTTGGTGTGCTCTTCGAGGCCCTTGTCAGCCAGAGCCACCTTTTCAGTGAGCTCCTCCTCCCTCCTCAAGACGTCATCCCGCAGCTCTAGGAGTTTATGCTCTTCATCTTCGAGCCTTTTCTCCCTCTCCTCAAGTGCCTCCTGGCGCTTGATGAAAGTAGTGTTAATGGCCTCAAGCCTTTCTTGGCGTTCATCAGCCGCACTATTAGCTGCTTTGGTCTGCTCATAAATGGCCCGGGATTGAGCGTCAAGGGCGCGAGTCAAGCTCTCCCTGTCATCCAATAACATGCCCCAGTACTCCAGGCGGACCTTCTCCTGCTTGATCCATTCTTTGTCATCTGCCAGCCTTGACTGCGCCAGCTTGGTCTCGAAGTAGAGCCGATTACGCCACCTCCTAAGGGTTTGGCGCTCCTCTTCAAGAGCCTTGCTGTCGTGGAAGAATGCCAGCTGAACTTGACGCAGACTGGAGCAGGCGTTGTCAATAGACAATGACAATGGGATAGGATCCGGACCTGCTGGGGTCTCCTCCGCTGGTTCCAGCGGGTTTTCAGTTACAAAAATTGGGTCCCACTCCACAAGAGTGGTCCCCGGAGCCTCCACGGCACTAGGGCCGTCCTCCAGGATGGCCTCAGTCGCCATCAAGGAGGGTCCCGCTGATGAAGTTCCGACCTCCGGAAGTGGTTCCGAAGGACTAGCCGCCAGATCTTCGTTCGTCCCCTCGGGCAGGGGGCCAGCGACTTCATCAGAGCACTCCGGCTCAACCGCGGGTACCTCCGGCGTCGTCACTCCCGGAGCAGGAACTGCTTCTGGCTCCGGCGTGGGCACCTCCTCTACTGGGGGCTCGAGCGTTGATGCCTTCACAACGACCGGCTCAGGCGCCGGAAGATCTTCAACAACACCCGGCCCTGCGGCCGGAGCTTCAACGACAACTGGCTCAGGAGCTGGAAGGTCTTCAACATCAACCGGCCTTGCGGCCGGAGCTCCAGCAACGACCGGCTCTGCGGCCGGTGCTTCAGAGGTACCCAGCCCAACTGTCAGGACTTCCTCAACATCTGGCGCGCACGCCGGGACTTCAAGTACCTCCGGCTCTAATGTTGGGGCTTCGAAAATTTCCGGCCCTGGGGCCGGAATTATTGCTTCCTCTGGCTCAATGGCCGAAGCTTCTATCATCTCAGCACCCAAACCCGGAGCTTCAACCTCCGGGGCAGGTGCCGCTGGCGCATCTTCTCTCCCGTGGTCCGGCGCTACCACGGGGGTCTCGGGGGATGAGTCGAGGTCCATGACCACGACAGCTGGCGCCGGAGTTGCCGCAGCTTCAGCCACCACTTGGGGCGGCACCGGGACAGGAGCAGAGGCTTCTGCCTTCACAACTTCAGCTGCTGTGGCTGAGGGTGGAGCCTCACTCCTCTTCTTGGGAACGCTGCAGATGATGGATGAAGAAATTTAAAAAATAGTTACTACAAAAAAAAACTGTCTGAGGTAAATATTAAAAATTACCTCGGGAGGCTTACGCACCAGCTTGCGCGGAACCTCTTTCCCGGGCGTTCTGGGCTGACCATAGCCGCCGCCGGCATGGAAGCTCCGGAAGGCCCCCCGGAACTCGTTGCAGTCACATGCACTTCCTTAGTTGAGGCCCTCCTCGACCGGGAAGGACCTCCAGACCTAGAGGCCTCAACTGGCCCTGGTGATGGAGTCGCATGCCCAGAGCTACCACCCCGGGAAGACGCTGCTGCGGGTACAGTCGCCGCAGTTGTAGAAGACCTCCCCCTCCAGGGAGAAGGAGCTGATGCAGAGGTTGCAGGCCTGATGGACCTTCCGTCAGCATGCTGCAGTTTCCTCTTCCGGCTCAAGGGTTCGTCCGCCGGTTCCTTGCCCTTGCCGACGACTTTGATCCTTGGCTTCGGGGCAGGGTCGGAACCACCTTCGGAAGCCCCAGGGATCACCACCTTGGAGGTCGATCTTCTCTCAACGACACCAAGGTCGTCAAGCACCGGCATCGTCCGTCGGAGCTCCCTGCTGAACTCTACTTCCACGTTTAGAGGGAGAAAGGCTGATGGCGGGGTCAAGTCATCTCCTGCAACGTCGATGCCGTGCTGGAACTTTTTGAGATGTAACTCCAAGGTTGCCCTCGCTATGTTGGACTTCAGTCCGGTCTCGACCCGGTCATCGTCCATCACGCTATTGAGGGCCCAAGCGAGTTTTTCTCTCCTCTTCAGCGGTGCCCACCTGTTGACCAGGAAGTTGCAAAATACTGCCTGTGGATTTCATCCTCCGTCCACGCACTGGCGGATCCTGGTCAGAGCAGGGTTGAAGGCATCCGACAGCACCGGAGCTTCACTCCAGACTGCAGTGTCGATGTTGGGGAGGCCTTCGGGCAGCTCCAGCTTCTCGTGCTCCTCCACCTAGATGACTATCCAGTCCTTCTTCCAATCATCCCACTTTCCAGAGGGAAACGACCGGAGGTACTTGAATGGACACTTCTTGCGCTTCACAAAGTAATAGAAGCCAAGGTACTCATTAGTCCTACCGGTGGTATGGACGGTGAAGAAGGTCCGGAAAAGTTCAATGCAGGGGGGATGCCCACCCACATTTCACAGAAGTGGACGAAGATAGACACAAGAAGAATGGAGTGGGGGCCAAGGTGGTATAGCTGCAGACCATAAAAGTCTAGCAGCATCAAGAAAAAGGAGGAAAAAGGTGGGATCGACCCCACCATGGCGTACGAAGAGAAGTACACCATCTCGCCGGCGTGCTCCTTCTTGAACGGGAGCTCTCCTCTAGCGCGGACCAGACGGTTGAAGAAGTCCGGGGACCATCCCATGAGGGCCCGGACCTTCTTCAAGTCACCTTCGGTCTTCAAACGACTCTCGCGGACACCCAACTCCATCGCAGCACAGCAAGGCAAGAGAGGAAAAGCGAGCACAAGTTGGGAGTTTGAGCGCAAGATCAGATGAGAGGCGTAAAGAACTCCAGACGATGCGCGCTTTCTTCCTTAAGTAAGCCCTCACAACGCTTGGATGGAAACTGCAAGGAAGTCGAAGATACTACTCAAAAATTCCACCCAGCCGATGACAAGAGGGCTCGAGACCACCCCGACGATCAAGTCGAGATTCTTACCCAGGCGAACGGTTGTCATCATGAGGCAGGAAGCCCGAAGGCGGCAGCATGACAAGGCGCACGGAACCGATACGATTTTCGTATCGGGAACCAGCGACCTTCAATTGTGTGAGATCCGCATGCCAAAGATCTCATTTGCCGCACACGGGATATGCCACGCGGCGAGGATTTAACTCCAAACTATCACCAGCGGCACATCCGAAGACCTTTGAAGACTCAGTTCAAAAGTCGAGGGATGGACCCACCTCCGACGGAATGACTTCACCCAAGGGGTCTTCCCCAGAGGTGGGCCCAGGGGGCCACTGTCGGTACCCTGGTACCATATACTCCTTGGGATTGCAAAGATCTCAAGGTAAAGTCATCTACTTGATTCGAAGACCATCGGAGGCCCACATGTCAGACATAACCGGACCCGCTTCTCCAACATGGTTAGTCCCAGGGTCGCCACGTGTACTATCAAACCGGAGCTACCGCCCACAAGGGGGAAGCTCCGGGCTATGTACCGAAATGGCACCCCCGGACCTAACCCCAGACTGAGGGAAGCTCCGAAACTGACACGTGTCGGGTAACACCGGACCTATCTGTTCCCCCACAGTGTGCTCCGGTGCTGCCACGTGTCCAACCGTCGGATCTTCAGCCTCTAAGCTCCAGAAGACTCCACAACGGCTCCGGATCTTCAAAGGGGAATCAAGGACTTCAAGACCCGATCAAGTGTCATTAATACTATATTAATGACACACGATCGGACGACCTTAATTACCAGTAACGGTGCTGTCAAAGCCCATAACTCGGTCATTAAGGGAAATTAAACGTGTTGAATGTGTATCAATATCAGTAACTGCCGGGGCCACATGTCGGGCCAGGCTAACTTGTAACGGCCTGCCCTTGTACTATAAAAGGACAGGCCGACGATACATAGGGGACACTCTCCGGAGACACGCTGACTTTACACTCTCAACTGACGTTGAGCTCATACATCCAATACAACACCAACACACCCCGTGGAGTAGGGTATTACGCTCAGGCGGCCCAAACCAGGTAAATCTTCGTGTCCCTTGTGTCACTCGACATCTCACCTTCTGGAATCTCCGCGTGCCCATACCGAACCTCAAACTCCTCTAACACTTTAGTAGTGTCGGGAGATCTGCCAGATCAAAACCACCGACAAAGCCTCTTCGAACACCAACGGGAACAACAACAACACTTGAGCTTGATGAAGATGGTGAACCAGTTGATCAAAAAGAATATCAAAGCATGATGTGTTCACTTTTGTATCTCACAACATCAAGACCAAACATACAATTCAGCATATGTCTTCCTGCAAGATTTCAAGCTTCCCCACGAACTTCACATCTACAAGCCGTCAAACGTATTCTGAGGTATTTACATGGAACTCAAGAATTTGACATTTTTCTTTCGTCGTCCTCAACCGTTTCTTTGAGAGCTTTTTCCGATGCCAATTTCGGAGGTTGTAGGATTGATAGGAAGAGTACTTCTGGTACTCGTCATTTTCGTGGTAATTCTCTTGTTGCTTGGTCCTCTAGAAAACAACACTCAGTTGCACAATCCACTGCTGAATCTGAATATGTAGCTGCTGCTAGTGCTTACTCAAAAATACTCTGGATTGTTCAAACACTTAAGGACTTTGGGATAAATTTAGATAGTGTTCCACTATTTGGTTATAACACTAGTGCCATTTGCATAGCTAAAAACCCCGTGCAATATTCTAGAACTAAGCACATTGACAATAGGTATCACTTTCTCCATGATAATGTTGTAAAGGAAATATTGTGCTTCACCATGTAGATACCGAACATCAATTAGCTGACATTTTTACAAAACCTTTAGATTTCACACGTTTTTGTCTTATTCGTACTGAAAATGGGGTAATGCATCCACAAGGGTTGAATTGAGGGGGAGTTGATTTCAAAATTTGGAATATGAGAATCAGAACTTGAAAATATGAGCATAATATTCCATACATATATGACTTCATGATACCTTTTTGTGCTGAAAGTTCTTACTACATTACTCATGTTATACATCTTGTAGTTTTTGCCATGACTAGTAACTGGAATAATTACTTACACTAAATCTGGTCATGATCGAACTTTCTTACTGTTTTGAACTTGTTGCATTCTCACAAGTGCTTTGAATAATAAAAGATAAATCAAGTAATAAAATCACATGTTGAGCTTTATGATCAAATGGAAAATTGAGAAAAGATCAAGAGAATATGCATGCATCGCACTTCTTCTTTTAAGATGGCTTATCATTGCACTTAGATATGAACTTGGAAGAAGTTGTGTATGACTAAAACCATGTCCTTAAGATTCTGATTGTCAAATGACATAGGCTTGGCTTGCTTGGTTAGAATAAGGCAGATGCGCATATAATCTCTTGCAAATATCATATGATCTAAATTTCTTCTTTGAAAAATAATAAAATGCAGCAACAAGTGTCATGCTTTCAGGTTTTGAAATAGTTAAGTTTGTGAGGTCATGACTTGCTTAAATTGAAAATTACATTTGATCTCTAGCATGGCTTACACTACTTTATGTACCTCATGGATGTGATAGTGTAAGTTACTTGATAGTATGACTTGGATGAGCTTTGTTTATATATATATATATATATATATATATATATATATATATATATATATATATATATATATATATATATATGTTATAATATACCCATAACATTTGAAATTTCTCTTTTGAACTTTATTGAATACATTGTCAAAGGGGGAGAGATGCACATATTCACAATTGTTTTGGCACGATTCTTCTCAGGGGGAGAATTTATTTCTCATCTTATTTTATTTCTGTTTTACAAAGGAGTGTTTTACAAAGGGGGAGAAATTGTTTTTCAAAACTTTTAATGTGAATAAGCCAATGTTCGGAACTTAAGTGGTGTTGTCAATGCATTCATCAAGGGGGAGATTGCGAGACCTATGTGTGCTGAATAAATTGGCTTTGATGATAAAAGTTCTGAAATACTGCTAAAACACCTTTTTAGCAAGATCCGACTCTAGCTTCGAGCTTTTGCAAGGTCCGACAATAGGTCTGACTTGCTTTGTCAAGGTCCAAACATATTTTTGGGTAGCTCCGGTGAGCTTTCTCTTTAGCTCCGACATATCTTTGATAGCTCTGGTATGTCTTTGTTAAGCACCAATATGTTTTTGCTAGGTCCAACTTATGTTGGTTAGCTCTGACATGTTTTTCTAGCTCTGGCGCTAGGTTGTACTAGCTTTGGTAAGCTCCGGCTCAAGCTTCGGTTAGCTTTGGCAAGATTTGAAGCTTGACAACAATGTTCCTGCTTTTACTGTGAAATGTTTTGAAGTTGCTTTACATTGTTGGAAACATTGCTTAGTATTCATTTGCTAAGTTTTTGGAGCGTTTTGGTTGATATGGCTGATATCGTTTTACTGTGGTTTTTGCAACATGCTTATGTGAGGTGCTCACGTAAGGTGTTGTGTTTGAAACTAATTTGAGTGAAGTCGTCGACCTGGGCTCGTACGGTTGGTTGTTTGTTCATGTGCAGGTGTTGCTTGAGTTCAAGTCATGGCTTGTGATAGGATCCTTTGGACTAGTCTGAGGGAGGAGATGAGGTTCCAACAACCAAGTTCAGGAGGAATTGTGGTTGAATGAGTCAGGAGGTTGCGCAGGATGGTTGAATCAAGGGTAGTGCATATGAAGGTTACTAGACGTCGAAGGAAGTTGTTCGCACGTATGCATGCGGTGCATGACGTGGCAACATGGTTCCGAAGATGGACTAAGGAAGGAATGATCTGGTTGGAAGGATCGAATTGTATTGGTTGATGACTTCGGTTGCGGCGGAGTCGATTATAGCTCGGTATGGAAAGTATCTAGTTGGTTATCATAGGATTTTGTGTGAGTCACGAATTTGACTTGTTTTAGGAATATGGGATACGTTCCTAAGGTGTTTGGAAGAGTCTTAAGCAGTTATGGAAAGATTCAATTTGTGATTTGAGTAGGATTAGAGTCCTAGTTGAGAATGGGTTGGCCTAAGGGCTGGTTATATAAGCAAGGGAGGCTAGAGCTCATGGTAGACGACTTTGGGACTGTTCCTCTTGTTTTTTTATCAATAAAATTTGTAGTTTCAAGGAACTTTTGATCCTTGTTCGTTTGACTTGTTCCAGACAAGTTTTACTCGTCGAGTTTCTGCACAACACTACTTTTCGTCAATGGTTTTATCATAACTCGAGTTTTACAGAACCGATTGACATCATTATTTATGTGGTTGTCTTCACAACATGATTTTCTATCATCCGTTAAAATTTCACGGTCATTGGATTTGTGGTTTCTAATCTACACGAGTTTCTTTGACGAAAAACAGAACTGTTTTTACTCGGTAGAACGGATTGATATTAGTTCAATCTTTTGATTGTAACTTGAGATTTGAGTGATTCTTATTGTGTTGTCATCGTGACTTGGTTTTCTCTAATATCTACAATTTTTGTCACGATTGAACACGTTTAAGATCATTTGCACACACGGTTTATCAATAGTTGGATTCTCTACCGAAGGGGTTGGGATTTAATTGTTTCCGCTGCGTAAGATTTTTAAATCTACCATTCACCCCCCCCCCCCTCTGGTAGCTTTTCACGTGCTCTTCGATCCTACAGTCCAAAATCTTGAATGGCCCAATGTATCGAGGTGCTAACTTGCCTCTTATGTTAAACCTCTTATGACCTCTCATTGTTGACACTTTGAGGTAAACAAAATTTCCTATTTCAAAGGCTAGTTTCCTTCTCCTATTATCCGCATAGCCTTTTTGCCTTGATTGAGCAGCCCTCAAGTTCTTGTGAATAACCTGAACTTGTTTTTCAGCTTCTTGCAACACATCGGGTCCAAATACTTGACTCTCCCCTGTCTAGCTCCAAAACAAAGGTGTCCTACACTGCCTTCCATATAGTGCTTCATAAGGTGGTATCTTCAAACTTGCTTGGTAACTATTGTTGTATGAAAATTCTGCATATGGCAAGCTCTTGTCCCAACTTTTCCCATGCTTCAAAGCACAGGCTCTTAACATATCCTCTAAAATCTGATTGGTCCTCTCATATTGTCCATCCGTTTGAGGGTGATATGCTGAGCTGAAATTCAACCTTGTTCCCAATGCTTCAAGCAATTTCTACTAGTACCTGGAGCTAAAGTGAGAACCTCTATCCGAGACTATCTTCTTCGGGACCCCATGTCGACAAACAATATGCTCCATGTATTTCGGCCAATTGTGCAGCTGTATACTTGGTCTTCAGAGGGATGAAATGAGCTGATTTTGTCAACCGATGCACAATTACCCAAATTGAATCATGACCGGACTGGGTACGCGATAAACCAACTATAAAGTCTATACCGATTTCTTTCCACTTCCATTTCGGAATCTTCAATGGTTGC
This sequence comes from Tuctoria greenei, assembly GCA_036927565.1. Taxonomy (NCBI): domain Eukaryota; kingdom Viridiplantae; phylum Streptophyta; class Magnoliopsida; order Poales; family Poaceae; genus Tuctoria; species Tuctoria greenei. Next base: position 104,717,070 of record JAYESD010000004.1, on the reverse strand, counting down.
AATAACCCAGCTGGCCTTTGATGTTCCGCCTTCACCCGTTGGCACACATCACACAATGCTACGTATTCGGTTATGTCCTTCTTCATGCTATCCCACCAATAACATGTCTTCAATCTTTGTACATCTTCGTACAACCGGGGTGAATTGAGTAAGGCGAGTCATGTGCCTTCTTTAGTATTGTCTCCCAAATATGCTTCACATTAGGCACAACAATCCTCTTACCAATCCATAGAGTACCATGTTCATCCTCATCAAATCTGAATTCTCTTCCCTCTTGGGTCCTTTCCCTGATCTCCTGAAGTTCCTCATCCTTCGCTTGGCCCTCTCGAATTTCTTGCTCCAAAGTCGGATTTAACTCCATCACCCCCATCTCATTGATGAATCCGGGTTTCGACTGTTCAAACTCCTTACATAACTCAGATGGTAACTCTTGAACTGTGATTTGATGATTTACCCCTTTCCTACTCAAGGCATCGACCACTACATTGGCTTTTCCTGGGTGATAATAGATTCCCAATTCATAACCCTTGATGAGCACCAACCATATTCTTTGCCTCAAATTCAGGTCCATTTGCGTGAAAAATATACTTAAGGCTCTTGTGATCGGTATAAATCTCACACCTATGTCCAAGGATGTAATGTCTCCAAATCTTCAATGCGTGCACCACAGCTGCAAGTTCCAAGTCATGCGTTGGGTAATTTTGCTCATGTTTCTTCAATTGTCTCGATGCATAGGCGACCACTTGACCTTCTTGCACGAGCACACATTCAATTTCTTGTCTCGATGCGTCGCAATAAATATCAAAACTTTTGCTTACGCCTGGCAAAACCAAAACTGGAGCTGTAGTTAACCTTTTCTTCAACTCCTCAAAACTTTCATGACAAGCTTGCATCCATTGAAATGCTTTCCCCTTCATTAGCAACTCTGTCATTGGCTTGGCTATCTTGGAAAAGTCCTTGATGAATCGATGGTAATACCCAGGTATCCCAAGAAAACTCCTTATTTCCTTTATGTTTTGCAGGGGTCCCCATTTCAAAACGTCCCTCACATTTCCGGGGTCAACCGAAACTCATCCTCCTAAAATGATATGACCCAAAAATGATACTTCTCACCAATACTGAAACTTGTTGAACTTGGCGTACAATTGATGCTCCCTCAATTTCTGCAATGTAAGCCTCAAGTGTCCCTCATGTTCCTTCTCATCATTCAAGTAGATCATAATGTCATCAATGAACACCATGACAAACTTATTCAAGTACTCCATGAAGACCTTATTCATGAGGTACATAAAAATAGGCAGACACATTTGTCAGTCCAAAGGACATCACGGTGTACTCATAAGATCCATACCGTGTCCTAAAAGCTGTCTTGGGTATGTCCGATGGTCTAATATTCATTTGAAAGTATCCCAATGTGAAATCAATCTTAGAGAAGACACAAGCACCCTTCATCTGATCAAACAAGTCTTCTATGCTTGGCAAGGTGTACATGCTCTTGATTGTTACCTCGTTGAGAGCTCGATAATCCACACACATCCATTGTGACCCATCCTTCTTGTCCACAAATAGAACTGGCACTCCGCAAGGTGAAGAACTGGGGCGAATAAAACCTTTCTCTAGTTGCTCTTGAATCTGCTTCTTGAGCTCCGCTAATTCCATAGGAGGCATCCTATATGGCCTCTTAGCTATAGGTGCAGTTCCAGGTATTAAATCAATAACAAACTCAATATCTCGATCGGGTGGCATACCTGGCAACTCATCTGTAAAAACATCCAAAAATTCACACACCACCGAGATCTCATCAATTGCGGTACTGTCCATATGATTCAGCTCCAATTGCTTCAGTGCGTGTTGAGATGCTTCAAATTCTACAGTGGTCCCTTCCTCGTTGGTCAACTTTACCATTTTCGTGGCACACTAAATAACTCCATTATGCTTCCTCAACCAGTCCATACCAAGAATACTTTCCAATCCTTGAGAATCCAAGACAATGATATTGGCGAAGAAATCTACCCCCTTATTCGAAGGCTTACTTTTGGACACATACTATATTTGTCCTCATCTCTCCTCCAGGAGACTTAACCAATAGATTAAACTTCATATGAGAGATAGGCAAATTATACTTGGCAACATATTTCGATGCAATGAATGAATGCGCTGCTCTAGAATCAAATAACATAGTCGACGGGTTGGAGTTTGTGAGAAACATACCAATCACCACATCCTCCGCTTGTTGAGCATCCTCCATAGAGACATAGTTCACGTTGCCGCGAGAAAAATTCTGCTGTCCACGATTCCCTTGCGGCTGTCCTCCATTGGGTCTTGGGTTTTGCCCGGCGCATTGCTTCCTTGACCAAGGCCTGACTTAGGACATTGATGTGCAAAGTGTCCAGCTTCTCCACAAGTATAGCACTTCTTTACTCCCCCAGAATTATTTGGATGAGTTTGATTTTGAACATTTGCACTAGGAAAGTTGGCACGAGGTGCAAAAGGCATTGGAGGCCTAGGTGCTTGCATAACAGGGCGTTGGTGCACAAACTGAGCTGGGCGCAGTGCAAATCCATGGCAATAAGCAGGCGCAGAAGAGCTGTAATATGGCGCATTGGGTGGTGCAAAGTGAGGGCGCACATTACTTCCTTGTTGTTGTCCTTGATATGGCGCCTTCCTATTGTTGTCTTGCTCCATCTCCCGGACCTTGTTCTCCACGACAATTGCTTTGTCCAGAAGCTTCTAGAAGTTGGCATATTCACAATTCAGCAATTGCACTTGGATCTCATTGTTAAGACCCCTCATAAACAGATATTGCTTCTGGCTGTCCCGGCTCACATCCTCAAGCACATACCTTGAGAGTTGAGTGAATTTGTTGAGGTATTCACCCACGCTCGATCTTCCTTGCCCCAAGTTCTCAAATTCTTGCCTATTCAAAATCATGACTCCTTCCGGCACATAATGAGAACGGAAGCTCTCCTTGAATTCGACCCAAGTGATCCTCTCCTGATTCTCATGAGCATTGCATAAGAAATCCCACCAATCGACAGCTGCTCCAACAAGTTGATGAGAAGCAAATAGAACCTTCCCCCGATCACTGCATTGAACGATCGCAAGCTTCTTCTCCACAAACTTGAGCCAATCATCAGCATCCATAGGGTCAGCGGCTTGGGGAAAGGTCGGTGGCCTAGTTCTCATAAACTCTCCCAACCGGTTATGAGGAGGTGGGAGTGGCAGTGGAGGCATGTGGGGCTGATTGTTGACGTTACCAGCCTACAGCTGTCCCATAGTTTGTATCATGGTCTACATAAGCTGGTTCTGCATAGCCAAAAGCTGCTCAATGTTGATAACTCCATGAGCAAGTCCTTGTCCATTGTTGTTTTGAGGTGCTCCATTGTTCTCCTCCTCATCACTCCCATCCCTCTCGTTGCGAGTCCTCACCATCTGAAGAAAAGAAAGAGATAAGAATTTAGAAGCGTCCCCAACTATATGCATCAAGGGATCTGAAACTAAGCAACTAACTATACTAGCCTACATGTACATGGCAATGCTAAAGCATCCCAAAATCTTCTATTAAGCACACAAGAAAACAATATATAGCAAACAACACACCAAGTAAAAACACATCGATTCCTGAGTGCTCCTATGTGCTCTAAAGTGTCTATTCTATCTAGGTTGCGTCCTACGGTCAACCTGTGGCTCTGATACCAATTTGTGACACCCGGTTCCGAAAATGAACCAAGTGAACACATATGTGTGCCCAGGATGTTCAACACACATACATAAGTGCATTCACAAAAGGATATACAGAAAATTACAATAGAGCAAGATTAATTAACCATTTTTTATTATACAATTTATAAGAATCCTCGAATACAAGCACTGATGACCATTAATGACAAGTTCAGCTAATGCAGTTGAAATAAATTAAATAAGCAACTAAGCAGCATAAGCAAATAGGGTATAGCATAGCTCCAACACTCCACAGGCAAAGCTAACGGCAGACACGACCTAGAACTCCGCATTATCATCGTACTCCCAAACCTGACCTGCAACTGTTGGTGGGGGGAATTGCAAGAGTGAGCACATGTCGTACTCAGCAAGTGTGGAAAGTATGACATGTAGCTGATTCAAATGACGACAATAATAATGTCTAAGTGCTGAAAAGTACATTAAAACATTTGAAAAGCAACATATTATATGTATGTGAAATAGACCCATCATAAACCATGTAATCATCATAATTCAATCCCTATTCATTACCATCATCCAAATTCCAGATTTCATCATTACCATTAAACATATTCAATACCAGAATATAATTCATAACCAGCCACAACCATTACCAAACCATAACCATCCCCAAAACCATCCCAATACCAAGTTCCCTCTAATCATGGAAGTTGTCTAGGTGCTCATAACCGGGAGCATGACTATCATGATAGTTTTATTAGACTCTGCAGAGTTTGTACCACTTTACCCACGCGTTTGTGATTTCATCACCCGTCGATGACTGAAGAACCTCCCTTACGCCAATTACACTTCCTTTGGTGTATGGCCAAAATATAACAAAATAGCCTTTACAAAGGGATTACTAGCATATTTAGACCTCACTACGGTTTCACCGATGGCTATGTCTCCTACAGAGCACATCTTCAACAAAGGGTCCCCTCTTGAGCCATTCGGATCTCAAGGTAGTCCCGCCAACCATCAACAAACCCAATTCGATTACCCCTTCCCCGAGCATCCTTAATGGTCCAAATAGCACTAGCAAAGCCCTAATTAATCCGCTACGCCGCACCCATACTTGGCCTCATGGTGGCACTATAGTCCTAGCTTATTCTCGCATGAACCGGTCCTTAGATCTAAGGCAAGCAAACCACCATGACATCCAACCCATCCGCATACCAGGCTTGCTTAGATCACCCATTACCATATCATATTAACCAGTTCATGTTAATCAAATCTTATAAGGCATAATTAAGTTAAGTGGTGTAGTTGTCTTTCCATCCCAATTAATTAAGGGAAGCAAAAAGGTAAAAAGCCCTTCCCGACTCTCTACCATACATTCCAGGTGACAAGGGTGGTCAAACAATCTAATAAACTTCCTATCATAGGATTCCCATCAAATTGACAAAAGCATGCAGTTTTGCAAACAAAACATTTACTTTAAAAACAGGATCAATATGCTTCAAGGACACTTACCTTGCACTTGGGCTTGGATCGGGTCAAAGCCTTCAAACTCTTGGTGCTGCAGATCCTCCGCAGCACTCTCTAGTGCAAATCCGTCTAGTCCGCATAATAAACATACAAACAAGAAGCACAATCAAAGGGTGCACAAATATTACTCAATATGACATGATATGCATGATTGATGCAAATGCAAGGTGGAACTTGTTAACGAGTTGTTTTTAAAGATAACAACTAGTTCTAATAGCTTTTAACAAGTTTATACAGGTTTGGAGTTGATTAGATCTAATTTTAGAATTAATTCGACACAATTTAACAAGGAAAATCCGTTTATACATGTTTCCTAGATCGACATGAATTTGGAGATTTGGGGATGAATTCACGTAAGGAAAAGAGAATAGAAGGTATACCAGGTGTTTAGAACTCCAATGAATCAAGGATCTTGGAGGTAACACTTGGATCTCGGTGATCTAGGGTTGATGAAGAACTTGATGGGGGATTGTTGACAAAGAACGCGAAGTTGATGGAGATCTTGATCCTCTTTATTTTCCTCCTCTTCTTCTCCTTGCTCTAGATCTCCTTCTCCCTCCTTGGTGGCGGCTAATCATGAGCTAGGGTTTGGGTGTGGAGGAAAAGTGGCAAATAGATGTCAAGACAAGGGGTGGGGTTGTTTATATAGAAGTGGAGGATAGGGTTAGATGGATTTCGAGTTTGGGATGAGTAGAGGCCGGTTTGAAGTCCCACATGGGCTCTAAAAGAGTTAGACACGACGTCCCTAGGCCCACTTAACGTAAAACCCAATAAACAAGTCGTGAAACAAAGGATCAACTCGGAGTCGAGATATATCGGACAAGTCCGAAAAGGACCAGACTAGTCCGAAGTTGGACAGAGGGAAATCGGACAAGTCCGGACTGGACATTGGACAAGTCCGAACATATCCAGAGGGGAAAAACAGACAAGTCAGGACAAAAACCGGACAAGTCTGAATCTAGTCAGAGGGAAAAAAGGACAAGTCCGCTAGAAGATCGGACTAGTCCGGACAAGTCCAGGGACTTAGCAAATTTCCAAGTATTCTTGGAACACCGGACTAGTCCGCACAAGACCGGACAAGTCCGAAAGTGTCCAGAGGGAAAAACAGACTAGTCTGTAGAAAAACGGACAAGTCCATTTGAAGTCAGAGAGAAATCGGACTAGTCCGCATCTCCTAGAATTCTTAAGTGTGGTTTTGTTTATAATTAATTTTAAACTTGTTCCTTTCTATGTTGCCCAATATTAAACATGTATTGGAATGTATGCAATGCATGATGGATGAAAATGAGGGTGTTAGAGGCATCGCTGGCAGGAGAGATGGCAGAGTTGACGGCACTGGGATCTTGCGGCGAGAAGCTGGGCAGCGAGGCGGAGAAGTGCGGAGGGGTGGAGAAGCAGAGATGAGAGATGAGGCAGCACGAGGGCAAGGGAGGTGGCACGAAGTCTGGGGGGAGGCGGTTTCGGGGAGCAGGGCGGCGGGAGGTGGGGCAGAGAAGCAGAGCCGGATGGCGAGGCTGTGCGGGGCGAAAGGGAGGCACGCGGGCGAGGGAGGTGGCATGCAGGCCCGGGGAGGCGAGGCGGGTGCATACCGGGGGGAAGCAGAGCTGGGCGGCGAGAGGCAGGGAGGAGCAACGCGCGGGGAAAAAGGCGCGTCGCGGCCTCGCGGGGCGGGCGGAGGAAGAAGGCATTGTCGGTTGGAATGACTACCGCCTAGAGGGTGAGTATGTTTGGGACACCAGAGATGGGAAGCGGAAAATGAGTTTGCCAGATGGGGCATCTGTTGGAGGGCGTTTAGACATCTCTCAAGAAAAAAAAATAGAGATAGATTTCCTTATAGAGAAGCTCTTGGAGACAGCCTAATGGACTATGTTCCACATATAAGAAGGCAACCATAACTGCAAAGCACAACAATATCGTATAACTCGTAATGCACAAGCACAACCACCTCTTCAAGCTCACAAGCTTGAGATAGGACTTCCCTAATATTGTTTTTTTGCCAAGGATATAATGCTCTGTTTATTTTTCAGGTGCCTGAAATCTGAGAAAATTTCAGACACCGGTTGGATAATTAGTAGCCAATTACTTTTATTAATCACTAATCTTTGTAATTAACAGTTAATTCAAACAATTAAAAAATTAACAACTTTTCTATTGTCCATAGATCAACAAATTTATTTTTATTTATTATTTTACAACTATCATAATCCTCACAGTTAACAAAACTAACAATTAACATACTAACATCCATCTCCTGACCCTTCAGGTGACTGAAGCATAGCATTTCCGCATGCAAGTTGCAGGGAGCACTGCAAACACTATATACTATACAGCCGCGCTCTTTCAGGATTCAAGATCCAACATAGCACATAATTGGGGTACTGATAATTACCAAATGCTAATTATATAAGAAAACAGGGATGCCAATCTGACAAGTCAGTTTCCGGACATTTGAACGAACATCATTCTTTGCTCAGATCACTTCATTTCTAAGCAGCAATTTTAGGATTCAGCGGTAAAGATGACTCATCTCTCATTAGCCTGTTGCAGCATCTCCACCACCTTCTTCACCTTTGGCCGCTTCGCTGGAGCATACTCTATGCACAACATCGCAATCTGGAGCACCGCGAGCATCTGTATGCGCTAGGCAAACGACGCGGTGCTAAGTCTCGGGTCCATGAATTTGCTATGGCGTCTCCCCTCTTGCCAAGGCAGTGTGGACCCACCTGGCAAGGTCCACACCCTCCCCAAACCCCTCATCCGCTGGCAGCTTCAGTGTCAGGATCTCCAGCAGAATCATCCCAAAGCTGTACACATTGTCTGACATTGCCACTTGCATTATGTAGGCATACTCTGCACGAAACCAATTGCATCAGCAACAAATTTTATACATACAAGAACTTATAATGTGGTTGCCAGATGTTGATCAGTGTCAGATTTAGACCTGGAGGTATGTAACCAAACGAGCCCGCAACGGCACTGATGCTGGTAGTGCCCGTTGAAGGGTCCATCAGCTTGGAGATCTCAATTTTGTTACAAATTTAGGGGTATATTTGTATTTTCCATTTGGCATAAGGGCTTTTCTGCATAATTGTTATCTATGTACATCTATTTATAGAGGCATTTGGTCTCCTCAATAATACAAGCACTATTTATAACATGGTATCAGAGCCAAATACTAGGGCTAGTTTTTCTACTACCCTAGCAATCGATCCCGGTGATTCTTCCTGCCCATAGTGGATCTTGGCGTTCCTTTTTACGCCAACACTCTTTTATGCATTCTCCGTATGTTGCCTCCGGTTCCATCCGCCGTCGGCGTCCTTCATCCGACCTCGACATCTGTAGTAGCAGAACTCACGACCTACTGTCTACCTCGACATCTCGTAGACCCACGAAGAAGCACAATCAACTCGACATTTGTAGTAGCAGAACTCCCCTAAGATCCTCCAATATCAGCACCACCAGCACCCTATGAAGAACGACGAGCCTGAGCACCAGCAGTATGTTGCATGGTCGAAGAACGAGCAGCCGAAACTGAAGAACAATGTAGTAGACCAGCAGCACAAAGATGAATCTCCTCATTATGGACACTAGCAAGAGCGTCCATAAGAGAGACACAAGGGTGACAAGCGAGCAGCTGAGCACAAAGGTGTTCAAACTCGTCACGAAGCCAGGTCAAGAAGTCATAGGTGTGTCGTAGCTCAAGTGCATCCTTCCGACTCTGACAAGATTGATAGATATAAGATGACAACTAAGGACCAAGAATATCATGTTGACGCCAAATAGAAGATATCTGATCAAAGAACTCCTCCGCTATAGCATCTCATTGTCATAAAAGTTTCTCCTGACGAATATCAGGAAGATAAGTAGACTGACCAATAGGCTCGTATCGTTGACGCAAAAAAGTCCACATCTGGTGTGCATACTCAAACTCAACTATGTCCATGCAAGATGATCCTCTATACTGGTAGCAAGAATAGCACCAGCCCGAGCACCATCATCCAACCAAGCCTGTGAAGAAGTAGCAGGACAAGACGGGAATTTCAGTTTGCCCGTAAGAAACTCCCAAAGACGAAGTCCACACATATGCAGATGCATACATGGAACCCAACTGTGATAATTGGTGCCATTGAAAAGCACTGGACATTGCAAGACTAGGACATAGCTCGATGAATAAGTCATCGTGATGAGATGACAAGCAACGGCGATAGCGCAAAATATGCAGCAGCGAGCGATAGCGAGAGCGCAAAAGAGAAAGTGATTCCTACGACATCTATAGTAGTCACCACCTACTGCCTACCTCTTCAATCCGTGGGTCTACGAGACATTCAACGCTACTTATCTATCCTAGCACCATGCTAGCATATTAAGTAATTACCTTGAGCCTAGGAACAAGCCTTTCTGTGAGACCCAGTTCCGAAAATGAACCAAGTAAACGCATATGTGTGTGCAGGACGTTCAACACACATACATGAGTGCATTCACAAAATAATATACAGAAAATTACCACAAGACAAATTAATTATCCACTTTTATTACACATTTAATAACATCCTCGAATACAAGCTCTAATGAATATTAATGACATGTTCAACTAATGCAGCGGAAATATACTAATTTAGCAAACTAAGCAAAAGGGATAGCGCAGCTCCAACACTCCATAGACAAAGTTGACGGTAGACACGGCCTAGAACTATGCATTATCATCGTTAAAATCCCAATCCTGACCTGCAACTGTTGGTGGGTGGAATTGCAAGGGTGAGTACATGTCGTACTCAACAATTGTGGAAAGTATGACATGTTGCTGATTCAAATGACGAATATAATAATGGCTAAGTGCTGAAAAGTACATTAAAACATTTGAAAAGCAATATGTATCATGTTTGTGAAATAGACCCATCATAAACCATAATTAATAACATAGTACCAGTCCATGTTCCATATCCATCATCCATATACGAATAACCATATTCAATACCACAATTTAATTAATAACCAACCATAATCATTACCAAACCATAACCATCCCAAAAACCATCCAAATACCAAGTTCCATCCAATCATGGAAGTTGTCCAGGTGCTCATAACCGGGAGCACGGCTATCATGATAGTTTTATTAGACTCTGCAGAGTTTGTACCGCTTTACCCACGTGTTTGTGAACTCATCACCCGTCGACGACTAAACAACCTCCCTTATGCTATTTACACATCCTTTGGTGTGTGGCCAAGAGATCACAAAATAGCCTTTACAAAGGGATTACTAGCCTATTTAGACCACACTGAGGTTTCACCGGTGGCGATGTCTCCTAAAGAGCACATCTTCAATGAAAGGCCCCCTCTTGAGCCATTCGGATCCCAGGATAGTCCCTCCAATCATCAACAAACCCAATCCGACAACCCCTTCCCCGAGCATCCCTAATGTTCCAAATAGCACTGTCAAGCCCTAATTAATCAGCTACGCCGCACCCATACTTGGCCTCGTGGTGGCACTGTAGTCCTAGCTTATTCTCGCATGAACCGATCCTTAGATCTAAAACAAGCAAACCACCATAATATCCAACCCATCCACATAACAGGCTTGCTTAGATCACCCATACCACATCATAATAACCAGTTCATGTTAATCAAATCTCATAAATGCATAATTAAATGGTATAGTTATTTTCCAAAGTCAATTAATTAAGCGAAGCAAAAAGGTAAAAATCCCGTCCCGACTCTCTACCATAAATTCCAGGTGACAAGGGTGATCATACAACGCTAGTAAACTTCCTATCATAAGATTTCCCATTAAATTGACACAAGCATGCAGTTTTGAAAACAAAACATTTACTTTAAAGCAGGATCAATATGCTTCAAGGACACTTGTCTTGCTCTTGGGATTGGTTCGGGTCAAAGCCTTCAAACTCTTGGTGCTATAGATCCTCCGAGACACCCTCTAGTTGTGAGTCCTCACCATCTTGAGAAAAACAATAGGTAAGAATTAGAAAACATCCACAACAATATGCATCAAGGGATATGAAACTAAACAACTAACTAGCCTATGTGGACCTAGCAATGCTAAAGCATCCCAAAATCCTCTATTAAACACACAAGCAACCAATATATAGCAAACAACACACCAAGCAAAAACACATTGTTCCTATGTGCTCTAAAGTGTCCATTCTATCTAGGCTGCATCCTACGGTCAACCTGTGGCTCTGATACCATTGTGTAACACCCCAGCCACTACGATCCTGATGGTCGTTACTTCTGGCAGCTCTCTAGGATCACAGACTAGCCCCACAGACTGACACTAGTCTTTTCTGCGCATTTTGTCCTCACTCGTGCACACCCTCTAGTGCAAATCCGTTTAATCTGCACAATAAACATACAAGACAAGAATTACAATCAATAGATGCACAAATATTACTCAATATGACATGACATGCATGATTAATGCAAATGCAAGGTGGAAATTGTTAATAAGTTGCTTTTAATGATCACTAACTGGTTCTAATAGATTTTAACAAGTTTATACAGGTTTGGAATTGATTCAATCTAATTTTAGAATTAATTCGACACAATTTAACTAGGAAAATCGAACAAGTCCGCAGGAGGCCAGACTAGTCCGCACTTCGCGAGAACAATAGATTAGGGTTTTCTAGATCGGTGTGAATTTGGAGATTCGGGGTTGAATTCACATAAGGAAAAGGAAGTAGAAGGTATACCAGGTGTTTGGAACTCCAATTAATCATGGATCATGGAGGCAACACTTGGTTCTTGACGATCTAGGGTTGATGAAGAACTTGATGGTGATTTATTGACGGAGAATGCAAAGTTGATGGGGATCTTGATCCTCTTTCGTGTCCTCCTCCTCTTCTTCTTGTGTGGGATCTCCTTCTCCCTCCTTGATGGCGGCTACTCACGAGCTAGGGTTTGGGTGTGGAGGAAAAGTGGCAAATAGATATCAAGCCAAGGGGTGGGGTTGTTTATATAGAGGTGGAGGCTAGGGTTAGATGGATTTCGAGTTTGGGATGAGTAGAGGTCAGATTGGAGTCCCACATGGGCTCTAAATGAGTTAGGCACGACGTCCCTAGGCCCAATTAACATAAAACCCAAGAAACAAGTCGTGAAACAACATATCAATTCAGAGTTGTGATTTATCGGACAAGTCTGAAAAGGACCGGACTAGTCCAAAGTTGGACCGAGAGAAATCGAACAAGTCCGTTCTGGGTATCGGACAAGTACGAACTTATCCGGAGGGGAAAAACAGACAAGTCTGGCCAAAAATCGGACAAGTCCGACTTTAGTCAGAGGGAAAAATAGACAAGTCCACTGGAACACTGAACCAATGCGGACAAGTCCATAGACTTAGCAAATTTTCAAGGATTCTTGGAACACCAGACTAGTCTGCACAGAACCGGACAAGTCCGAAAGTGTCCAGAGGGAAAGACAGACTAGTCCGTAGAAAAACGGACAAGTTGGCTTGAAGTTAGAGAGAAATCAGACTAGTCCGCACCAAAATCGCACTAGTCCGCACTTTCCAGAATTCTTAAGTGCGGTTTTGTTTCTAATTCATTTTAAACTTATTCCTTTTTATGTGTATTAATGTTAGACACATATATGAATGTATGCATGGCATGATGCATAAAAATGAGGGTGTTACACTTCCTAAGGCAATGAACTAAATCATCGTTGAACCATTGTTAGTTCAAAACCTAAGTGATTCATATTAACATAATCATGTCATAGCTAATTAGACTATAGTGGGGGTTTGTAGTGTTTATGATGAAATAATGAGAATGGTATAGCATAATGATAAATACTACTCCTACCACATATATGGAATCCACAACATAAGAAACGCTTTATCCATGTATATGAACAATGGGAGACTAAAGATAACATTTTTATTAAGAACAAAGTTACAATTACAAATAGGAATATGAGAACCATACCTTTCCCAATTAAGAATTGGGAAGAGACTCCTTCTATTCCTCTCTTACATGGACTATGGACTAGAGGCTCTCCTCTCTACAACCTATACTCCTCTAAACCTATGGAGAGTAGCGGATACAATGGATGAATACTCAAGTGGTGTGTGTGTATGAAGTGAGGGTAGGGGTCCTATTTATAGGTGGAGAAGGGTCGGTTCCCGCCACCAAAAGCGCATGAATCAGCCACCACTGACTTCTTCAAGACAAGAGTAGCCAACACGTGGTGATTGGCCGAGTTTGGTGCCAGTACTAGGTTGGCTGACTAGGGGGGTAGGTCGACCTGTTCTTTGCACCATTTCTCGTGTGCTTTCTCTAGGTCACTACCAAGTGGGTCCCATTCCTTGATATAGGTGCTACACCATTGGATGGTCTCGAATACTTCTGTTTGTAGGCCATTTGATCCATGTGGTGCCACATGTCATCGCTTGATTGGTTGGGATGGTATTTTATAGGATTGCTCCCCCTCTTTTACCTCATTTCATGCAATACTTCCATGCATGAACTATTTCTCTAAGGACAAGTGGAAATAGGTTAAATAGAAAGGTGATGTGTGCAATAAAAGACAATACCTTCACATAATTGAGTTATATTGACGGGTGAAATTGGTATATAACAGCCATCAACAAACTCCCACAAGCTTATACTTTGCTCGTCCCGAGCAAAGTCAAGACTTTAGATTAATTATCCGGAGTTGCTATAATGTCCTATTTTTCAAAAGTACCATATACACAACAAAATACTCTACCTAGTATTGCAAAAATTTGCATGGTACTTCATCCATCTTAAGTCATTATGGGGCTTATGCCATCTCCTATTCATGGGTGGTTGAAAGATAGAACAGCAAATGGAGCACAAATACACTAGAAATCAAGTTCCACTCAAATTTTAGAGAGTTCAATTTATATTTTAAGTACCTCAATTTGATTCTCTCGATCTCTCCTTTATGTGTAGTGGATATATGTCATCACCAAGGCATTTTGCCTAAATTCATCCTACCTCTACATAAGGCTTGTATGTGGAGCTTGGTAGGGAATATAGTAGGCATATTTGCAACACATAATATTGCTAAGTCAAAAGAGCAAGCCTTAGGAGAAATCAATTCAAAACACTTTGATTCAAGACTTGTGGATGTGTGATGGAATGGAGGTGGATGTGATATTGAGATGACTCCTTTTTGAGTGGACTCTCTTATTTTTGCAGGGATGAAACATGGCTAATTTTTTTTCTCATGCTTGTGATGTAAGCATGCATTTTCTTTTTTTTTCTCTTTTTTTCTTGTAGCCATGTATTCTACTCCTTTTTTATGCAATAAATTTTGGAGAGATTACTAAGCATGAATGATATGGAGTTTCTCGTTTTATTGTGGAATGGTGGTATGATGGGATTTTGCTTACTTCTAGTGTAGATGTATAGCATGTGCAAGTGAAGTCTTGAATTCAAAAAGTAATGAATGAAATCTCACATTGGTATATACTAGTTTGACAAAGCTCAATGTGAATACAAATAGCATATGCATAAGGTCTATCAATGTGATGTATCATATGGCTTTGGTAGATATTTCCAATCAAATGAGAATAACTTAAATCTTTTTAGAATTTTCTCTGGAAATCTAAGTTCCACTTTCAATCTAGGAATATCAGCCCTATCACTATATCATATCTCTCGACAACTTAGAATGGATTAAGATTTTGCTACCCACAATTTCCAAATCAAGGCAAAAGCAGTTTTAACCAATAAGAGCAATATGTTGGAGAGTAGTAAGTTGTAAACTAGGGACTTAGGAAAATTAAAACAGAGCAACCATTCATCATTTAATCTATGTGAATTCCAAATCATTCTTACCACGCATCTTCTATTTTATTTGAAAACAAATCTATACTACTTTACTTAATTTTTTTATATGCAAGGTGGATGATGGACGAATGGAAAAGAAATATGCAGGGGGTTGATGCAATTTACCTCAAGTGGGGGTCATCCCCCAAGCTTGTTCTTCACTCACCTCCGTGATGAGGGTTGAACCCTTGATGACGGAAGTATGCCGCGAGATTGGCTTGTTGTTGTTGTTGTACGTGGAGTTGATGGTGGTGAATTGAGCATCCATGTGTTGTTGCCAGTCTTGGGTACCTTGGACATGCCCTTGGAGAGTGTTGTAGATGTCACCCGTTCTCACTTCAAGCTCTTCCATACGTCTAGTGAGATCCGTCATTCCTTGGCTATAGTAATGATGACTTCTAGCCGAAGAGGAACGACATCTTCTCATCGACGTTGGAGGCAAACTGTTAGGGCTTGAAGTGTATAGGGGTGGCTCCCATGTGGCACCCGACCATCCATGCCAAGATGGACCTTCGGTCTCATACATTGGAGGTTGAGTCCATCCGGGTGCATCACCCATTGGGTTCCCTTCCTCTTCGTACTCTTGGACCGCGGAGGTTGTCAGGGGCATGGCCGCTCTCCTTGTACGGCTTCTAGCTACCCTACCAGAGACATTACTTCTGCGGACTTCCTCGATGGGAAGAAGGTCAATGGTTAGCCTCCAGCATTTGTACAGATGATAATCCGGGTTAGGTAACCAAATTTAATTGACAAACCAGGGATAGTAAAATATCAAAGTGCCATCTTGATCATGCTTAAGGGTATGTACTTGCACTTTCAATATACTCAAATAAAGAATATTCTAGTGCTCTTACCCTAGTAGCAATACGAGTAATCAATGAAGTGCATTCAATTGGATCTGTTCTTAGAATGTAATCTAACCATTGTCTCATCATGACAATAACTGGAGCAACTTTTATCCTTTTAATCATGGCAAATAACATTTTCAGCTCATCATCACACACTATCCTTACGTCTCGTCTAGAGAACATAGTCATAGCCACCCATCTATGCATGAAACGTAAAGTAGGGTTGTGTAAGTGGATATTCTTAGGTGCACTACATCTGACCTCACTAGTTAAATCTTGTCAAAAACTTTGTTTGTTAAACTCACGAAAGCGTCTAAATCTAGCAAACAACAGTTATGGAAGCCTAGGATTTCATTTAATTCTTTCCATATGATGTTGTGTTCTTTTTGAAATAATCCAAAAGTAATACCATCAAATCCTATTTTGAGTGTGCCAAGGAATTGTATGCAAAGAAGGCGTGAACCTCTCTCCTCTATGTGAGCAAAGTTTTCCATCCTAATGCATGCCAAATGGAAAATAATTTGGAATCCATACCTATTTTGGAGACCAAATTCAGATCATAAGCTTTCGTATGAGAAAACTCACAATCTTTGAGGAGCTTACGTGCTTGATCTTCAACTTTACTTTGTATGTCAAGGTCGTCATGGTGAAGAAGGTTGTGCGGGTTGCTCCTCTCACCCATGGGAGTGTCCTCACCTACACCCCTCCTCCGTGAACTTGGTGTAGCAACGAAGGAGGGGTGTGCACTTGAATCTCCACCATGGCATGACCTTACAACCTCCTTTCTCTTTCCAAACAACCCCTTCATTCCTTTCATGGCAACAACAAACAAGAACACAACAAGGCAAGAACTCGAAAGAGGTGATTTTAGCAAAAGCAAAACCCCTGACGAATTTTCCCTTGAAGAACATGAGAGCAAATTGCAAATGCAAACAAAAGCAAATCTTTTTGAGTTGGATTTTGAGCAAGAGTACTTCAATGAAGAGCAAGAAAAATAATGTGAGCAAGAGTTACTTTTGGG
Organism: Tuctoria greenei; assembly: GCA_036927565.1. Lineage (NCBI taxonomy): Eukaryota > Viridiplantae > Streptophyta > Magnoliopsida > Poales > Poaceae > Tuctoria > Tuctoria greenei. The sequence goes on along the minus strand of JAYESD010000004.1, from coordinate 104,700,187 downwards.
AGGTATGAAATGAGGTGAAGTTTGAGGAGGAATGCTCCTCACGGCCACCATTTATAGTGTGCACTCCCCAACAGTCACTAGGAAACCAAATATAGCCGTTGGAGGAGAGACAGCCAAAATGGCCCTTTCTCCATGTCGGCCAAACAAGGGGGTCGGCCGCACTGACAAGTGGCCCCCCTTGTTCTCCCTTTTGGCAAGTGTCTCCCCAACGGCTATGGAATTAGAACGTTGGTGAATTACCACTTTGCAACTAAGAAATTTTTTTTCGAATAAAAACTCTTTTTCAAAACCCAACAATTTTCATTTTGTGAAAAATAATGAAATAAAAATGAAAGTTGAGAATAAAAGATTCTCAACTTGCTAAGAAGAACTAAATATGCAATGAGGAAAAATCAATCTAAATGGGGTAAACCAAATGAAGAGAAAAGAAAAATTAAAGAAAAGGATAACTACTAATTTAACCTATTGGCTAGGTCTCACCACTGTCCGATGAGATGGGCAATCCTCCTTCTTCCTTTCTTGACATCCGGGCTAGGATGGATGGGCTTGGACGGCTTGTCTTGCCTCTTTCGTCATTCCATCTTTGGCGGCTTAGTGGACTTGGGCCTTTGGGGAGGCTTGGACTTCTCCGTCTTCTTCGGGTGTCAGCATGGAAAATAAGACGAATTTTCCTCATAGATCAAATTCCTCATGAATGCACTGAGTAGGTCCACCTTTGGAGGTGTGATTTCGACCTCTTGAATGTTTTTAACATTCGACCCATACTTGATACGGACCATGGAGCATTGCTCCAACTTTGGGTGAAAGTTAAACTTCTTCTCCTTGCCACTGATATGGAATTGCATTTCTACAGCTTCAACATCTATACGAGCCTTCGCGGTGCTAAGGAATGGTCGCCCAAGAATGATCAGCATATCCTTCTTGACCTCCATGTTTAGAACCAAGAAATCCACGACTATGAAGCAATTTCGGATTTTCACCAGAACATCTTTAGCATACCGGATAACAGACTAAAGAACTAGCCAGTTGGAGATGTACTGGTATTGGAGTAAGCTCTGTGAAGTTCAGCTGGTCGAAAACCACCTCGGGCATCACACTCACACTTGCTCCAAGGTCACAAAGGGCCTTGTCAAAGTGGTGAGCCCCAATCAAGCATGGAATTGTAGGACATCCAGGGTCCTTCAACCAGTTGCCTCCTTGTAGAGAAATCATGTTGACATTCTCCATGGGAGCTTTGGGCTGTCCTGACATCTTGCCATTCTCCATTGGAGGAACAACAGCTGCCAGTTGAGCTAACTGAGTTTACAACATCTTGTTGAAACTCAATTGATTCTTGAAGGCTGAGGATAGTCCTTCAATCTTGGCATTAATGCTTTCTAGGGTCTTGTCATTAGCCGATAGTTTCTTGAATAGAGTACCATTGATCTTCATATAGCTAATGGCAAGTTCTCTCAAGTTGGGTTGATTTCCATTGTTGGCATTGTTGTTGTACCCTTCTTTAAAGAATGGGCGTGGTTGGCCCCACCCTTGACCTCCTGGACGATAGCCATTGTTGTTTCCATTGTTGGCTACGTATAAAGCATCCTCACGGGTTTTTGGGCAGTCATCGCCAGAATGGCCTGTGTTGCCACACACATCACAAGTGATGTGAGAGTCTAAGGCATATGCATTTCCACATACCTCACCATTGCCTTGTCCATCAATCTTCTTCATAAGGAGGTCAAATTTGGCGGCGATCATGTCCACCTCCTTCAAGGTGTGCATGCCTCGCTGGCAGGTATGGAGACGCTCGTCGATCCAACCCATGTTTGACACCATCTTCTCAATTGAATGTTTGGCTTTGGGCACCGTCAATGAGAAGAAGACACCTCTAGTAGTAGCATCAACATGGTCACAGGCAGAAGGGATCAGCCCGTTGTAGAAGTTTTGTATAATTATCCAATCATCCATCCCATGGTGGAGACAGGCTAGGATGTAATCCTGAAGCCTTTCCCAAGCATCGGGAAAAAAGTTCCTTAGCGTCTTGCTGGAAGCTGGAAATTCTTCCATGTAGGGTTTTGGTCTTGCCCAACGGGGAATACATGGCGAGGAATGCCGTTGAACATTTCTCCCAAGTGTCTACAACACTTCGGTTCGTGTAGAACCACTGTTTCGCTCTCCCAAGTAGAGAGAACAGAAACAACCTAAGAGGGATAACATCAAGAGATATGTCCTTGATCTTAAAAGTGCTACAGTTCTCAAAGAACTGTTGCAGTGAGCACTTGCATCCTCGTTAGCCTTCCCACAAAATGGGTTGGCTTGCACCATAGTGATAAGGCCAGTCTTGATTTCAATGTTTAGATCTCCTGTGTTAACAGTGGGCCCAATAGGCAAATTGTTAGCAGAAGGAGCCGAAAACTCACGAAGGGTGTTCTGAGCCATTAGCATTCCGTTGTTGGTGCAGTTGCGCTGGCTTGCTTTGCTGCTCGAAGCTTTTGAGGAGTAACGACAAGGGGTCGATCTCTCAGAAGAGATTCGGGATCTTCAACAATGTTTTTCGGGAATCAAAACCAGACATACACTACCCTGTTTTCACATAAAATGTGAAAACAAAGAAAGGTTATCCTACTAAAACCTACCAGGGTCCTATCCTATTCACTCAATCATGCAATACTTTGGTTGCCTTCTTCGGCAACAGCGCCAAAAATGCTTGTTGATATTTCCTACGCACGACTGAGAATTCACTCCTAGCAAGGGCCAGAAATTCTTGTTAATAGTTTTTAGATTATGGATGTAAGTACGCAAGTGCACGGAATCTGTCGATGTAGCATTTCCCCTTTTAGAGTAATCCCCCAAAGGGTGTCATTTATATTCTCCCAAACGAAGGCTAGGTGGAAGCAAAGCAAACTTAAAATGGAGAGGCTAGGTTGACCTAGGTAGGGTTCTAGCAAGGATGGATAAATGATAACTGGAGGTAGTGTGACACACAAGAGCATTCTACCCTAAGAGGGGTAAATGAGATAAAGAGGGACTAGGCTAAGAGTTAGTTAGATACTCCTACTATGCTTCTAATGTACATATACATAGCCTAAGTTAGTTACTAATGATAATATTAATTATGAATTCTCATGATATGTGGATTAACACATCGGACACGGGTTTACCCCTAGCAATACTAGGACGACTCCTGTCAAGAGCCTGTGACATAGCCGAACATGGAGGATTACAAAGGACAGATAGGGTTGTCACCATCTACTGCCTAACTCTTCAATCTTTGGGTCTAGGAGACATTTAATGCTACTTATCTATCCTAGCACCATACTAGCATATTACGTAATTACCATAAGAGCCTAGGCACAAGCCTTCCTAAGGCAATGAACTAAATTATTGTTGAACCAATGTTAATTCATATCATAAGTAATTCATATTAACATAATCATGTCATAGCTAATTAGACTATAGTGGGGGTTTGTAGTGTTTATGAAGAAACAATGAGAATGGTATAGAATAATCATAGATACAACTCCTACCACATATATGGAATCCACAATCAAACAAGAAACGATTGATTCAAGTATATGAACAATGGTAGACTAAAGATAACATCTTTATTAAGAACAGAATCACAAATACAAATAGGAATATGAGAGTTATACCTTTCCCAATTAGGAATAGGGAAGAGACTCATTCTACTCCTCTCCTACTTGGACTATGGACTAGAGGCTCTCCTCTCTATAGCCTAAACTCCTCTAAACCAATGGAAAGTAGTGGATACAATGGATGAATACTCAAGTGGTGTGTGTGTGTTAAGTGAGGGTAGGGGGTCCTATTTATAGGTGGAGAAGGATCGGTTCCCACCACCAAAAGCGGGCAAAGCAGTCACCACTGACTTCTTCAAGCCGAAAGGAGCCAGCACGTAGCGATTGATCAAGTTTGGCAGCAGGACTAGGTCGGCTGACTAGGGGGGTCAGCTGACCTGGTCTTTGCACCATTTCTCTTGTGCTTTCTCCAGGTCATTGCCAGGTGGGTCCCATCACTTGATATGGGTGCTACACCATTGGATGCCCTCAAATACTTCTGTTTGTGGTCCATTTGATCCATGTGGTGCCACATGTCATCGCTTGATTGGTTGGGATGGTATTTTATAGGATTGCTCCTCCTCTTTTACCTCATTTCCTGCAATACTTCCCTACATGCAGTTTTTCTCCAATTACAAGTGGAAATAGGTCAAATAGTGTGACACTTGATTCCTAAAATGAACCAAGCGTAATGCATATGTGTGCCCAGGATGTTTAACACACATACACAAGTGATTCACAACCGATAAACAGATATAAACCATGTCTCGAATCGTAATACTGATAATAGTACCTTATTAGAAGCCAAATAGTCTCGATTACAAGCTCTAATGAAACTGCAGCAAAATAACTAAACACTAATGACATCAACTCCACAGGAAGGTTTGACAGTAACACGCGTGCCTAGAACTCCTCATAAACCTCGTGGTACTCCACATTGTCGCCTGCGTCTGAATTTGTTGAGGGAATAGCAACGGTGAGCACATGTCATACTTAGCAAGTGTGGGAAAGTATGACATGTAGCTTAAACAAGGAATGATAATAAAATGGGCTAATTGCATAAAAGTACATTCAAAACTGTTGAAAATGCAATTATATCATTATTAAGTGAGGTCTTTCCTAAAATAACCCATATATCATCAATTTCAACTTAAATAACAAATTCCAGCAATAATAAACCATATTCAACTCCTAACAGCTCATTTGTCTCAAATTCATCAATTCAATATACCAAAGCCATTTAATTAACCAATACTGATTCCCAATTCAACTTCAGTCACTAAACCATATTAAAGTCCAAGTTCTATTCATATGAGGTCCAGGTTGCTCATGATCGGGAGCACAACAATCATGATAGTTTTAGACACACTCCGTAGAGGTTATACCACTTTACCCACAAGTTCATGATTTCATCATGTTTCAATGACTATGGAATCTTAATTATGTCGTCTCACACTTCCTTAGGTGTGTTGCCAAGAGATCACAAAATAGCCTTTACAAAGTGATTACTAGCCTATTTAGACCCCACTGTGGTTTCACCAGTGGTGATGTCTCCAACTGAGCACATCCAACCAAGGGCCCCCTCTTGAGCCATACGAATTCCAGGGTAGTCCCACCATTCTCTACAAACCCAATCCGACTACCCCTTCCCTGAGCATTCTTAATGGTCCAACAGTACTGACAATTAACTAATTAGTCAGCTAAGCCACACCCATACTTGACCCTGTGGTGGCACTGTAAATCCACATTACCAACTCGCTTAGATCCCTAGGCACCATGTTGCTAAAAGTCCATTAATATCAATTCTCATCATTCACGTGTTCAATAGTTCATAATTAAGCCATTTGATTGTTTCCCCAAAACCAATTAAGCATTGCAGAGCAAAAAGTACAAAATACCCTTCCGGACTCTCTACATAATGTTCAAGCGACAAGGGTGGTCATACAAAACTAATAAACTCCTACAATTTTGTTTTCCCATCAATTCCGACACAAGCATGCAATTTTGCAAACAAAACCTTTAAAAAGGGATCTATATGGTCAAGGGAACTTGCCTTGCCCCTGAGCTTGATTTGGATCAAATACTTTGAAACTCTTGTTCTGCAGGTCCTCGAAAGCACTCTCTATGGAAATTCCTTCCATTTCGAGCGACAAACATACAAAACACACAATTCAATCAAATAATGCTCATATAGAACTCAAGATGCCATGATATGCATGATTAATGCAATTGTGAGGTAAAACTTGTGAATGAGTTGCTAAGAATGTTTATTAACTAGTTACAATTGTTTCTAACAAGTTTGAACAAGTTTGGAATTGATTTGAGTTGATTTGAAATAATTCAGCACATTCCAGATTGAGACACCAGACTAGTCCGGTTTCGGGGGCCGGACTAGTCCGCCCTGGATAGAACTATAAATTAGGGTTTTCTTGATTTGCCAGAATTGGGGTTGAATTTTCATGAAAACTTGAATGTAGAGGGTATACCACATGTTTAGAGATCCAAAGATCAAGGGTTGGGCGTGAGACTTTGAATCTTGGCGATTAGGGCTTGATGGAGGTGAGTTGATAAGAACTTGGATGAAGAACATAAATTGTCGATGAGTCGATGAAGATTGACCTTGATTGGCCCTTCTTCGTGTTTCTCCCCTCCTCCTTGCTTCTGGATTTGATCTTGACGATGGCAAAAATTGGGGTGGAGAGGTGTGGGTATTGGGTTGCTTATATAAGGGTGGGGCATTAGGGTTTTAGGGTGAATTCCAAGTAGAATTTGGTGGGGGACGTGTAGGGGCCGAGGTGGGGTCATCTTGGGCTCCTCCGAGGTCGGGCACGAAGTTCTTGGGCCCAAGTTAGGCAATTACCCAAAAACAGATTGTTGGAAAATAACAGAATCCGAGTGGGATTCAGGAGGCCGGACTAGTCCGCATAAGGGACCCAACAAGTCCATTGTCGGACAGAGGCGAAATCAGACAAGTCCGGTTTCAATGGCAGGACAAGTCCGGGGGACTATAAATGGACTACATTTTAGACATACTCAGACTAGTATGCTCAGAATCAAACAAGTCCAGAAAAGCATCAGAACCAATAACGGACTAGTCCTGGGGTTGTGCTGGACAAATCCGGGTTCTGAAGAAACTAAATTTTCTGAAAGAGAATAGTGGCACTAGACTAGTCTGGATTCGAGGACGGACAAGTTCATACCCTGACAGACTAAATCTTCTAGTTTAAGCCTAAATCCATTTTACTCTTGTTCCTTTTTACATCGCTTAATATTAAACATGTATGACGATCACTACAAGGATTCCGCCCTGTTGCAATGATTGTACTGCAATGAATACTAAATCGTTGCAGTAAGCTTGGTCTCTTGCCACGATTCACTAGTTCGTGGAATTAGCGTCTATCGCCATGGAACAGGATCATTGCATTAGGATCTGTTACCATGATTCACTAGTTCGTGACATTATGATCTATCACCATGAATCTGTTGCCATGATTAACTATTTCGTGGCATTAGCATCTATCGCCCCGGAACCCGAACGTTGCATTAGAATCTGTTGCCACAAATCACTAGTTCATGGCATTAGCATCTATTGCCACGGAACCCGATCTTTGCATTAGGATCTATTGCTATGATTCAATAGTTTGTGGCGTTAGCATCTATCACAACGGAAACCGATCGTTGCATTAGAATCTGTTGCCATGTTTCACTAGTTCCTGGCATTAGCATCTATCATCATAGAACGCGATCGTTTCATTACGATCTGTTGCCATGATTCAATAGTTCGTGGCATTAGCATCTATCGCCACGGAACACAATCGTTGCATTAGGAAATTTTGCCACGCATCACCAGTTTGTGACGATAGGATCTATCGCCACGAAACATAATCGTTGCATTAGGATATGTTGCCACGAAATACCGGTTCATGGTGTTAGGATCTATGGCCATGAAACACAATCGTTGCATTAGGATCTGTTGCCACGAAATACCAGTTCGTGGCGTTAGGATCTATCGCCAAAGAACACAATCATTGCATTAGGAACTTTTGCCACGATTCACCAGTTCGTGGCATTATGATCTATCGCCATGAAACACAAAAGTTGCGTTAGGAACATATGCCACGATTCACAAGTTCGTGGCGATAGGATCTGTTGCCACGCAACACTATCCTTGTATTAGGATCTGTTGCCATGAAATACCAGTTGGTGGCGTTAAGATCTATTAACACGGAACATAATCATTGCATTAGAAACATTTGCCATGATTCACCAGTTCGTGGTGTTAGGATCTATCACCACAAAACACAAACGTTGCATTAGGAACTTACGCCACGATTCACAAGTTCGTGGCGATAGGATCTATCGCCACGAAACACAGTAGTTGTATTAGGATCTGTTGCCACGAAATACCGGTTGGTGGCGTTAAGATCTATTTCCATGGAACACAAACGTTGCATTACATAGTTCACGTACAGCTAGCTCACACAGTACCTATAGAAAAAATCATCATCTTCGTTGTCCTCCCCCAATATTGGAGGTACAATACCATCATTGATATATGTATCATCATCGTCATCGTTGTCGTCATCATCTTCATTTGAAAGAGCGGAAGCATCACCGGTTGCTCCGTCAATGTCATTCCTATCCCATGCGGTCATATCCTCATTTACACCAGTATGTCGTCGATCATCAATGTCTCAGCCTCCATCGTATCAGTGACATTATTTTCACTGTCTCTAGGGGGCATGGCAAAAAGGTTTCGTGGATTCGTTTTAACAACTGTAGCCCATTTAGGTTGCTTCACACTTCTAACGTAAAAAACTTGTTCTGCTTGGGTGGCTAGAATGTAAGGCTCATACATAAATTGAGAATTAGTAGTGTCAACATCTATCATTCTGTATTGATCCACTTTGTAGCCTCTGCTTTGGCTCTGACCGGAACGAGGCCGATCAAACCATTCACATTCAAATAACAGAACCTATTGATTTTTTTTTTCAAAATCAACAGAAATCATTTTCTTGATTACTCCATACCACTCATGATCACCATCCTGAGCAACAACACCACTGTTTTGCGTCCGTAAATCTTTTTCCACCTCTATTGTTCGAAAGAAGAAGCCATTTATGAATGATCGACTAAAAAAACGTGCCCGACAATCAGGTCCTCTAGATAATGCATACAAATAATCGGTTACTTTGCCTTCTTTGTGTAATGTCGTAATTTGTTCACATTAATTAGTATAAAAGGGGTCATCGATAAACTAACTTCAGAACAGATATTTCTTCTATATTTCATCAAAGTAAAAACTTGCATGTACTTACTCGTTGCTGAAACCAATAAACAAACTCATCTCTATGGCGTTTTTCAACATCACGAGAATGAATCTTTTTCAGCTCTTCAAAATTCTCAATGAAAAGGGTACAAAATTAAATTAGCCATCCACAATAAGCATGATCCAATATAGTATAGAACATCTGAGTTATACGTACTTGATCCATGCAGCGGCCTCTTCAACATTAGAAATAATATAATGCCTGATGTTATGTAGTTCCACATTAGTAAGTTGGCCCCATTTAAACCCTTCTTTAGAATTATCAACTTCTGTAAATATATTAGACTTGAGAGAAGGTTCATTCCTAGCTGCATCTTCATGACGTTCTGGCCTATTAAGCTTGGTGTTGATGTTATCCAAAAACTGGCTACAAAAAGTCATACACTCTTCCATAATATATCCCTCAGCTATATAATCCTCCGGGTGAGCTCTGTTACGTACATACCTCTTCAATGTACCAAGATACCTCTCAATTGGATATATCCATCTGTAAGAAACAGGTCCACCCAAGTGAGCTTCTTCGCCAAGATGGATTGGAAGATGTACCATGATATCAAAGAAAGCGGGAGGAAGCAACATCTCAAGCTTACAAATTGTTTTAGGAAATTATTCAATCATCTTATCCAAATCTGGTTCTGCCAATTCTTTAGAACAAATTTCAGGAAAGAATCTGCTAAACTCAATTAAAGGTTCAGCAACCTTTTCAAGCAATATGTCACGTATTGCAATAGGAAGGAGCTTCTGAAATATAATATGGCAGTCATGAGTTTTTAGACCTGATACCTTACGTGCTGTTATGTCCACACTTCTCTTGATGTTTGAGGCATAACCATCGGGCATCTTCACATCCGCCAAAAACTTGCACAAGGTGGTCTTCTAATCTTTTTGAAAAGTATATGATGCTGATGGACAATCATACTTCCCTTTTATACCCACCGGATGTTGCTTTGGCCGTATACTCATTTCCTGCATATCAAAAGCAGCTTGTAGACTGTCTTTTGTTTTGCCATCCATATTATGTTATGTCCCCAATATGCTATCACAAATGTTTTTCTCAATGTGCATGACATCCAAGTTATGCCTTATTAGCAATGTCTTCCAATACGGGAGCTGAAAAATATACTTTTTCTCTTCCAACTATGCCACCTATCTTCGTCAGTGCCCTTTCTCTTATTATTCGTCTCTCCAAAACTCACTTGATCAGAAGTCTCGTATTGTTGGAGTACTTTGTGACCAGAGAGTGATGTTGGAGCCTCTCTATTCTCTATTTTGTTGTTGAAAGAAGCTTTGTCCTGACCCCACTGGTGATCATGAGGTAGGAAACGACGATGACCCATGTAGGAATACATTCGTCCATGTCTCAACCACAAGGCGTCAGTGTTTACATGACAGTATGGACATGCTAGCCTACCTTTTGTGCTCCATCCACATAGCATTGCATATGCTGGAAAATTATTTATAGTCCACAATATAGAAGCTCGCATGAGAAATGTCTCTTTCTTTGAATTGTCGTATGTTTCAACACCATCAGACCATAATTTTAGTAGCTCATCAATCAAAGGCTGCAGATACGCATCAATGTTATTTACAGGTGACTTTGGCTCAGGAATTATCATTGACATCCACCAATAAGGTTGCTTCATACACAACCAAGGTGGTAGATTATATGGGATTAGAATCACAGGCCATGTACTGTAAGAAACATTCATTACTCCAAAAGGATTGAAACCATCATATGCTATACCAAGTCTTATGTTGCGAGGATCAGATGAGAAATTTGGGTGAATGCTATCAAAATGGTTCCATGCTTTCGAATCTGTAGGATGGCGTAATATTCCATCATCAATACGTTCTTCTTTGTGCCAGCGCATGTTTGATGCCATTGATTCTGCCATATAAAACCTTTGAAGATGGGGAATAAGAGGGAAGTATCATAGAATCTTGCGTGCTACAAGATTCTTGGCTTTTCCACAAGGTAAAGCCTCTCTAGCATCCCCACCAATACTATTTTCCATCTTAATTCACCACATTTTGGGCATCGATCCAGCAGAGAATAGTCCTTCCAGAATAACACATAGTCATTAACACATGCATCAATCTTTTCGTAGCTCAGCCCGAGGTCACGAACAACCTTATGAACTTTATCAAGTGTATTAGGAATGCAATGGCCCTCTGGAAGCACATATGAGAATAGTTCAAGAATCAACTCACACGCTTTTTCGCTCAAACCAGTTGAACAATTTATCTGGTACAACCTGACAATGAAGGATAATTGGGTCACCTTCTCACAACCTGGATACAACTCCTTATTGGCAACATTTAATAAGTCATAGAATGCCTTTGCATACCCAGTTGGCTCCTGCTGGTTTATAGCATTTTCTGGATCATCAACATCTGCTGAAGTACCACCATGATCACCAGTGCCTCTATGAAGACTGCACATCATATTTTCCGTAGCAGCATCATCAGAAATTATCTCCTCATTATTTGTTGATTGCTCAGCAATATTTTTCTCAAATCATTTTCTCCATGGTGTACCCAACAAGTATAATCAAATGACTTCCCATTACAAAGCAAGTGAAGATGAACTTCCTTGCGTGTCCCATGGCAAATATTATGACATTTCGTGCAAGGAAAAGGCTTAGTTTCTTCTTCACGAGTGCCCTGGAATGCTAAATTTAAAAATGACTTCATTCCATCCTGCCACTCCTTCGTACGCCTGTCTTTTCCCATCCATGTCTTATCTTCTGACATCACTTCCCACAATTCAATCAGCGTATCCGTAAGAGGATTGAACTACAATAACATTATGTGAGCAATTGTACCTAGCACTGTTGCTCCTCAACGTGCGGCGGCCAGCAGATGCTCCTCCACGCCGGTGGAGGGCGAATGCTGTTCCAAGAGCGTGGCGGCCAACGGATGCTCCTCCAAGAGCGTGGCGGCCGGCGGATGCTCCTCCAAGAGCGTGGCGGCCAGCAGATGCTCCTCCATGCGCGTTTCGTGCAATCGGGAGAGGGGCCATTGTGGATTGAAGGGTCTGGCGGGGAGGCAGCCAGGACAAAGCATACGTGAAACTATCAGAGTAGGCCCAACACTGCGCTTGGACGCTTGTTATTTGTGTGCTGAAATTGTGCTGAGTCACTTTGTATTCCTGGGCCGAAACTGCGCTAGAACGCTTGGTGTTCGTCCCCATGACGCGTGAGCCCATGTACGGGCGCACGTCTCTGGCTCTGGCAATTTGTAATCTAAATAAGTTAATGTAGCAATGGGGGTGGTATTCCGATCAAAGGGGAAAATTTGGCATCGTTAAAGGAGATGTTTTTCGATAAAAGGAGAAATTTTTAATTTGACACGGAAAGGGCCCAGCGTATGCGTGGAAAAATTATGCTTATAAAAAACCGCAGTTTGCATCCCTCTCGGTTATCGCAACGGCTCGACGTGTCCCATCAGCTTCACTAGCAATTTTTTAATTTGACACGGAAAGGGCCCAGAGCTTATATAAAGAAAACATCCGCCCACTACACGCCTCATACACGTTCCATTTGACTTCGACCGGGCGAGCGGATGATGTCGAAAGGAATGTGGCTGAGTCTTGTACGACATATATTTTCATTCGCATGTCTGACTACAATAGCGCGTGTTGCCTTATATTCTCGTTGCAACGAGCTCAACTTTCTGTTGTGGGACAAATCGTTCACAGCTTGTCAAAATCGCTCGCACGAATTCGTTACGGACACCGTGTATAGGAGTAGTGGTAATGATTACACCGTGCATAGGGGCATTGGGCCAGTGTTATGTTGGGGCCAATGGTATATAGATGGTGCCACGATCAGGGAACGACGACTGAAGACACAAGAAGGAAGTACGTGTGGCACCATCTGAGAATGGTATGCACTTGCTCTCCGGTGCGTCGTTAAAGGAGATGTTTTTTGATAAAAGGAGAAATTTTTAATTTGACACGTGGAGGGCCCAGCGTATGCAGGAAAAAATTGTGCTTATAAAAAACCGCGGTTTGCATCCCTCTTGTCGTCGCAACGGCTCGATGTGTCCCATTGGCTTCCCTGGCAATTTTTTATTTTGACACGGAAAGGGCCCAGGGCTTTATCTAAAAAACATCCGCCCCGTACAAGCCTCATACACATTTCGGTGGACTTCAACCGACGGAAAGGGCCCAGGGCATTATCTAAAAAACATCCACCCCATACAAGCCACCTACATGTTTCGGTTGACTTCGACCAGGCGAGCGGACGATGTCAAATGTAGCGTGCAGAAGTCTTGTACGACATACTTTTTCAATCAAATGTCTGAATACAATAGCGCGCGTTGCCTTATATTCTCGTTGCAACGAGCTCAACTTTCCGATGTGGGACAAATCATTCACAGCTTGTCAAAATCGCTCGCACTAATTCGTTATGGACACCGGGTATAGGAGTAGTGGTAATAATTACACAGCGCATCGGGGCATTGGGCCAGTGTTACATTGGGGCCAGTGGTATATAGATGGTGCCACGATCAGGGAACGACGATTGAAGACACGAGAAGGAAGTACGTGTGGCACCATCTGAGAATGATATGACTTGCTCTCCGTTGCGTCGTTAAAGGAGATGTTTTTCGATAAAAGGAGAAATTTTTAATTTGACACGCAGAGGGCCCAACGTACGCGGGGAAAAATTATGCTTATTAAAACCGCGGTTTGCATCCCTCTCGGTTGTAGCAACAGTGTCCCATCGACTTCACTGGTAGTTTTTTAATTTGACACGGAAAGGGTCCAGGGATTTATCTAAAAAACATCCGCCCCGTACAAGCGTCCTTTACGTCCCGTTTGATTTCAACCGAGCTCGGTTGAAATCAAACGTGGCGTGCAGGAGTCTTGTACGATATCTTTTTTCAATCGAATGTCTAACTACAATAGCACGCGTTGCCTTATATTCTCGTTGCAATGAGCTCAACTTTCTGAGGTGGGACAAATCATTCACAACATGTCAAAATTTCTCACACGAATTTGTTACGGACAACGCGGGCGGGCTGCGGAGGCAGACTTAGGGGATATGCTAGGTGACCATTGCACAACCTGGGCCCAGGTGGTGCATAGATTGCAAGTGATGTGGATACGGTTCCTGGAATTAATCCTGGCATTATCCCTGTCATGTCCGGCCATCATACGAGACCTCGTTCGTTCATGTGCACATGTCATAGTCATGCAACTGCTTCATCCGCCATTCATGTGGACACATGTCACAAATGTGGAACGGTATGCATATCCTTGGATATGCATACCATATCAATAAAAATTTTTTCCTCGTTTGGGTAGGAGTGGATCCTCTTCAATCTAAGTGGATTGGAGTGTGTCCGGCCATAATATGACCTGGCGTAATGAAGATTTTTGAATCTGATATACTCCTCTGTTTAATTCTTATCGTTATGACCACAAGTTGCATTGTCTCAACCAAACACCACGTACAACAACAATGACTCAGCTGAATTGAGAACTGGCCAATTAAAATGGAAGTCAGCAGTCTCACGGTTCATAAATCAAAATGCGCGCCATCCTTTTTCTTCTTTCTTTTTTCTATCCACAACTGTGAGACTATTGAGTTCCATCTTCAGCGGCACATATGTACGGTCCGGGTGTGCCGTTGTGTACCTTAACCCCCGTCGTGCGTCCCCGGTGGTGGTTGGAAGACCCCTGCAGGTATGTTCTGATGAGCTCATTTGTTGTTGTCATTATATGATATGTATGTATGATTAACTAAACTATATAACTCTATTAAAAATGTTCTATGGGACACAATTTTTATATATGGTAGAAACAAACTCGCTCGAGTTCGACTTGTTGACAGCCCTACATGCAATTAAAGTTTTGGTGCAATTGTGTAATCAAAGATTTTTACCTGTTGGATCTATGCATCCTACGGTTATTACATCTTTTCATTTAACTCCTTGCACCCCCACCACCACCCCTCCACCTGGTGGAGGGGGTTAAATAATAAGATTCAACGACCGTAATGTAGATCGATCTAATGGTTGAAGATGGTTGATTACACGATTGCACCAAACGTCTGATTACATTCTAGTTCAACCCAACTTTAAAACAGGAAATCTTTTGACACTGATTAATCCAGTCGTGATGTTTTTCTCTTCTTGTTTTTGTGATGTTTTATTTTTTCTTGTTTTGTGATGTTGATTTTCATGTTTTGTACTTCCAATTTCCCATATTAGTAATTGTGATTAATAATTAGGACAAGTTTGTAGTTCAAATATGAACTAAAAAACTTGATCTAATGACAAGTAATATAGGTAGGAGGTTGTAATGTTTTATGATAATGAACTTAATGTTGTTCGTCTGTTCCATCTGTTATTTTGTTTTCTATCCGCTGTTTAGTGAACTATCTATTCTATTTGTATTCTTTGTTAATGAACGGCCCTCCACACCGCCAGTAGCTTGCAAATTAAGTTGCCTGTACGATACTTTAGCCGCTAGAGGTGCAAGGAGATCGCACGCAGTGGGGCCTGTAAAGCGGTCAGTAAAGTAGTATACAATACAAATAGGTAGCGACGACTGGAAAGAAAAGTGGAGACAATCAACAGAGAGAAAAGAAATGAAGGGAAGAGAAAAAAGTTAGAAAAAATAGGTAGAGCTCAAACGCACCACTGGCCCTATGCCCCTATACACGGTGTAATCATTACCACTACTCCTATACACAGCCAGAAGTTATTACCACTGCTTCTAGGGAAGTGTTGCGGACTAGATGTGCTGATTAGTTTATTTTGTGTTTATTGGGGATTATGTAACATCTAGTTCTGTCGATAAGCGACGACTGGAATGAAAGTGGAGACAATGAACAGAGAGATGGGAACACTGATTTCCTTTGTTCCAAACTACGGTATGATTGAATGTATTCATTTCTGAAAGAATCCATATCTTTAAACTGTCCTGTGAGTTTCCTTTGATGCAAAGCGGCTAAACATAAGACGAGCACGCATAGGGGAAACACAACAAGTGCAACATTCATTAGAGACGAGCGGGCACAGGGGAAACACATATACTACAAGTCTATTTTATATACTGCCTTTGTTCTCTTTTAATTGGCATTGGGAGAACTAGTGGTGCATCCAAACGGGGATTTAGGGAATATAACCCATATAGTACAACGCCCGACGGCAGAACAGGTCATGCTCGTGCTTAATCCTATAGTTCCCTGTACAGAAGACTGTCCACTCCTCCCACGTAGGCCTGCCGCAACGGGCAGTTCCCTGGTTCCCACCTATTGAGCAGCCCCAAGTGTCATCATCAACGTGAGGCACCGCCACCAGTGGTGCTTCCGGACGAGGCCTGCCCTGGAACCTCCATAGGACACCATCGATACTATTCATGGCTTCATGCTCACACCAGCAGCACTCCTTGTTGGTCCACTTCATGGCGACGGACCCGACCGCGTTGTAGCCGACGTGTGCCTCACCTTCGACCTGATGGATATACTCGAAGGCGTCACGGGCCCCGCAGTCGGTGTAATAGCGGAGTATGGCGAGGACGCAGGCCGCCACAATGTGGCCGTTCGCGGCCACCTGGGCAAGGAACTGGGGTGCCTGGCTGCGCGCGACCGTGCAGGAAGACGAGGTCGAACCCGGTGATGTAGCACGCATGAGGGTTGCCGACGATTGCCAGGCGCTCCACGAGGTGGTCGTAGATCCAGTTAAACTTCCAGATGCTCTCCTGCTCCAGCGCCACACGCTTGCCCACGGCGCGATCCCGGCACGTCGCGTGCATGGCCTTGCAGGTGGCGCGCAGACTGGATAGGTCGTCCATGGGCTACGGGGAGGTTGCGGCGACCCACCCCGCGATCAGGACCACAATATCGTGTGGCAAGGGGAACTCCATGGGCTTCGAAGGGAACCAATGAGGGCGTGCGCGATGGAGATGAAGAGGAAGAGTACGCGCGGAGAAGAGGATGGCTTGTGTGTATTGCGGAGAAGAGGATGGTGTGTCTTTATTAGTATGCGCGGAGAAGACGATGAGACGCGCGCAGTGATGGTTATGGCTTCTAAAGTGCACCGTTTGGAATGCTACTTGCAAAACTCGTATGAATGTCTTTCCCTTCCAGGGGATTCCATTCCTTTAAACTGCCTTGTGAGTTTCTTTTGATGCAAACTGGGGTTACGACTTCTAAAGTGCAGCTGTACGCTACTTTAGCCGCTGGAGTTGTTAGCAAGAAGGAGATCGCCTGCAGCGGGTCCTGCAAAGCAGTCTGTAAAAAGTACTCCTCCCTCGGTCCCAACTCAACTCTATTTTTAGCTTTGGTCAAACTTACCTTTGACCAATGATTTCTTATCTGGTCCTTATCCCGATCATCAAGGTCCTCCGCCTGCTGCCCCAGATGACTTGGGGCAGAATGATCCTGGCGACCAGAATGAATTGTCGGATATGTTGTCCATGGCGCAGAGTTATTCAACACAAGCAATAGGTAGCATATCCTAATATTCCTCCTTATATATACCGTGTTAACTATTTTTTCGGCCCCAAATGATCTAGAAAAATTACTCAAGATTTGATGATGCCATAAATTAATTGCTGCTCAAAACAATTACGGTGCTCATCAAGCTCCCAAGCTCAACTTCGTTCATCCTCAAACTAGCTAATTATTTCGGATGGATTTACGTTATGGGTGTGCATTCGGTCTACCCGATATTTTGGTTAGGGTATTTCAGTTTTTTTCAAAATTCTGTTTCTTAAAATCACTACCTGAATTGTTGTAATAATATTAGGTACCCGAACATTTTGGGTACCAAAATTCCGGTTCGGTCTTCGGTCCTACCCGATATATCCGAATTATACATTATATCCATGTCGTATTTGCACAAATTTAATATGATTGATAAATTTAATCCCACGAGGTAGTTTATTATAAATTGACAAATGAAAAAAATAAACGTTTAAATCCAACAACTTCACACATCACAACTTGAAAATAAAATATCTAAATTTGAATTGTTCATAGTTTAGCACGCATAATTTAACTTATTATTTGATGGACCGACTATTTGGTTATTTCAGTTACTCGAGAGTGGTACCCGAACCCGACATTTATTTTTTAGTTATTTATATTTGCTACCCGAAAAGTACCCGATACCTGATATTTCAGTCTTTTCGGTTCCGGTCTCAGTTTGTTCGATTTCAGGTTTTTGGTCTCGGTTTATTTGCCCACCCCTAATTTACGTAGTAGTAGCATATGGGATATACATATTTCTCCCCCATGTTATTTTGAAAAACTATCAAGTGATATATCCTATGTGCATATTACAAATGTAAAATTAATGTAAAATATAATTCTTTTTCAAAGGGAAGTCTTAGGTTTCGTCAAATCTATCTTTGAGATTTACGCAATTTTGATCTGTTTTAACAATACAAGAATTGTACTTTTAGATTCACCGTGAAAATATTTCCATAATATACAATCTAGTACTACATGTTATTGAAGTTAATAAATTCCATATAAATCCTTGGTCAAAGGTAATTAGTTCAACCAAAACAGAAATAGAGTTGAGTTGGGGCGGAGGAAGTATTATACGTTGCTGTATGCCGCATAAGGTTTGGTCCTTCAAGCCGTAGCCATTTGTACAGGCGGCTGATGCGACTGGGCGCACCGAGCTTACGTGCGCGCCAGTCAGCGAGGCACCTTAAATGCGCACAATGCATGTGCATCTTTGAATTCAATTGGAACCGCTCCGCGTCCCATCACAACTATTGTGTGCATCGAGAGACGAATAGCCAGGCGTGTTCAAATCCCCTGCAGTACTGCAGGTGCAGTAGAGAAGGCTGACATGAGGGCCCTATAGGGTGTGGGACCCACATGTCAGCCACCTCTACTGCACCTGCAGTACTGCAGAGGATGAGCACCCCAACCAGGATGCTACTACGCTATAAGATCACCCGGGCACGCCATCGTCTTCTCCGCACAGCCACTCTTCCTCTCTTCCCAAAACCGCGCCAAGAACACCATGGCTAACAAGAAAACGCCGCCGCCAAGCCCGCCGAAGGATGCCAAGGGGAAGCGTCCCCGACCGAACTCCCCCCCCCCCCCCCCCACAGACAAGGAGTGGGCTCTCCGGAAGATGGCGCGTGATGTATTTGACAATACATCACGCTCCATGCGTCTCCTTGGGCTTGGTCCCCTTCCAGAGTATGCTGCAATGGGGACCACGGGCCACTACGTCTTCAGCATGACGCACTTGGCCGACCGCCTCAATGTCCTTTGGGAGATGCTGGCGGACGAGCTCGGCGTCGCCGGCCACGGCAACCTGGTGGCGGTGAGGTCCAGGAAACTGGGCTTCCCTTCTCCGCTTAAGGAGGCACCCCGCCCAGCCAGCAGCCCAAGGAGGAGGAGGATGAGAAGGAGAAGGAGAAGTAGGTGGAGTGAGGTGGAGGAGAAGCATTTTTTTCTTGTTCTTAGTTGTGTTGTTTTTCTTGTTCTTAGTAGTTTTTTTCTTGTTCTTGTTTGTAGTTTGTGTTTTTCTTTTTTCTTGTTTGTATGTATCGTCTTAAGGTAATGAACTTTATATTTCTGTTCATTGGTGCACAAAAATAGTTCTAATGTTGCTGTTCTAACGATAAACTAGTGGACTATTTATCTCTTTTATCTTTTAGAATGGAATATATTTGCACTTCCAACTCTACTAAGCTGGAGATCCAGAAAGTGACTACCACCTAGTTTATCTGACAGGACCAGCACGGAGAAGCCCACTCTCTATGTTCAAACCCAACACAAATCCAACATAATGAGCAATCAAACATCAAAGCACGTAGTAAATCACAAAAAACGCAACAACAGTTTCTGGAGTAGTATCAACTTTAGCCCAAATTAGATGCTCGTGGGCGTCATTGCAAAAGGGTGAAGACAAAAAAGACTTGATTCGGATGGTTTGCAAAAACAAACTAGAAGTCAGGGTCCACGAAATTTTTGCCCGATTTGGATTGAGTCTTAGTTATAGACTTCCATAATAATAAAATGTATCGGGTATTTTACTTTCACATGTGTGTCATAAAATGTATCGGGTGTTTTACTTTCACTAGTGTGTCATAAAGTGTACGCCGGCCACGTATCCTGATCCAACCATACAACTTCAAATAAAGGAGGGTTAGAAGATTGGTGGAAAATAATACGAACTTATAAGAAAAAGGAGAAGAAGAAAAAGGATGGCACGTGTTTTGATACATGAACCGTGACACTGCTGACATCCATCTTCATTGGCCAGTTCCCGATTCCGCTGATCTCTCCAGCATGTATTCACACTAGCTTCTCTATGGTGACTGGACCCAGGGTATCCCGTGGCCCACCCGACATATTCAGTGAATGGGCTCTTGAGAAATGTTGTTGTTGTTGTACGTGGTGTTAGGTTGAGACAATGCAACTTGTGGTCATAACGATAAGAATTAAAAATTAGAAAGAGTATATAAGATTCAAAAATATTCATTACTCTCTTTACTCCGGGCTCGGTCCCGTCAAATTCGGAAATTCCTCCGCTCATATCGTAACTGCATCAGTTATATATCCAGTCCCGTTTGCAATTAAAATCCAAACTAAAGGTGTAGACGAAGGTTTCGCACAAGAGAGAAGTTGCGTCGCGCCGCTGCAGATGGCAACCGTAGGGACGACAAGGAGAGAGACCCAATGGCTGGGACTCAGGTGTACAACATGGCGTTCGAGGAAGACGTGATCACCACCACCGTGACGTCCTCCGACAAGGCCGTGGAGGACTGGCTCGACGAGGTCCTCTCCGTCCACCGTCGGCGACTTCACAAGCTCGTCGTCAGGCTCGACGTCGAGTGGCGCCCTAGCTACTCCGCCGACCAGAACCCCGTTGCCGTTCTGCAGCTCTGCGTCGACCGATGCTGCCTCATCTTCCAGGTCATCCACGCTGACTACTTTTCCGACGAGCTGGAAGATTTCCTCGGCTATTCTGACTACAGCTTCGTCGGCGTCGGCATGGAGGGTGACACCGACAGACATTGGAAGGACTTGTAGCTGAAGGTGGCCAAAACGGTGGACCTGGCTGAGCTCGCGGCAGAGGAGATGGATCGCCCGAGCCACCGCCGCGCGGGGCTGAAGGACATCGCGAGTGCCGTGATTGGCGCCGACATGGAGAAGACTTACCGGGTGAGGCTGATCAGCTGGGACGCGTACGATCTCTCCGGCAAGCAGATCAGCTATGCGTGCATCAATGCCTTCGTCTCCTTCGAGGTCAGCCGCAAGCTGCTCTCCGGCGACTACTGATCTTACCACCGAGTTTGCGGATTGGTTGTCGTCGATCATCCCGACATATGGAATTCGTAGGTGCATCGCTCAAGTTCTAGCTTTTGTGCTTGTGTGCCCAATCTCTCATAAAATTATTTTTGCTTGAGGAAACACTATATCTTGCTTTTAAAAAATTGCATGTTATTTCACATACATCGAGGTCTTTCACATGCATGTTAGGTGTATATGCATGCTACGCCCCAAACATGATCAACGAGCCTCAAACATGACGATCTCTCAACAAAAAAGAGAACACGTAACGTCAACAAACATGATCGAGGTCTTTCACATGGATGATAGACATACATATGCATGATACATCCCAAACATGTATTCCAAGAATAGAATAATATTTCCTACCATGTATATATATTTCTATATTTATCATATTCTCTACCATGCATGTATGTATGCTCTCAACCTATATGGCAGTTTAACTACCACACTAATGAAGAATATTATCCTGTCATCAATAGAGATAACAAATTTAACACAAGGATGTTCCCTCGACGGTACGAGGATAGAATGTGGACTACCATCGTCTAATAAGCACACAGCTCTCACTACGTACGTACGTGGCTCATCAAATTAATCGATCGCATGCTGCCATTATGTATCACTGTACTTGTCTTTTGAAGAAACAACAGGCGTAGGCGCTAGCCGCTACATGTTCTGATTTTAGGAACAAATGAACAAACTTGTGAAAACACGTATGCCACATCTGATCCTCAATGTCATCCAATTAACATGTTCCTCAACAAGGGGGCAGAAAAATCCTCAACACGTGACCAAACATGCTTGATCGCGAGTCTCTTTCACATGCATTACATTCATGTCCACCATCATCCACGATCTCAACAATTATCAGTTCGGTATGGACTCTCGGTCGGCAACGGTCGGATCCTTAAAAAAAAGATATGGACTCTCGGTCGATTGCCACGTGCATTCACGTCAATCTCCGCACCTTTGTGTGTCAAATAAAAAAACTGGTCAATGGGAGGTGTTGAGCCATTGCGATATTTGGAGTAACTCTGACCGTCGATTCAAAAGAACAATTTTTGAAGCGTCCGATCATCTCCACTCACGTGCTTAGACGACGACCCGCTATAAAGGCACACCGTCCTCTTCTTCTCCGCCGCACCTCTCGGTTGATTTTAGCCTCCAAACTTCTCCTCTTGCTTCTCCGCCGCACCACCGTCGACCACCTCTCTCTCTCTTAGTTCACACCCCCGTCGCTGCACAAATGGGTAGCCCCGCACTGAAGCGCTCCAGGTCATCGACGTCCTTCGAACCTCCTTCTCCGTTTCCGTCGCTGCCAAGGCCGGTGGAACTGGAGGCGGCGTCCGCACCTCCTCCACTCCCGTCTCCGACCGCAGCACCCGCACCTCTTCCGTCCGACTATGATGAGACTGTCCTCCTCATCGAGGAAAGCATCGACAAACTTGACAGCAAGCTTAAGGAGGTCACCGGCAGCCTGTTCGCCGCCGACATGCAAGCAAAAGCGCTCGACAAAATGGCGCAAGATCTATTTCACAATACATCTCACTCTTGTCACCGATTGGGACTTGGTATCCTTCCCCACCACACCAGCATGGACTCCGCTGACTACTACATCTTTGGGTTAGGCTTTGTTGCTGTTCGTCTCGACTGCCTCTACGAGACGATCGGTGAGGAGGCCGGGGTGGAGTTTCGCGAGCAACTCGTGAATGCCGTCAGCCGGAAGAAGTTCGATCTGGTGTTGAATGATGTTCCGCCGAAGGTTGCGCCGGAAGCAGAGGCGCCGACGGCGGATGCGGAGGCGGAGGTGCCGTCGGCGGATGCGGAGGCGGCAGTGGAGGTGGACAAGTCCTCCTCCGGGTAGAGTAGGATGAGTAGTAGTTTTTTCTTTTGTTTTCTATGTGTTTTTTTTTTTGTTTGTAATATATGTGTTGTTTTTATGTTAATGAAAAATGTCTTTTATTTTATGTTCATGAACAATGTGTCCTACAGTACATGCACTAACGAAAAACTCCTCCTTTTATCGAAAAAACATCGCATATGGAAAATTAACACATTAGTAATATTATACTGTATCTAATAAATACTCCCTCCTTATTCTTTTATTTGACATTTTGGACAAAGCATTGAACTATATATGAACTAGAACTTGCTGTCTGAACGACAATTAAAAAGAAAAGGAGGGAGTATTAAACACATTAGTAGGACGTACGTAGTAGAATTATATTTCAAAAAATTACAAAAATAAAAAGCTACACACTAATTAATTTTATTTCTTTTCTCTTTACCAGTTGTCATCGTGCCCACCCCACCACCCCCACCCACGGGCCTGGCCCTAGGCAGTAGCCCACAAATTTTCTACTACCCTACCGCACAGCATCGCGCGTGTGCCCCCGCCTCGCACACTGTCCAATCAAAATCGCATAATCGTGGGAGCGGGAAACGCTGGATTTCCATCCTTTGGTGTCCATACAACAAACCCAGTGCGAAGCGAAGGATCCCAGCGGGATTTCCATCGGACGGCATGTGAGGCGGGGGAGCACACGCGACGTTGTGCGGCAGGGCCATAGAAAATTTATTTCTGCCCACCTAGGCCCAGAGCCGGGCCTGCCTTTAGGACCATCCGCAGTGGTTCACGGTAAAGCTTTAGCCTGTGTTTGGGAGCACGGGTTTTCAATACTAAAGTTTTGGAAACCACAATTTTTAAAATGACATGGCAATACCAAAATATTGCAATAACACAATTTTGTAATACCACGATTTTGCAATATATAGGACCATTTGGTTGACAAAAACCATTCTGTAAAAAATACCATAGTAATCTCGAATACCACGGTATTGCTAATTGCTCTAAAACTCCAAAAAAACGTGTTTCCAAATACCATTACTAGCCTGCGAATCAGATGGTCTTATCTCTTAACCCCTTGGTGCAGAAGTCGAATTCTTTGCAGCCCTTCCGCACAGCCGTCTCTGTGCGACCCTGCCCAGATGGTTTTCACGTACGTTCACGCTCCAAATCTTACAACCAAGGGCGCACTGCACAGTTCCGGCGACTATACCACCCTACCCTGATAATTGCCACGTACGCGAACGCACCGAATCTTGCAGCGCGAACGGGCACACGAACTCCACGTCCGAACTTTGTTCAGCGATCCGAATAACATGGTGCTCGGCGTGCACGATCCATCATCATGCGCACGAGCACGTACGACGCGGCCAAAAAGATCTGTGTTTGGTTGCATGTCTTGGATTGAATTGACTTGGATTAATTGGATGGTCCCGTCATGTGTTATTTGTTTCGCGGTCAGACGGGTGATCCAGGTTTGAGGAATATAAAATATTCCTCACAGATGTTGGATGAGATGGTCCAGGATATTTGGTTGGGTGTGAGTCCATGCACCTTATCTAATTAATCTTCTTAGCAATGTAATTAGTGATAATTACCTTGTTTATTGTTGATTAATAATTACAATTATGATGTTAACATTAATATTTGCTAGTAATATGATAATTAGTATATAAACAATTAGTATTATGAAATTATCAACTTAGATTATTCAATAATCCAATCAAGTTTCATCCAACCTACCAACAAAAAATTGGATCGTCCAGTCCATCCAACCAAACGTTAATTTGGATGATCCAAGACATAAAGAAATGGATGATCTATCTCCAATCCAACTTCGACGTCAAACCAAACGCAATTGATGACTAAGCACTTTGTCACATGTCACTAGAGTGTACGCACAAATGACAAATACACGGCCTCGACACCGGGTTTAAGGTGCATCGTGGACTAACCACATGACCCAACCAAACACTCACATAATTACCATACACCTGCAAGAGCAACTACCTGGCCGCATCCTTCGCGTACGATCGGCAGCGCTAACCAACTTATACTTGTCCATGCATGCCTGCTACACCCCAAACATGATCAACGAGTCTCAAATATGACGATCTTTCAACAAAATTAGAAAACACCTAATGTCATGAAACATGCATGATCGAGGTCTTTTGACATGTCAAACTGAGAAAACATGAACGAGGGTTTTTGAATATATATATATATATATATATATATATATATATATATATATATATATATATATATATATATATATATGTGTGTGTGTGTGTGTGTGTGTGTGTGTGTGTGTGTGTGTGTGTGTGTGTGTGTGTGTGTGTTTTTCTTGTTTTATGATGATCTTTCAACTATTTCAAATATATATATATATATATATATGACGATCTTTCAAAAAATAAGAGAAAACACGTAATGTCATGAAACATGATCGAGGTCTTTTGCATGACAAACCGAAAAAAACTGGAACATTGCATATACCTTGGGCCGATGGGCCCTTTGCGTGTCAAAATTAAAAACTGGAACTAAAATATTGAAACACCGCCAAACGGACCTACAAAGTATGCCAGGTGGGCCACTGCATACCTTGGACCCTTTGCATGTCAAATTAAAAAATTTCCTGTGAAGCGGAGATGGACGCGTTGAGCCATTGCGACAACTTAGAGGAAGCCAACTGCGGTTTGGATTAATTTGAAAGCATAGTTTTTTAAGCGTCTGATCATCTCCACTCGCGCGGACCAGCCGCAGTGGCGTATTGTAAAGCATACTGGATGCACTGTTTCGCAGTGTAATTTAGAGTACGTAGTGTAAAATCTCAAGGAGAATACCCTTCCTCTTGTGTCTCCGCTGCACCACTCCATCTCCATCGATCGTAGCCTCCAAACTTCTCTTCCTTCATCACCGCACCATCGCCGACCACCTCTCGCTGTTTCTCCGCACCTACGTCGCCGCACAAATCGGTAGCCCCGTAGCGAAGCGCTCCAGGCCGTCGACGTCCTCCAAACCTCCTTCTTTTCCGTTTCCGTCACAGCCAATGCCGGTGGAACTGGAGGCAGCGCCTGCACCTCCTTCGTCCCCTTCTCCGCCCGCGACGCCCGCACCTCCTCATCCCGTTTGGGTTCAGGAGACTGTCCGCCTTGTCGAACACCGCTTCGATGAACTCGATCGGCGCTTGAAGGAGGCCACTGAGCACCTTTCCGCCACCGCCAAGCAGGCAAAAAGCTCGACAAATTGGCATGGGATGTATTTTCCGATACATCTCGCTCGTCTGACCGTCTAGGTCTTAGGAAACTTCCGGTCTGCACCAGCATGGACACCACCGACCACTACTGCTTCGGGTTAGGGTTTGTGGCTGGTCGTCTCAACGTCCTCTACGAGACGATAGGGGAGGTGGCTGGGGTGGAGGGCCGCCAACATCTTCTGCGGACCGTCGCCCGGAAGCTTTAGACTCAATTGCCGGAGGAGGCGGCAGCAGCAGCGGCAGCGGAGGAGGCGGCGGCGGCAGCAGCGGAGGAGGTGGCGGCGGCAGCAGCGGCAGAGGAGGAGGCGGCGGCGGCGGAGAAGGAGGTGGAGGAGATCTCCTCCGACTCTGAGTAGAGTAGTATTTGTAGTTTTTCTTTTTCTTGTTTTCTATGTACTTTCGTAGTTCTTGTTTGTAATATATGTGTTGTTTCTATTTTAATGATAAATGTCTTTTCTATTCATGAACAATACGTCCTATGCATTATTGAAAAACAACTCCTTTCTGAAAAAGGGGCGAGATAACTGTTGTTCAATGTCTAGCCAAGAATTCGTTGTGTTGTGACAATCGACGACTCTTGGTTGAAACTCCATTGAGATCGTAGTTGAGGCTGCGTTTCTCCTCTTTTGTGTTCTTTCACTCAATTTTGTCATTTGTAGTCGCGCATGGGAAAATGTATTTTTAGTATGTAATAGTATATACTACATGTTATCATTTCATTGTGATTAATGTTACGAAATGCTGATTGTTTACCATCGTCCATTCGTGGACTTGGCTGTATTTGCATATCGTTTGCATTAGCACATATACATTTGGCGATTCATATTTTTTTTCGTATCTTTTTGGAATGTCCCACTAGCTAGCAGATGACTGCTTTTAGATTTTGATCTCCATGCATGGCAACAAAGATGAATTAAGAAGCGAGCAAGTTGTCCTAAGATGAAGTCTACCCCTCTAGCTACACGCACAATGTGCAGGAATCGACGCGACATGAAATCTGGTCTTCTGTTTCACGAATGTAGTTAAATATGTATGTATGTATGTATGTATGTATGTATGTATGTATGTATGTATGTATGTATGTATGTATGTATGTATGTATGTATGTATGTATGTATGTATGTATGTATATATATATATATATATATATATATATATATATATATATATATATATATATATAGTACATCTGTCCCTAAATAAATGTTGCTTTGAGAGCTTATTAAGGTAGTGTATTTCTAGTTCAATTCTTGGCCGGGAATGACAAATACTAAAAAATAGAGGTAGTAGTATGTAATTTCTGGATTTAGAAGTAAATGACGCACGGGTTATCTGGTCAACCACTCCAAATGTTGTACTCTCATTCCTATTTTACAAATTTGTATTCCTAAGATTTTTAGTTCCTATGGTTTTTACACTTTTTCTTTCTTGTGGCTTTCTCGGATCGTACGTTTTTTCTATTCCTTATTTTCTAATTCCTTCGTTAGTAACAAACACTACAGTTTATAGAAAGCACACTGTGCGATCCAAAATCTACGTCGGTCATGTAATCTAACGTGATCACTGTTATTTGGAATGACTACTTACAATGCTCTTTACATTAGGAACAAGACACCAAACCGTGATGTCGTCTACAAACATTCATGGTGGCCAACAAGCACCTTGTATAACTATAAATATGTTTAATATGAAAATTAAACAAATTTAGACAACATTAAATCATTTGCATGGTACGCAGAGAATATTGCAGCGCATGATGTTCAGGAACCCCGAGGTTCTTCACTCTCTGGTACTACGATGCATGAACCAACAACAGGTGTAGATATACAAACCAGAAATACTCCTTCCGCCCCGGCGTAATTTTACTTTTGGAGCTTAAAAAATGTCCCACTCCAACTCCATCCTCGGTAGTAGCTTCCAACTACCCATATCACATCACATTACTACCTGTCTCTCTATCGTGACATTTGTTTTCGCAGAGCATGTTAGTTTTTTACTCCTTCGGCATTGAATTTGGAGCATTTTGAGAGACTACATTTTGTCCTTTAGATGTATTGATAATGGGTGTATCATGGTCATTTGCATTCTTTCTTAGGCTCTACTAATTGTTTTAGCATGCCTTGCGATTCTACTTTCTTAGTACTTAGTCTTTATAGTTAACAGTTCATCAGCCTGTGTGATGGCGTGATTTTTTTATGCCACCACGCTGTGCTCTCTTGCCGCCAGCCACTCCGGCCGGCATCATCGCCCACGCCCTGCTGTTGGTCACTTCAGTGTCCTCCCTGACGCCTCTCCCTCGCCCATCGCCACGTCCCATCCTTTGCGTGCCATGATTACCCCGCCGCCCGCAAATCCCTGGCCATTACTCGTCCTGCCACCAATCCTCCTCGAGAGTTTCGGCAGGACCGAACCCTCGCTTTGTTGAGCGTCACAAGCTGGCACTATGCAGTACTGCACCTGCAGTAGCTGCCACTGACAAGTAGACCCGATGTCTCATGGGCCCACATGTCAGTGACAGCTAATGCAGGTGCAGTACTGCAGAGGATTTCAATCCCGCAAGCTGCCTGCCTTATCTATCTTGCATTCGCCACCTGCTACAGCTTGCGTTCATTACTTGCCCTGCAACTAATAATTCTCTTCGAGACGCGCTCCGGCTGATGTTAGTTAGACCGAACCGGCGAACACTATCTTTGTCTAGTCTAGCGTTGCCAGCTGCATGCCCCCTCATAGTCTTGCCTGCTTCGCTCATGGACTGAAAATCCTCTGCAGTACTACGAGTGCGTACCGCCACTGACATGTGTACCTGATGGATCATTTTAGGGTATGAACAGAAACAAAGAAGTCAATAATGTAACCCCCCCATCAAAATAGTTGTCGTTCGGACAGTCCTAACCAGTAGTTCATTTTTAATTCATTTGTTGGTCTGATACGACAATTAATATGAACCAGGAGGGAGTACTACAGAACAAAATGGTGTTGGGACGACGCGGTCGTCCCACGCTCGTATTTGCCACAGTCATTCTGAAGATGGTATGAACACCAGACTTTTCTTCTTTTCACACTATTTGTACATGATACTAAACTTGTTCATGTGGTAATTTGCTTTAATCGTTTACCGTTTGAATCAATGTAACAGAAGGAAGGAAGCTAGGAAGAAGTGTGGCTAAAGAACTTAAGGTTGCCAAAATACGCTATGCATCCCAAGTTAGTAGAACGGAGTATGTGAAGCTACCAATTCAGTTCTCCGCTAGGTTGGGTGCTGCAGTTGGTATTAATCAGCGGCATTTTGTCGATGATGTGGTTATGTTTACAAAAAGACATGCATCCCTCAGCGGTGCAAGGAAGTGGGCAGAGGTTGGCCATAGTAACAAGAGAGATATAGTACAAGACATTCTGGTTAGTGTTGTCACACCCCCACACAAGTATTTTTTTCTTGCAATCTCCATCCTGTACATTTACAACAACTTGTTATACAATGTACAGGATTCCTGGGACATGGAGGAGACATTGGAGAGCGCAAGATAAATTTTGAAAATTGCTGGTGAGTGCTACAAGGGGTGGCACTCGACTTTGCATGCCACCTATAAGAGTTATTCTACCGACGAAGAACGTATACGAAACAAGCCTGCTGACGTAACAGCGCCCGAGTGGTTGCACCTAATAGAATATTTTGGGTCTGAGTGATTCAAGGTCAGCTAACTTTTTAATAGCTTCGCATCATACAAAAAAATATTTCATTTACTTTCATTTATGGAATTAATACTTGAAATTATTGCAGTCAATAAGCAGGACCAATTCTCAAAATCGAAGAAGACAAAAGCCGAGTCACTTGAATGACTCCAAATCCTACGCCCAACTTAGTTACGAGAAGGTATGAAAAATAAATCACGCTTTTACTTTGTGCTGCAAACAATATGTATACCGACATGTTGAAGTTTACTTGTATTTTATGTAACGAGACCCAGAGACCGGAGATGAACCCGATGACATACAACTGTGGGAGGCAAGCCATTTGTTGGAGAACGGTAACTGGGCAAACAAGCTGGCAGAAGCTGTACATGTGAGTAACACTTCAAACAATCCCCAATTAAATAAATATTTGTAAATTACCTGTGACTTTTCTTTTCGTATATAGATTCAGGCACGTGCCCAAGTGGACGACATGTAAGCTGAGCAGGGAGGCCCAATTCCAAATGAGGAGAGAAACCACATCTTCTAGCATTGTTATAGATCCTCAATCGGTTGTGCAGGATCACAGGTTTGGGGGCGTGGTTATATGGCTAACCCAACTGGTCCCGAATGTGAATGTATGTGTATCCAGATGTCTGAACACCTCAACGACCAAGTTTGAAACTTAGAAGATAGAAATGTAGGCCTCAATAAAATAGTGCAGGAGTTGGAAGGAAAAAAAGATAGCTTAAACACCCAGATGGACTGCATAAACCAGAAGAATGAAGAGTTAAATGTTCAAGTCCAAAACTTACAAGGTCAAATAGCAGCTGATCATGAACAGACAACTAAGGAAATGCAGGACATGTGCACCTCAATGACTGAAATGCACAAAATGATG
Organism: Tuctoria greenei; assembly: GCA_036927565.1. Taxonomy (NCBI): domain Eukaryota; kingdom Viridiplantae; phylum Streptophyta; class Magnoliopsida; order Poales; family Poaceae; genus Tuctoria; species Tuctoria greenei. The sequence continues at coordinate 104,669,339 of JAYESD010000004.1, read as the reverse complement.
ATGGAGATCACTCCACAGAAGGTCCACCAAAGGAACCGCCAAAAGCCACCTGCTCCAACAATTAGTCCCGGTCTGCTTAGGAAAACTCTTAGCATGCAAACACGTCGCTTTACTAATCCTTGAGTGTTGTTATGCGTGTTGTAATATCAATTGATGGATGTTTATTGTTAAACTCGTGATTCTGTTGCCACTAATTTTCAAACCCGGTGCATCCGGGTTCTATTGCCGCTAATTATAAAACGTGGCATTATGAATTTCTTGTCACAAATGATAAATTGTTGCAATAGGAAGCTATTGCCAATACGGATGATAAAACGCGGCAATAGAATGACAAAACATTGCAGTATAAACATTTTGCAACAACTCAAAAAATGTTGCATTAAAACACTGTTGCCACATGTAAGAAATCGTTGCAATACCAAACTATTCTCCACGGATGAAAAATCGTTGTGGTACCATACTAGTTCCCACGGATCTGAAATCGTTGCAATATGATACTATTCGCCATGTTTGTGGACTCGTTGCAATACCAAAATATTCGCCATGGATACGAAATCGTTGCAGTATCAGACTAGTTCCCACGGATCTGAAATTGTTGCAATACGGTACTATTCGCCACGTTTGTTGACTCGTTGCAATAACCTACTATTTGCCATGGACGTTAAACCATCGCAGTATCATACTATTTGCCACGGCTGTGACATCGTTGCAGTACCATACTATTTGCCACAAATGTGAAATCGTTGTAATACCGTGATATTCGTTGCAATATGGTAAATCGTCGCTACACCATAACTCGTTGCAATATGTTACTATTTGCCAAGGCTGTGAAAATCGTTGCAATACTATAGTATTAGCCACGAATGTGAAAATCGTTGCAATCACATACTATTACCACGAACGCGAAATCTTTGCAATACAATGCTATTCGTTGCAATACGTTAAATCGTCGCAATACGCTAAACCGTTGCAATAACATACTATTTGCCACGAATGTGAAATCATTACAATACCATACTATTGCCACACCTGTGAAATCGTTGCAATACCATGCTATTTTTTGTAATACGTTAAATCGTCGCAGTATGCTAAATTGTTGTAACAATATACTATTTGCCACGAATACGAAATCGTTGCAATACCGTACTATTTGCCACGATCGTGAACCCGTTGCAATACCGTACAATTCGTCGCGATACGTTAAATCGTCGCAATACATGAAAATATTGCAATAGCATCCTATTTGCCACCGATATAAAATCGTTGCAATACCATACTATTCACCACGAATGTAGAGGCGTCGCAATAACCTATCACCACGGGAATTATTATGACGATTCATAAAAACTATCGCCACGCTCTTTCTCGTTGCAAAAGCGACCTGTTGCGACAGAAAACAACCTATTGCAACGAATTTTTTCGTTGTGATAAACCGGAATCCTTGCAGTGGACGTATGCAATGCATTATGCATGAAAATTAGGGTGTTACAAACCTACCCCCCTTAAAATTAATCTCACCCTCGGGATTCGACGCAAGAGCAAAGAGATAGGGAAATTCTTTCTTGATATCTTCTTATCGCTCCCAAGTTTCTTTTGATTCTGTATGATGCTTCCTTTGCACCTTACGCCATCGAATCACCTTGTTCCTTGTGACCCTCTCCTTAGTGTCCAAAAATTTGATAGGTTTCTCAGCATAGGTCAAATCTTCCTCAAGCTCCAATTCTTCCACTGGTACTTGCTCTTCCTGTACCCTCAAGCTCTTCTTGAGCTGAGAAACATGAAACACATCATGGACATCGGAAAGATGTGCAGGCATCTCCAGTTTATAAGCTACTTCTCCCCATTTGTCCAAAATCTTGAATGGTCCAATATAGCGAGGTGCCAACTTGCCTTTGACGTTAAACCTATTATGACCTCTTATAGGTGACACTTTGAGGTATACAAAGTCTCCCACTTCAAAAGATAAGCTTCTTCATTTGTTATCCGCATAACCCTTTTGTCTTGACTGAGCATCCCTTAAGTTCTCGCGGATGGTCTGCACTTGCTTTTCGTCCTCTTGGATCACATCAGGTCCAAATACTTGAGCTTCCCCTGTCTCATTCCAAAACAAGGGTGGTCTACACCTTCTCTCACACAATGCTTCATATGGCGACATCTTCAAGCTTGCTTGATAACTGTTGTTGTAGGAAAATTCAACATATGGCAAGCTCTTGTCCCAACTTCCTCCATACTTTAGCGCACAAGCCCTTAGCATATCCTCCAATATCTGATTTGTCCTTTCGGTCTGTCCATCCGTTTGAGGGTGATATGCAGAACTGAAATTCAACTGTGTTTCCATATACTCATGCAGCTTTTGCCAGAACCTCGATGTAAACTGAGAACCTCTATCAGACATTATCTTCTTGGGCAGTCTATGTAAACACACTATTCTTCCCATGTACAGTTCTGCCAACTTGGCTCCGCTGTAAGTAGACTTGACAGGAATGAAATCCGCTGATTTCATCAACTAATCCACGATAACCCATATTGAGTGATAACTAGCTGAAGTGCGAGACAAACCAACTATGAAATCCATAACAACCTCATCCCACTTCCATTCTGGAATCTTCAATGGCTGTAATAATCCAGCTGGCCTTTGATGTTCAGCCTTGACACATTGGCATACATCACAAAGTGCAACATATTCAGCTATGTTCCTTTTCATACCATCCCACCAGTAGCACGTCTTCAGGTCCTTGTACATCTTTGTACAACCGGGATGAATGGAGTAGAGAGAGTCATGTGCCTCCTTCAATGTCAACTATCGGAGGCTTTTGTCATTAGGAACAACAATCCGTTTCCCAAGCCATAATGTACCTTGGTCATCCTCATCAAATCTGAATTCTCTCCCTACTTGGGTCCTTTCCTTGATTTCTTGGATTTCCTTGTCCTTCGTTTGTCCCTCCCGAATTTCTTGTTCTAGGGTTAGATTCACCTCCATTACTCCCATCTCATCCACAAATCCAAGATTAAACCGTTCGAATTCCTTACATAGCTCAGGTGGCAATTCCCTAACTGTGAGTTGGTGGTTTGCACCCTTTCGACTCAAAGCTTTAGCCAATACGTTGGTCTTTCCAGGATGATAGTTGATTCCCACGTTGTAATCCTTAATGAGTTCCAACCATCTTCGTTGCCTCAAATTTAGATCTGTTTGTGTGAATATGTACTTTAGACTCTTGTGATCCGTATAAATATCACATCTATGGCCAAGAACATAATGTCTCCAAATTTTCAAAGCATGCACTACAGCTGCAAGTTCAAGATCATGCGTAGGATAGTTCTGCTCATGTTTCTTCAACTGCCTGGATGCATAAGCCACTACTTGACCTTCTTGCATTAATACACATCCGAGTCCTTGCCTCGAAGCATCACAATAGATGTCAAAACTCTCACTCACATCTGGCAATACCAACACAGGTGTTGTTGTCAATCTCTTCTTTAGCTCCTCAAAACTATCTTGACAAGCTTGAGTCCACTTGGAAGGCTTCTCCTTCATTTAACAATTCAGTCATGGGCTTCGCTGTCTTGGAAAAGTACTTGATGAACAGATGGTAGTATCCGTCCATTCAAAGAAAACTCCTTATCTCTTTCACATTTTGCAGCAGTTCCCACTTTAGCACATCTCTAACCTTTCCTGGGTCGGCAGACACCTCTCCTCCCGATACGATACGACCTAGAAATGACATCTCCTTCAACCAGAATCGGCACTTGTTGAACTTGGCATACAACTAGTGCTCTCACAATTTCTGCAACGTCAGCCTTAAATGCTCTTCATGTTCCTCTTGACTCTTCGAGCAGATCATAATGTCAACAATGAACACTACCACGAACTTATCTAAATACTCCATGAAGACCTTATTCATGAGATACATGAAGTATGTAGGTGCATTAGTCAATCCAAATGACATGATTGTGTACTCAAAGGATCCATACCGTGTCCTGAAAGCTGTCTTGGGTATGTCTAACGGTCTAATCTTCATTTGAAAATATCTCGACCGAATATCAATCTTAGAGAATATTTTGGCACACTTTATCTGGTCGAATAGATCTTCAGTGCGGGGCAGTGTGTACATATTCTTGATTGTTACCTCGTTGAGAGACCTGTAATCTACACACATTCTCTGGGACCCATCCTTCTTATATACGAAAAGCACTGGGGCTCCCCATGGCGACGAGCTTGGGCATATAAAACCTCTCTCTAACTGCTCTTGAATCTGCTTCTTTAGCTCTGCTAATTCCTTAGGATGCATCCTATATGTGAGACCTATGTGTGCTGAATGCATTGGCTATGGCAATAAAAGTTTTGAATACTACCAAAACACCTTTATCATCTGGGTCCGACTAGTTTTGGTTAGCTCCGGCATAGTCCGACGTAAGGTCTGACTTGCTTTGGCTAGGTCCGACTTCTTTGTCTAGGTCCGACTAGCTTTGGTTAGCTCCGGCGCTAGGTCTGGCTAGTTTCGGTTCAAGGTCGGGTTAGCTTTGGCAAGGTTCGGAGCTTGATCGCATGGTTCTGCTTTTATCTTGTAATGATTCATACTTTCTTTACATTGATGGAAAGATTGCTTTGTATTCATTTGCTAAGTTTTTGGTGTGTTTTGGTGGTTATGGTTGATATCATTTTGCTATGTTTTTGCAACATGCTTATGTGAAGTGCTCACGTAAGATGTTGTAGTTTCAGAACTAACGTGAGTCAAGTAGAGGACTTGTGCTCGAAAGTATTGGTTGTTTATTCATGTGCAGGTGTTGGTTGGGTTCAAGACATGGCTGGTGACGGGATCCATTTAACTAGTCTTGGGGAGAAGATGAGGTACAACAACCAAGTTTGGGAGGAATTGTGGTTGAGTTGATCGGGAGGTTGTGCAGCATGTTTGAATCAAGAACAATGCATATGAAGGTATCATGGACGTCGCTGTAAGATGTTTGAACGTATGAAATGAGTGCATGGACATGGCTACATGGTTCCGAGGCGTGATGAAGAGATGTGGACGTAAAGAATTGGTCGGAAAGGTCCAACCGACTAGGTTATGGACTCAAGCTGCGGGTGAGTCGTGTTTGACTCAAATATGGAAAGATTTGAGTTGGTTATGATAGGATTTCATGTGGGTCACAAATTTGAGTTGTTTTAGGAATGTGGGATATGTTCCTAAGGTGTTTGGAAGTCTTAAGATTGCATCTATCAGCGTATAGAAGAGTCTTGAGCATTTATGGAAAGTTTTGATTCGTGATTTGAGTAGAATTAGAGTCCTAGTTGAGATTGGGTTGGCCTAAGGGCTGGTTATATAATCAAGGGAGGACAGAGCTCGTGGGAGAAAACTTTGGGGCTGTTCCTCTTGTGTTCTATTGAATAAAATTCGTAGTTGAAAGGAACTTTTGTGCCTAATTCGTCCGACTTGTTTTCTTCAACTCTTTCTCGTTGAGTTTCTGCACAGTGCTACCTTTCTTCGGTGGTTTTATCATAACTCGAGTTTTGCAGATCCAATTGACGTGATTCATTTTGAGTTGTCTTCGCAACTTGATTATCTATCATCTGTAAAAATTTCACGGTCATTGGATTTGTGGTTTCTGATCTACACGAGATTCTTTGCAGCGTTCCAAAACTGTTTTTCTTGGGTAGGACAGATTGACCTTTGTTCGATCTTTCAATCGTAACTTGAGTTTCTCTCGATGGATTTGATTGATTCTTGTTGTGTCATCTTCGTGACTTGATTCTCTCTGATATCTATCACTTTTTTCATAGTGAAACACATTTAGATTGGTCTCACACACGATTTCTTTAACAAATCGTTTTTCTGCCGAAGGGGTTGAGATTTAATTGTTTCCACTGCGTAAGATTTTTTAATCTACCATTCGATCCTACACTATATGGCCTATTTGCTATAGTTGCAGTTCCTGGTATTAAATCAATGACGAACTCGATGTCACGATCAGGCAGCATACCTAGTAATTCTTCAGGAAACACATTTGGATACTCGCGAACAATCAAAATTTCCTCCAAAGTTACTCCTTCAGCATGATTCACCATTGCCTTCTCCGTCGTTGGCTGAAAAGCCTTAAACTCTATACTAATTCCTTCTTCGTCTGTCAATTGCACTGCCCGAGTAGCACACTGAATCACATCGTTGTGCTTCCTTAGCCAATCCATTCCAAGTATGATGTCCAAGCCTTGTGAATTCAGGATTACAAGGTTGGCAACGAGTTCTACCCCCCTTATGGAAATACTTACTATTTGACATACTATATTTGTCCTCATCTCCTCCCCAGGAGATTTAACCAATAGTGTAAACTACAGGGATGATATGGGCATGCTATGCTTTGCAACATACTTTGATGAGATGAATGAATGGGATGCTCTAGAAACAAAAAATATAGTCGCAGTGTTGGAGTTTGCGAGAAACATACCAATCACAACATCTTCAGCATGCTGATCTTCTTCTGCGGATACATGGTTCACCTTGTCTCAAGCAAAATTATGTGGTCCATGGTTGCCTTGAGTTACTCCTCCATTGGGCCTTGGATTCTGCCTTGGAATATTGTTCATCTGACCCTGTCCTGACCTTGGGCATTATTTTGCAAAATGTCCTATCTGACCACAAGCATAGCAAGTATTTCCACCAGTGCCGCCAACAAAGTTAGGGCGAGGCTGGTTTTGAGCATAAGCAGGCATATTTTGGCGTGGCGCAGGCTGCATAGGTAAGTGAGGTGCTTGCATGAGCAGGCATTGTTGCATAGGCTGTTGCGGTCATGGTGGATAAGAAGGGCGGTATGCAGCAGCAGACGGGTTGTAATAGGGTGCAGCAGGTGGTGCATAGCGAGGACATACATTGCTTCCTTGCGGCTGTCCTTGATATGGCATCTTCCTCTTGTGGTCTAGCTCCATCTCACGAATCTTGTTCCCAACCATAATGGCCTTGTCAACCAACTTCTTAAAGTTTGCATAGTCAGCATTAAGAAACAGGACTTGAATTTCATTGTTGAGTCCCCTCATGAACAGATATTGCTTTCTGCTATCAGTGTTGATGTCCTCTGAAGCATATCAAGACAGTTGAGTGAATTTATTGAGGTATTTACTCACACACATCCTTCCTTGCCTGAGATTTTCAAACTCTTGCCTTCTTAGTATCATAACTCCCTCCGGCACATAGTGAGAACGGAACTTCTCCTTGAATTCAGCCTAGATGATTCTCTCTTGATTTTCATGGGCATTGCATAAAGATTCCCACCAGTCTGCAGCAGCTCCCATCAACTGGTGTGAGGCAAAAAGAACCTTCTCTCTGTCGCTGCACTGGACAATAACAAGTTTCTTCTCATCAAACTTCAGCCAGTCATCATCTTCCATAGGATTTTTGGCTTGAGCAAAGGTAGGCGGCCTGGTCCTCATAAACTCTCCTAACCGGTTGTGATGTGGCGGTGGTGGTGGTGGTGGTGGCATGTGGGGCTGATTATTCTTGCCAGCTTGCAGCTGTCCCATAGTCTGTATCATGGTCTGCATGAGCTGGTTCTACATAGCCAATAGCTGCTCAAGGTTGATAGCTACCTAGGCAGGTCCCTGGCTGTTCTGAGGTGCTTCATTGCTCTCCCCTCAACATTGGCATTTCTCTGGTTACGAATCCTCAACATCTGTTGGTGAAAGAATAGTAGATACAGAAGAATTTAGAATTTGAAAAGAAACGCCCCAACTATATGCATCAATGTATATGTGAATAATCAACTCCTTTATTAATACTAATAACCCTATTAGAGGATGTGGACAAGTATCTCACAACTCTCTACTCTGTGCGGATGTGGACGAAACGCTAGACGTCCCACAACTTGCACAAAGCACTCAAACACAAGCACACACCAAGAAAATTCAGCACACCACACTAAACACAACTAAAACAACCTAAACGCTTTTCTAACTTCTAGACAGGAAACATAGACTCAATTATGTGAGCCGTGGTGGTCCTGGCCGTGAGGCGGCGAAGGCGACGGTGAGGCATACATGGGCGCACGATAGGGTGAGTTGGCCATCCATGTAGGTGCTGGACAAGTTGCTACACCATTGACCTCCGCGGTGGCGCAAATTTCCTCTTGCTTCTACATGATGAACAACTTCTTACGGAGGTAACAAATCTCTTCCATAGCATCAGCATAGCAATTTTCCAAATTCACCAATATTGCTTGAGATCTATCAATGGCGCGAGAACTGATTTTACCTCCATCATGCGGTCTTAAGACCTCCCTTGTTCCCTTCTTGTGTTACGGGTGCAGCACAAAGCTAGTTCCTCCAATCTGCTCCCGATAGATGTGGCACAATCTAGTAAGTGCATCCCAAGCGACATCATCAATAGCTTGCTCCCTGGTAGCTCTCCATGTGGATGCAAAGTGTCGGGTGACCACCTCATCTTTAGCTAGAACAGTAACTTGAGCCCTCCATTCATCACGTCCATGGCGAGGAATCCTCTTGACATAATACCCTTAGTGCATATTGCACAAATCAAGGAACTTCTTCAACTTCCTAGCTGCAAAACCTCCACCGGTGCCATCAGAACAGAATTCTTGGGCATCACGGTAAATTATGCATTTGTTCTCCTTTCTGGCTTCACTAGGTTGTGATGCATTCCTTTGGGCTTCCGGTACTTCTTCTTGTGCAGCAAGTTCCTCCTCTTTTGGTTCCTCCTCATCTTGGTCTTCATCTTCACTCTCCTCGCTTTCATATATTTCCACCATCTCAGGATCTTCATCCATCGGGTTAGAGTGTTCATGCTCAACTTCCTTTGCGGGAGAACTCACTTCTTCTTCCTTTTGGGCTGGTTCCATCCTCGGCTCCTTGTGAGGCCTAAGGTTGCTTCCAAGGGGTGGCAAACGAGCTCTCTTGTGGGCTGTCATTTTGGTGTGAGCCATCTACATGAAAACATGAGAAAAATAGAGGAAAAAACAAATATCAGTTCTGAAATTACAACAGCCATAAACCAAGATGAGAAGATGTGCATTTGCTCAAAAAGATGCAAAAACGTCAAAATTGCAGAAGAAGCAAAATGCAGTTTTCCCCACATTATATAACTAGTGAGAGGCAAAATAGTGTAAAACATGCTAATTTTGAATAGGATAGAAGTCCTAAGTGATTTGTGGTGTTTATTCTGACTAGGCATGCATCCTACAGTCAAACACGTCTCTGCTACCGATCTATGACACCTGGTTCCAAAAATGAACCAAGCGCAATGCATATGTGTGCCCAAGATGTTTAACACACATACACATGTGATTCACAATTTATAAATAGATATAAACCATTTCTCGAATAGTAATACTAATAATAGTACCTTATTACAAGCCAAATAGTCTCGATTACAAGCTCTAATAAAACTGCAACGGAATAACCAAACACAAATGACTTCAACTCCACAGGCATGTTTGACGGTAACACGTGCGCCTACAACTCCTCATAAAGCTCCTGGTACTCCACATTGACGTTTGCGTCTGAATTTGTTGGGGAAATAGCAAGGGTGAGCACATATCGTACTCAACAAGTGTGGGAAAGTATGACATGTAGCTTAAACAAGGAATGATAATAAAATGGGCTAATTTCATAAAAGTACATTCAAAACCCTTGAAAATGCAATTATATTATTATTAAGTGAGGTCTGTCCCAAAATAACCCATATATCATCAATTTAAACTTAAATAACAAATTCCAACAATAATGAACCATATTCAACTCATAACTGTTCATTTGTCTCAAATGCATCAATTCCATATACCAAAGTCGTTTAATTAACAAATACCGATTCCCAATTAAACTGCAGCCATTAAACCATATTAAAGTCCAAGTTCTTATCATGTGAGGGTCCAAGTTTCTCATGACCAGGAGCACGGCTATCATGATAGTTTTAGACACACTCTGCAGAGGTTGTAACATTTTATCCACAAGTTCATGATTTCATCACCTTAGATGACTATGAAATCTCAATTATGTCATCTCACACTTTTTTAGGTGTGTGGCCAAGAAATCACAAAATAGCCTTTACAAAGTGATTACTAGCCTATTTAGACCCCACTGAGGTTTCACTAATGGTGATGTCTCCAACTGAGCACATCCAACCAGGGGCCCCTCATGAGCCATTCGGATCCTCGGGTAGTCCCACCATTCTCTATAAACCCATTCCGACTACCCCTTCCCCGAGCATTCTAAATGGTCCAACAGTACTGGCAATTCACTAATTAGTTAGCTAAACCGCACCGATACTTGGCCGTGTGGTCACATTGTAAATCCTAGATGGTCGCTTCATGAACCGGTCTTTAGATCTAAAGCAAGCAAAACCACCAAAACAGTCCAACCCATTCCGCATTACCAACTTGCTTAGATCCCTAGGCACCATGTTGCTAAAAGGCCATTAATGTCAATTCTATGGATTCACGTGTTCAATAGTTCATAATTAAGCCATTTGATTGTTTCCCCAAACTCAATTAAGCATTGCGAAGAAAAAAGTAAAAAATACCCTTCCCAACTCTCTACATAATGTTCAAGCGGCAAGGGTGGTCATACAAAACTAGTAAACTCCTACAATTGGATTTTCCAATCAATTTTGACACAAGCATGCAATTTTGCAAACAAAACCTTTAAAACAGAATCAATATGGTCAAGGGCACATGCCTTGCTCCTGAGCTTGATTTGGATCAAAGACTTCGAAACTTTGGTTCCGCAAGTTCTCGAAAGCACTCTCTACGGCAATTGCTTCTATTCCTAGTGACAAACATACAAAACACACAATTTAATCAAATAATACCCATATAGTACTCAATATGCCATGATATGCATGATTAATGCAATTGCGAGGTAAAACTTGTTAATGAGTTGCTAATAATGTTTATTAACTAGTTACAATAGTTTGTAACAAGTTTGGAATTGATTTGAGTTGATTTGGAATTAATACAGCACATTCCAGATTCAGGTTGGACTAGTCTAGTTTCAGGGGCCAGACTAGTCCGCCCTGGGCAAAACTACAAATTAGAGTTTTCTTGATCTGCGAGAATTGGGGTTGAATTTGCGTCAAAACTTGAATGTAGAGGGTATACCACATGTTTAGAGATCCAAAGATCAAGGGTTTGGCGTGAGACTTTGAATCTTGGCGATTAGGGCTTGGTGGAGGTGAGTTGATGAAGAACTTGGATGAAGAACGTCAATTATAGAAGAATCGATGAAGATTAATCTTGATTGGTCCTACTTTGTGTTTCTCCCCTCCTCCTTGCTTCTGGACTTGATCTTGACGACGACACAATGCAAAAGTGGCAGCAAGGGTTTTCAATTGGGGTGGAGAGGTGTGGGGTATTGGGTTGCTTATATAAGGGTGGGGAATTTGTGTTTTGGAGTGAATTCCAAGTAGAATTTGGCGGGGACGCGTAGGGGCCGAGGCGGGGTCCTCTTGGGCTCCTCCGAGGTCGGGCACAAAGATGTTGGGCCCAAATTAGGCAATTATCCAAAAACAGATCGTGGTATAATAATAGAATCCCAGTGGAATTCAGGAGGCCGGACTAGTCTGCATAAGGGACCCGACGAGTCCGTTGTGGAAAAGAGGCGAAATCGGACAAGTCCGATTTCAATGGTCGGACATGTTCGGGGGACTAGAAACGGACTGCAGTTTAGCCATACTCAGACTAGTCCGCTGAGAATCGAACAAGTCCGGAAAAACATCAGAACCAATAACGGACTAGTCCGGGAATTGTGCTGGACAAATCAGGGTTATGAAGAAACTGAACTTTCTGAAAGAGAATAGGGGCACCGAACTAGTCTGGATTCCAGGCTGAAACTTCTAGTTTAAGTCTAAATCCATTTTACTCTTGTTCCTTTTTATATGGCTTAATGTTGAACATGTATGAGGATGTATGCAATGCATTATGCATGAAAATGAGGGTGTTACAAACAGAAAAGTGATGTGTACAAGAAATAACAATTACTTCACATAATTGAGTTATATTGATGGGTGAAATTGGTAAATAACAACCGTCAAAAGTCCTATCATCTGTAAGTGGCTCTATAAAGTGATGACCCGCTCTGATGGTTCACTTGAGCACTATAAGTCTCGATTAGTTGCTTGTGGCTTTCAGCAGGAATATGGTCGTGACTATGATGAGACCTTTGCTCCTGTCGCTCACATGACCACTGTTTGCACTCTACTTGTTGTGGCCTCTGTTCGTGACTGGTCCATCTCTCAGCTTGATGTAAAGAATTCATATATTAATGGTGAACTGCGTGAGGAGGTTTATATGCAGCCACCACCTGGGTATTCTGTTCCTGAGGGTATGGTTTGTCGTCTTCGACACTCTCTTTATGGCCTTAAGCAGGCTCCTCATGCTTGGTTATAACATTTTGTGTCTATGGTCACTGCTGTAGGTTTCTCTGCCAGTACACATGATCCTGCGCTTTTTGTGCACACTTCCTCTCATGGTCACACTCTGCTCCTTCTCTATGTTGATGACATGATCATCACCGAAGATGATTATGAGTACATAGCCTTTTTGAAGGCCCGTCTCAGTGAGCAATTTCTTATGTTCGATCTTGGTTCTCTTCGCTACTTTCTCAAGATTGAGGTTTCCTCCTACTCTGAGGGAATTTATCTATATCAATAGAAGTACATCCAGGGTCTTCTTGATCGAGCTTCTCTTACTGATCACTAGATTGTTGAGACTCCCATGGAACTCAATGTCCATCTTCGTGCCACTGATGGTGAGTCTCTTGATGATCCTACTCGTTATCGTCATATTGTAGGGAGTCTAGTGTATCTTAGTGTCACTTATCCTCATATCTTGTACTTTTTTCACATTCTAAGTCAGTTTGTCGGCTCCCACTCAGGTCCACTATAGTCACTTGCTTCATGTCTTGCGTTATCTTCGTGGGACTATCTCTAGATGCCCGTTCTTTCCATGCTCTATCTATTTATAGCTTAAAGCATATTTTGATGCTACTTGGGCTAGTGATCCTTCTTATCGTTGATCTCTTTTTGCCTATTATGTTTTTATTGGTGGTTCCCTCATTGCTTGGAAGACTAAGAAGCAGGTAGCAGTGTCTCGTTCGAGTGCAGAGGCTGAATTGCCTGCTATGGCTCTTGTGAGTGCAGAGGTTATTTGGTTGCAGTGGTTGCTTGAGAACTTTGGGGTTTCAGTTGGTATGCCGACTCCTCTTTTGTCTGACAGTACAGGTGCTATCAGTATTGCTCGTGATCCGGTCAAGCATGATCTTACCAAGCATATTGGTATTCATGATTTTTATACACGAGCACAGGTACAAGATGACATTGTTGATCTTTGGTATCAGCCTTAGGGGTCCAGCTGGCGGATTTATTCACAAAGGCACATATCCAAGCACATCATAGTTTTTATCTCACCAAACTCAGTGTTTGTGATGCAGTTTGAGTTTGAGGGAGGGTGTTAGAGATGTAAGGGTATATTTGTATTTTTCTTTTGCATAATGGCTTTTCTGCATAATTTGTATCCCTGTACATCTATTTATAGAGGGCTCTGGCCTCCTCAATAATACAAGCACTATTCATAACACATTTCAACAGGAAGCGCAGTGTAATGTGAATTAAGTAAGATGTTCCCTAAAGATATGTCGAGGTGAATTGTGGCAATCTGATGTAGGTATAGGTGGCCAATGGGTCGAGCCGGGCTGGCCCAGTACGAGCCCTACTGGGCTCGTTCTTGAATGTCATCAGCCCGACAAGATTTTTAAACGGGTCGTGCCATGCTGGCCCGATAGTCATTCACTTAGGCCCAAGCACGGCACGGAGCCCTGTTACACTAGACGTTGCGGGCTTGGCCCACTATGGGCCAAGCGTGCTAGGTTGGCCCGAGACCCGATGATCCAACGCGCTGCCATCTGCGAGCGTGCCAGAGCCGAGGGTGGCAGATCTGCATCTGCGAGCGTGCGTGTGCGGTTCATCTATGACGCCGGAGCTGAGGCTACCAAGAGTTGGCGTGCGTGCGTGTGAGGGTGGGCCGGTGAGGCGGCGATGACTGAGTACCACGACGCTAAGGGTGGGTTGCTTTGCTGGCCGCTGGGTCGAGATCCATCGGCGTCGCCATTCATCGGAGCAGCAGGGGTGCGACCACACGAGCAAGAACCGAAGGCAAGGGGTGGTGAGGATGGCCGCCGTGTGTGGTGGACGGTGGAGGGACGAGGGAGGCCGGAGGGAGAGCTAGAGAGGCGGCACCACAAGAAGGTGAGCTTAGGAATCGAGGAGACGAGGACCGAGTGTGTGGCGCTACGGGATCTCGAAGGAGGAGAGGAATCAGAGGAGGAGGCGGAGTACCGACCGGCGGCTAGGGTTTGACCGGCTGAGGCAGAAAAAATCAGTTTATATATGAGCCAAAGGATATTGGGCTAGTCGGGTCGTGCCTGTGCCGGGCCAGCCCAATCGGGCGATTCGGGCCAACTATTGGGCCTACTAGGCTGCCTATTAATCAGGTCGTGCCGAGCTAGCCTAACGGCCTAGAGGCCGAGCCCAAGAACGACTTGAGTCGTGCTTCTGGCCGGTCTGGGCCCGGTCCCTATCATGCCGAGTCGTGCTCGCGCAGGGCCAAAAATGTCGGGCTTCGTGTCGGCCCATCAAGCTCGGCCCATTTGGCCACCTCTAGATGTAGGAATGCCAGCCCTTCAGCAACATCAATGGCAATTGACAACAGCCTCGGCCGGTCAGGTTTTTGGTTTTCACCATCACCATCATCTTGCAACAATTGAAGTAAAGTGCCATTTGGCATCTGATGGTGCAGCTGCAGCGCAACGTCCTAGTATATTACATAGCCAATAGGACGCACAAGGTTCCGATGGTTGATGTTCGCATGTCGCTCAAGTTCTGGTATCATCTTGGACTGGTGGTGCACAACTGCATGATTGACCAACTTGAGCTTGACACATACCACCATGCCAGACGGCATGACAGCCTTGTACGTGATGCTAAATGTTCCATTGCTCAGTATGTTTGTGTCCTCGAATGCCACCCTTACACAAGTCTAGAAACGATGGCCTGTTGAAAACTCTCGAGGCCACAACCTGCAGTGCTGTCACCACAACCTCCCCTGCCTTGCCTTCTTGGCCTCAGCCTCATCTTGCCTCTCACGCCACATGAAAAACACCACCACCAATGATACTATTGACAAGATGAGCACGAACGAGCCCACAACTACCAAAGCCACCCTGTAAGATATCTTCCTATGGTTCATTCCATAAATGGAACCATAAACTGATCCACAGTACACATCCAAAGGGTCGCCACACAGCTTGGAAGTGCCAGAGAAGCTGGATGCTGCTGTTGTACTCTTCTGGAACGGCCCGAAAGCCGGTATGGCATTGTTGAGTTGGTTGTTTGACAAATTGACCTCAATCAAGCTCAACATCCCTCTCATATCGCCTGGTATCGGACCAGATATCTCATTTTTTGACAAGTCCAGCGTGGCAAGCTTATCAAGCCTTCCAAGCTCGCCGGGCAGCAGCCCCAAAAAGTGATTGAAGCTAAGGTTCAGAGCAATCTACAGGCTCTTGAGTCTTCCTATCTCAACCGATATCTTACCACTCAGGTTCTTGTTGCCCAGCTGCAAGGCAAGGAACGAATTACAACCTCCAATCTCTGGTGGAATTGCGGCGGAGAACTCATTGCGATAAAGCATGAGGAACTGCATCCGTGACCCATTGCAAATGTTCTTCGACAAGTTGTCGTGGAAAGAATTGTAGCTCAAATCCAGCTTGCTAAGATTCCGGCACCACAGGACCGACTTTGGAAACTCAACGCCAAGGCTTTTGCCAGACACTATGACCTCCTGCAGATTCCTTAGCTCACCAAGCACATTTGGTACCTCGTCGGCGAGGCAATTGTATGCTAAATTGAGCAGCGTCAGGTTAGCACAGCGCGCGAACTATGTGGGGATGACGCGCGGTATAGGTCGCTGCCATTGGCCTCGAAGTAGGTGAGTCTGGTGGCGCCTGAGAGCTACTGCAGTGGCACATTATAAAGCATACTGTGTACATTGTTTCACAGTGTAATCCAGAGTACGTACTGTAAAAGTAAAAGGAGAATAGTGTATAGAGTATGCTTTAGAGGGCGCTGGTGCGAATAGACTTACAGGCGGTTGTCGCGGATGCGAACGCTGGAGAGACCACGACACCAGCCGCTGTAGGGATGGAGTCGTTGAGCCGGTTCAGTGTGTGGATGACGACCTATAGGTTGCCGTGCTCGAAGAGGCTTCTCAAGATGCTCCCCAAGAGGGCGTTGGAATGGAGGATAAGCACCTGGAGCTCCGATGAGAGGCCGAGCCCCGGCGGGATTGGGCCAGAGAGCGAGTTCTTGTAGGCGGACAGCAAACGGAGGCGGGAGAGCCTGGTGAGCCATCCAGAGAGTGCGACAGTGAGGTTGTTGCCTGAAATCTGGAGCTCCTAGAGCTCCTTGAGGCCCCTGAGCTGGTAAGGGATGGCGCTAGAGAGCGCGTTGTTGGAGAGATTGAGGAACTGGAGTGCGAGCGCACCAGCGAGCGCCGTTGGGACAGCGCCGGAGAGCCCGTTCATGGAGAGGTCCAGGAACTCAAGTCGTCGTAGCACGCAGAGCGCCAACGGGATGCTGCCGCGTATTGAGTTGGTGGAGAGGTTGAGGTGTGCGAGCGCGAAGAGCGCCCCTACAATAGAGAAGTCGCCCCTTATCCTCCGGCGCGGCAGGTCGATTACGGTAACCGCAAGCTCTGGCTCTCGAGCATAGGTCACGCCGCGCCATGCGCAGTGGTCAGTGTCGGAGCCCCAGCCCAGCAGCACGAGCTCTCGTTGCAGCGCCTGCATTGCGATGCCATCGCCATCGCCACGGGCGCCATCCGCGCCGACCCCGAGCGCCAAGAAGCACGCTGAGAGGACGAACAAGAAGAGGCAGCCGCAGCAGGAGGTCGAAGGCATTTGGGGCATGGGGGGTTCTTATTCTTGTCCTGCGTCAAGTGGTGGCGCCCAGGCCTCTCGCGCGTCTGTCCTCCTGCAAAATTTTTTTAGTAATAAAGAAAATTTTCAAATCTGACCCACCATCATCACTGTCCGGGACCAAATTCCACATGGAAACCGACGTGGCAGAAAGATTCCCTTAGCCACGGGCCCACTGCTCCAGTCATATATGACACGGACGAGCTTTGCATTTCCTATATGACCATGATTCGTAGGTGCCACAAACAAAATTCTCCGAGGCAAGTATTTCGTATGTGTCGGAGTCTGGTTCTGGCAATTCTCCCAGTACTAATGTTGGTAGCCCAAGAAGTTTCTTAGTTCGGTTAGGGCGCGCGGAGATTCAGAGCAAGATGGCGGTTTGACACGAGGATTTACGTGGTTCGGTCCGCCTGAGCGTAATACCCTACTCCACGAGTGTGAGTTGTTGTTGTATTGAGTGTATGAGCGCTTGTGTGTGAGAGGCCAGAGTGTCTGGGAGTCCCTTAGTGTCCGGAGAGTCCCCTGTGTATCGCTTGGCCAGTCCTTTTATAGTACAAGGGTTGGCCGTTACATCGTTAGCCTGGCCCGACATGTGGCACTGGCGGTTATTGATGCCTAATACATAGTTAATGTGCTTAATTCCCCTTAATAGCGTGGTAATGCCCCTTAATGGTGGTGTTATTGGTATTAAGAGTCCTCCAATCGTGTGTCATTAAGATAGTATTAATGACACATAATCAGGTCTTGAAGTCTTTAATGTTCCTTGAAGGTTCGAGCCGTTGGAGGTCCACCAATCTGCCTTTTGAGGTTGAAGGTCTGGCGGTTGGACGCGTGGCAGCTCGGGAGCTTACCGTCTTGGACGAGGAGGTCCGGTGCTATTGTACACGTGTTGGTACCGGAGCTTCCCTTTGTCAGGGGTTATGTCCGGGGGTGCCACACAGATACCTAGTCCGGAGCTTTCCCAAGTATGGAATGTAGCTCCGGTTTTATGATACACGTGGCGGCACTGGGACTAACTGTAGAAGGGAGGCAGGTCCGGTTCCGAGTGACACGTGGGGCCATCGGAGGTCTTCAACTCAGATAGGTGGAGTTCCTTTTCACTCTTTGCAGTTCCAACGGGTATCCAGTACGCAGGGTACCGACAGTGGCCCCATGGGCCCACCTTCGGGAGAGACCTTTTGGGTTAAGTCATTCTGCCGGAGGTGGGTCCATCTTTCGATTTTTGCGCTGTGTCTTCAAGGGTTTTTGGATGTGCCGTTGAGGTGGTGGTTCGCAGTCAAACCATCGCCGGGTGGCATCTTCAGGATGCGGTAGGTGAGATCTGCGCGTGCGGATCTCACGCAATTGAAGGTTGTCGGTTCCCAATATGAAAACTGTATCGGTTCCGCGCGCCCTATTAGGCCGCCACCCTCGGGTTTCCCGCCTCTCATCATGACAGATGTTCGCCTGGGGTAAGGACCTCGACTTGATCGTCTGGGTGGCCCCGGGCCCCCTTTTCATTGGAAGGGTGAATTTTTTGAACTGTATCCTTGGCCCTTCTGCGGTTTCCATCCAAGTGTTGTGGGGGCTTACGTAAGAAGGAAAGCGCGTAACGTTTGGGGATTCCTTACGCCTTCATTTGAACTTGCGCTCGAATCCTCCAAACTTTTGCTTGCTTTTTTTCTCTCACCCCAACGTGCTGCGATGGAGTTGGGTCTCCACAAGAGCTATCTCAAGACCGATGACTATTTGAAGAAGGTTCGAACCAACATGGGGTGGTACAGTGACTCCTTCAACCACCTGGTCCGCGCCGGAGAGCTCCCATTCAAGAAGAAGCGCGGCGGCGACATGGTTCACTTTTTTGCGTACGCCATGGTGGGACTGATCCCACCTTTCTCAACTTTCCTCTTGATGCTGTTAGACTTATATGGTCTGCAGTTGTACCACATTGGCCCCCACTCCATTCTTCTTGTGTCAACATTCGCCCACTTCTGCGAGATGTGGGTGGGTATTACCCCCCTGCGTTGAGCTTTTCCGCACCTTCTTCACCATCCACACCACCGGCAAGAGTAACGAGTATCATGGCTTCTACTATTTTGTGAAGCGCAAGAAATGCCCCTACAAGTACTTGAGATCGTTCCCTTCCGGCAAGTGGGATGACTGGAAGAAGGATTGGATTGTCATCACGGCAGAGGAGCACGAGAAGCTGTAGCTACCTGAAGGCCTTCCATATGTTGACACTGATGCCTGGAGTGAAGTTCTGGTGCTGTCACAGGCCTTCAACCTTGCCTTGACCAGGTTCCGCCAATGTGTGGAAGGAGTGGTGACCCCCCAAGTTGTCTTCTGCAACCTCCTGGTCAATAGGTGGGCTCCACTGAAGAAGTGGGAGAAGCTCGCCTGGGCCCTCAATAGCGTTAATAGGTGGGCTCCACTGAAGAAGTAGGGAGCTCCGGAGGAGGACGCCGATGCATGACGACCTCGGTGAAGTTGAGAGGCATTCGACCACCAGATTGGTGATTCCCGGAGCTTCCGAGAGTGGCCCTGCTTCCACCCCGATACCAAGAGCCAAAGTCATAGGTAAGGGAAAAGAGTTGGCGGAGCCCTCCAGCCGAAAGAGAAAGTTGAAGCACTCTGACGGGAGGCCCGTCAGACCTGCTCCTTCCACAACAGCTCCTTCTCCCTGGCTGGGGAGGTCTTCGATGGTGATGACAACTCCATCATCGGTGTCTCCTCGGGGCGCCAGCTCCGACCATGTGGCTCCGGCACCAGGGTCAGCTAAAGGCTCTAAGTCCGAGGGTCCTTCCACGTCGAGGAAGGCCCCCAACCAAGACGTCGGTGATGGCGGCAGTAAGCCCCGAAGAGCCTTCTAGAGCTACTACCCCAGTTGTGACTGGGTCGGGCTCTGAGCGCCCGGTGAAGAGGTTCCGCGCTAACTGGAGCGGAAGTCTTCCAAGGTTAATTTGCTTTTTTTACCTCAGTTGGTTATTTTTGTTGTAATAATATTTTGAGTTTATTTGTCCTTCATCCACAGGGTCTCCAAAAAAGGGGTTGATGCTCCGGTTCCTACGATAGTGACTGATGTTGTACATGCCGAGGCTCCGGCTCCAATTCCAGCGCTGCCCCAGGTGGTGGCCAAGGTATCGGCAACTCCGGCGCTAGCTGTCGAGGTTTTGGACCTTGACTCATCTCCCAAAGCTCCCGTGGTAGCGCCAGACCACGAGAATGAAGATGTACCAGCGGCACCAGCTCTGGAGTTTGAAGCTCTAGTTTTTGATGCTACGATGATGGATGCTCCGGCCTCAGAGCCAAAGGTAGCTGTAGTTCTAGCCTTAGGGCTGGATGTTATTGAAGCTCCGGCGACAGAGCCGGTGGTTGATGAAGTTCTGGCGCCTGAGTCGGTTGTCGTGGAGGTGTCGGCACCCAGACTGGTGGAGGTCGAAGCACCGGCGCCTAAACCGGCGGTGGAGGAGGCACCCACGTCGGAGCCGGAAGGGGCCTTAGCCCCGGCCAAATCTTCAATGCATGCCCTGGAGGTGGTAGTTCTTGAGGTACCAACGCCTGGGCCAGAGTGTCAAGTCGAAGTGACCGGTCCTTTGCATGAGGAAGCAGTTGCTGATGACCTGGTGGTGGGACCTTTGGAGCTAACTCCAGAGGCAGAAACTCCCGTTGCCGGACCTTCCTCGGCGACGACTGAGGCACTCCCGAAGGGCGGCCCTAGTGCCGTTGAAGCTCAAGGGAACACTCTTGTAGAGTGGGACCCAATTTTTGTTATAGAGAACCCGCTAGAGTCAGCGAAGAGGACCCTGGCAGGTCTGGAGCCGATCCCCCTGTCGTTATCCATCGACAATGCCTACTCAAGCCTTCGTCAGGTCCAACATGCCTTTTACCACGACAGCAAGGCCCTCAAGGAGGAGCGCCAAGCCCTTAGGAGGTGGCGCAATCGGCTCCAATTCGAGACCAAGCTGGCGCAAACAAGGTTGGCCGATGACAAGGAGTGGGCCCGGATGGAATACTGGGGTTAGCTGCTGGACGAGAGGGAAATCATGGTGCGATCCCTCGACAACTAGTCCCGGGCTATACACGAACAAGTCATGGCTGCTAATGAAGCAATGAATGATCGCCAGGAGAAGCTCAGTACCATCCACGAGAGCCTCGTCAAGCGCCGGGAGGCTCTTGAGGAGCAGGAGAAAAAGCTCGAAGATGAAGAGCAAAAACTTCTGGAGTTGAGGGATGACCTCATGAAGAGGGAGGAGGAGCTCGCCCAGAGGCTGGCTCTGGGTGACAAGAGCCTTTCAGAGCGCACCAAGAAGCTGGAGGATCTCTTCGAGAGCGAGGAGAAGAAGGCCTGGCAGCGGGGACAGGACCTTACAAAAAGAGAGGACGAAGTTGCTGCCAGGGAGAAGAAGGTGCGAGGCCGGGAGAAATACCTGGTTGACCGCCAGAACAAGATCCACGTCTGGGAGAAGGAGCTTGGCAACCTTGAAAAGCAAGTTGCTGAAAGGATTCAGCAGCACGCAAAAGAGGTCGAGGGTCTTGCCCGGGAGGGTTCGGAGATTGCAGCGGCCATGAGGTCCTTGGAAGAGATGCGAGGGTCAAGGGCTGCAGAGTCCCAACAAGTATGGGACTTCTTGGGCAAAGCCAATGATGCGATGACGTCGCTAGGCTTTAGCCCCGTGCGTCCGGACGATCCAGAGCCGGGGCTGTACCATGCGTTGAGGGCGTTGAGTTCGGCGGAAAACAAACTCCACAAGATGGGCAATGTCATCACGGATCAGTTGGAAACTGAAGCAAAATCACTTGCGCAGTACATCGCAGAATACATGCTGACGTGCTACACAAGTCGGGATCCTCATTTCCCACTAGATCCGGTGCTTGAGGGTCCCATCAATGGAGAGGGAGATGCCGCCAAGACCAGCGTCTCGGAGGTTGCCTAGAAGGTCGCCTCATTCTTCCGTAGGATTTAGGACTTTCTTCTTGTGGCTCCCATTTGTATCTTCTCTTCTTTTCCTCAATTTTGTAATCACTTGTCTTCAGATGAATGAAATCCAAGAAATTTATGAATTTCATTTTTTGTCTTCAACTTTTGTCTCACTTGGCCCCCTGGTAGATGTACACAATCTGATTGCGAACATGTACCAAAAGGATGTAGCATTTTGTTGAAGACTTGAGTGCTTTTAACATGTAGAGTATAGGTCCGAAGTCGTCGACAACAAGGGCCCCCTAAGGCTGTCGGAGCTTAGTGGCTCCGGCAGTGACCATTGTCAACATGTAGAATGTCGACAGTTGGCCCTCTGGGTTGTCGGAGCTTTGTAGCTCCAACAACGACCACTGTCAACACGTAAAGCGTCGACAGCTGACCCCATTGGGGTGTCCTTCTAACATCTTTTATTGACGTTGACAGCTAACTCCCTGGATTTGTTGGAACTTGATAGCTCTGGCGACGCCTACTATCAATGTTTAAAACATCGACAGCGGGCCACCTTAGGGGATGTTGAATCTTTGATAGCTCCAACATCATCCACCATCATCATGAGATTTTTATTTTTCCTGCACACTGAAGTCAAGAAAAACAGTAAAATCCATTTCTTATCTATAACTCGTTTGTGGCTTACTATTCTCAAAAGAATTTTTAGGTCGACCGCAATTCCATATACAATCAAGTGCATTTGCTTATCTTTTCTAGGTCCGATCGTTTTCTGAACTCACCTTACTCAGGCCCGCCGGGGTGTCAGTAGAGTGGAATACTTAGGGTGCAGGACCAGGCTAAGTCGATAGCACACTCCGGACCTAGATTGGCTTGGCGTTCGGGCGAGTATGCCATTCAACAATGTTAAGACCCGAAAGAATTAACAATGCAACTTGAATTATATATGAATTGTTCAACCTAAATTTTCTTGAGAATTGCAAAACTTTGTTATAGACAAGAAAGAGAAAAATAAAAAAAGAATGAGCCTGTACAAAATAAATGCACGTGGAGTCCGTTTTCACATAATGATGTCTTTAATTATAGGTCCGGGGTACAGGGGAAACAAGTACACTCTTAGGGTATGGAACCAGGCTAAGTGTGTTATATTTCTTGTTTGACCCAAGGTAACTAGCTACACTTTTAGTTCTGAGACTGTGTCAAGTGTTGCTTGAACTTTGCGGACAATCCAGGAAAGGTCCGGCTGTCCTCCTGGAGGAGTCACCCGACTCTGTACAATGATGCTATAACATACATCATATGTAATTATAGACTCACCTTCGTGATATTAAGCGTAGAACTTATGGATGTGCTCAGTGTTCCAAGGATTCGGGAGCGGTGTCCCATCCTCAGTTGCCAAGCGAACGCATCTGGGATGGGATACTTTGATCACTCGGAAAGGTCCTTCCCAGTTGGAGGAAAGTTTGTTTAACCCTTCTCGAGTTTGTATTCTCCGTAGCACCAGATCGCCTTCCTGGAGCTGTCGGTTATGCACATGCCTTTGGTGACAGCGCCGGAGCGCTTGGCGGTATCGTGCATTTCAAATAGCTGCTCGGCACCTTCCCTCTTCAATGAGGTCAAGGTCTTCACACCGGAGCTGGTCCTGCATGGCTTCGTCGAAGGTCCGGACCCGGAGCGACCCAAGGTGATTTCTAGAGGAAGGATTGCTTCAGCTCCGTACACCAGGAAGAAGGGTGTCTCTCTAGTTGACCGGTTTGGAGTGGTCCTGTTTGCCCACAAGATGGGTGGAAGCTCTTCAATCCAGTTGGCTCCATGTTTTTTTAGGCGCTCATATGTGCGCGTCTTGAGTTCTTTTTGGATTTCTGCATTTGCTACGGAAGCGTAGCTGACCTGAATGCCGAGGTCCTTGCAATATCCTTGGAATAAACAACTTGTAAATGGGTCCCATTGTCAGTTATGATCTTGTTTGGGACTCCAAATCTGCATACTATGGACTGCAAGAAATTGATAGCTGATTGCTTGTTTATTGTCACAACTGGAGTTGCTTCCGGCCACTTAGTTAACTCGTCGATGGCGACATACAGGAACTTGTAACCTCCGACGGCTTTTGGGAAAGGTCCCAAGATATCCATACCCCACACGGTGAATGGCCATGTCGGAGGTATCATTTGTAGAGGTTGAGCTG
Source organism: Tuctoria greenei (assembly GCA_036927565.1). Lineage (NCBI taxonomy): Eukaryota > Viridiplantae > Streptophyta > Magnoliopsida > Poales > Poaceae > Tuctoria > Tuctoria greenei. The sequence goes on along the minus strand of JAYESD010000004.1, from coordinate 104,645,282 downwards.
GTGTGTGAATTTGCTTCGCATGAAACTAGCATGCTTCACATTTCTTCACTAGCTCAGTTGCATCATGGAGTACTGTAGGCCAGTAAAAACCATGCCGGAAGGCTTTACCGACCAACGTGCAGGAAGACGCGTGGTTCCCACACTCGCCTCCATGGATTTCTACGAGGAGCTCGCGGCCTTCTCCCCTTGTATGCACCGCATTAGGACGCCGTTGGCACCACGGCGGTAGAGATCCCCTTCTACCAGTATGTATCTTTTAGCCAATCTGACTATTCGGTCAGCAGATACATTATCTTCAGGAAGGATGTTGTCTTTCAAGTAGCTCCGGATCTCTGTGATCCATGCATCGGAGCTAACTTGAGGTTCTGAGTCTTGCATGCTGGGTTGCTCGGAGCTTCCTGCAACACCTACGACCCTTGATGGAAGTCATGGTAACAGGGCCATCGGGACCGCCAGCTTCGAGGTGCTGGTCTTGCCCCCTTCCCTCAGTTCGGCAGACTGAGCTATTGGTCTTTACAATCTCCGGGTGAAGGTTTCGTCGGGAACCAGAGCTCTGGTTGAAGCTTTCGTCGAGAGTTCATTAGCTTCAGCGTTGTTGAGATGCTAGACATGGCAAAGATCCTGGACTTCGAAGTCCTTCTGAAGCTTCTGGACTTCAAGTAGATATGCAGCTAGTTGAGGGTTGCTGCAGCATCTTTCACCTTTGACATTTTTTTATAACGAGGTACGAATCACCCTTTACCAACAGCTGCTTGACACCATATGATAATGCCACCTTGAGCCCATAGATTAATGTTTCATACTCCGCCATGTTGTTGGTCGCCTTGAAGTCAAGGTGAACCATGTATTTGACCTTCTCCCCGGTCGGAGCGAGGAGAAGGATTCTTGCTCTGGACCCCTGCTTCTGCACAGAGTAGTCAAAGTAGAGAGTCCAATGAGGCTCAATGAAGACCAGAACCTTGGGTTCTGGCTTCTGCTCACTTGGGCCCCCAGGTTTGATGGAGAGGGGGTCCATTCCTCCATAAAGTCTGCCAATGCTTGAATCTTGATCGCTTGTCTTGGGACGAATTCAAGATCGAACTCGACAATTTCCACCGCCTACTTTACAATGTTCCCAGTAGAGTTGGGGTTATGCAAGATTGCATGCAGTGGATAAGAGGTTACCACTAAAATCTTGCGCGGCACTACTGTTGGCAGCCCGCGGAGTTTCTTAGTTCGGTTAGGGCGCGCAAAGATTTAGAGCAAGATGGCGGTTTGACACGATGATTTACGTGGTTCGGGCCGTCTTAGCGTAATACCCTACTCCATGGGTGTGAGTTGTTGTTGTATTGAGCGTCTGAGCGCTTGTGTGTGAGAGACCAAAGTGTATGGGAGTCCCTTAGAGTCCGGAGAGTCCCCTTTGTATCGCTCGGCCAGTCCTTTTATAGTACAAGGGCTAGTCATTACATCGTTAGCCTTGCCCGACATGTGGCACTAGCGATTACTGATGCCTAACACACAGTTAATGTGCTTAATTCCCCTTAATAGCGTGGTAATGCCCCTTAATGGTGGTGTTACTGGTATTAAGAGTCCTCTAATCGTGTGTCATTAAGATAATATTAATGACACATAATCAGGTCTTGAAGTCTTCAATGTTCCTTGAAGGTCCGAGCCGTTGGAGGTCCACCAATCTGCTTGTTGAGGTTCAAGGTCCAGCGGTTGGACGCGTGGCGGCTCCGGAGCTTACCGTCTTGGACGAGTAGGTCCGGTTCTATTGTACACGTGTCAGTACCAGAGCTTCCCTCTGTCAGGGGTTAGGTCCGGGGGTGCCACACAGATACCTAGTCCGGAGCTTTCCCATGTATGGAATGTAGCTCCGGTTTTATGATACACGTGGTGACACTGGGACTAATCATAGGAGGGAGGCAGGTCCGGTTCCGAGTGACACGTGGGGCCTTCGGAGGTCTTGAACTCAGATAGGTGGAGTTCCTTTGCACTTTTTGCAGTTCCAAGGGATATCCGGTATGCAAGGTACCGACAGTATGTGTCAAGGACGAGATTCTCTGGGAAACAGAGTCCACCGCTCCGATCATATATGACACGGATGAGCTTTGCATTTCCTTATAGCACCGCCACTCCTTTCTTCTCTTCTCTGGTGCTCGCTCGCTCCACTTCATTGTCGGTCGCTCCTGTCACCCCGCGCTTCCTTCGCCTCGGGCGCGCTCCCTCCGCCTCCCTTGGCCGCTGTCTCTCGGAAGTTTTTTTTCATATTTTGTAATGTGATAATATTATTCATGATTTATTTCATGATATTGTTCTTAGTACTAGATTATTCATGTTTTGTACCGTTTTAGATTATAATGATATTATGTTAATTATTAAGTAGCGATGTGATTATATTAAGTAGTGATGTGATGGTATTAAGCAGATTATTCATGTTTTGTGCCATTTTGATTTTTAATATTGTCATGTTATTTATTAGCCGGCTCCATTTACGAGTTAAATAATCACATCTTAACTGAGAGTTTATGCTGTATATTATTATAAAATAATACATATGGGACTAATATAAAAAATAAGGTACCATGCGATTACTTTAATTGTGGAAGTACTAGCATGCGATCAATAATTTTTTATTTATTCTAATAGGAATGTCAGAGAAGTTAGTATTTCAGATATTCTATAGAGAAGGCACGATTGTATATGGTTCAAATAGGGTTGATTTGTCTAGATTCACCTCGTGCGAGAGAGGGATAACAAGAGCAAATGAGAGGACATTTAGTGGTGTTGAGAACTCGATGAAAACCTTTAATCTTGATGCACAACAATAATATTTGAAATTGAAAGGAATGATTAATTGCCAAAGAGATGTATTTTACTAAGATTTGATTGTTATTAACTGAAAGTGCATCTAGGTCCCTTGTGGGTTTTGGTTGATTAATGACAAACAATTAAGGAGCTAGTGAGTTTGGTTGAGTTTGTGCAGAAAATTTAGTACGGAGTGAAATTCACAAAAAAAAAGGAAAAAGGGCTTGAAAATTGTAGTAGAAATAGGTTTTATTTCTCCTTGAGACATAGGAAAATCCGTACTATTAAGAGGAACACGATGCGTGGAAACCTAGTGAGTCAAATTGGAGATCAACCTCTTGGGTAGGTTTTAGGAAAACTCTTAGTGTCAGGGTCTGACTTGTCCAACATCTTGAGTCGGATAAGTCCGAAAACTCTCTGGTGGATTTCATACATGTCCAAATCCGTATGTCGAACATGTCTGAAATTTCTCTATTAGTATTCACACATGTCCGAAGTGGGTCAGACATGTCCAAGGTACTTGTCTTAGAAAATATTCTAAGTGTCTGAAACTCAGAATTGTCCGAGATGGGGTTCAGACAAGTCTGAAAAGTTTCTGTATGATTCAGACATGTCCAAAGTTGGTCGGACATGTCTAAGGTAGACTTTTCTGACTTAGTGTCTCAGATTACTCAGAGTTGAAAAAATCTCACCTTGCATGTCAGACATGTCTGAGGTTAGTTGTACTTGTCCGACATGGCTTTTACGCACAGATTCAAATCAAAGAGGATAGACATACTGTTTCTAATGTCAGCAGGTCGGACATGTCTGAGTTTATGTCAGACTTGTCGATGTGGGCTGTCATCTAACGGCTAAAAACAATTTTGGAGAATAAATAGTTGGGGACCTCGTCCCCAAACGATGCCTAACCCTAGAGAAACTCTCAGAGCCGCCTCAAGACTTCAAGAAAGCATCCTCCCTTGTTCTGCACCCTCCTGAGCCAAAATCCAACATTTTTCGGGAAGAGTGAATGAGTGATTGTGAGATTCGGCAAGAGAAGTCCATCGAGGGTTGAGCAACATTTTATTCTCTGAGTTTCTTCATGATTGCGTGTTTGTTACTCCTGGAGTTCTCCCCTAGACGCTTGGGCATCGCCCCGGTGATTTCTCATGTGATTTCTTGATTCGGGGAAGTTTGTAATCTCTTGTTATAGTGGAACATCCAAGACTTGACCCTTGGGGCGTGTTGGTGAGGCTAGGCTGTTAGACCCGGTCCATCATGGACTCCTCAACGGGGACGTATCTTTCTTCGTGAAGCCGAACCTCAGGAGAAAAATCTCTTGTCCATTGTCTTCGTTTACATTTATGCAAAGTTCTTACTTTCTAGTGATTACCTAGGTTTTACTTCGTTTCTAGCACTTAATCTTGTTTCCATCAACTATTAGAACTACCAGGACGTATTTCCATTTACTAGATTGCATAAAAACTTCTCTTTTTAGTACTTTCCTGTAGATTCTGTCAGACTTATCCGAGCTAAGTCAGACTCGTCCGACTTCAATCAGACAAGTCCAATTTCCAGTCAGACAAGTCCGACTTGTATTGACAAGACAGTTTTTAATTAAGTCTACAATTTTGATTATCGTCTATTCACCCCTCGTATAGGCTACTTTCAATTGGTATTAGAGTAGGTTTATCCACCAAGAGCCTAATCACTCAGATAGGAGATGACCACAAGGCGTGAACAAGGTTTCGGTGATTGGCGATGGAGATGACAAGACAAAGAACATCGATGTTCTCCAAGATGATCATAATGATGACAAGGAAGTCGCCAACTAAAGGCTTCACTTCGCGAGAAGCTAGGTCATCCAAAGAAGGAGACCAAGGGGACCAACGAGACCAAGGATGTCCATGGGAGTTGTCCACAAGACTACTCCCAATATCCTTTCAATTATGAGCGTTTAACTTCTAATAATCATGACTTGTCTATTCCCATGGGGAAACCTCCTCAATTCGATGGAAATGATATCGAAGGGGATGATCGAAGGAGATCTTGGGAGGTTTACCATCATGTATAGTGAAACCTCCAAAGACATGTACAACCGCCTCAAGGTCCTCATCAACAAGAGCCATTCATATTGATGCACCCGATGGATAGACCACGAAATGGTAAAGAGGATGATTCGAGCATTCATGCCTTGAAATGTCGCTCTTTGCTCCATGATTCTTGAGAGTTCGAGGTTCAACAAAATGACTTCGGAATAAGAGCTTTGGAGAATCATCAACAATGAGATGATGGAGCAAGAAGCCATGTTCTACAATGATCTTCAAGATCTCACCTCCTCAAATAAGAAGAAGGATGTTGCATTCAAGGCAACATCATACAAATTCCAAGAATAAGAAGAAAGTGATAAAGAGAACCTCGACATCGATGATGAAGAGGCGCCCTTCATCAACAAGTTCAAAAGGATGATGAGAAGGAGGAAGGGGAGCTACCATAATGAGAGCTAGAACAAGAACAAGTACAAAACAAGTGGAAAGAGGGCTTGTTACAATTGTGGGGAATATGGCCACTTCATTATGGATTATCCACATGAAGATAACAAGAAGAAGAAGGAGGGCAAGTCCCAAGAGAAGAAACTCTTCAAGAATAAGAAGCAATCGAGACAAGCCCACCTTGAAAAGGAGTGGGATTAAAATAAAGACTCCTCATTTGAAGAAGAAGAGAAGATGGCGACAATTGCCATGAAAAGGTCAACCATGAAGAACAAGCTCTTCCCCAACATGGAGAGCTCAAGACCAACATGCCTCATGTCCAAGGAGGGAAGAAATAAGGTTAAATTTAAACCATCTTCTTCAATTTCACCGCATGATAATTTTGATAGTAGTAGTGAAAATGAACACATGCTTAAAGATATGAGTAAGAGCACCTTGAAAAGATTGAAGTTGTTGTTAGATGAGATATTTGAGAGGGAAGAGCTCCTTAACCGTCAAGAGGACAAGCTCATCCAAGAGAAGGAGAGATGTCAAGAGTTTGAGGAGCTATTAGAGCTTGAAAGTCAAAGAAGCAATGCACTTGAGCCTAAACATGCTTTGATCAAGTAAACTTGCTCAAATATTGAGAACCCAACAAATGTGCTAAAGGATGAACTTGTTAAATTGACAAAAGTTAACAAGATCCTTGAAATACAAGTTGAGTGTCTCAGACCAACGCACCTTATTTCTCCAAAAGCTCATCTTCCACAAATGTCAAATATGAAACAACTAAAGCTGGCAAGTGCTCTAACTTAATTGTAAAACTAAAAGATGAGTTCAAATTGGCACAAAATAACCAAGAACCGAAAGGTGGCATCTTTGACAAGGATAAGATGGCATATGCACGTAGTGCATACACCAACACAGGACATCCTCTTGTCAAAGATGGTCTTGGCTATTCTAGGGAGAGGAAGCAAAGCGTCAAAACTCCCAGGAATGACAAAGACTTGATTGTTTCTATCAAAGAAGGTTCATACCATAACAACAAGGGAAAGAGCATTGCTACTTCACTTAACTTGCCTAAAAATGAACCTCATCCATTGTTTCATGATTTTGATGCTTCATATATCTTATTGAGGAACAAGTTTGGCAAGCCTTATGTTAGATATGTTGGGCCACTCCCCAAGAGTCCAAAACCTTGCGTGTGGGTGCCCAATCGCCTCTTGACCAACACCAAAGGACCCAACACTGCTTGGGTACCTAAAGCCAAGGCTTAACTCTATTTTGTAGGCGTACTCCTCCGGTGGGACCAAGTGGGTCCTTGATAGTGGTTGTACAAATCATATGACCGGAGAGAGGAATAAATGTTTGTGGAGTATGAAGAAAATGAAGATTCAAGTGAAGGAATTTACTTTGGAGACAATAGCCAAGGGAAAATCTTTGGCACCGGTAAAATTGCTATATCCCCTAATCACACTCTTTCCAATGTTTTGCATCTTGATTCACTTGATTATAACCTATTGTCCATATCACAACTATGTGACAAAGGTTATAATTTCCTTTTTACTAACGTGTGACCATCACAAGAAGAAGCAATGGCTCAATTGCTTTAATGGTGTGCTCAAGAGAAAGCTCTATCTTATGGATTTCTTCGCAGATAAAGCCCAACTTCACACATGCTTAGTGGCAAAAACCAACATGAGATTGCTTTGGCATAGAAGACTAGCCCACGTTGGGATGAGAAATTTGCAAAAACTTCTTAAGGGCAAGCACATCCGTGGTTTGAAGAATGTTGTCTTTGAAAAGGATAGCCATGTAGCGCATGCCAAGCCAGAAAGCAAGTTTGTTGACGGCTGTTATATACCAATTTCACCCATCAATATAACTCAATTATGTGAAGGAAATATCATTTCTAGCACACATCACCTTTCTATTTAACCTATTTCTACTTGTACTTGGAGAAATTGATGCATGCAGGTATTTTATACAGAATTGAAGTGAAACAAGGGGATGGATCCGATAAAATATCATCCCAACCAATCAAGCGCTGATGTGTGGTATCACATCGATCAAATGGCCCACAAACAAGAGTATTTGAGGCCATCATACGGTGTAGCACCCATATAAAGGGATGGGACCCATCTGGAAGTCACCTAGAGAAAGTAAAGACCGTTTGGAGGACTTACCAGGTCGGTCGACCCCCCTAGTCGGCCGGCCGGGTCTTTCCTCCAAACTCGATCAGCTTCCATGTGTTGGCTTCCCTTGACTTGAAGAAGTCAGTGGTGACTGATTCGGCCACTTTTGGGGCCGGGAACCGAACCTTCTTGACCTATATAAATAGGACCCCTCACTTCAACACACAACACTTGAGCATCACTCTATTGTATACACTAGTTCTTCTAGTTCCGTAGTGGAGGTTAGGCTATAGAGAGGAGAGCCTCTAGTCCCAAGTCTAAATTGGGAAAGGTATGGCTCATGTATATTTTCTTGTATTTGTGACTTTGTGCCTTATAATAATATCATTATTAGTCTTTATTCACTTATATACTTGGGCAAAGCGTTCCTTGTTTGGTTATGGAGTCCATCTACGTGCTAGGTGTAGATGTTGTTATGATCTATACATAATTCCATTATCATGTTATCATAAACATCATACACCACCACTATAGTCTAATTAGGTAATAAAATGATAATGTTAATATGAATATGTTAGTGGTTGGTCCAAACGTTGGTTCAACGATGATTTAGTTCATTGCCTTAGGATGGCTTGTGTTGTGGCTCTTAAGGTATTTACTTAATATGCTAGCATAGTGCTAGGATAGTTAAGTAGTGTTGGATGTCTTGTAGACCCATGGATTGAAGAGGTAGGCAGTAGGTGGTCACATCCCTATCTGTCCTCTGTAATCCTCCACGTTCGGCTATGCCACAGGCTCTTGGCGCGAGTCGTCTAGTGTTGCTAGGGGTAAACCCGTGCTCGATATGTTGGACCACTAAGACCTAGTATTCACCATTAGCATAATCATGTGTACTTTATTAGACTATGTGTATGAGTAATTAGAGCATAGTAGGAGTATCTCCGTCTCGTAGTCTAACCCTCGCTAACACAACCTTACCCTTAGAGTAGATTGCTTAGGTGTGTGTCACACAACCCATATTATCAATTTACTTCTGTCTTGATAATTGATTAGTATCCCATAGCTTGATCATAAGAGTAGTGTTTACTTTACTCCATTGCCTTCCTTTGGGATAAATACACCTTGGGAATAATCTTGGGTGAAATGCTTAGTTTTCGTGCGCTTGCGGACCTCATCTCTTTCGAGAGATGATCTGTGACGTAAGAAACATCAACAAGCATTTTCGTTGCATGCAGGTACTTCATACAGAATTGAAATGAAACAAGGGGATGAATCCTATAAAATATCATCCCAACCAATCAAACGCCAACATGTGGCACCACACGGATCAAATGGCCCACAAACAGAAGTATCAGAGGCCATCCAATGGTGTAGCACCCATATCAAGGGATGGGACCCACCTGGAAGTCACCCAGAGAAAGCATAGATCGTTTGGAGGACTTACCAGGTCGGCTGACCCCCCCTAGTCGGCCACCTGGTCTTTCCTTCAAACTCAGTCATCTTCCACGTGTTGGCTTCTTCCGGCTTGAAGAAGTCTGTGGTGACTGATTCGCAAGCTTTTGGTGGCGGGAACCAACCCTTCTTCACCCATAAATAGGACCCCTCACTTCAACACACACCACTTGAGCATCACTCTATTGTATACACTAGTTCTCCTAGTTCCTTAGTGGAGGTTAGGCTGTAGAGAGGAGCCTCTAGTCCCAAGTACAAATTGGGAAAAGTATGTCTCATGTATCTTTTCTTATATTTGTGACTTTGTGATTTATAATAATATCATTATTAGTCTTTATTTACTTATATATTAGGGCAAAGTGTTCCTTGTTTGGTTCTGGAGTCCATGTATGTGCTAGGTGTAGATGTTGTTATGATCTATACATAATTCGATTATCATGTTAACATAAACATCATACACCACCACTATAGTCTAATTAAGTAATAATATGATAATGTTAATATGAATATGTTAGTGATTGGTCCCAACATTGGTTCAACGATGTTTAGGTTACTCATTGCCTTAGGTTGGCTTGTGCCGCGGCCCCTTAGGTATTTACTTAATATGCTAGCATGGTGCTAGGATAATTAAGTAGCGTTGGATGTCTTGTAGACCCACGGATTGAAGAGGTAGGCAGTAGGTGGTGACAACCATATCTGTCCTTTGTAATCCTCTACGTTCGGCTGTGCCACAAGCTCTTGGCGGGAGTCGCTTAATATTGCTAGGGGTAAAGCCGTGCCAGATATGTTGGGCCACTAAGCCCTAGTATTTACCATTAGCATATTCATGTGTACTTTATTAGGCTATGTATATGAGTAATTGGAGTATAGTAGGAGTATCTCCGTCTTGTAGTGTAACCCTCGCTAGGACAACCTTACCCTTAGAGTAGATTGCTTAGGTGTGTGTCACAGTACTCACATTATCAACTTACCCCTGTCTTGATAATTGATTAGTATCCCATAGCTTGATCATAACAGTAGTGTTTACTTTACTCCATTGCATTCCTTTGGGATAAATACAATACCCTTGGGAATACTCTTGGGTGAAATGCTACACGATAGTTTCCATGCGCTTGCGGATCTCATCTCTTTAGAGAGATGATCTCTGATGTAAACGTCAACAAGCATTTTTGGCGCCGTTGCCGGGGACGACAAAGGAAGTGAAGGATAGCTATCACTTGTGATTAAGCATTAGGTGCTAGTATTTATTAGACAGGATTATCCTTGTTTGTTTTTTCCTTTTATGGTGAAAAACAGGATAGTGTTGGCTAACCCATTTTATGGGATGGCCAACGAGGATGCAAGTGCTCAACTGAAAGATGATTTAAAGAGTACCTCAACAAATATCCGCTAGGCAACACCATTGCTTTTTGCGGAAGAATTTCAGCTTCCAGTAGAAGCCAGAGTAATCCATTCCCAATCTTGGGGGAGGCTCCAAGAGTTCTTCTTAGTTTGCTTCCACCATAGGGCTGATAGTTGGCTCCTCACCCAACATTCATGTCATGGGTTGGTCCATCAATCCATGATCACCTTTGTGCTGGAACTGAAGGAGTCCTATTCTCATTCATCATTGATGGGAATATGGTCTCTACTCAAGGGGTGGATTGAAGAATGCTCTAGTCCCCTTAGCTTGGCATGCACACTACTTAGCTACGTGGACATGCTAGCCATGGAACTACACCTCCCATTGAAGTATCATGATAGATCAAGTCAATGGAGAAGTGTTTGGAATTCACATGATTTTGGAAAATCTATGTCAGCATGGGCCACTTGGGGAATCATTTCCCTAAGACCCATGTGGATTCTTCCTTCCAAACACAACTCCAATGGCTTTCACCAACAAGGAGGTCAAGGGTGGAATCAATATCACCCTTGTAATCAAGGAGGCTATAGGGATTTCAAGAGATTTAAGTTCAACTAGCCTGCCTTGGAGTATCTTGTGCATGGCCAAGGAAGAAATCAAGAAAACATTTACATGAAGCTCTTGGCCAAGGACAAGAAACTTAAAGAGCATTCAAGATCCAAGATATCCCACAATCACTTGTTGGGATTACTACCCTTCGACCAAGCCCATGCAACCTAGGGCAAGTGACATTGTGGATGAAGCATTTCTTGTTTGATTGTGGAGTCCAGATGTCATCATGCCAAAGGAAGATTTTGATCCATGTATGGGTTGACCTTAATGAATATCAAGAAGGTCAAAGTGACACCCCTGAGGAAGGACAAGCCTCACCGTGCTCATGAGAAAATATCTTCAAGAGGAAAAAGCTATCACTACATCAACAAATCTTCATGAAGATGACGGAGAGGCTAGGGCCACCATGTGCCCCACATGTCCAACTAACATGCCAAAGGTGACTTGGCATGTCAATTAAGAGAAGTTGTATACATATTCAACTCCGGGATTGGACAACAAATCATCGCACTAAAATGAAGAGAGGTAAGTCCCACTTATCGGACTAATAAAATTCAGTGAGTCCTCGCCAATAGGTTAATCTGTATCTTAATTCCCCATCAATCTTTGCATTTGCATTTAGCATGTTCGAATTTTGACACTTGCATGTTGAAAAGTAGAATTTCCAAAAAACTAAAATTTTGAATTAGGAAATAATTTATTTGGATATGAACCTTGGGCATAACCACTTGAATTCATCTCCCTAATGTAAACATAAAATATTTCCCTTAATATTCATTCCATTTGCACGTTGTTTCAAGTTGGACAAAACAATTTGACAAAGGGTACAACATGCTTTTGAGCTAATGTAACCTGATTTCGAGTTGTTTTGTTTGTTCTTGATTTTAGTGCAGCCAAGACAAAAATTTGTAAATAGTCTGGAAGGCCCCATCAAGCGCATATTCCCCCATCGATCTCATTTTGAGTTCATGGTGGAGGAATGCTCAAGATGGTGATCCAATAGAGGAACAAGATGAAGCTCATTCAACTCCAACCTGAACTTGGCAGGAGACACTGAACATGAAGGCTACACCAAAATTCATGGTCGTGAATTTCTCACACAACAACCTTCAACCCAAACTATTCTTCAATTGAGGTACAAGTTCAAATTTTCCGTCGTTTGAATTGCATTAGGACTGAATGATTTTGCTTACATTGGTAAGGAAGGTTTACACCTTCTCATCATTCAAATTCTTATGCATCCACACGAGAGTAAGTGCTGTCATTACTCTTCCTGATTCTTCGAAAAGGAATGTCACCTTACTTGGTAATAAATTTTAACAAGTACCTAGAATTTCAAAAGCATTGTTAAAATTGACTTAGACATTTTCTTCCTAGGTAATTCTTATAAAATTACTTAATGGTTGAATTGGTATGTAGCAACCTAGGAATAGTGATGTCCATAATTTTGATTTGAAAATCATTCATGCATGGATCACTAAATTTAAAGGCAAGAAACTATAAATGTTCAGGACGATAAAATTGAGAATATTGTTTGCCATGATCCAAATGATAATTATTTGCTCTTGTAAAAAATTATGATGGTTAGAAATTTTACAAGATGAAAGGATCCATATAGTGTATTTATATCACTTGCATTGCTATGAGTAGAAGTTTTGAAAATGTTCAACTTGATTTATCCATAAAGCCACACTCCTAGCAATGATTCATACATTGTTCATAAATACACTTGAAATTGGACCCATTGCATCTTTGATTTTGTTGTTCCCCGTACGTACAAATGAATATCCGGTTATCTAACTCGAAAATTCATTTCTACAAGTATCGGGAGCTAACCATCTCTCTCTATCATAGAGAGGAAGTTGCAGGAGTAAAATAACTATGCAGTCATTCAAAGATCCGATTGTTGGAAACCCCAAGAGGATACTATTTCAATATATCTTGGCCAAGGAGTAAATGAGGATGGTTGCTACCTATCGGAAATTAAGTCCGAAGATCAACCATAACTATATGAGGCCGGAAATTTGACTTGGAAACCCTCTGTGAGCAACCAATAGGCTGCTACGAATATGTGGGTGCATTATGCTCTCAACTATTCTAAGCACTCATTCAAGCTCAAGGGAATTTCCACCATCATTGGTTGTAAGTTATTCCTTGTGGCTAAAAGGAATGATGTACCTTAACCAAGGAATGACAAGCTCACATCCAATATATATTGGGTGCAAGTTGTTCCTATGTGGCCAGAAGGTATTCTATACCTTAGCCAAGGAATAACGGATCACACTCAACCAATGTTGAGTGCACATCTTGTGGTTATTGGTATGTGGTACCTTATCCAAGGAATAACAGATCGTACTCAACACATATTGGGTACATGTCACTCCTTTGTGGCTAAAGGATACCATTACCTTAGCCAAGGAATGACGGATCACAACCAATGCATGAGACATACAAGTTATTCCCTTATGGCAAGAAGGTATGATACACCTTAGCCAAAGAATGACGGAACACACTCAACCATGTTGAATGCACGTCATTCCTTTGTAGCTAAGGGTTATCATTACCTTAGCCATGGAATAACCAACTACATCCAACATATGGGAACCTTGAGGTGTGGATAAGTGACATCGACAACACTCTCCTCGACCACACTTGTGGAACCCAAGGAAGGTAACCCAATATCGACACTCAATCCTCCAATGTCAAAGCCATGCTGCAACAAAGTTAGGCCAACCTCATGGCCTACATCCGTCGTTAGGGTTTCAGCCCCTATCGCGGACGTTGAACAAGAACAAGCATGGGGGAGGATCCCCACTTGAGGTAACTTGTATCACACCCTTACATATTTATTTTCCATTCACCCATCATCCACCTTGCATATAAAAAAGTTTAAAAATAAGTAGAGTAGATTTGCTTTCAAAATAAAATAAAAATGTGTGGTAAGAATGGTTTATAATTCACATAGATGAAATGAAGAATAGTTGCTCTGTTTTAATTTCCCTAAGTCCCTAGTTTACAACTTTCAACTCTCCAAAATATTGCTTTCATTGGCTAGAATTACTTTTGCCTTGACTTAGAAATTGTGGGCAGTAAAAGATTAATCCATTCTAAGTTGTTGTGGGATATGTTATAGTGATAGGGCTGCTATTCCTAATTTGAAAGTGAAACTTAGATTTTTGGAGAAATTCTAAAAAGATTTAAGTTACTCTCATTTGATTGGAAATACCCACCAAAGCCATATGATACATTATATTGATAGACCTTATGCATATGATATTTGTCTTCACATTCAGCTTTGTCAAACTAGTATAGACCTATGTGAGATTTTATTCATTACTTATTGAATTCAAGACTTCACTTGCACATGCTATACTTCTACAGTAGAAGTAAGCAAAATTCCCATCATACTACCATTCCACAAGGCTTAGTACTCTCTCTAAATTTATTGCATAAAAAGGGAGTAGAAGACATGGCTACAAGAAAAAGAAAAAAATGCATGCTTACATCATAAGCACGAGAAAAAAAGAAAAAAAAAAGAGAGGAAAAAAAATGGAAAAGTAGCCATGTTTCATCCCTGCAAAATAAGAGAGTCTACATACATAGGAGACATCTCAAATATCCACCTCCACTCCATTCCATCACACATGCACAAGTCTTGAATCAAATTGTTTTGAATTGTTTCTCCTATGGCTTGCTCTTTTGACTTAGCAATATTATGTGTTGCAAATATGCCTACTCTACTCCCTACCAAGCTCCACAAACAAGCCTTATTTAGTGGTAGGATGAATTTAGGCGAAATGCCATGGTGAGGAAATATTTCCACTACACATAAAGGAGAGATTGAGAGAATCAAATTGAGGACTTAAAATCTAAATTGGACTCTCCGGAATTTGAGTAGAACTTGATTTCTAGAGTATGTTTGCTCCATTTGCTGCTCTATCTATCAACCACCCATGAATAGGAGATGGCATAAGCCCCATAATGACTTAAGATGGGTGAAGTACCTTGCAATTTTTTGCAATACTAGGTAGAGTATTTTGTTGTGCACATGGTACTTTTGAAAAATAGAACATAGTAGCAACTCCTGATCATCAACCTAAAGTCTTGACTTTGCTCAGGACGAGAAAAGGATAAGCTTGGGGGAGTTTGTTGATGGCTGTTATATACCAATTTCACCAGTCAATATAACTCAATTATGTGAAGGAAATATCATTTCTTACACATATCACCTTTCTATTTCACCTATTTCCACTCGTACTTGGAGAAATTTGTGCATGCAGGTATTTTATACAAAATTGAAGTGAAACAAGGGGATAGATCCTATGAAATATCATCCCAACCAATCAAGTGCCAACATGTGGCACCACGTGGATTAAATGGCCCACAATCAGAAGTATCTGGGGCCATCCAACGGTGTAGCACCCATGTCAAGGGATGGGACCCACCTGGAAGTCACCCAGAGAAAGCACAAACCATTTGGAGGACTTACCAGGTCGGTCGACCCCCCTAGTCGGCCGACCTGGTCTTTCCACCAAACTCGATCAGCCTCCACGTGTTGGCTCCTCCCGACTTGAAGAAGTCAGTGATGATTGATTCACGCGCTTTTGGTAGCTGGAACCGACCCTTCTCCACCTATAAATGGGACCCCTCACTTACACACACCACTTGAGCATCACTCTATTGTATACACTAGTTCTCCTAGTTCCTTAGTGGAGGTCAGGCTATATAGAGGAGCCTCTAGTCCCATGTCCAAATTGGGAAAAGTATGGCTCATGTATCTTTTCTTATATTTGTGACTTTGTGCTTTATAATAATATCATTATTAGTCTTTATTGACTTATATACTTGGGCAAAGCGTTCTTGTTTGGTTGTGGAGTCCATGTATGTACTAGGTCTATATGTTGTTATGATCTATACATAATTCATTTATCATGTTATCATAAACATCATACACCACCACTATAGTCTAATTAGGTAATAATATGATAATTTTAATATGAATATGTTAGTGCTTGGTCCAAACATTGGTTCAACGATGATTAGGTTAGTCGTTGCCTTAGGGTGGCTTGTGTCGTGGCCCCTTAGGTATTTACTTAATATGCAAGAACAGTGCTAGGATACTTAAGTAGCGTTGGACGTCTCGTACACCCACAGATTGAATATGTTGGCAGTATGTGGTGACAACCCTATATGTCCTTTGTAATACTTCACGTTCGGTTATGACAAAGGCTCTTGGCAGGAGTCACGTAGTATTGCTAGGGGTAAACCCGTGCCCAATATGTTGGTTCACTAAGCCCTAGTATTCACCATTAGCAAAGTCAAGTGTACTTTATTAGGCTATGTATATGAGTAATTTGAGTATAGTAGGAGTATCTCCGTCTCGTAGTCTAACCCTCGGTAGGACAACCTTAACCTTAGAATAGATTGCTTAGATGCGTGCCACACTACCCACATTGTCAACTTACCCCTGTCTTGATAATATATTAGTATCCCATAGCTTGATCACAAGAGTAGTGTTTATTTTACTCAATTGCCTTCCTTTGGGATAAATACGATACCCTTGGGAATACTCTTGGGTGAAATGCTACACAATAGTTTCCGTGTGCTTGCGTACCTCATCTCTTTCGACAGATGATCTGTGACGTAAGAAACATCAACGAAGTTGGAGCTCAACATCCATCCAAGAACATCATGACGACAACAAGACCATTGGAGCTTCTACACATGGACCTCTTAGGTCCAATTGCCTACATAAGCATTGGCGGTAACAAATATTGTCTTGTAATTGTTGATGATTTTTTATGTTTCACTTTAGTGTTCTTTATTGCATGACAAAAGCGAGACTCAACGTGTCCTTAAGAAGTACTTGAGGAGAGCTCAAAATAAGTTCTCTTTGAAAATCAAGACTATAAGGAGTGACAACGGCAGCGAGTTCAATAACACTCAAATTGAAGAGTACTTGGATGAAGAAGGCATCAAGCATGAATTATCGGCCCCCTACTCCCCTCAACAATATGGGGTGGTAGAGAAGAAGAATTGGACTCTCATTTAGATGTATAGAACCATGTTTGATGATCACAAGATGTCGGACCAGTTTTGAGCGGAAGCGGTCAACACCGCTTGCTATGCCATAAACCGGTTGTACCTCAATCGCATATCGAAGAAGGCGTCTTATGAGCTCCTAACCGGTAACAAACCCAGCATTTCATATTTTCTTGTTTTTCGAGCAAATGCTATATTCTCAACAAGAAGCCTAGGACTTCAAAGTTGGCTTCAAAGTACGACGCTCCCAAGTGGAGCAAGTTGATCGTTGTGTGCTAGATCAAGAAGAGACTCCACAAGTGGTGATAGGGAGGATGGCGCTTGGAGACATTCGACCACAAGAACAACCTCAAGATTCAAGTGACCATCCCATAAATCAAGCAAGCTCTTCCTCAAATGATCAAGCTCAAGACCCTCAAGATGCGCTTCAACAAGATCAAAATGGTGGCATTGATCATGGGGGAGATGAAGAAAATGTGGAGGAAGAAGAAGATGATGTTCCAAGAACTCAAGCTCCACAACCAAGAGTACATCAAAGCATTCAACGAGATCATCCCGTTGACAACATCCTTGGAGACATCTTCAAGGGGATAACTACTCGATCTCGTGTTACAATTTTTTGTGAGAATTACCCTTTTGTTTTATCTTTGGAACCTCACAAGGTTGAAGAAGCACTACAATAACTGGATTGGGTGATGGCCATGCAAGAAGAGCTCAACAACTTCGAAAAAAAAACAAGTATGAGAGAACATGAAAAGGCGAAATGCAAATGTTGTGGGCACCAAGTGGTTGTTCTGCAACAAACAAGAAGAGTATGGGGTGGTTACAAGAAACAAAGCACGACTTGTGGCTAGGGGTGGGCATAAAAACCGGGATAAAAAACCAAAACCGGAAAAACAGAAATGGGAATCGAAAAGACAAAAATGTCGGGTATCGTGTACTTTTCGGGTAGCAAATACAAATAACCAAAAAATAAATTTAGGGTTCGGGTACCACCCTCGGTAACAGAAATAACCTAATTGCCGGTCTATCAAATATTAAGTTAAATTATGTGTGTTAACTATGAACAACTCAGATATTTTATTTTCAAGTTGTGATGTGTGAAGTCGTTGGATTTATCCGTTTATTCATGATTTGTCATTTGTCAATTTATAATAAATTACCTCATGGTATTAAATTCATGAATCATATTGAACTTGTGTGAACATGATATGGATATAATGTATAATTCGGATATTTCAGGTAGGATCGAAGAACGAATCGAAATTTTTGTACCCAAAATTTTTAGGAACCTAATATTATTACAACAATTCGGATAGTGATTTAAAAATATTGAATTTTGAAAGAAAAACAAAATACCTGAATTGAAATATCGGGTAGGCCGAACGCCCACCCCGACATGTGACCAACGGTACTCAGAAGTCGAAGGTTCGGATTTTGATGAAACCTTTGCTCCCGTAGCTTGGCTTGAATCAGTTCGTATATTACTTGCATTTGATACTAACCATGCTTTTAAGCTATACCAAATGGACGTTAGGAGTGCTTTTCTCAATGGTCCAATCAAAGAAGAGGTGTATGTGGAGCAACCACCCGACTTTGAAGATCAAGACTTCCCAAACCATGTGTACAAATTGCGTAAGGCTCTCTATGGCATCAAACAATCTTTTAGATCTTGGTAGGAGTGCCTTAGAGACTTTCTAGATCAAAATGGTTTCAAAATTGGGAAGGCCAACTATACATTATTCACTAAGCATTTCAATGATGATTTGTTTATTTTCCAAATATATGTAACATTATATTTGGTTCTACTAACAAACTTTTTGTGATGAGTTTTCTAAGATCATGACCGAAAGGTTTGAGATGTCTATGATGAGGGAGTTGAAGTTCTTCCTAAGATTTCAAGGGAAGCGAGTCAAAGAAGGCTCGTTCATTAGTCAAACCAATTATACATAAGACATACTCAAGAAATTTGACATGGACGAAGCCAAACCCATCAAGACTCCAATGGCAACCTTGACCTTAATGAAGATGGTCCAAGTGTGGACCAAAAGGTATATGATTCCATGATAGGTTCACTACTTTACCTTTGTTCATCTAGACCCGATATAGTTCTAAGTGTTTGCATGTGTGTGCAATTCCAAGCCGCTCCCAAGGTGTGGCATTTGACTGACGTGAAGAGATTTCTTACATATTTGGTTCACACAACAAGCCTAGGACTTTGGTACCCAAGGGATCCAAGTTTAATCTCACTGGAAATTACGATGCGGATTATGGGTGGTGTAAAGTAGATAGAAAGAGCACATCCAGGACATGCCAATTCTTGGGTTGGTCCCTAGTGTCTTGGTCCTCAAAGAAACAAAATTCCATTGCTCTCTCCATAGCTGAAGCGGAGTATGTCGCGACCAGAAGTTGTTGTGCACAATTTCTTTGGATGCGGCAAACTCTTAGGGACTATGGCATAAACTTGCGCCATATCCCTCTCCTATGTGACAATGAGTGCCATCGAAATAGCCCACAATCCAGTTGAACATTCAAGGACCAAGCACATTGATATCTGCCACCACTTCTTGAGAGACTCCATTAAATAAGACATAGTGAATTCCCATGTGAGAACTGAAAAACAATTGGCCGATATCTTTACCAAGCCCTTAGATGAGAAAAGATTTTGTGAACTTAGGAGTGAGCCCAATATCTTAGATTCTTGAAATGTGGCTTGAGTCTTGCACATCTGAATGTTACTTGTATTTGCTTCAAAATTCGTACATGCTTGCGAAAAACTCGTCCCCCTCGATTTTCTATAAAACTATTTGAAATTATTGGATTTTTGTGAATTATGGTCATAGCTCGGTTGTTGATTGCTTACTGACCATGTTTGCAAAGATCTTTTGTGAACACTTGTCCATAATGTCCAAATAATTTGACCTTCTCCGCAAAACTCTAGTTGCAAGCTGTAACTATTTCGGGGTGTCGAAGAAGTCTGACTCATAAGTTAGACATGTCTAACTCAGTCAAACATGTTTGACCCTTGAGTCAGACAAGTCCAACATGGGTCGGTTAGGGTTTTTGGGAGACTGACGGACTTTTCCGACATTTGCGTCGGATAAGTAGGACGTGGGAATTCCGCAGCCCCCAAAAGAGGCTGACGGTTCCTCTTCCCTCTCTCTCCCCTCACGTCAAACTCTTTCCCCTCATGTTCACTCTCTCCCTCTCAAGATCCTCATTGATTTTGAGACTCTTGCGACGAGTGTGTGAGGCCGATCTCCTCCATGTCTTGGAGGATCAACAACCCACTTAAACTTCTCTGCTCTCCCCACTTTTCAAGGTATCTTCTCCATTCTTTCCTTGATGCTTTCGGATCTTGCAACAAGTTGGTGTAATATTGCTAATAAAATTGCTCACTAGCATGATTAAAAACTTGTGGTAGAATATTATTGGTATAAAATTGATTTGTGTATTTTAGATAGATGTTAGGGTTAAAACTATACAGTTCGAATATGTTTGACTGTATCAGATAGGTCTGACTCAGTGTGTTGGATAAGTTTGACTTTCGAGTCAGACAAGTCTGATCCTGTATAGTATTAACCTCTTAACTTCTATACAAACTATCAATCAATTATTCTATCCCTCTTGCTTTGTCTCTTACCTATCCCTTATGTCTCTCTCTAGCCATGGCTCGTGAAAATCAAGGTACAAAGAGAGGCAAGCTAGGCACTGACAACGAAGCCTCAACTCAGGCTTCGAAGAGATTCAAGCATACCGTTCATCATGCCAACTACACTCAGGGGACATTGCTGTCTCAGGAGGGCCTAGTGGTGGTGCTCAAGCTACTCAAGAGAATGTGGAGATTGGACCTTTGGTCGTACACTCATTGGTTGGCGACCCTCGTCGTCCGACCAACAAGATCAACTACAGGAGGTATATCTAGGATACCATGCATCATAGAGATGCCTAGGGTTGGGAGAGACCCTTGCTTCTAGAGCTATTTTCACGTGGATTACTATCGGTCTGTGCTCACTGCAAAGAAAAGTTCGATGACGGATATGCAGTGGATCGACTAGCAGGACGTGCTGCAGAAGAAAAGTGTCTTATTTGTTGAGGTCAAGGACACATGTGAGTTCCATGAGGTAAAGGACATCATAGGGCTGCAATACCGATGGAATGCCGAAGTCATTCTTGAATTCTATGCCACGATATTCTATTGGACAGACAAGCATGGTTTCACCTGGATAACCAATGGTGAAAAATACTATGTCATCTATGAAGATTTTGCAACCATATTGGGTATGGGGCACTGTTTGAGGCATCCATTGAAGATCCATGAGAGCCCCTTGTGACTATTGAGGAGATGTAGGACTTCTACTCAGAGGGTTGTTGATAGTACTTAAGTAACACTAACAAATCATCCCTGACAAAGGTGCTAGAAATGCTTGTTGACAACTAGTAACATCACAGGTATAAATCCTTAAGCGCACGGAAACTATCGATGTAGCATTTCTCCTTTTAAAGAGTATTCACAAAGGGTGTCATTTATATTGTCCCAAAGGAAGGCTAGGTGGAAGCAAAACAATCTACAAATGGAGGGGATAGGTTGGTCTAGGTAGGGTTCTAGCAAGGACGGGTAAATGATAATTGGAGGTAGTGTGACATAAAAAAGAGCATTGTATCATAAGGGGGTAAATGAGGCAAACCGGGATTATACTAAGAGTTAGGTAGATACTCCTACTGTGCTTCTAATATACATATACATAGGCTAAGTTAGTTACTAATGATCATATTAATTCTAAATTCTCATGCAAAGTAGATCAACACATCGGGCACGGGTTTACCCCTAGCAACACTAGGATGACTCCCGCCAAGGGCCTATGTCATAGCCGAACGTGGAGGATTACAAAGGACAGATAGGACTGTCACCACCTACTGCCTACCTCTTTAATCCGTGGGTCTACGAGACATTCAATGCTACTTATCTATCCTAGCACCATGCTAGCATATTAAGTAATTACCTTAAGAGCCTAGGCACACGCCATCCTAAAGCAATGAACTAAATCATCGTTGAACTAATGTTAATACATAGCATATGTGATTCATATTATTATAATCATGTCATAGTTAATTAGACTATAGTGGGAATTTGTAGTGTTTATGATGATATAATGAGAATGGTATAGCATAATCGTAAACACTAATCCTACCACATATATAGAATCCATAATCAAACAAACGCTTCATACAAGTATATGAACAATAGAAGACTAAAGGTAACATCTTTATTAAGAGCAAAGTCACAAATACAAATAGGAATATGAGAGCCATACCTTTCCCAATTAGGAATTGGGAAGAGATTCCTTCTACTCCTCTCCTACTTGGACTATGGACTAGAGGCTCTCCTCTCTACAGCCTAAACCTATGGAGAATAGTGGATACAATGGAATGAATACTCAAGTGGTGTGTGTGTGAAGTGAGGGTAGGGGTCCTATTTATAGGTGAAGAAGGGTCGGTTCCCGCCACCAAAAGCATGTGAATCATTCACCGCTGATTTCTTCAAGCCAGGAGGAGCCAACACATGGAAGCTGACCGAGTTTGGCGCCAGAGAGAGGTTGGCCGAACCACCAGGTCGGTCGACCTGGTCTTGGCTCCAAAAGGCCCGTGCTTTCTTCAGATGGCTTCCAGGTGGGTCTCATCCCTTGGTATGGGTGCTACGCCATTAGGTGGCCTCGTATACTTCTGTTTGTGGGACATTTGATCCATGTGGAGCCACATGTCGGTGCTTGATTGGCTGGGATGGTATTTTATAGGATTGCTCACCCTCTTTTACCTAATTTCCTGCAACAATTCCCTACATGCACTATTTCTCCAAGGACAAGTGGAAATAGGTTAATTAAAAAGGTGATGTGTGCAAGAAATGACAATTCCCTCATATAATTGGGTTATATTGACGGGTGAAATTGGTATATCACAGCCATCAACAAACTCCCCCAAGCTTATCATTTGCTCGTCCCGAGCAAAGTCAAGACTTTAGGTTGATGATTAGGAGTTGCTACAATTTTCTATTTTTCACACGTACCATGTGCATAACAAAATACTCTACCTAGTATTGCAATAATTGGCATGGTACCTCACCCATCTCAAGTCATTATGGAGGTTATGCAAATGGAGCACACATATCCTAGAAATTGTGACACCCGGTTCTGAATATGAACCAAGCACAACGCATATGTGTGCCCAGGTTGTTCATCACACATATATGGATGCATCACAAAAGATATACAGAATTTAACCACATCTTAACTATTAATAGGTACTTTATTACAATAATCCAATAGTTCACAAATGACAAAACTCTAATTAATGCAGCGGGAAATGAACTAAGCAGCACGACTCCATTCAACAGGAAATTGGCGGCGGTACGCAACCTAGTACTCCGCGTGATCCTCAAGGTACTCCCAATTATCTCTAGTAGCTATTGGGTGGGGGATTGCAAAGGTGAGTACGTGTCGTACTCAGCAAGTGTGGAAATAGATGACATGTAGCTAAACAAATGACTGGAATAAAATAGCTAATTCCAGAAAAGTACATTTCATAAACACGTAAAAGCAGCCTATCATGTCTATGTGAGTTTATTACCCTTTGTAACCCAAGTAATTATTATATCATAAATCCAACAATTCTCATTTACCATCACAATCCATTTAATACCAGCCAACCATTAATTTAATACCATATGCCAATTCCATATTCTCTCATATACCGACTATACTCAAGTGACAAACCAAACCATACCAACCATCCCAAAATTCCAAGTCCAATTCTAATCATGTAGGTCATCCAGGTGCTCGTGACCGGGAGCACGGCTATCATGATGGTTTTTAACACTCTACGGAGGTTATACCACTTTAGCCGTATGTTCGTGATTTCATCATCTTTCGGTGACTAAGAACCTCTATTATGCCTTATCACACTTCCGTAGGTGTGTGGCCAAGAGATCACAACATAGCCTTTCAAAAGGGACTACTAGTATGTACGGGCCCACTAAGGTTTCACCGACAGGCTTGAATCTCCATTGTCCCACCCACAGGCCCCCTCATGTGCCATGCGGATCCCAGGGTAGCCCTCCTCGACTCCCATTCCTCACACCATCCAATGGTCCATACAATACTAGAAGCGCTCCTAATTATTCAGCTACGCCGCACCCATACTTGGCCTTGTGGTGGCACTGTTGTCTTGGCATATTCTCGCATGAACCGGTCTTTAGATCTAAGGCAAGCAAACACCATGTCTACCAACGAATCCACATACCAGGCTTGCTTAGATCACCCATTACCATATCATATTAACCAGTTCATATTAACCATTGTCTCATTAATGCATAATTAAATGGTTTAGTTGTTTACCCATTCAACTAATGAAGCGAAGCAAAGGTAAAAAGCCCTTCCTGACTCTCTACCATGTATTCCAGGTGACAAGGGTGGTTAAACAAAGATAGTAAACTTCCTATCATAGGAATTCCCATAAAATTGACACAAGCATGCAGTTTTGAAAACAAAACGTTTATTGTAAAAATAGGATCAATATCTCCAAGGGCACTTGTCTTGCTCTTGGGCTTGGCTCGGGTCAAAGTCTTCAAATTCCTTGTGCTGGAGGTCCTCCGCATCACCCTCTAGCGCAAATCTGCCTAAACCGCACAATAAACATACAAGACAAGAATTACAATCAATAAGTTAACATATATTACTCAATATGTCATGACATGCCTGATTAATGCAAATGCGAAGCAAAACTAGTTAATGAGTTACTATTAATGTTCACTAATCATTTACAATGGTTATTAACAAATTTACACAGGTTCTTGTTGATATTACATCAAAATGGAATTAGTTCATTATTAAACGAATCTGGAGAACTGACAAGTCCGCTGTTGGCCGGACTAGTCCGCCTACGCATAACCAGCGAGTCAGTGTTTTCTAAATCGACGTGAATTTGGAGAAACGGGGTTGAATTCATGTGGGAAAGACAAAGTAGGAGGTATACCAGGTGTTTAGAACTCCAAAGAATCAAGAGTTTTTGGAGGCAACAATTGGATCTCGACGATCTAGGGTTGAACAAGAAAACTTGATGGTAAATTGTTGATGAAAAACACAAAGTTGATGGAGGTCTTGGTCTCTTGATCTTCTTTCGTTTCCTCCTCTTCGTCTTCTTGCTTTGGATCTCCTTCTCCCTCCTTGCCGGGGGCTATCCACAAGCTTGGGTTTGGGTGTGATTCAAAAGTGGCAAAGAGATGTGAAAATAGGGTGTGGGGTTGTTTATATAGTGGTGGAGGACCAAGGTTTTAATGGAGGTCAGTTTTAGAGAGGCTGGAGGCCGGTGTGTGGTCCCACATGGGCTCCAAAAGAGTTAGACACGACGTCCTTAGGAAAAAAACCCAAAAGCACATCGGGGGAAACAAAGTCACTGAACAAGTCCGCAATAGGCCAGACTAGTCCGATATTAGCCAGGGGAAAAACAGCTAAGTCCGGACAAAATCGAACAAGTCTGAACTTAGTCAGAAAGAAAATGGACAAGTCTGCAAAATTGGACAAGTTCGACTTTAGTTAGAGAGCAACCCGGACAAGTCCGCAAGACATCGGACAAGTCCTGGGACTTGGCGAATTTTCAATGATTCGGAACACCGGACTAGTCCGCAATGGACCGGACACGTTCGAAAATTGTACAGAGGCAAAACCGGAATAGTTCGCACAAAAATGGACGTGTCTGAACAAGCTCAGAGAGAAATTGGACTAGTCTGCATGAGGTCGGAGAAGTCCGCACTTGTCCATTTTGTAATATTTTTTTGAATATTTTTTGAGGTCGGAGAAATTGTAATATTTTTCTGATATTTTTCTTTACTCAGGAGCACAAATATAGGAAGCACACAAATTTGCAGCTCAATTGGATGTAATATGTGGCCTATAGAAAATCAAGAAGATTCTTTAAAATTCGTGCTGAAAATTTGGAGGCCGGATAGCCTATCTTCCGAGGGTAATTTGGGCAATCTAATTTCGCCGAACGCGGCTACGCCGTCGGAAATCAGATGCGAAATTTTGTGTAAATGAATTTTTAAAAAAATTGCCCGATTGGAGTTCGTATGCGAAAGTTATGGCCGTTTTAAGGTAGGCTGTCCGAGTTACGCTTTTTTGGATGTTGATTCCAACTCGGTTTGAGAATAGAACTCGCAATCGGATATGAAAACGATCAGAAATTTGCAGTTCAACTAATGGGGTGGTGTGTGATGATTCAAGGATGAGTGGCACAATGGTTTGACACCTAATCTAGGGCTGGCGATGCGGGAGTTCACGCAAGGTGGCTAGCTAGGGCAAACCGATGAACGTGGTGGATCGGTTTGTTATTTAGTGATTGTGGAATAGGTGTCGAACAGCAAGAAAACAAGGACGAAACACGATAACTAGGACCCAAAACACAAAGCTGAACCAGCAACAAGACTCGACCCCACGAATGCAAACTCAACAATGCAAACTGAAAAATGAAACTGCAGGCACTATAGTCTGGGAAGCGGTAAAAATGATCTATTTTTTTTGTGGCTTTTCTGTGTACTCTAGGTACGAAAAAAAGTTGATCTAATGGAAGGAAAACAAAGATACCTCACGGGCAACCTCGCTCTGATACCAATTAATGAGTAGGTTTAGGCCCGATCTTCCAAAAGGTATGTCGATTGGGGTGGAGAACTCGACCTTGATGATCAGCGGCACTCGAGCGGTTCAAGTACCCCTGCAATCACTACACTATGGCTCCGTTGGTTATCAACCGTGCTGTACACGCTTGACCTCGCCAAGAAGGCTAATCCCTGCAAGTGCAACCGAGAACACGAGCAAGAATGTCGAAGACACGATCTGAAATCGCAAAGTTGGGGTCTCACAAACCGTAGAACGGTGATACTATTGATCTAAGCAAAACCCACCAAATATGACGACCAGTGTCTGCAGTATTAGACGCGTCCCTAATGGACTCTTATGGGATACAAGGCCCAAAGGCCCGATTCAGTAGCGCAGCACCAGATAGAAATCTGGACTCGATTTGTTTCAACGATACCCAATGACTCCTGAGGAATTTTGAGGTGGGACCAGGACCATAAGAATGTTTATCTTCTCCTATTTTTGTGCATAGGTAGAACATCGAAAACAGAGTCTGTATGCCTCCTGGGCGTCCATTTTAAGGTGGACTGCTCCTGGACTCTGAGTTGAGCTCCAGTCCGAGTTGTAAACTGCTTCCCTCAACTTGTGGACGTCCCAGCTGGTTCTTCACACTCCCAAGGCCTTTTTCCTTCACTTGTTGATCTTCTCCATTATTCCTAATAACAATTAAGTCATCACATAGCAATCTATTCTCAAACTCACATGCAAAAGAAGTTAGGAACGAATTCACCTGCTGATTTATTAACCGTGCTCGTGCTCTTGTGATTGGTCCTTGCAGTTCAATGTGCGTCTCCGCTGTTGTGATGTCCTCATTACTTGCTGAGTACGACATGTACTCACCCTTGCTATTACCCACCAACAGTTCCATGTCAGATTTGGGAGTATAACTTTCATAATGTGGAGTTCTAGGCTGGATCTGCCGTGGTTTGATTAGAGCTGCGCCATACCCCTTTTGCTTAGCTGCATAGTTGCATTATTAGATGATTTCCGCTGCATTTGTTCAAACTTGTCATTAATATTCATTAGGGCTTGTATTCAAAGATATTATGAATTGTATAATAAAAGTGGTTAATTAATCTTGTCTTGTGGTAATTGTCTGGGTATCCTTTTGTGAATGCACTCGTGTATGTGTGTTGAACGTCCTGGGCACACATATGCGCTCACTTGGTTCATTTTCGGAACCGGGTGTCACAAATTGTTATCAGAGCCACAGGTTGACCGTAGGACGCAACCTAGATAGAATGGACAATTTAGAGCACATAGAGCTCTCAGGATACATTGTGGTTTGTTTGGTGTGTTGTTTGCTATGTATTGTCGCTTGTGTTTTTAGTAGAGAATTTTGGGATGCTTTAGCATTGCCATGTCCACATAGGCTTGTGTAGTTAGTTGCTTAGATTCATATCCCTTGATGCATATAGATGGGGACTTCTTCTAAATTCTTCTCTATTGCTTTTCCTCAGATGGTGAGGACTCACAACCAGAGGGATGCCAATGGTGAGGAGGAGGGCAATGAAGCACCTCAGAACAATCAGGGACCTACCCAGGGAGCTATCAACCTTGAGCAACTATTGGTTGTGCAAAACCAGCTTATGCAGACCATGATACAGACTATGGGAGAGCTGCAGTCAGGCAACAACAACAATAAGCCTCACATGCCTCTACCGCCACCCCCACCTCCTCATAACCGATTGGGAGAGTTCATGAGAACCAGGCCGCCGACTTTTGCTCAAGCTGCTAACCCTATGGATGCCGATGATTGGCTCAAGTCCGTGGATAAGAAACTTGCAATAGTCCAATGCAGTGACAGGGAGAAGGTACTATTTGCATCTCATCAACTTGTTGGAGCAGCTGCCGATTGGTGGGACCCTTTGTGCAATGCCCATGCAGATCAAGAGAGAATTACATGGGCTGAGTTCAAGGATAGTTTTCGCTCTCATTATGTGCTCGAGGGTGTTATAATCTTGAAGCGGCAAGAGTTTGAAAACTTGAGGCAAGGAAGACGATTGTGGGTGAATATCTCAATAAATTCACTCAAATCTCAAGATATGCGCATGAGGATTTGAGCCGGGAGAGCCGAAAAGAATACTTGTTCATGAGGGGCCTTAACAATGATATTCAAGTGCAACTGCTCAATTGTGACTATGCCAACTTTCAGAAGCTTGTGGACAGAGCAATTATGGTTGATGACAAAGTTCATGAGATGGAGCAGGATAATAAGAGAAAGGCACCATATCAAGGACAGCAACAAGGAAGCAATGTGCACCTTCGCTTTGCACCACCTAATGCGCCTTATTACAACTCTTATGCTCCTGTACAGCACCCTGGTTATACACCGCACGCAGCTCAGTTTGTGCAGCAACGCCCTGTCATGCAAGCACCTAGGCCTCCAATGCCTTTTGCACCTCGTGCCAACTTCCCCGGTGCAAATGTTCAGAATCAAGTTCGTTCCAATAATTCGGGTGCAGTTAGGAAGTGCTATACATGTGGAGAAGCAGGACACTTTGCAATTAAATGTCCTAAGTTAGGCCTTGGTCAAGGAAGCAATGCTCCAAGACAAAAACCAAGGCCCAATGGAGGACAGCCGCAAGGGAACCGTGTACAGCAAAATCTTGTATGTGGCAACGTGAACCATGTCTCTACGGAGGAAGCTCAACAAGCTAATGACGTGGTTATTGGTATGTTTCTCACAAACTCCAACCTGATGACTATGTTATTTGATTCCGGAGCATCGCATTCATTCATTGCATCGAAGTATATTGCCAAGTATAGTTTGCCTATCTCTCATATGAAGTATAGATTATTGGTTAAATCTCCTGGAGGAGAGATGAGGACAAATATAGTATGTCCAAGAGTAAGCCTTAGAATAAGGGGGTAGACTTGTTTGTCAACCTCATTGTTTTGGATTCTCAAGGATTGGACATTATACCTTGTATGGACTGGTTGAGGAAGCACAATGGAGTTATACAATGCGCCATAAAGACAGTGAAGTTGACCGATGAGGAAGGGATCACCATAGAATTTGAAGCATCTCAACATGCACCGAAGTAATTTGAGCTGAATCACGTGGACGGTGCCGCAATTGAAGAGATTCCAGTGGTTTGTGAATTTTTAGATGTGTTTCCGGACGAGTTGTCAGGTATGCCACTTGATCGTGATATCGAGTTTGTTATAGATTTAATACCTAGAATTGCACCTATAGCTAAGAGGCCATATAGGATGTCTCCTAAGGAGTTAGCGGAGCTCAAGAAGCAAATTCAAGAACAACTAGAGAAAGGTTTCATTCGCCCAAGCTCTTCACCTTGGGGAGCGCCCGTACTATTTGTGGACAAAAAGGATGGATCACAAAGAATGTGTGTGGATTACCGTGCCCTTAATGAGTTGACCATCAAGAACAAGTGTACTTTGCCCCGTATAGAAGATTTATTCAATCAGATGAAGGGTGCTTGTGTTTTCTCCAAGATCAATTTGAGGTCAGGTTACCTTCAAATCAAGATAAGACCGTCAGATATACCAAAAATAGCTTTTCGGACATGGTATGGATCCTATGAGTACACCGTGATGTCCTTCAGACTGACAAATGCACCTGCCTATTTTATGTACCTAATGAATAAGGCGTTCATGGAGTACTTGGATAAATTCGTTGTGGTATTCATTGATGATATTATGTTCTAATCGAAGAGTGAAGATGAATATGAGGAACACTTGAGGCTCACGTTGCAGAAATTGAGGGAGCATCAATTGTACGCCCAATTCAGCAAGTGTCAGTTTTGGTTGAGGGAAGTGTTGTTTTCGAGTCATATCATCTCGGGAAGAGGAGTGTCGGTTGACCCAGGAAAAGTGAGGGATGTGTTGAAATGGGAACCGCCACAGAATGTGAAGGAGATTAGGAGTTTTCTTGGAATGACTGGGTATTACCATAGATTCATCAAGGATTTCTCCAAGATAGCCAAGCCCATGACCGAGTTGTTGATGAAGGGGAAGGCTTTCCAATGGACCCAAGCATGTCAAGACAGCTTTGAGGAGCTAAAGAAGAGGTTAACCATCACGCCTGTGTTAGTTTTGCCGGATGTGAGCAAAAGCTTCGATATTTATTGTGATGCATCAAGACAACGACTTGGATGTGTGATCATGCAAGAAGGTCAAGTAGTAGCCTATGCATCAAGACAATTGAAGAGACATGAGCAGAATTATCCAACGCATGATTTCGAACTTGCAACCGTGGTACACGCATCAAAGATTTGGAGACACTACATTCTTGGTCATAGGTGTGAGGTTTACACGGATCATAAGAGTCTCAAGTACATATTTACGCAAACGGGTCTGAATTTGAGGCAACGAAGATTGTGTGAACTCATCAATGACTATGATGTGGGGATCAACTATCATCCAGGAAAGGCTAATGCAGTGGCCGATGCTCTGAGTCGGAAAGGAGTAAATCATTAGCTCATGGTTCGAGAATTGCCATCCGAGTTATGTAAGGAGTTTGAACAGTTTTATTTCCGATTTGTGAATGAGATGGAGATAATGGAGTTAAATCCAACCTTGGAGTAATAAATTCGGGAAGGACAAGCCAAGGATGAGGAGATTAAGGAAATCAAGGAAAGTACCCAGGAGGGGAGAGATTTCAGGTTTGATGAGGGTGATCATGGTACCTTATGGCTTGGAAAAAGGATTGTGATGCCTAATGTGAAGCATATTCGGGAGACAATATTAAAAGAGGCACATGGCTTGCCATACTCAATTCATCCCGGTTGTACAAAGATGTACAAGGACTTGAAGACATGTTATTGGTCGGCTAGCATGAAGAAGGACATAGCCAAATATGTAGCTTTGTGTGATGTGTGCCAATGAGTCAGAGCTGAACACCAAAGGCCAGCTGGATTATTGTAGCCATTGAAGATTCCAAAATGGAAGTGGGAAGAAATTGGGATGGAACTTATAGTTGGTTTACCGCGTACCTAGTCTGGTTATGACTCCATATGGGTAATGGTGGATCGTTTGACCAAGCAAGCTCACTTTATTCCTGTCAAGACCACATATATCGCCGCGAAGCTAGCAGAGTTGTATATGGAGCATATTGCGTGCCGACATTGAGTACCAAAAAAGATAGTATCGGAGAGAGGTTCTCAATTTACCTCTAGGTTTTCGGAGAAACTACATGAAGCATTGGGAACAAGGTTGAATTTCAGTTTAGCATATCACCCTCAAACGGATGGACAAACTGAGAGGACCAATCAGATTCAGAGGACATGTTAACAGCTTATGCTTTGAAGCATGTGAAAAGTTGGGACAAGAGCTTGCCATATGAAGAGTTTTCATACAACAATAGTTATCAAGCAAGCTTAAAGATGTCACCTTTGAAGCATTGTATGTGAGGAAGTGTAGGACACCATTTTCTGGAATGAACTAGGAGAGAGCCAAGTGTTTGGACCGGATGTGTTGCAAGAAGTTGAGAAACAAGTTGAAACTATTCGTGAAAACTAGAGGGCTGCTCAATCAAGGCAAAAAGGCTATGCGGACAATAGGAGAAGGAAGCTAGCCTTTGAAGTATGAGATTTTATTTACCTCAAGGTTTCACAGCGTAGCACCACAACGTAGCACCACGCCTCATGATGCTGCACGGTTGCTCTCCCCTCGGAGGACGCCCATGAAGTCGATGACACCCGCACGTCGTCGGACTACATCTGACATTAAGTCAGTCAATACCCATCATTTTCCTGAAAAAGACGAGTCTCTCCCAATGCTGCAACCTGGCGAGGAGTTCAAGTACACTTTGAAGACCAAGGACGGTGATGTACTGAACCAGCACTACAAGTCACCTATGTCTACCTCGCTTGAGCGTGTGGGAGACCGCCTCATATTCATGGGGTGCACAAGCCTGAAGGAGGCTATGCAAAAGGCTTTTTCAAGCAAATGGATAATGTGGCAATAGAGTAATCGACGGGCTCGTCACCCTCCAAGATTAGGCGTCTCCTCTCGCCACCGGCCATCAGAGGGCCACCTGGCCAATTTGAGTACAGCGGCGAGAAATCTCCTCATGCCCCTAAAGTGGCACAACTTTCTAAGGAGTTAGCTTCTCTCCGTTTGGAGAACCAAAAGCTATCGGACTTAGTGGCTGAAGGGAGCAAACTCATATCCCTCGAGGAGGAGATTGATGGTGTTCATCGTGGCATGGTCGCCAAGCTGTGACACGTATGCAATGCCGTCGAGAAGCCCAACATCTACAATGCTCCATAGTTTAGATTCCCGACCGCCACTACAAGGATTCCGACCTGTTGCAACGATTGTACTGCAATGATTCACTAGTTCGTATCATTAGGATCTATCGCCACAGAACACAACAATTGCATTAGGATCTGTTGCCATGATTCACTAGTTCATGGAATTAGGATCTATCGCCATGAATCTGTTGCCACAATTCACTAGTTCGTGGCATTAGCATCTATCGCCATGGAACACGATCGTTGCATTAGGATCTGTTGCCACAATACACTAGTTCGTGGCGTTAGCATCTATCACCATGGAACACGATTGTTGCATTAGGATCTGTTGCCATGATTCACTAGCTTGTGGCGTTAGCATCTATCACCACGGAACACGATCTTTTCATTAGGATCTGTTGCCACGATTCCCCAGTTCATGGTGTTAGGATCTATCGCAAAGGAACACAATTTTTGCATTAGGAACTTTTGCCACGATTCCCCAGCTTGTGGCATTAGGATCTATAGCCACGGAATAGAATCGTTGCATTAGGAACTTTTGCCACGATTTACCAGTTCATGGCGTTAGGATCTATCACCACGGAACACAACCGTTGCATTAGGAACTTTTGCCACGATTCACAACTTCGTATCATTAGAAGCTATCGCCACGAAACATAATCGTTGCATTAGGAACTTTTGCCACGATTCATCAGTTCTTGACGTTAGGATCTATCACCATGGAACACAATCGTCAAATTTTTTCCACAATTAACAAGTTTGTGGCGTTAGGATCTATTGCCATGGAACACAATTGTTGCATTAGGAACTTTTGCCACGATTTACAAATTCGTGGCGTTAGGATATATTGCCACGAAATACAATCGTTGCATTAGGATCTATTGCCACGATTCACCGGTTCGTGGTGTTAGGATCTATCACCATGGAACATAATCATTGCATTAGGAACTTTTGCCATGATTCACTAGTTCGTGGTGTTAGGATCTATTGCCATGGAACAAAATCGTTGCATTAGGAACTTTTGCCACGATTCACCAGTTCGTGGTGTTAGGATATATCACCATGGAACACAATCGTTGCATTAGTATTTGTTGCCATGATTCAACAGTTCGTGGCATTAGGATCTATCGTCACAGAACACAATCGTTGCATTAGGATCTATTGCCACGATTCACCAATTCATGGCATTAGGATTTATCACCACGGAACACAACGTTGCATTAGGATCTATTGCCACGATTCACTAGTTCGTGGTGTTAGGATCTATCGCCATGGAACACAATCGTTGCATTAGGATCTGTTGCCACGATTCACTATTTCATGGCGTTAGGATTTATCGCCACAGAACACAATCGTTGCATTAGGATATGTTGCCACGATTCACCAGTTGATGGTGTTACGATCTATCACCACGGAACACAGTCGTTGCATTAGGAACTTTTGCCATGATTTACCAGTTCGTGGCGTTAGAATCTATCGCCACAGAACACAATCATTGCATTAGAAAGTTTTGCCATGATTCACGAGTTCGTAGCGCTAGGATCTATCACCACAGAACACAATCGTTGCATTAGAATTTGTTGCCACGATTCACCAATTCGTTGCGTTAGGATCTAAGCTTGCTGCTAAATGGAAGAGCGGCTTCTATCTTTTCAAAAAAAAAAGTCAAATAGTTTACAGCTAGCTCACACATTACTTGTATAAAAAAATCATCATCTTCGCTGCCCCCCCCCCCAATATTGGAGTTATAATACCATCATTGATATATGTATCATCGTCGTCGTTGTCGTCTTCATCATCTTCATTTTATGATGGAACTCTACGTGCCTCAAACTTATCACATGTTCTCATTTGAAAAGCGGAAGCATCACCAGTTGCTCCCTCAATTTCATTCCTAGCCCATGCGGTCATATCCTCATTTATGTGTGGCATATTGATATGAGTAAGTCGTCGATCATCAAATGTCTCAGCCTCCATCATCTCAGTGACATTATTTTCACTGTCTCCAAGGGGCATGGAAAAAAGGTTTCGTGGCTTCGTTTTAACAACTGTAGCCCATTTAGGTTGCTTCACACTTTGAACATAAAAAACATGTTCCGCTTGGGTGGCTAGAATGTAAGGCTCATACTTAAATTGAGAAAGAGTAGTGTCAACATCTATCATTCCGTATCGATCCGTTTTGTAGCCTTTTCTTTGGCTCTGACCGGGATGAGGCCAATCAAATAAGTCACATTCAAGTAACAAGGCCTCTTGATTTTTTTTTCAAAATCAACATAAATCATTTTCTTGATTCCTCCAAACCACTCACGATCACCATCCCGAACAACAACACCACTTTTTTGCGTCCGTATATCTTTTTCCACCTCGGCAGTTCGAAAGAAGAAGTCATTTATGAATGACCAACTAAAAAAACGTGCTCGACGATCAGGTCATCTAGATAATGCATACAAATAATCGGTTACTTTGACTTCTTTGTGTAATTTCATAATATGTACACATTAGTATAAAATGGGTCATCGATAAACCAACTTCAGAACACATATTTGTTCAATATTTCATCAATGTAAAAACTTGCATGTACTTACTCGTCTTTGAAACAAATAAACAAACTAATCTCTATGGTGTTTTTGAACATCACGAGAATGAATCTTTTTCAGCTCTTCAAAATGCTGACTGAAAAGGGTACAAAATTAAATTAGCCATCTACAATAAGCATGATCCAATATAGTACAGAACATCTGAGTTATATGTACTTGATCCATGGAGCGACCTTTTTATTTTTTAGAAATAATATAATGGCTGATGTTATGTAGTTCCACCATAGTAATTTGGCCCCATTTAAAACCCTTTTTTAGAATTATCAACTTCTGTAAATATAATAGACTTGAGGTAAGGTTCATTTCTAGCTGCAACTTCATGACGTTCTGGCTTATTAAGCTTGGTGCTGATGTTATCCAAAATCTGACTACAAAAAGTCATACACTCTTCCATAATATATCCCTCAGCTATAGAACCCTCCGGGTGAGCTCTGTTACGTACATACCTCATCAATGTACCAAGGTACCTCTCAATTGGATACATCCATCTGTAAGAAACAGGTCCACCCAAATGAGCTTCTTTGGAAAGATGGATTGGAAGATGTACCATGATATCAAAGAAAGCGGGAGGAAGCAACATCTCAAGCTTACAAATTGTTTTTCCGGAAATTGTTTGATCATCCTATCCAAATATGGTTTCGCCAATTCTTTAGAACAAATTCCAGAAAAGAATCTACTGAACTCAATTAAAGGTGCCACAACCTTTTCAGGCAATATGTCACGTATTGCAATAGGAAGGAGCTTCTAAAATATAATATGGCAAGCATGAGTTTTTAGACCTGATGCCTTACATGCTTTTATGTCCACACATCTTTTGATGTTTGAGGCATAACATCGGGCATCTTCACATCCCCCAAAAACTTGCACAAGGTGGTCTTCTCATCTTTATGCAAAGTATATGATGCTGATGGACAATCATACTTCCCATTTATAGCCACCAGATGTTGTTGTGGTTGTATACACATATCCTGCATATCAAGACGAGCTTCTAGACAATCGTTTGCTTGACCATCCATATTAAGCAATGTCCCAAATATGCTATCACAAATGCTTGTCTCAATGTGCATGACATCCAAGTTATGCCTTATTAGCAATGTCTTCCAATACGGGAGCTGGAAAAATATACTTTTCTTCTTCCAACTATGCCACCTATTTTTCTCAGTGCGCTTTCTCTTATTACTCGTCTATCCAAAACTCACTTGATCAAAACGCTCATATTGTTGGAGTACTTCGTCACTAGAGAGTGATGTTGGAGCCTCTCTATTCTGTATCTTGTTGTTGAAAGAAGCTTTGTCTCGACGCCACCTGTGATTCTGAGGTAGGAAACGATGATGACTCATGCAACAATACTTTCGTCCATGTTTCAACCACAAGGAGTCAATGTTTATATAGAAGTATGGACATGCTAGCTTACCTTTTGTGTTCCATCCACATAGCATTGCATATGCTAGAAAATCATTTATTGTCCACAATATAGAAGCTTGCATGAGAAATGTCTCTTTCTTCAAACTATCGTATGTTTCAACACCACCAGACCATAATTTCAGTAGCTCATCAATCAAAGGTTGCAGATACACATCAATGTTTATTCCAGGTGACTTTGGCCCAGGAATTATCATTTACATCATCCAATAGGGCTGCTTCATACACAACGAAGGTGGTAGATTATAAGGGATTAGAATCACATGCCATGTACTGTAAGAAATATTCATTATTCCAAAAGGATTGAAACCATCACATGCTAGCCCAAGTCTTATGTTGCGAGGATCAGATGAGAAATTTGGGTGAATGCTATAAAAATGCTTCCATGCTTTTGAATATGTAGGATGGCGTAATATTCCATCATCAATGTGTTCTTCCTTGTGCCAGCGTATGTTTGATGCTGTTGTTTCAGCCATATAAAACCTTTGAAGACGTGGAATAAGAGGCATGTATCGTAGAATCTTGCGTGCTACAAGCTTCTTGGCTTTTCCACAAGGTAAAGCCTCTCTTGCATCCCCACCAGTACAATTTTTCCATCTTAATTCACCATATTTTGGGCATCGATCTAGCAGAGAATAGTCTTTCCAGAATAAGACACAGTCATTGACACATGTATTGATCTTTTGGTAGCCCATCCCGAGGTCACAAAAAACGTTCTGAACTTTATCAAGTGTATTAGGAATGCAGTGGCCCTCTAGAAGCACATATGAGAATAGTTTAGGGACCAACTCACACGCTTTTTTGCTCAAACCAGTTAAACACTTTATCTGGTACAACCGGACAATGAAGGATAATTGGGTCACCTTCTCACTACATGGATACAACTCCTTTTTGGCATCATTTAATAAGTCATAGAATGCTTTTGCACACTCAGTTGGCTCCTGCTGGTTTATAGTATTTTCTGGATCATCAACATCTGTTGAAGTACCACCATGATCAATGTCTTTAAGTAGACTGGACAACATATTTTCCATAACAGCTCCTTAGAAATTATATCCTCATTATTTGTTGATTGCTCGACAATAATTTTCTCAACTAGTTTTTGTCCATGGTGTACCCAACAAGTATAATCCAATGACATCCCATTACAATGCAAGTGAAGATGAACTTTTTTGCGTGTTCCATGGCAAGTATTACGACATTTCGTTCAAGGACAAGGCCTAGTTTCTTCTTCATGAGCGCCCTAGAATGCAAAATTTAAAAATGACTTCGTTCCATCCTGCCACTACTCCGTACACCCGTCTTTTCCCATCCATGTCTTATCTTCTGACATCGCTTCCTACAATTCAATAAGTGTATCCATAAGAGGATAGAACTACAATAACATTTTGTGAGC
Organism: Tuctoria greenei; assembly: GCA_036927565.1. NCBI lineage: Eukaryota > Viridiplantae > Streptophyta > Magnoliopsida > Poales > Poaceae > Tuctoria > Tuctoria greenei. Next base: position 104,607,140 of record JAYESD010000004.1, on the reverse strand, counting down.
AATTGTACCTAGCGCTGTTGCTCCTCCATGTGCGGCGGCCGACGAATGCTCCTCCACGCTCAGTGGACAGTAGATGCTCTTCCAAGAGCGCGACGGCCGGCGGATGCTCCTTCAAGAGCATGGCGGCCGGCGGATGCTCCTCCAAGAACTTGGCGGTCGGCGGATGCTCCTCCAAGCGCGTTTCGTACAGTCAAGAGAGGGGCCATTGTGGATTGAAGGGCCTCGCGGGCAGGCAGCCAGGACAAAGCATACGTGAAGCTATTAGAGTAGGCCCAATAGCGTGCTAGGCCGCTTGTTATTCGTGGGCTGAAACTGCGCTGTGTCACTTTGTGTTTGTGGGCTGAAACTGCGCTGCGACGCTTGGTGTTCCTCCCTATGATGCGTGAGCCTCTCTACGGGTGCGCATCTGGCTCTGGCAATTTGTTATCTAAATAAGTTAATGTAGCAATGAGTGTGGTATTCCGATCAAAATAAAGCATACACATAAAATCTCTTGAATCGCAGCAACACAGTGATATAAACAAGGATTAAATACTAGATATAAACATTGACAAAACCAAACAGTACTGTTCAACGTAACAATATAGGCAACAAACTAGTCGACAGAACTAGCTGTTACATAATTCCCAATAAACACAAAATAAACTAATCCGCACATCTAGTCCGCAGCACTTCCCTTCAAGCAGTGGTAATAACTTCTGGGCCCGTATAGGAGTAGTGGTAATGATGACACCACATATAGGGGCATTGTGCCAGTGGTATGTTAAAGTTCTACCTATCTTTTTCTAACATTTTTCCTGTCCTTTCTTTTCATTTCTCTCTGTTCATTGTCTCTACTTTTCTTTCCAGTTGTCACTAACTGTCGCTTTTTCCTCTTACTATGTACTAGTAGTATTGTATACTACTTTATAGACCGCTTTGCAGACCCCGCTACGTACAATCTCCTCTGGCACCTCCAGCAGCTAAAGTACCGTACTAGCCACTTTAGAGGCTACCGGCGGTGTGGAGAGTCATTCATTAACAGATAATACAGATAGAATAGATACTTCACTAAACAAACAGATAGAAAAAAATAACAGTTGGAATAGACTAACAACATTGAGTTCATCAACATAAAACATTACTACCAAACAAGAAAAAGAACATCATGAAACAAGAAAAACAACATCACAAACTTATAAGTCTTTTATATATAGCCCATACCAGATAACACTGCACAGCATAATGTGACATGCTCATGCCTAATCCTACAGTCTTCACTATAGAAGACCCTGTAGCTGCTCCACCCTTGCTTCCCGCAGCCGACAGCCGTGCACGGGTCAACCTCCTTGTTAGGTTGCGACACCATCGGCGGTCTCAGAGGCGGGCGCGGATGCACCAGCCAGGGCTTGAATCCAACAATGCCTGCACTCATTGTTGGTCCTAATGATGGTGATGGAGCCGACCGCTTTCTCACCAATGTCGACCTCGCCTTGGACCTGTAGGATATACTCGAAGGCATCGCGGGCCCCACGGTTGGCATTGTAGCGGAGGAGGCCATGGATGTAGGCCGCCTCCATGTGGCCGACCCTGGCCGCCCGGGCAAGAAACTGGGCGCCCGGCTGCGCGCAATCGTTCCCGAAGACGAGGTCAAGCCCGGTGACATAGCATGTACGAGGGTTGTCGATGATGGCCTGGTTCTCCATGAGGTCTTCGTAGCACCCCGGGTCATGCATTCGGGTCAGCCGCTCAAGCGCCACACGCCTACCCATGGTGCCATCCTCGCACACTGCATGCATGGCTTTGCAGGTGGCACGTAGACCGGAGAGGTGGTCCAAGGGTCGCAGAGAGCTTGCGGCGAGGCGCCCCGTGATCTCGACTGCAATACGTGCGTGAACGACAACACCATAGGCTTTGGCGTCATCGTGCTGCGAAGGGAACCAATGAGGATGCGCGTGGCGGAGACAAAGAGGAAGTTAGAGTACGTGCAGAGAAAACGGTTATGTGTCTTTATAGAGTACGCGTGGAGAAGACGATGGAGACATTATATAAAAAACACGCCATCATCTTCTCTGCACGTACTGATGGGGGTCGTGCGTAGTGATGGTTCGGCTTCTAGCGGTGGAGGATTCCACGTCCTCTGAAGTACTGCGCAGGTGCATTAAGGGTGGCTGACATGTGAAAACCACAACATATGGGACCCATGCCTCTCGCATGCACTGATGGGATGCGTGAAGTAATGGAACCGCTCTGTTTTCAACATCAGCACAAGAATTATATCCTGTCATCAATAGAGATAACATATTATGTTCGACAGGATTAAGGCTTTCTTTGGGAACAAAGTATTTTTGGAGTTTTAGAGCAATACTCACGTATTTGAGATTACCATGGTATTTTTTATAGATTGGTGTTTGGCAACAAACTCAAAAACTACATATTTAAAACTATGGTTTTGTCTATACTACAGTATTTAAAACCAAAGTTTTTCTCTGCTTGCTTCCTCTTGCTACTTTGCTCCTAAACAGTCAAAATTGTGGTATTACAAAGATGTGGTATTGAAATACTTTTATATTGTCATGACATCTTAAAATGATTGGTTTACAAAAACTTTGATATTAAAAACTATGTTCCCAAACGCAGCCTGAGACTAGAGTAATCTGCGCCAAAAATTTCATGTTTTATAGTTTGGTTCTCCACGCTCTTTCACATGAATTCGTACATACTACCTATATTTTTCTAACATTTTTCTCGTCCTTTCTTTTCTTTTCTCCCTGTTCATTTTCTCCACTTTTCTTTCCAGTTGTCACTACCTGTTGCGTTTTCCTGTTACTATGTACTAGTAGCACTGTATACTACTTTATAGACCGCTTTGCAGACCCCACTACGGGCGATCTCCTCTGGCACCTCCAGCAGCTAAAGTATCGTACCGGCCACTTCAGAGACTACCAACAGTGTGGAGGGTTGTTCATTAACAAAGAATATAAATAGAACAGATAGTTCACTAAACAAACAGATAGAAAACAAAATAACAGTTGGATCAAACGAACAACATTGAGTTCATCAACACAAAACATTACTACAAAACAAGAAAAACGACATCATGAAACAAGAAAAACAACATCACTACCTTATAAGTATATAGCCCATACCGGATAACACCTCACGATAGAATGCAAAATGCTCGTGTCTAATCCTATAGTCTTCACAATAGAAGACCTTGGAGCCGCTCCAACCTTGCTTCCCACAGTCGGGAGCCATGCACGGGTCAACCTCCTTGTTGGGCAGCGACACCATCGGCGGTCTCGGAGGCGGGCGCGGATCTGCCCACGTCAGATTACCGATTTTAGTCAGAGATTGAATCCGACACTGCCTGCACTCATTGTTGGTCCTCATGATGGCAACGGATCCGACGACTTTCTCAGCGACGTCGACCTCGCCTTCAACCTGCCGGATATACTCGATGGTGTCGCGGGCCCCACAGTCAGCGTCGTAGCGGAGGAGGCCAAGGACGTAGGCCACCCCCATGTGGTCAACCCTGGCCGCCCAGGCGAGAAACTGGGCGCCCTGCTGTGCGCGATCGACCGCGGAGACGAGCTTGAGCCCGGTGACATAGCACGCATGAGGGTGGCCGACAATGGCCAGGTTCTCCACGAGGGCTTTGTACTGCCCCGGATTGCACCACATCCTCCGGTTCACCCGCTCCAGTGCCACGCGCCTGCCCATGGCGCCATCCCGGTAGGCCGCATGCATGGCCTTGCAGGTGGCACGCAGACTGGAGCGGTCGTCCAAGGGTCACAGGGAGCTTTCGGCAACGCACCCCGCGATCTCGACCGCAATATCATGTGTGAATAGCAACTCCATAGGCTTTGGCATCACAGTGTTGTGAAGGGAAACAATGAGGGTGTGCGTGGCGGAGACAAAGAGGAAGCTAGAGTATGTAGGAAGAAGACGGTGGTCTGTCTTTATAGAGTACGCGTGGAGAAGACGATGGAGACATTATATAAAGACACACGCCATTGTATTCTCTGCACGTACTTATGGGGGTCGCACGCAATCATGCTTCGGCTTACGGCGGTGGTGGATTCCACATCCTCTGCAGCACTGCAGGTGCATTAAGGGTGGTTGACATGTGAACACCACAGCTTGTGGGACCCACGCCACTCGCATGCATTGATGGGACGTGCGAAGCAATGGAACCGCTCTGTTTTCAACATCAGCACAAGAATAGTATGCTATCATCAATAGAGATAACATAATATGTTTGGCAGTAATTTGCGCCAAACATTTCCTGTTTTGCAGTTTGGTTCTCCATGCTCATTCACCTTAATTCATACGTACTACCTATCTTTTTCTAACATTTTTCTCGTTCTTTCTTTTTTTTCTCTCTTTTCATTGTCTCCTCTTTTCATTTCAGTCATCGCTAATCGACAAAACTAGCTGCTACACAATCCCCAATAATCACAAAATAAACTAATCGGCACATCTAGTCTGCAGCACTTCCCTTCAAGCAGTGGTAATAACTTCTGGCTGCGTATAGGAGTAAGGGTAATGATGACACCGCATTTAGGGGCGTAGGCCAGTGGTACGTTGGAGTTCTACCTATATTTTTTTAACATTTTTCTCATCCTTTCTTTTCTTTTCTCTCTATTCATTGTTGTAAGGATCAAAACGCCCAAGAGGGGGGGTGAATTGGGCTTTATTTCAAATTTTAAGGTAATTAAAAACTAACGACTTAAAGCCCAATTCCCTATGCAATTAATCTATGCAATCAACATAAATTTTAGTTGCAGAATGAAGATTGCATAAATGTAAAAAGGAGGGAGAGGGATGCAAACGCTCAAAGGACACGGAGACACGGAGTTTATCCCGTGGTTCGGCAAGATCACAAGGATCTTCCTACGTCCACGTTGTGGCACCCACCGAAGGGTTTTGCCACTCCCAAGTCACCGAGACAAGGGGGTCTTCACTATTCTTCTCCGTTCGCCATCTCCGGCAAGGTGGAGCTCAAGCCTTGTACAATCCTTGATCTTTCGGGCTTCCACACACACCTTGGCAAGCTCCGGAAGGATCTCTTCAACCTCTCACTAGTCTAGAGACTCCAATCACAGAGAATGGACGCACACAAGCTTTTCTCTAGCTAGATATAGCCTATACAAATGATCTAATGGGTGTAGAAGTGTAAGCTCTTGATCTTGAGTGCTCTTGGATGTGTTGTTAGCTTCTGAGTGGCAAGACTTCTCGTAATGACTGGTTTTGGGGGTATTTAAAGCCAACCTCCCCAAAATAGCCGTTGGAAAAGTAGGCTGACATAACTTTATTGTACACATCGGATGATCCGATGTCTCCCCCTTTGTTATCATCGGTCTAATTAAGCTGGCTGACGTCATGGTGTCAGATATGACCGTTGTTAGACCGATGTAGCTTCATCTTCATCATCGGATGATCCGGTGGCTCTTCCTCCAGAGTTGACTCAACCTTAATGTATACTGGAGTAATCATTCTATGTTTATACTTCTGTACATCGGATGATCCGGTGCTTCACTTGGTCCAATGATGTTGCAAACTGTACTGATGGACCGATGTAGCTGAGCCACACATCGGATGATCCGGCGAGTGCTTTGCTCTGAGGTCTTCTTCTTTTGTTGACACAACTCGACCGATGTAGTCATCTCTGAGATCATCGGATGATCTGGTGGGTTCATCTTGTTGACTTCGAGTTGTTCCTTTGGAATTTGAACATGGGACCTCTTTGACACTTGTTTGAATTGTTGTTCTAATAATCTTCAAGCATTGAATGATGTCAATTTAGAGCTTTCACTCCTTGTCTTCATGTGATTGATTTGAACTTAAGGTTGATTTTATATGGGTCTCCAATGTCATTTTGATTTCATTTGATTGAGTGATTATTGGGACCTTGCATTCACAAATTCATTAGTAATATCAAATAGTTGTCATTAATCACCGAAACCGTACCTCATGGGGCCTAGATGCTTTCAATCTCCCCCTTTTTGGTGATTGATGACAACACAATAATTTAAAGCGCAATAGTAATGAATTTGATGGTACAATATGCAATGAATACAAGATAAGACACATTGAGCTTGTACAAATCAAATGAAATGGCGCGAAAAGCTTAATCGATTAATAACATAGGCTAATGTCACAAGTGGAAAAGTGCTTAATTAATATTACAAAAGTACTCAAGCACACAAGAATACAAAGAATATAGATAGAAATATAAACTCCCCCTGAGACTGAGATACTACTCCCCCTGACTCCTCTACCTCTTCTCCCCCTTTGGCATCAAGACACCAAAAAGGGATCCGAGAGCCTACTGACCCTGAGAGCTAGGCGCGATGACGAACTGGTCACCGTCGCTGTCGTCGGAGTTGGAGTCGCCGGTCGCAGCTGCCGGAGCAGAGGGAGCTGGGGGGTCCGCTGTCGATGCTGGAGAGGAGGTAGCAGGTACAGGAGGCGCCGGTGGAGCTGGAGCTGGAGGAAGCTGAGCACTGACCACAGATGCCGTCGTCTGCTGGAACAGAGTCGTCGCCGGCAGAGGAGAGTGGATCGGTGCGCTGGGTGCCAGAAGAGGTGACATGCTGATAGAGGGAATCGGTGTAGCAGGCACCTGAGCTGCACCTGGAGCCAGTCCAGGCTGCTGAGGTGGAAGGGCGATCCGGGTCTGAGTGTAAAGGTTGGTGATCAACCCCAGGATCCCCATCATAGCCTGCTGAGTCTGCTGCTGCTGTTCGAGGGTACGGTGGTGCATCTGATCGACCAAGTTGGTGAACCGATCCGTATCCTCTCACCTCTATCGGGCGATCTCTAGCTGTAGCTCCTGTTGCTGCCTCTGAAGCTGTGTCAGGTGAGCAGCCTGCTCTGCTCTGGCCTGCTCAGCCGCTAGCCTGTCCTGGCGCTGCTGCTCTATCATCTGCTGAAGAAGTGACGACAGCTCTGATGGCTGTGACACCTGCGCCTCGGACACAGGAGGTGGTCTCGGTGGTGGAGCAGCTGAACCTCCTGCCTCTGCATCGTGCTGCCTCGGTGAGGGAGGAGGAGGAGGGAAGTACTCCTCGACACTGTCGTCTGTATCGCTCTTGGACCAGACGTGTTGGAGGTCTCCTCCCTGAGCTTCTGCCTCTGCTAGTCGCTCATCCTCTTTCTCCAGATCCGACCAGTCCTCCTCGGAGAGCATCGCCCTGACCTGACGCTCAACAGGGCGGCCAAGGCAGCGGTCCCCTGGAGCTGGAGCTCGGTAGTGGCTGAACCGAGGGATACTGTCATCCGTGAGAAAGCTGTCTTGAACGGCGGTGCCGTCAGTAGCCACCATGTAGCACAGGTAGCTGATCCAGTGCCCATAGACGAGCTGCCTCATCATTCCCACTACGTCTGTGATCACATCCTCCATCTCGCATATGAGGACGTCCACGATTTCAAACTCCATCCCGTTCATGATGTAGAATAGGAGAGTCTGCTGCAAGCTGTTGAACCCCTCCAAATAGCCAGACATCGGCAGGAGCGTGCGGCGCAACGCGAGGTGCACTGTGCGCGCAGCTGGAGTCAACAGGGCTGGAACTCTCGGCTAGTCCGGAGAGAAAGTAGGACCGAACAAAGAGTGAATCTCCTCCAGCGGTGGTGCCACTCCTCCAGTGAGCGGCCTCCTCGGTGGATCTGCCTGACCGTAGACCCTCTCATGTACACAGGTGTCGTGCAAGTCTACTCCAAGCAACTGTCCCAGCGTCTGCCTTGTCAGGTGGTAGTGCTGACCCATGAACATGAAGTCAATGGATCTTCTGCCCTCCGAGACATAGAGGGTGGCGTAGAAGACGCAGACCCAATCTTCCACATAGGCACTCCGCTCATATGCCATAAGCTCCACCAAGCCTCGGTACCTCTCAAAGTAAGGACGGATCTCCGTCTCTGCTGCCAAAGCTAGCTGTCCCCAATCCAGATAGTTGTGTTGGAACAGCTTGTGCCTTGGCGTCTGTAGGTCTCGTAGAGAGACGCCTGTGTCAGTGTCCAGAATCTGCTATCCACCCGTGCCTCTCTGGGCTGCGGGTACCACTCCTCAAGAAAAATGCTCCATCTGAGCTTCCGAAGCTGCGTTGCCTTCAGCTTCCTGTAGTCCGTGAGCTGGACACCATCACCAACACGAACAGTGGTGTCCAACATGTAGACGGCTCTCTCGGCCTCCCTGTCCTCACGAAGATCAGCGGTCGTCGGTCTCGGACGTGGAACGGCAGGGGAGTGTCCCCCACGGGTCCGGGCTGAACGCCGGCGGACGAGAGGCTCCTCTGGCTCTTCTTCAACTTCTGACTCATCGATCACGGGAGGCTGCCTCGGACGAGCCTCACGGATCCTCAATGACCTTCCTTGGCCTCGCTCACGCTCCTCGGCGGCGCGAGCGGCCATCAACGCCTTCTTTTCCTCTTTGCACAGCTTCTGCTTCTTCGCGGCGGGCTCCGCGATGGCCTTGCCCTTGTTCTTCTTGTTGCGAGCCATTGCGATCGTGGAAGTGAGCTTTGACGGAGTCGGGAAAAGAAACGGCGACGAACGGTGTCGCGACCGGAAACCTTAGCGGCGAAGTGGAGCGGTAGGGTTTATGGGCGGCGGCGACGGCGGCTTTGGTGGAGGTGGCGGTGCTGGTGAGACGGCGGTGGTGGTGTGGGTGGAAACGGGCGGCCCGAGGGGACTGCAGCGGCGGCGCCTAGGGCGACGGCGGCGCGAGAGGGACTGCGGCGGCGGCGCCTAGGGCGACGGTGGCGCGAGGGAGAGCGGCGGCGCCTAGGGGAACGGCGGCGCGGTCGGTGGCGGCGAGGGAGAGCGGCGGCGCCTAGGGGAACGGCGGCGCGGTCGGCGGCGACGAGGGCACGGGGGCGACGGCTGTGTGTGTACGAGCGAGTGAGAGTCGGGAGAGAGAAGATGGAGGGGAAAGGCACCGTTTAAAAATGGGTCCCAAACCCTAACCGAATATTTAACACCGGATGGATCGACGTTGAACGATTGAAGCATCGGTCGAATGGCACAGTAAGGGTATTCAAAATGATGCCGTGGACACCGGATTGACCGACATTGAATGGAATAGCATCGGTGGAATTTATCATATTTCCAGAAGAGTGAACATCGGATGGACCGACGTTTCTCGTATTGAACGCATTGGTCGATTTGAGGTATTGACTGAACTGGCACTTGGGTTTTGAACACCTACTGATCTGATGAGGAACTGACCTAAGCATCGGATAATCCGATGACTAATAAACAGCAACATCCCATATATGTCCTTCGACCAAACAATCAAGCAATGAGAAACACATGTCTTAGGACTTTTTGGGCAACCTCTTACCCCTCAAAGATGCTAATATGCCAATAGTTTGGCTAGGCCTTAAGGCAAATGGAACACCGAGAAAAATAGGAGGAAAATATCCAAATAAAATGTAAGGCCCATGCTTTGTGAGGTAGAGTATGAAGACTTCTATCTCTTTGAAGCTTGTTCCTCTAGGCATTAACGCACCTAACATTTTGTTCTTTCCACCTTATATGAGTTGAGATATTGCATTTCAAACAAGTCTCTTTCTCATAGGTGGGTTCCCCTTTGTGACAATCTACCGTATGCAATGCCAAACAAATTATAGTGCAAGAGATTTAAATATGAGTGCAAGTCTATATGGCAGGCATCATGCAAGACATAAAGTAAATCTATCTTGCCAAGTTTGAACCTTTCAAAGGCTTCTTCAGGGAGAGCTACTCTCCAAGCCTTGGGAAAACCCAAAAGAACCACCATCCCAAGCTAACCCTAGCTCACCCCCTATCCTTTGAGAGTTAGGCAAGACCTATATGATGTGCATTCTTACATGATCATGGCAACTTACATGACGTTTGATGCATCTAGCACATCTAATTCACTTCTTAGCCTAGAAAAAGTTTTCTCATCAAGTGGTTTAGTGAAGATATCCGCCAATTGTTCTTCGGACCTAACACCTCTCAAAGAGATGTCTCCCTTAGCTTCATGGTCCCTTAAGAAATGATGGCGAATATCAATGTGCTTAGTGCGGGAGTGTTGAACGGGGTTTTTAGCTATCTTAACCGCACTTTCATTGTCACAAAGGAGAGGCACACAACCAAGTTTAATACCAAAGTCCAAAAGGGTTTGTTTCATATAAAGAATTTGGGCACAACATGCACCGGCCGCAATGTATTCCGCTTCCGCCGTGGACAAAGCGACGGAATTTTGCTTCTTGCTTGACCAAGAAACTAGGGAATGCCCAAGCAAGTGGCACCCACCGGAGGTACACTTGCGATCCACGCGGCATCCGGCAAAGTCCGAATCCGAGTATCCCACAAGATGGAATTTTGCACCTTTAGGGTACCACAAGCCCACACTAGGGGTATGCTTAAGATACCTAAGTATCCTAAAGACCGCCTTCCTATGCGATTCCTTAGGTGCCGCTTGAAAGCGAGCACACAAGCATACACTAAACATCATATCGGGCCTAGATGCGGTAAGGTAAAGCAATTAACCAATCATAGAACGGTAGTTAGATTGATCAATAGGTTTACCGTCCTTATCCGCGTCGAGATGACAATTTGTTGCCATTGGAGTGCTTCTTGAGCTACAATCTCCCATCTCAAATTTCTTCAAGAGGTCCTTGGTGTACTTCTCTTGATAGACGAAGGTCCCCTCTTGAAGTTGCTTGATTTGAAATCCAAGGAAGAAGTTGAGCTCTCCAATCATTGACATCTTGAATTCCCTAGACATCATTTTGCCAAACTCATGGCTAAACGCTTCATTAGTTGAACCAAAAATAATATCATCAACATAAATTTGACAAATGAACAAATCTCCGTTGATGTCCTTGGTGATGAGTGTAGTGTCCACCCTCCCGATCTTGAATCCTTGCATGATGAGGAAATCCCGTAGTCGTTCGTACCACGCCCTAGGTGCTTGCTTGAGACCGTAGAGCGCCTTGTGCAACCTATACACATGATTAGGATTCCTCGGATCTTCAAACCCGGGAGGTTGTTCAACATAAACAAGCTCGTTAATGTAACCATTAAGAAAGGCACTTTTCACATCCATTTGATAAAGTCTAATACTATGATGTGAAGCAAAGGCAAGAAGTATACGGATGGCTTCTAGCCGGGCGACCGGGGCAAATGTCTCCCCAAAATCTAGTCCTTCAACTTGTGAGAACCCTTTAGCCACAAGTCTTGCCTTGTTGCGGACCACAATGCCATTCTCGTCTTGTTTGTTGCGATACACCCACTTTGTTCCGATGACGTTCTTGTCTTTGGGTCGCTCCTCCAACACCCAAACTTCATTGCGGATGAAGTTGTTGAGTTCTTCTTGCATGGCCATCACCCAATTTGGGTCTTGGAGTGCTTCCTCATTGTGAGTGGGTTCTACACACGAAACAAATGAGTAGTGCTCACAAAATGAAGCGAAATGGCGTGAACGTGTACCTACACCCCTTGACTGACTTCCAATGATTTGGTCCATTGGATGCGCCTTGGAGATGCGTCCATGCCTCATAAGCGGTTGTGAAGCACCTGGCGAAGGTGATGTGTGTTGCTCCTCTTGTGGTTGGACTTGATCATGGACTTCTTCTTCTTCTTGATGTTGTTGTGCTTGTGAGTCTTGAGTTGGCAATGGATTATCCTTCTCTTCTTCGTCAACTTGAGGCGCCATAGAGGTGTTGTTGTTGGAACTTGAAGCTCCCCCTTGATCATGGCTCTCCTCAACTTCGGGCTTGATGTCTCCAATGGTCATGTTCTTCATGGCTTCTCATAGAGGCTCATCATCTATTTCATCATGACCAAAACTCTCCTCTTGGCAGCCATTAGATTCATCAAACTCAACATCACAACTTTCCTCAACTAAACCGGAGGTTTGGTTGAATACTCGATATGCTTTTGAGTTTGATGCATAACCAAGGAATATACCAAGATCACATCTTCTTTCAAACTTACCGAGCCTTTTCTTGCGGTAGATGTAGCACTTGCATCCAAAGACTCGAAAGTAGGAGATGTTGGGCTTTCTCCCAATGAGAAGCTCGTACAGGGTCTTTTGAAGTAGGCGATGTAGGTAGACCCTATTTGCGGCATGGCACGCCGTGTTGATCGCTTCGGCCCAAAACTTCTCCGACGTGCCGTAGTCATCAAGCATTGCTCTTGCAAGAGTGATGAGTGTCTTGTTCTTCCTTTCAACGACACCGTTTTGTTGAGGAGTGTATGTGGCCGAAAACTCATGTTTCACGCCTTCGTGGTCAAACCACTCCCCAATATTGTAGTTCTAGAATTCGGTGCCGTTGTCACTCCAGACCTTGATGATGGAAAGTTGAAATTCCCTTTGAGCGCGGTTGGCGAAGGTCTTGAACACTTCCGGAGTTTCACTCTTGTCACCTAGAAACAAAGTCCAAGCATAGCGAGAATAGTCATCAACAATAACAAGACAATAGTGGTTACCGCCAAGGCTTTGATATGTGGACGGTCTGAAGAGGTCCATGTGGAGTAGTTCAAGTGGCTTGGAGGTTGACACCATTGTCTTCATTGGGTGGTGCGAAGCCACTTGCTTCCCGGCTTGACAAGCGCTACAAAGCTTGTTCTTCTCAAATGTGACATCCTTCACGTCGGTCACCATCCCAAGCTTGAATGACTTCTTGAGTTTGCTCATTCCAATGTGCGCTATGCGTCGGTGCCATAGCCATCCCAAGCTTGTCTTAGTGAAAAGACAAGTGGTCAAGCTAGCATTCTTGTTGGCGAAGTCCACTAGGTAGAGATGTCCATGCCGGAATCCTTTGAAGACTATGTCTTGGCTAGTTTCACTACTCACAACAACATCATTTTTGCTAAATGTGCACGTTAGTCCAAGATCACATAGTTGTGCAATGGAAAGTAAATTGAAACTAAGTGACTTAACATACAAAACATTAGAAATGGACAAGTCATTTGAAATATCAATTTTACCTAACCCAATTACCTTTCCCTTAGAGTTATCACCAAAGGTGACTTGTTCATGATTGTCGGGGTTTTCTATGGTGGTGAACATACCATCATTGCCGGTCATATGTTGAGTGCACCCACTATCGAGTACCCAATGCTTTCCTCCGGCTTTCTAGTTCACCTACACACATGAATTCAATTTTTGACTTTAGGCACCCAAGCCAACTTAGGTCCTTGTATGTGTGATACAAGTGTTTTTGGGACCCAAAGTTGCTTGGGGAGCTTCCCCTTCATGCCCTTCATGTCTTTGCCAATGAATCTAGCCTTCACCTTGCCACCTACTTTACTTAAGAGATAATAATGATCATCGAAAGTAGATTTATAGTTAGTAGGCAATTTAGGGGAAGGTCGGTTAGGAAGAGGACACTCCCTTGTGTGGTCACCGGTGACCTCACAATGTTGGCAATAAGAACCAACTTCCTTGATGAAGCTTGTTCTTAGCTCTGGTGAGGGCACCTTTACTTTGTTAGGCACCGGGAAGGATCCAAGTCCTCTCTTGTTGAAGGCCTTTGCTTGTTGGAAGGGAATTTCCTTGTGCTTGACTTCTCCTTTTGAAAGTCTAGCCACACTAGTGGGGAGACTCTCAATTTCTTCCAACAAGTCCTTCTCCCTAGCATTAGCTTTCAAAGGCAAAGACTTGTGCAAAGCATTAGTGGCATGAGAAGTAATGGATATCTTATCATTAAGGGTTTGCTTCTTCATATTTTTCAATTCTTGATCAAGCATGTCATGTGCAAGGTTAAGTGTTTGATGTTCTTGTATTAGCTTGTTGTGCTCTTCCAAGAGTGTTTGGTGTGCTAAGTCAATTTCATGATTATCTATCTTAATTTTAGCCTTTTCTTCCTCAATTTGCTTGACATGGGATTTGAGCGTGTCACGCTCTTTGAGTATGCTTTCATACTTGTCAAGCAAATCAAGGTTAGTACTCTCAAGTTTAGCATGAGTTTCTTCAAGCACTTTAACCTTACTCTTTTCCCTCTTAATGATAGCATGATATTCATTTATCAACGAAGTTAAATCATCGGGGGAAAGCTCATCATCGCTAGAGTCATCACATACCTTGGTGTTACCTTTTGCCATGAGGCACATGGGCGGTGGATGAAGAGGTGCATCATCATTGTTGGCAATGGCGAGGCCGGCCAAGCTTTCTTTCTCTACTTCACTCTCTTCATCACTTGTTTCTTCGTCGGTGACCCATTCATTTGTCTCACACATGAACACCTTTTGTGGGCCATTTCTCTTCTTTGGGAAGAGTCTTGCCTTCTTGCCCTTGTCTTGTTTCTTCTTCCCAAAGGCTCTTGGTTTGGGTTTGACCTCTTCTTCATCATCATCACTTTCTTCAAGCTTGCGATGCTTGCCCTTGTAGTTCTCTCTCCTTTTGTCCGGTTTTGGACAATCATAGGAGATGTGACCTTGATCACCACAATTGTAGCAAGTCTTGCGATCGTCTCTTCCTGGTAGAAATGCTTTCTTTTTGGGATCAAAGGTGTATCCCTTCTTGGTGATCTTGGAGTTCAAGCGTGAGAACTTTCTCATCATCAAAGCAAGCTCATCATCATCATATTCGCTTGATACTTGCTCTTCTTCACTTGAGCTAGGCTCAACCACCTTCTTCTTCTTGAAGCTTGCTTTCTTGGTGGAGGCCTTTAGAGCAATTTTTTTTGAGGATGATTGCTCCATCATCCCAAGTACACTCATCTCATGAGCGTGTATCTCTCCAATGAGCTCCGAAACCTCAATGTGGTCAAGTGACTCCTTTTGGAGCATGGAGTTGATGATGTTGTACTTTGGCTTGGGAAGAAGCATGAGGATCTTACGGTTGATGAGTCCCTTGCCAAGAGACGCAATGTCAAGAGCATTAATCCCCTCAATAAGAACATTTAAGCGTGAAAACATTTCATTAACATTTTCATGAGGAAGCATCTTAAATTCATCATATTTTGCTTTAAGCATGTGATATTTAAGTTCCTTTACACGAGATGAACCCTCATGAATTTCTATCAAGCAAGCCCAAATTTCACAAGCCTTTTCCTTACTAGCAATCCTAGAAAAAACATCTTGACTTATGCACTCATAGATTGCATTCCTAGCCTTAGCATCCCATTTAATTTGATCACCAACATAATTATGTTCTCCAAACCCCGCATGAGTCGCTTCCCATACTTCGGGAGCAATAGCCTCTAGGTAAGCGCGCATGCGTGCTTTCCAATAGGCAAAGTTCTTGCCCTCGAAGATAGGAACCGAACCCCCAACCTTGGCCATTTTCGCTCTCTAGCGGTGAAGCTAGAATGATCCTATGAGCAACCTTGCTCTAATACCAATTGTAACGATCGAAACGCCCAAGAGGGGGGGATAATTGGGCTTTCATTCAAATTTTAAGGTAATTAAAAACTAACGACTTAAAGCCCAATTCCCTATGCGATTAATCTATGCAATCAACGTAAATTTTAGTTGCGGAATGAATATTGCATAAATGTAAAAAGGAGGGAGAGGGATGCAAACGCTCAAAGGACACGGAGACACGGAGTTTATCCCGTGGTTCGGCAAGATCACAAGGATCTTCCTATGTCCACGTTGTGGCACCCACCGAAGTGTTTTGCCACTCCCAAGTCACCGAGACAAGGGGGTCTTCACTATTCTTCTCCGTTCGCCATCTCCGGCAAGGTGGACCTCAAGCCTTGTACAATCCTTGATCTTCCGGGCTTCCACACACACCTTGGCAAGCTCCGGAAGGATCTCTTCAACCTCTCACTAGTCTAGAGACTCCAATCACAGAGAATGGACACACACAATCTTTTCTCTAGCTAGATCTAGCCTATATAAATGATCTAATGGGTGTAGAAGTGTAAGCTCTTGATCTTGAGTGCTCTTGGATGTGTTGTTAGCTTCTGAGTGTCAAGACTTCTCGTAATGACTGGTTTTGGGGGTATTTAAAGCCAACCTCCCCGAAATAGCCGTTGGAAAAGTAGGCTGACAGAACTTTATTATACACATCAGATGATCCGATGTCTCCCCCTTTGTTATCATCGGTCTAATTAAGCTGGCTGACGTCATGGTGTCAGATATGACCGTTGTTAGACCGATGTAGCTTCATCTTCATCGTCGGATGATCCGGTGGCTCTTCCTCCAGAGTTGACTCAACCTCAATGCTTACTGGAGTAATCAACCGATGTTTATACTTCTGTACATCGGATGATCTGGTGCTTCACTTGGTCCAATGATGTTGCAAACTGTACTGATGGACCGATGTAGCTGAGCCACACATCGGATGATCCGGTGAGTGCTTTGCTCTGAGGTCTTCTTCTTCTGTTGACACAACTCGACCGATGTAGTCATCTCTGAGATCATCGGATGATCTGGTGGGTTCATCTTGTTGACTTCGAGTTGTTTTGAGTTGTTCTTTTGGAATTTGAACATGGGACCTCTTTGACACTTGTTTGAATTGTTGTTCTGATAATCTTCAAGCATTGAATGATGTCAATTTAGAGCTTTCACTCCTTGTCTTCATGTGATTTATTTGAACTTAAGGTTGATTTTATATGGGTCTCCAATGTCATTTTGATTTCATTTGATTGAGTGATTATTGGGACCTTGCATTCACAAATTCATTAGTAAAATCGAATGGTTGTCATTAATCACCGAAACCGTACCTCATGGGGCCTATATGCTTTCAATTGTCTCCACTTTTCTTTTCAGTCGTCGCTACCTGTTGCATTTTCCTGTTACTACGTACTCTTGTATACTACTTTATAGACCACTTTGCAGGCCCCGCAGTGGGAAATCCCCTGGCACCTCCACCGGCTAAAATATCGTACAAACCACTTTAGAGGCTACCAACAGTGTGGAGGGTCGTTCATTAACAGAGAATACAGATAGTTCACTAAACAGCAGATGGAAAATAAAATAATAGATGGAACAGACGAACAACATTGAGTTCATTATCATAAAACATTACTCCCTACTTCCTATATTACTTGTTGTTATAATAAGCTTTTTAGTTCATATTTGAACTAGAAAACTTGTCCTAATTATTAAAGACAAGTAATACGGGAAGGAGGAAGTACAAAACAAGAAAAACATCATCACTTAACAAGAAAAAAAATAAACATCACAAAAATAAGAAGAGAAAAACATCACTACTGGATGAATCCGTGTCAAAATATTTCTTGTTTTAAAGTTGGGTTCAACTAGAATGTAATAAAATGTTTGGTGCAATCGTGCAATCAACCATCTTCAACCATTGGATCAATCTATATTACGGTCGTTGAATCTTTTTATTTAACCCCCTCCACCAGGTGGCGGGGTGGTGGTGGTGGAAGGGGTTAAATGAAAATATGTAATAACCATAAGATGTAGATCCAACGGATGAAAATCTTTGATCACACGATTGCACCAAAAATTTAATTGTATATAGGACTGTCAACGAGTCGAACTCGAACGAGCTTGTCTTTGTAAGCTTGAGTTTTATAAACACTGAGTCGATCTCGAGTCGAGCCAAGAATTGATGTATATACAATAGAATCTACTAAATTTAGGTTCACAACTAATGGAGTAGGAAGGTGGACGATGTTGCACATTATTTGTTTCTATGATATATAAAAATTGTGTCCCATAAAACATTTTTAATAGAATTATATAGTTTAGTTAATCATACGTACATATCATAGATGACAACAATAAATGAGCTTACTCGAGCTTTTTGAGCTTGAGCTTGTCAAGCTCGCATGCTCAAGCTTGGCTCGTTTAGAATTGACACAATACTCAACTTCATCCTCAAACTTTCAATCAAAACTCGGTTTGGTCCTTGAACTTTAAAATGGGTCAATTATTTAGTGCATCAACTTCACACAACCATTTCACTTTCATCCTTAGTCTGAGTTGGACATCCACATTGGCATGCCACATAAGCTATTACGCCACATCATCTACCCTGACCACCTCACATAGAAAAAGATAATAATTTTTTATCATCTTAAAAATTAACTAGCTAAGTTATTGGGGTGAATTTACGTTGTTGCATGGGATATACATATTTCTCCTGCATTGTTTTTTTTTGCAAAACCATCAAGTGATATATCCTATGTCATATTATATATGTAAAAATATTGTAAAATATAAAACTTTTAAGCGTAGGGAAGAGCAAACAAAGCAAACAGAGAGGAAGAGCAAACTTTTAAGCCTAGGGAATAAAATATAAAACGAAGATACACTACTGGTCGGGTACACGTACGGTCTGGGCCGGTGTGCCGGTGCACCATAACCCCCGTCGTGTGTCGCCAGTGGTTGTTGGGAAGACCCTTGCAGGTAGGACCGGATCGTCTGACGTAGTGGATTTTACTGCATTGTGCAGTAAAGACTACATCCACCGTTTGTTTTGATCCGATGGTTGTACTTCCCAGTGATCTTCAACTGGGCCCAACAGAGGGGTCCACCTAAACTGTCTCCTCTCCTATTGCCTGCTTGCTTCAATGTGAGACATAGTTTACTCTTACTGATACATACTTCAACCATCTAAATAAAACAAACTTTTATAATAAGAAAAAAACACTAACTATAGAGGACATTAGGGAGGGTTTTGAAAAATATTTGGCTATCAAATATTTCACACATATGTCGACAATTGTTTGATTGCGTTGGTATAACGTTAATATTCATTATTTGACTGCGTTGGCCTACGTTTAGTCATTAACGCTAGCCTTTGAATCTGTGTAGTGTGAAAGGGTTTAGTTTTAGTTGCACACTACACTAGCTAGCCTATATAAAGTGTATTTGTGTTCCCCGATGAATACACAACAAACATTCTCCATACAGAATAGTCTAGTAACCATTCTCTATATGGTATCACGAGACCAATAATCATTCCCTGCATGCTTCCGCTTTCTTCTGCCATGGCGTCGAGTCCAAAACCAGCAAACCCTCGGTGATGAGCGACATGCCAGGTTCTTGATGAGAAACTGACTGCGGGGGCGGGCCCCAACATGCATGTTTGACAGGAAGGATGTTCCCTCGAGGGTTTGAGGATAAAAGGTATACCATCTAGGCAGCCAATCGGAGGTTCGAAGGAAGCTACACGGCTAGCTAGGTACACGTACGGTCCGGGTGTGCCAGTGTACCTTAACCCCCGTCCTGCGTCCTCGGTGGTGGTTGGGAAGAGCCTTGTAGGTATGCTCTGATTCCTATCCTCCAACTCCATCTAGGTTTTCGATGACCTAAGCGGTTCACCACCAGACAAACTAGCAAAGCCTCAATGATGAGCGGCATGCAAGTTTCTTAATGAGAAACTGACTGCGGAGGTGGCCGACAGCATGCATGTTTGACAGGAAGATGTTCCCTCGACGGATTGAGGATAAAAGGTATACCATCGTCTAGGCAGCCAACCTGAGGTTCGAACGAAGCTACGCAGCTGGTCGGGTACACGTACAGTCCGGGTGTGCCGGTGTACCGGCTGTCCGCGCCAGCGTACTCTAAAGCATACTCTTTACACTATTCTTCTTCTATTTTTATATTACGTACTCTAAACTTTCACTGTGCTACAGTGTATGCAGTATGCTTTACAGCGTTCCACTGCAGACGGTCTAGCCCCCGTCGTGCATCCCCGGTGGTGGTTGAGAAGAACCTTGAAGGTATGCTATGATTCCTGGCCTCCAACTCCAACTAGATTTCCGATGATGCAGGCGGTTCATCACCAGACAAACCAGCAAACCCTCGATGCTGAGCGGCATGCAAGTTTCGTGATGAGAAACTTACTATGGCGGTGGCCCCCGGCATGCATGTTTGACAAGAAGAATGTTCCCTCGAGGGTTTGAGGATAAAAGGTATACCTCATCTAGGCAGCCAGCCGAAATTTCGAATGAGGCTTCGTGTAGCTTCGTGTAGGCAGTCATCTAGGCAGCTTCTTTTAGTTTCGTGTAGCTTCATTAGAACCTCCGTCTGGCTGCCTAGATGACGATATAGTGGTATAACTTTTATCCTCAATCCCTCGAGGAACATCCTACCAACAAAGCCTCTGCGGTGAGCGGCATGCAAGTTTCTTGATGAGAAACTGATTGCGGCGGCGGCCCTCGGCATGCATGTATGACAGGAATTGCTGGTTTGTCTGGTAGGTGAACCGCCTGCGTCATCACAAACCTAGATGGAGTTGGAGGATAGGAATCAGAGCATACCTACAAGGCTAGCTCTTCTCAACCACCACTGGGGACGCACGATGGGGGTTAAGGTACACTGGCACACCCGGATCGTAGGTGTACCCAGCCAGCCGTGTAGCTTCGCTCAAACCTTCGGCTGGCTACCTAGACAATGGTATACCTTTTGTCCTCAATCCCTCGAGGGAATATCCTTCCTGTAAAACATGCATGCCGGCGGCCGCCCCGCAGTCAATTTCTCATCAAGAAACTTGCATGTCGCTCATCACGAGGCTTTGCTGGTTTATTTGGTGGTGAATCGTTTGCGTCATCGGAAAACTAGATGGAGTTGGAGGACGTGAATGGGAGCATACCTGCAACGCTCTTCTTAACCACCACCAGGGGCGCAGGACGAGGGTTAAGGCACACTAGCACAACCAGACCGTACGTGTGCTGGTAAAGATGGAACTCAGCAGTCTCATGGTTCATTGATAGAAAAAGGATGGCGCGCGTTTTGATCCAAGAACAATGAGCTGCTGAATTCCATCTTAATTGGCCAGTTCCCAATTCTGTTGATCTCTCCAGCATGCATTCACTCTAGCTAGTCTTTAGTGGCTAGACCCAGGGTCTGCCGCAGCCCACCCGACATACCCAGTGGGTGCACCCTTGATAAAAGTTGTTGTTGTACGTGGTGTTTGGTTGAGACAATGCAACTTGTGGTCATAACGATAAGAACTAAAAAATAGGAGTATATCAGATTCAAAAATCTTCATTACTTTCTTTACTCTAGGCACGGGCCCGTCAAATTTGTAAACTCCTCCACTTTTATCGTAATTGCATCAGTTATGTATTCACGCCCATTTTCAAAATCCAAGCTAGAGGTGTAGACAAAGGTTTTGCACAAGAGAGAAGTTGCGCCGTGTCATGATCACCACCACCGTGACGTCCTCCAGTGAGGCAGTGGAGGACTGGCTCGACGAGGTCCTCTCCGTACATCATCGGCGCCTTCACAAGCTCGTCGTCGGGCTCGACGTCGAGTGGAGCCCCAGCTACTCCGCCAACAAGAACCCCGTCACCGTTCTGCAGGTCTGCGTCGACCGCCGTCGGTCACCCCAAGTTGCATCTATGGTTGTCAACGAGTTGAACTTGAGCGAGCTTGTCTTTCTAAGCTTGAGTTTAATAAAACACCGAGTCGATATCAAGTCGGGCCCAGAATTCATGTATATACAATAGAATCTACTAAATTTAGGATTCACAACTAATGGAGTAGGAGGGTGGATGATGTTGCACATTATTTGTTGCTATCATATATAAAAAATGTGTCCCATAAAACAATTTTAAAAGAATTATATAGTTTAGTTTATCAACGTACATATCATTGATGACAACAATAAATGAGCTTACTCAAGCTTCTCGAGCTTGAGCTCATCAAGCTTGCAAGCTCTTGGCTCGTTTAGGATTGGCACAATACCCAACTTCATCCACAAACTTTCAATCAAAACTCAGTTTGGTCCTTGAACTTTCAAATGGGTTAATTATTTAGTCCATCAACTTCACACAACCGTTTCACTTTCATCCTTAGTCCGAGTTGAACATCCACATTGGCATGCCACATAAGCTATTATGCCACATCATCTACCCCGACCACCTCACATAGAAAAAGATAATATTTTTTATCATCTTAAAAAATAACTAACTAATTAATTGGGGTGGATTTAAGTTGCTGCATGGGATATACATATTTCTCCTCCATTGTTTTTTTTGCAAAACCATCAAGTGATATATCCTATGTCATATTACATATGTAAAAATATTGTAAATAGAAAACTTTTAAGCCTAGGGAAGAGCAAACAGTGCAAACAGGGAGGATGAGCAAACTTTTAAGCCTAGAGAATAAAATATAAAATGAAGCTACACGGCTGGCCGGGTACACGTATGGTCCGGGTGTGCCGGTGCACCTTAACCTCCGTCGTTCGTCCCATGTCAACTCTATTTTTAGGTTTTTTCAAATCTATCTTTGACCAATGATTTATGTAACTTTGATATGTTTTAACAATACAAGAATTGTACTTTTAGATTCACCATGAAAAATATTTCCAAAATATACAATCTACATGTTATTGAAGTTAATAAATTCCATGTAAATCATTGGTCAAAGGTAAGTTTTATCCAAACTATAAATAGAGTTGGGTTGGGGCGGAGGAAGTATTATATGTTGTCGTTTGCCGCATAAAGGTTTATCCTTGAAGCCGTAGCCAATTGTACAGGTGGCTAATGCGACCGGGCGCACCGAGCTTACGTGCGCGCCAGATACCGAGGCGTTTTAAGCGCGTGCAGCACATGCGCATCTTTCAATTCAATTCGAACCGCTCCGCGTCCCATCACCAATACTATGCGCGTCGAGAGACGGACAACCAGGCTGCTACGCTATAAGATTACCCGGGCACACCATCATCATCACCGCACAACCACTATTCCTCTCTTCCCAAAATCGCGCCAAGAACACCATGGCTGACAAGAAAACGCCGCTGCCAAGCCGCCGAACGACGCCAAGGGGAAGCGTCCCCGATCTGACTCCCCTCGGACATGGGGTCGGCTTTCCAGAAGATGGCGCACAATGTATTTGACAATACATCATGATCCATGTGTCGCCATGGGCTTGGTCCCCTTCCAGAGTATACTAGAATGGGGACCACGGGCCACTACGTCTTCGGCAGGATGCACTTGGACAGTCGCGTCGACGTCCTCTGGGACACGCTGGCGGTCGAGCTTGGCATTGCCGGCCGCGACAACCTGGTGGTGGCAATGTCCAGGAAACTGAGCTTCCCGTCTCCGCTGCGGGAGGCGCCCCCGCCTTGCCAGGAGCCCAAGAAAAAGGAGGAGGAGGAGGAGGAGGAGGAGAAGGAGGTTGAGGTGGAGGAGAAGTAGTTTTTTTTCTTGTTCTTAGTTGTGTTATTTTTCTTTTCTTGTTTCTAGTTTGTGTTTTTGTTTTTTCTTGTTTGTAATATATCATCTTAAGGTAATGAACTTTATTTTGCTATTCATTGGTGCGCAAAAATAATTCTTATGTTGTTGTTCTAACGATAAACTAGTGGACTCTCTTTTATTTTTTTAGAATGGAATATATTTCCACTTTCAACTCTACTGAGCCGGAGATCCAGAAAGTGACTTCTACCTAGTTCATCTGACAGCACCAGGGAGAACCTTCGCCCTCACCCTGTGCTCACTCTCTATGTTGAAACCCAACACGGATCCAACATAATGAGCGATCAAACAACAAAGTATGTAGTAAATCACAAAAGACACTAGAACAGTTTCTGGAGTATCAACTTTAGCCCAGATTAAATGCTCGTGGGCGTCATTAAAAAAGGGTGAAGACAAAAAACATTTGATTCAGATGGCTTGCAAAGACATAAAAGTCAGGGTCATCGAAGTTTTTGCCCGATTTCGATGGATTTTTAGTTATAGACTTCCATATTAATAAAATGTATCGGGTGTTTTATTTTCACTAGTGTGTCAGGTTGAGTCTTTTGTTGTTGATCTTCACAAACTTGGTGTATAAGTGTGGTCGTACTCTCTACTCGAGGACTGATCGGTTTAATTATTTCCATTATCTAAAAAAACTTTAGCCCAAATTAACAAAGCGTCATCCACCAAGCGCCGTCCTCACTCTTGTCGTGCATGTTTGACATGAAGGATGTTCCCTCGAGGGTTCAAGGATAGAATGTACCATCTAGGCACAGCTCACTACATACGCAGTTCATCAAATTAATCGCATGCCATGTACAATATAGTTTCCAACATACTGTACTTGTTGATTCAAAGAAACGGCAGTCGTAGGCGCTAGCCGCTATGTGTTCAAATTTTAGGAACAAATGAACACACTTGTGAAAACACGTACGCCACATATGATCCTCAACGTCATCAAATTAACATGATCCTCAACAAGGGGAGCAACGCCTCTCGACGACGTTCCGCTTGTTGTTGCACACACGGCTCTCGCCTCACGCCGACCACGTATCCTGATCCAGCCGTACAACTTCAAATAAAGGAGAGCTAGAAGATTGGTGGAAAAATAATATAAGAAAAATGGAAGAAGAAAAAGCATGGCACACGTTTCGATACATGAACCGTGAGACTGCTAACTTCCATATTCATTGGCCAGTTCTCAATTCTGCTGATCTCTCTAGCATGCATTCACACTAGCTACTCTTTGGTGGCTGGACACAGGGTATCTTGTGGCCCACCCGACATACCCAGTGGGTGCTCCCCTAAGAAAAGTTCTTGTTGTTGTACGTGGTGTTTGGTTGGGACAATGCAATTTGTGGTCATAACGATAAGAATTAAAAAAATAGAAAGAGTATATCAGATTCAAAAATCTTCATTACTTTCTATACTCGGGGCTCGAGCCCGTCAAATTCAGAAACTCCTTCACTCATATTGTAACTACAATAGTTATATATCGACGCCCGTTTCCAAAATCCAAACTAAAGGTGTAGAAAAAGGTTTGCACAAGAGAAGTTGGCCGCGCTGCCGCAGACGGCAACCGTAGGGATGACAAGGAGAGAGGACCCAATGGCGAGGACTCAGGTGTACACTGTGATGTTAGAGGAATACGTCATCACCACCACTGTGACGTCCTCCGGCAAGGCCGTGGAGGACTGGCTAAAAAAGGTCCTCTCCGTCCACTATCGGCGCCTTCTCAAGCTCATCGTCGGGCTCAACGTTGAGTGGCGCCCCAGCTACTCCGCCGACCTGAACCCCATCGCCGTTTTGCAGCTTTGCGTTGGCCACCGCTGCCTCACCTTCTAGGTCATCCACGCAGTCTACTTCCCCGACGAGCTTGAAGATTTCCTTGGTGATTCCGACTACTACTTCGTTGGCGTGGGCGTGGAGGGTGACACCAACAGACTTTGGAAGGACTGGTAGCTGAAGGTGGCCAAAACGGTGGACCTGGCCAAGCTCGCGATGGAGGAGATGGATCCCCAAGCCTCCGTCGCATGGGGCCAAAGGACATCGCAAGCGCCGTGATGGGCACCGACATGGAGAAGCCTTACCGGGTCAACACGAGCAACGGGGACGCGTACAATCTCTCCGGCGAGCAGATCGACTATGCATGCATCGGCACCTTCGTCTCCTTCGAGGTCGGCCGCAAGATTTTCTTCGATGACAACTGATCTAACCACCGAGTTTGCAGATCGGCTACCGTCGATCATCCCGGCATGGAATTCGCAGGTGCAACACTCAAGTTCTAGCTTTTCTGCTTGTGCACCCAATCTCTCATAAAATTATTTTTTCTTGAGAAAACACTATATCTCGGGTTCATATCAGACGTTTGCCCCACCATTGTCAGGTCCACGTGTCAGCTGCAGTAATAACTGCAGGGCAGAGGATTTCATAGCCACTGTCTTGGCAGTTAAGTTAATGTTTTAGTAGTTTCTGTGATGATAGTTCAAAAAAAAGAATAGTTTTTGTGATTGAAGAATTAGCTGGAGTCTATTTATCATGTGTCTCGAATTTGAGAAAACTTTAGGCAACAGATCATTAGAAGGTAATAATTACTATCATTAGTCACTTATTTTGCAATTAATCATTAACCATTAATTTTATAGGTTAAGCAATTACAAATTAACATATTTCTTACAATTACGAAATTACAACTACTAGCTCCCTCCATCCCAAATTACTTGTCACTCTTTTTAGTTCAAAAATGAACTAGTTAATTAAAGAGCGACAAGTAATTTGGCAGATGAAGGGAGTACATATTAATAATTTCGAATAAGTAAGAAACTTACTTCACCCTTCTTATGGTCAAACGGCTGGCAGCGGCACTGCCTCTGCGAGCATCGAGCACTGCCGCCCCAAGCTCCACGCGCCATTGCGCGCCGTGCACCACCCGCATCCACCTCGCCATCGCCTCAGTGAGCCGCCGTCCCGATGCACTACCTTCTGCCTCTGTGCCGCCACCGTCGGTTAGATCAGCAGCGCGGGCTGAGGTGAGGGCTTTTAAAAACATGCATGTTATTGCACATGCATTGAGGTCTTTCAGATGCATGTTAGTTGTCTATGCATGCTACACCCCAAACATGATCAACGAGCCTCAAATATGACGATCTCTCAACAGAAAGAGAAAACACGTAACGTCATCAAACATGATCGAGGTCTTTCACATGGATGTTAGACGTCCATATGCATGCTACGCCCCAAACATGTATTCCAAGAATATAATATATCCTAACATCTATATATATTTCTATATTTATCATATTCTCTAACATGCATGTGTATGCTCTCAACTACCAAACTAATGAAGAATATTATCCTGTTACCAATAGAGATAACAAATTTGACAGGAAGGATGTTCCCTCGATGGTACGAGGATAGAATGTGGACTACCATCGTCTAATAAGCACACAACTCTCACTACGTATGTGGTTCATCAAATTAATCGATTGCATGCTGCCATGTATCGTTGTACTCGTCTTTTGAAGAAACAACAGCCATAGGCGCTAACCGCTACGTGTTCTGATTTTAGGAACAAATGAGCACACTTGTGAAAACACGTACGCCACATCCGATACTCAACGTTATCAAATTAACATGATCCTCAACAAGGGGGGGCAAAAATCCTCAACATGTAATCAAACATGCATGATTGCGAGTCTCTTTCACATGCATTATATTCATGTCCACCATCATATATGATCACGACAATTATCATCGATTCGATATGGACTCTCAATCAGCAATGGTCAGGTCCTTCAAAAAAAAAGATATGGACTCTCAGTCGATTGCCACGCGTGTTCACGTCAATCTTCTGCACCTCATTGAAATCGTTTGCACGAAATGTTACGAACACCGCAGGACGGACCTACATAGTATGCCAGGTGGGCCATTGCATAACCTGGGCCCTCTGCATGTCAAATTA
Organism: Tuctoria greenei; assembly: GCA_036927565.1. Lineage (NCBI taxonomy): Eukaryota > Viridiplantae > Streptophyta > Magnoliopsida > Poales > Poaceae > Tuctoria > Tuctoria greenei. Next base: position 104,580,113 of record JAYESD010000004.1, on the reverse strand, counting down.
AAAAATTGGCTGATGGGACGGGTCGAGCCGTTTCGAGAGAAGGCAAACCGCGGTTTGGAGTAACTCCGACCGTCGATTCAAAAGCACAGTTCTCGAGGCATTCAATCATATCCACTCGCGTGCTTAGACGACGACCCGCTATAAAGGCACATCGTCCTCTTCTTCTCCGTTGCACCTCTCGATCGATCTTGGCCTCCAAACTTCTCCTCTTGCTTCTCCGCCACACCACCGTCAACCACCTCTCTCTCTTTGTTCGCACCTCCATCACTGCACAAATGGGTAGCCCTACACCAAAGCACTACAGGACATAGATGTCCTCGGAACCTCCTTCTTCGTTTCCTTCGTCGCCAATGCTGGTGGAACTGGAGCCCAGCCCCGAAGCGCTCCAGCCCTTCGAAGTGCCCCAACCCTTCGAACATCCTTCTACATTTCCTCCGTTTCCTTCACTGAACCGCCCCAGCCCCACACCTCCTCCACCCCCTTATCCACGTGCGGCGCCACACCTCTTCCGTCCGACTATGATGAGATTGTCTGCCTCATCAAGAAGCTCATCGACAAACTCGACGGTGAGGTTAAGAAGGTCACCAGCAACCTGTTCGCCGCCGACGTGCAAGCTAGAGCGCCAGACAGAATGGCGCAGGATGTATTTGACAATACATCTTGCTCTTGTCACTGTCTGGGACTTGGGATCCTTCCCCATCACACCAGCATGGGCTTTGCTGGCTACTACATCTTTGGGTTAGGCTTTGTGGCCGCTCGTGTCGACTGCCTCTATGAGACGATCGGTGAGGAGGTTGGGGTGGAGTTTCGTGAGCAACTGGTTAACATCGTCGGCCGAATGTTCGGTCTGGTGTCGGAGGATGTGCCGCCAGTGGTTGCGGCGGATGCAGAGGCAGCGGCGGAGGAGGTGGACAAGTCCTTTTCCGAGTAGAGTAGGATTAGTAGTAGTTTCTTCTTTTGTTTTCTATGTGTTTTTTCTTTTTTGTAATATATGTGTTGTTTTTATGTTAATAAAAAATGTCTTTTACGTTCATGAACAATGTATCCTATAGTATGCATTAACGAAAAAGGGAATCGAATTCTTTACAGCAGGGCCGCACAACCGTCTCTGTGCGACCGTGCCCAGATGGTTGCCATGTAATTTCTTGCTCCGAATCTTACAGCCATACAGCCAATGGCGCACTGCACGGTTCCCGCAATTGTGCCACCCGACCCAGATGATTGCCACATACGCCAACGCACTGAATCTTGCAGCGCGCACGAGCACACGAACTCCACGTCCAAAATTTGCTCAATGATCCGAATAACTCGGTGCTCGGCGTGCATGATCCATCATCATGCGCATGAGCACCACGCGACCAAAAAGATCTGTGTTTGGTTGCTTGTCTTGGATTGGATTGACATGGATTAATTGTATGGTCCAGTCATGTGTTATTTGTTTCACAGTCAGACGCACATGGTGATCCAGGTTCGAGGAATATTCCTCGCAGATGTTCGATGAGATGGTCCAGGAAATTTGGTTGGATGAGTCTATCCACCTTATCTAATTATGCTTCTTAGTAATGTAATTAGCGATAATTAACTTGTTTATTGTTGATTAATAATTACAATTATGATATTAACATTAATATTTGCTAGTAATATGATAATTAGTATATAAATAATTAATATTATGAAATTATCAACTTAGATGATTCAATAATCCACCCAAGTTTCATCCAACCTACCAAACAAAAAATTGGATCGTCTAGTCCATCCAACCAATCGTTAATTTGGATGATCCAATACATAAAGAAATGGATGAACCTATATCCAATCCAACATCGATGTCAAACCAAATGCAATTGATGACCGAGAACTTTGTCACATGTCACTAGTGTACGCATATACACAGCCTCAACACCGGGTTTAGGGCGCATCATGGACTAACCACATGACCCGGCCAAACACTCACATAATTAGCATACACCTTCAAGAGAAACTACCTGGCCACATCCTTCGTGTATGAACGACAATGCCGACCAAATTATACTTTGTACTACATACAAAGAATTTTCCTTTTCCATAAGCCAAACAAGCTCTTCTTATGCGGCAACTAATAATCATCAACACGTGATCAACGAGCCTTAAACTATATATATATATATATATATATATATATATATATATATATATATATATATATATATATATATATATATATATATATGAAAGTCTCCTAGAGGGGGGTGAATAGGCAATAATACCTGAAATCACTTTAACCAAACAAGATTAAATTCCCATGGACGAACTAGTCTCTACAGGGCCGGACTAGTCCATTCAGCACAAGGTGGAAACCCTAAAACTTGATTTCTACAGGTTATTTGCGGAATTAAGGTTCACCAAAGATATGAGCAATGCGTAGCAAACTGGTAAGGCTCAGATTGTAAAGTTTAAGCACTTAGATTGCAAGTTTACGATAAAGATCAAAGTGTAGGGCAATAAGACCAAAGTGAACCCTAATAGCAAGACAAGTGAAATGAGATTTATCCCGTGGTTCAGCTTCACAAAGAAGCCTACCTCCACGTTGAGAAGTCCACACAAGGACCGAGTCTCACTTGACCCTTCTCTCACCAAGCCACCATGATGGCCGGCTTGGTTTCCACTATATCAATGGGTAATCACCAAGTTTGATGGGGTTGCTCACAACTTGAGGCTCCCACAAATCAATACAAGAGGAGCATACGAAGCTCAACTCACACAAGCCGCACAAGACAACACAATGTGCAAGAGATCTAACCGAGAGCCAAAGCGCGATGATCTTCCTTTACTCTCTTCCCCAAACACTAATCTCTTCAAGATTTCCTCTTAGGGGTTAGTAGGACGAGTAGAAGTCTTTAAAAGGCTCTAGGATGCTTGTGGCAGCGCTAGGGTTCAAGACTTCAAATGAGCCCGGGGATCCCCTTTTTATAGGGGCCCCGAGCCCCTTTTGCTTAAATCAGCAAAGGGCCCGACTAGTCCAGCCTTAGACCCCGGACTAGTCCGACCCTATGGGACCACGGACCCCTGCTCAGTTTCCAACAACTGCCACGTTGAGCAATGATCGTCATGCTACCCGCCAAATTTCTAAATTCAAACGGTCACTAGACAACGGACTAGTCCGGTCAACAACGAACTAGTCCGAAGTGGAACAATACCACTTGGTCCGTTCCAAAACGGACTTTTCTGGGTTGGCCTGGACTAGTCCGGCCACAGGGGCGGACTAGTCCGGCCCCCTAGGGTTTCTCTCGGTCTGTCACACTAAGTCTCAAACGGACAAGTCCGTACCCAAACGGACAAGTCCGAACTTCTCCGGAGAGATTTGGTCAATCCAAAAATAAACAAGTCCGGACTTCTCGGACTTAGATCCAAATTCAATCAGGTTCATTTCAAAGACATTTGGTCCGTCTCAAAACGGACTTGTCTGCCATGGCCGGACTAGCCCGGCCGTGAGGCCCGGACTAGTCCGGCCTCCTAGGGTTTTTCTAATTTTAGGCTTCTCACTTAGGTTTTTCTCTAAATCACCACTTTGAGCCCCTTGGTATGATCTCAATGCACATGATACAACCACCCTCTCACATGATACGGCTCACATAAGCTCAATACCAAAGAAACCCTAATTTCTACGCTTGAGTCTTTGACGCCCGTTTTCTCCTTTTCCTTTTTGAGAATTTTCATCTCATTTCAATCCTTGTACCTGTGCTTAAGATCAACTAAGCTCATTAGCCTCTTAATTGTCGTCATCAATCATCCAAAACCCACAGGGACGCCTAGATGCACTTTCAATCTCCCGCTTTTTGGTGAATTGATGACAACACATTAAGACTTCAACAATAAGGTTAATAATTTGTTTTCATAACATGTATTTGTATGAGTGACTCCCCCTCAATGTATGCATCATGAGTAAGAGAGATTGAGAGAGTTCTCATACATATACATGTTATGGTGGGGTGCCTAAGTGATGTGTTCATAAAGTATGATAAGACAATGATTATGCAAAATAGACATTTAAATGAGACAACAAATCACAAATTTAGGCAAGATACATGAATACATAGATTAAGTCTTACAATACAACTTTAAATGAGGTTTAAAACATAAGTCCAACATAGATCAATACTCTCACAAAATAGTCTATCTATCTTATCTCCCCCCCTACATCTCACTCCATCTCCCCCTAGATCTAAGTGCCCATCCAAGCTATCATTGCCAAGCTATCTCTCCCCCTTTGGCATCAAGACACCAAAAAGGAAAAGAAGACAGGAAGGGCCCTTAGGACTACTCATCGTCGAAGTCGAAGTCGAAGTCGTCGGTGCTACCTTGGGGTCGTTGTCGCTCTCCGTGGCGTCCGGGTCAAGATGTGCATCATCATCAGTCGGGGCCACGGTGGAAGTTCCAGCTTCTCCAAATTCAGCAAGCTCCTCGGCAGTGAACACGGGAAAGGATGTGAGCTCACCATCGCTCTCCTCAGCGGGGGACATTGGAATGTCCAGCTTGTCACACGTCGCCTTGAGATACTTCTCATTGCGACATTGCCGAATTTCCGTCTTCCAGCACGAGGGGAAGAGAGCTTTGAAGCACTTGAAAAAGCCACTCCCAGATGGTGTTGAAGGCGGAGGTGGTGGAGGAGATAGCTGTTGGTATTTCTTAACACCAAAGAGTTATCCGCAAGCGCACAGAAATACCGTTGTAGCACTTCCCCTTAAGGAGTATTCTCAAGGGTATCGAATCCAAAGAACGTGTGTGCTAATCTTTCAAACTAACTCACTCAAGGACACAAAGTTGTTTAGTAGGCAAGGAACAGAGAGGAATTCAAATATTGATCCTAATTCAAGGTAGTTTGCAGTAGATGCTTGCTTCGGGAACGGGCTTACTCCTTGCATTACTAGGATGACTCCCGCCAAGAGCCTATGGCATAGCCGAACATGGAGGATTACGAAGGACGGATAGGGCTGTCACCACCTACTGCCTACCTCTTCAATCCGTGGGTCTACGAGATATCCACTGATGATTTATAACCTAAGCACCACACTTACGTTCTAAATCATTACTCTAGTAGTTTCGAACACAAAGCTACAACTAGAGCCTCCAATGAATTAAAGCAGTAAACCCAGAAGTAACTACTTGTGCAAACTACTAAGAATAAAAGATCAAACTTGTATTGAATTCACAAAGGCTTACTTTATTGAGCAAAACTTTGGAGTGTAGCACTATTCTCTACTTTTGGTGTGTGTGAGAAGTGAGGTGAGGGGGTCTATTTATAGGTGGAGAAGGGTCGGTTCTCGCCACAATAAACGCGCGAATCAGTCACCATTGACTCCAGGGAGTCGGGAGGAGCCAACACGTGTCATTTGACTAAGTTTTGCGCCGGGAAGTGGTCGGCCGAACCCCTGGTTCGGCTGACCTGGTCAAGGCTCCCCTCGGGGAGTGCTTCCTCCAGGTGGCTTCCAGGTGGGCCCCCTTGATATATATGGGTGCAACACCGTTGGATCTCCTCGTATTCTTATGTTTGTGGGCCATTTGGTCCATGTGTTGCCATGTGTCATCGCCTGATTCATTGAAAACCATTTTCATGGATTCATCCCTACATGTTTTGATATTTTGGGTAATAATTCACCTGCATACAAATAAACACCAACACTTGTGGAATTGGGTTAGTGTATAACCCTACCACTATGTTTTGTGTTTCTTTTATGCACATTATGAGGTGAATTGATGGTCAAAATGTGGTACTTAAGGACCATCAACAAACTCCCCCACACTTAGTTCTTTTCTCGTCCTCGAGTGAAGGCAAGAAGAACTAGAGTGTTGTCATGAATTTGCTATAAGGTAGAAAATAAGGATAGTACATATTTCAATTTATACCTGAATTCATGTATCCCATTTGTGTATGTGGCTACCACATCAATCTTGGGTGTTTGAAAAGTGGAACGGTTAGAATGAAGTTCCCTTGGATCACTCTCTACTGCAATGATTTGGCAATTTATATATTTGATAGTCATAGGAACATTTGCCCTTGCCTTCTCGACCGGAATCTCTCAAATATCTCAAAGTGTTTGAGTCCTCACCATGGCATGTTTTGCCAATTCTTGTCCCTATACTAAAAGTGGCATTATCTAGAGCTTGGTAGTGATGAATGTGGCACACATTTGCAATTCATATGTTGCTAAGTCGAAAAATTGATCCTATGAGAGACTTATGCAATTAACAAAGTGAAGGGGAAATTCTTGTGCACATGAATGAAATGGAGGGGTGAGGTGATAACTCCTATGAATTTGCTCTCTTTTAAGGATGAAACATGGCTACTTTTTTTTGAGCACTCTTACTCTTTTTCAAGAGTGGATGCTTTTTTTTCTTGTAGCCATGTATTCTACTCCTTTTTATTTTTAGAGAGGCTTTCATTTGTATTGTATGGATTTCTTATTGGCGGATGGGTGATCAATGGATGCAAACTCTCAATGTGAGAAATTTTGCATGAATGGGGTGCACAAGAGTTTTCAATTCAAAAAGATCAGGCATGTCACTCAATTGGGTCACGGGTTTGACAAAGTTCAATGAAAAGCAAAGTGGCCTATGCTTGTTGGTTTCAATGAATGTATCATATGGCCTTGGTGGGTATATAAATTTCCAATGAGAGATTTAGGCAAAGTTCAAGACTTCAAATCATTACAAATGTCAAAATCAATTTCAAGCAAAAGGATGATTTCTAAAGAACTCATTTACCATATCACACTAGTCAAATACCTAGATGATGTGTTTTTCCTATTGAATTATGGGAATCATAAACAAGGTAATTAATTGAAATATAAAGTATTCAAATTTTCAGCTTAAGCAAATTCTTGACTACCAAATTTTATTTCAATTTGTTGAGTTGATTCATTTTAGATATGCAATGAAAAATATGAAACCAACTCAAGCAGCAGGTAGCGCATAAAAGTGGGTATAGGTAATCCAAGCCGATTTTCTGGAGTGAAACGGAGTCGTACGGTGTAGAAAACAAGTCGGCCGATCAGGGGGTTCGACCGACCTCCTGTTGGCTTTTCTATGGCTCTGTTTCGTCGGGTCGTTTTGCTCATTCGGCCGCGACGTGTTTTGATATGCAACGTTAATTTTTCATGTCAAGATTTCGTGACCTGGGGACATTTTTCCCCCACACTTGTTTCCTGAATTATTTATTTAACAAAATAAACTAAAGGGGGAACTTTATCGGTGTTAGATGAACAGGTAAGTTCACTTTATTGAAATCAAAATATGGGGATGCTTACATTATTTAACCTAGCTTTAGAAAACAAATGTTTTTTTAAAAAAAATTAAAATCCTAAGTAGTAAGCATCCTATGCTGTCGGGACATCTAAACTATGGTGCGTTGTAGATATCGGGCTCCCCGACGGCATTGCACAGGCGCCGCAGTTTGGCACTCATGCCACGGCGAACACCGTCAATCTTCTCTTTGAGGGCCATGATGTCGTCCTTCAATTCCGCCCTCTTGATGCGCCCTTCAGCCACCAAGTCAGTCAGCTTCTTGTTCTCCAAGCGGAGAGAAGCGAACTCCTTGGTCAGTTGTGCCACTTTAGGTGCACGAGGAGAGTCCTCATCACTGCCCTCGAACTGGTCGGGTGGCCCATTGATGGCAGGTGGTGGGATGTGTCGCCTAATCTTGGAGGGCGACGAGCCCGTCGATTCCTCCATCGCCAGATTACCACAGGCTTGAATAGGCCCTTAGTGTAGCCTCCTTTAGGTTTGCGCACCCCGTGGATAAGAAAGCGATGTCCCATGTGTTCCAGCGAGGTACAGGTGGGCGTCTTGTAGTGGTGGCTCACAACATCGCCCTTCTTAGTCTTCAGTGTGTACATGAACTCCTCGCTGGGCAGCAACGATGGATGAGACTCGTCTTTTCCATGGAAACGATGTGTCTTGACTGGGTTCAGTCCAGCCAAAGTCGGACGGCATGGCGTCGTCAACTTCATCGGCGTTCTCCGAAGGGAGAGCGACCGGAGAGCGCTACGAGGTGTGGGGATGCGCCCGCGCAGAGTTGTTGTAGGCGAGATCTTGGCAAGGGGCTTGACATCGATCGCCATTACGGGCTCCAGGGCACGAGAAGTTTTGTCATTGGCCGGTGTAATGTCCCCGCTCGGGTTGAAGGTTGAGCTGGAGCAGGCGTGAGGCACAATCTTCTTATCGTCCATGACGAGGACAGGAGGAAGATGATGATTCAATGAGGTGTATAACTTTCCTCTCTATGTTCCAATTCTACAAGAAGATGGCAAGTCTTCCCGTAGACAAGTTGGAAAGGAGACATGCCGATAGGTGTCTTGTAGGCAGTACGATATGCCCACAATGCATCCGGTAGCTTTTGCTTCCATCTCGTTTCCGTTTCCAAGATAGTCTTTTGCAGAATATTCTTAATTTGTTTATTAGATGTTTCTGCTTGACCACTTGTCTGTGGGTGGTATGGGGTAGCAATGTTATGCTGGACTCCAAGTTCCCTTAGAAAGTTCTGGAAGGTCTTATCTATGAAATGATACCCTCCATCACTTATGACCATACGCGGAGTTCCAAAGCGTGGGAAAATGATCTCATGGAACATTTTCCTCGCTTGCTTGGAATCAGCATTTTTGCATGGCAATGCTTCTACCCATTTTGCCACATAATTGATGGCAACAAGAATATACTCGCAATCATAAGACCTAGGAAAAGGTCCCATGAAATCAATACCCCATACATCAAATAATTCCACTTGGAGATTGTATGTTGGCGGCATCGCATCGCGAGCAGAGATTCCTCCATGCTTATGGCATTTCCAACAACTGCAAATGAATTCCTTGGTATCTTCAAAGATTGAAGGCCATTAGAATCCACTCTGCAAGATCTTTGCCTGAGTACGGTAAACACCGTAATGACCACCATAGGGGCCAGCATGGCATTTCTCTATAATTTTAGTGCCTTTGATTGATGGGACGCACCTTCTAAGAAGGTCATCGGCGCATACTCGATAGAGGTAAGGGTCATCCCAAAGGTGTGTACAACTCTCATAAATGAGTTTCTTTTTGTTCTCCCCTAGTGGTACGTATCCCGTGACCATAAAGTTCACGATATCCGCATACCAAGGGTTAGAGTCTGCCACCTTGAGGAGCATATCATCTCGTAGGAAGTCATTGATGGGTATGTCCATGGTTTTTGTGACTTCCATACGTGAAATATGATCTGCTACTGAATTCTCTACTCCTTTCTTATCTCTTATTTCCAGGTCAAAATTTTGGAGTAGAAGAATCCATCAAATTAGCCTGGGTTTACCATCCTTTTTTGTAAGCAGATATTTCAAAGCAGCATGGTCTGTGTAGACTATGACCTTGGCTCCAACCAAATAGGATCTAAACTTGTCGATAGAAAAAACTACTACTAGGAGCTCTTTCTCAGTTGTGGCATAATTGAGTTGGGCTCCTGTCAGATTTTTGCTAGCGTAGGCTATTGTGTGATGCTTTTTATCTTTTGTTTGTCCTAAGACCGCACCAACAGCAAAGTCACTGACATCACACATGATTTTGAATGGCAGCGTCCAATTAGGAGCTTGGATAATTGGAGCTGAGATGAGTGCCTTTTTGAGTATATGAAATGATTTAAGGCATTCATCATCGAAATCAAAGGGAGCTTCTTTAGCTAATAGGTTGGTGAGGGGTCTAGCAATTTTGGAGAAATCCTTGATAAATCGTCGGTAGAACCCCGCATGACCTAAAAAGCTGTGGATTCCCTGAACATTGATAGGAGGTGGAAGTTTTTCAATGACTTCAATTTTAGCTTTGTCCACCTCTATCCCTCTCTCGGACACCAAGTGTCCAAGAACGATGCCTTCCCGGACCATGAAATGGCACTTTTCCCAATTAAGCACAAGGTCCTTCTCCTGGCATCTTTGTAAGACCCTGACTAAATTTTCTAGACAATGATCAAAAGTTTGTCCATAGACGGAGAAATCGTCCATGACAACTTCCATGATATCCTCAATCATGTATGAAAATATAGACATCACGCATCTCTAGAAAGAGGCAGGAGCATTACACAGTCCAATGGACATACACTGGTAGGCATAGGTCCCGTAAGGACATGTGAAAGTGGTCTTACTTTGATCATCGGGATGGATAGGAATTTGATGATATTCCGAATACCCATGAAGGAAACAGAAGTAGGAGTGTTTTGCCAATCGCTCTAACATCTCATCGATGAAGGGCAATGGAAAATGGTCTTTCCTTGTTGCCTTGTTAAGTGTTCGGTAGTCAATGCACATCCTCCATCCCGTGACGGTCCATTGAGGAATTAATTCATTCCTATTGGTTTGAATGACCATCATACCTCCCTTCTTAGGCACTACTTGAACTAGACTTAGCCGTTGACTATGAGGAACAGGGTAAATAATCCTGGCATGCAAAAGTTTCAAGACTTCTTTCTTGACAACTTCCAGCATCGCATTATTCAATCGCCTTTGAGATTCCCTTTAGGGGACACTCCCAGGGTAAATAGGAATATGATGGGTGCATAACGCTGGACTAATTCCCTTGAGATCATGAAGTCAATATCCAAAAATAGCTCTGTGCCTTTCTAACATGGCTATGAGTTTGAGCGTTTCATCATCTGAAAGCTTGTCACTTATGATGACAGGGGCTTCCAAATCGCCATTTAGAAAGGCATAACATAGGCCTGGAGGTAGAATCTTGAGCTCAACAGGAGGTTTTGGTGAGGGCTCTTCTTTTGGCAATTCAATTTCCTCTTGAAATTCATCCTCCTCTTGGACGAAGTCTTCTTCTCCTTCAATTTTAGGGGGTTCTAAAAATGAAAGAGTCCTAACCTCCTCCATTGGCTCATCTTGGATGGGAGATTCGGCAGATCTGTTCTTTGAACACAGAATAGGCATGGAGAAATTTCTCCCTCCAAGATTGATATTGAGGCTTCCTTCCAAAGGGACTTCCAATATCGTACATGCTTGCGATATCTTTACCAAGCCCTTAGATGAGAAAAGATTTTGTGAACTTAGGAGTGAGCCCAATATCTTAGATTCTCAAAATGTGGCTTGAGTCTTGCACATCTGAATGTTACTTGTATTTGCTTCAAAATTCGTACATGCTTGCGAAAAACTCGTCCCCCTCGATTTTCTATAAAACTATTTGAAATTATTGGATTTTTGTGAATTATGGTCATAGCTCGGTTGTTGATTGCTTACTGACCATGTTTGCAAAGATCTTTTGTGAACACTTGTCCATAATGTCCAAATAATATGACCTTCTCCGCAAAACTCTAGTTGCAAGCTGTAACTATTTTGGGGTGTCAAAGAAGTCTGACTCATAAGTTAGACATGTCTAACTCAGTCAAACATGTTTGACCCTTGAGTCAGACAAGTCCAACATGGGTCGGTTAGGGTTTTTGGGAGACTGTCGGACTTTTCCGACATTTGCGTCGGATAAGTAGGACGTGGGAATTCCGCAGCCCCCAAAAGAGGCTGACGGTTCCTCTTCCCTCTCTCTCCCCTCACGTCAAACTCTTTCCCCTCATGTTCACTCTCTCCCTCTCAAGATCCTCATTGATTTTGAGACTCTTGCGACGAGTGTGTGAGGCCGATCTCCTCCATGTCTTGGAGGATCAACAACCCACTTAAACTTTTCTGCTCTCCCCACTTTTCAAGGTATCTTCTCCATTCTTTCCTTGATGCTTTCGGATCTTGCAACAAGTTGCTGTATTATTGCTAATAAAATTGCTCACTGGCATGATTAAAAACTTGTGGTAGAATATTATTGGTATAAAAATTGATTTGTGTATTTTAGATAGATGTTAGGGTTAAAACTATACAGTTCGAATATGTTTGACTGTATCAGATAGGTCTGACTCAGTGTGTTGGATAAGTCTGACTTTCGAGTCAGACAAGTCTGATCCTGTATAGTATTAACCTCTTAACTTCTATACAAACTATCAATCAATTATTCTATCCCTCTTGCTTTGTCTCTTACCTATCCCTTATGTCTCTCTCTAGCCATGGCTCGTGAAAATCAAGGTACAAAGAGAGGCAAGCTAGGAACTGACAACGAAGCCTCAACTCAGGCTTCGAAGAGATTCAAGCATACCGTTCGTCATGCCAACTACACTCAGGGGACATTGCTGTCTCAGGAGGGCCTAGTGGTGGTGCTCAAGCTACTCAAGAGAATGTGGAGATTGGACCTTTGGTCGTACACTCATTGGTTGGCGACCCTCGTCGCCCGACCAACAAGATCAACTACAGGAGGAATATCTAGGATACCATGCATCATAGAGATGCCTAGGGTTGGGAGAGACCCTTGCTTCTAGAGCTATTTTCACGTGGATTACTATCGGTCTGTGCTCACTGCAAAGAAAAGTTCGATGACGGATATGCAGTGGATCGACTAGCAGGACGTGCAGCAGAAGAAAAGTGTCTTATTTGTTGAGGTCAAGGACACATGTGAGTTCCATGAGGTAAAGGACATCATAGGGCTGCAATACCGATGGAATGCCGAAGTCATTCTTGAATTCTATGCCACGATATTCTATTGGACAGACAAGCATGGTTTCACCTGGATGACCAATGTTGAAAAATACTATGTCATCTATGAAGATTTTGCAACCATATTGGGTATGGGGCACTGTTTGAGGCATCCATTGAAGATCCATGAGAGCCCCTTGTGACTATTGAGGAGATGTAGGACTTCTACTCAGAGGGTTGTTGATAGTACTTAAGTAACACTAACAAATCATCCCTGACAAAGGTGCTAGAAATGCTTGTTGACAACTAGTAACATCACAGGTATAAATCCTTAAGCACACGGAAACTATCGATGTAGCATTTCTCCTTTTAAAGAGTATTCACAAAGGGTGTCATTTATATTGTCCCAAAGGAAGGCTAGGTGGAAGCAAAACAATCTACAAATGGAGGGGATAGGTTGGTCTAGGTAGGGTTCTAGCAAGGACGGGTAAATGATAATTGGAGGTAGTGTGACATAAAAAAGAGCATTGTATCATAAGGGGGTAAATGAGGCAAACCGGGATTATACTAAGAGTTAGGTAGATACTCCTACTGTGCTTCTAATATACATATACATAGGCTAAGTTAGTTACTAATGATCATATTAATTCTAAATTCTCATGCAAAGTAGATCAACACATCGGGCACGGGTTTACCCCTAGCAACACTAGGATGACTCCCGCCAAGGGCCTATGTCATAGCCGAACGTGGAGGATTACAAAGGACAGATAGGACTGTCACCACCTACTGCCTACCTCTTTAATCCGTGGGTCTACGAGACATTCAATGCTACTTATCTATCCTAGCACCATGCTAGCATATTAAGTAATTACCTTAAGAGCCTAGGCACAAGCCATCCTAAGGCAATGAACTAAATCATCGTTGAACTAATGTTAATACATAGCATATGTGATTCATATTATTATAATCATGTCATAGTTAATTAGACTATAGTGGGAATTTGTAGTGTTTATGATGATATAATGAGAATGGTATAGCATAATCATAAACACTACTCCTACCACATATATAGAATCCATAATCAAACAAACGCTTCATACAAGTATATGAACAATAGAAGACTAAAGGTAACATCTTTATTAAGAGCAAAGTCACAAATACAAATAGGAATATGAGAGCCATACCTTTCCCAATTAGGAATTGGGAAGAGATTCCTTCTACTCCTCTCCTACTTGGACTATGGACTAGAGGCTCTCCTCTCTACAGCCTAAACCTATGGAGAATAGTGGATACAATGGAATGAATACTCAAGTGGTGTGTGTGTGAAGTGAGGGTAGGGGTCCTATTTATAGGTGAAGAAGGGTCGGTTCCCGCCACCAAAAGCATGTGAATCATTCACCGCTGATTTCTTCAAGCCAGGAGGAGCCAACACGTGGAAGCTGACCGAGTTTGGCGCCAGAGAGAGGTTGGCCGAACCACCAGGTCGGTCGACCTGGTCTTGGCTCCAAAAGGCCCATGCTTTCTTCAGATGGCTTCCAGGTGGGTCTCATCCCTTGGTATGGGTGCTACGCCATTAGGTGGCCTCGTATACTTCTGTTTGTGGGACATTTGATCCATGTGGAGCCACATGTCGGTGCTTGATTGGCTGGGATGGTATTTTATAGGATTGCTCACCCTCTTTTACCTAATTTCCTGCAACAATTCCCTACATGCACTATTTCTCCAAGGACAAGTGGAAATAGGTTAAATAAAAAGGTGATGTGTGCAAGAAATGACAATTCCCTCATATAATTGGGTTATATTGACGGGTGAAATTGGTATATCACAGCCATCAACAAACTCCCCCAAGCTTATCATTTGCTCGTCCCGAGCAAAGTCAAGACTTTAGGTTGATGATTAGGAGTTGCTACAATTTTCTATTTTTCACACGTACCATGTGCATAACAAAATACTCTACCTAGTATTGCAATAATTGGCATGGTACCTCACCCATCTCAAGTCATTATGGAGGTTATGCAAATGGAGCACACATATCCTAGAAATTGTGACACCCGGTTCTGAATATGAACCAAGCACAACGCATATGTGTGCCCAGGTTGTTCAGCACACATATATGGATGCATCACAAAAGATATACAGAATTTAACCACATCTTAACTATTAAATAGGTACTTTATTACAATAATCCAATAGTTCACAAATGACAAAACTCTAATTAAAGCAGCGGGAAATGAACTAAGCAGCACGACTCCATTCAACAGGAAATTGGCGGCGGTACGCAACCTAGTACTCCGCGTGATCCTCAGGGTACTCCCAATTATCTCTAGTAGCTATTGGGTGGGGGACTGCAAAGGTGAGTACGTGTCGTACTCAGCAAGTGTGGAAATAGATGACATGTAGCTAAACAAATGACTGGAATAAAATAGCTAATTCCAGAAAAGTACATTTCATAAACACGTAAAAGCAGCCTATCATGTCTATGTGAGTTTATTACCCTTTGTAACCCAAGTAATTATTATATCATAAATCCAACAATTCTCATTTACCATCACAATCCATTTAATACCAGCCAACCATTAATTTAATACCATATGCCAATTCCATATTCTCTCATATACCGACTATACTCAAGTGACAAACCAAACCATACCAACCATCCCAAAATTCCAAGTCCAATTCTAATCATGTAGGTCATCCAGGTGCTCGTGACCGGGAGCACGGCTATCATGATGGTTTTTAACACTCTATAGAGGTTATACCACTTTACCCGTATGTTCGTGATTTCATCATCTTTCGGTGACTAAGAACCTCTATTATGCCTTATCACACTTCCGTAGTTGTGTGGCCAAGAGATCACAACATAGCCTTTCAAAAGGGACTACTAGTATGTACGGGCCCACTAAGGTTTCACCGACAGGCTTGAATCTCCATTGTCCCACCCACAGGCCCCCTCATGTGCCATGCGGATCCCAGGGTAGCCCTCCTCGACTCCCATTCCTCACACCATCCAATGGTCCATACAATACTAGAAGCGCTCCTAATTATTCAGCTACGCCGCACCCATACTTGGCCTTGTGGTGGCACTGTTGTCTTGGCATATTCTCGCATGAATCGGTCTTTAGATCTAAGGCAAGCAAACACCATGTCTACCAACGAATCCACATACCAGGCTTGCTTAGATCACCCATTACCATATCATATTAACCAGTTCATATTAACCATTGTCTCATAATGCATAATTAAATGGTTTAGTTGTTTACCCATCCCAACTAATTAAGCGAAGCAAAGGTAAAAAGCCCTTCCCGACTCTCTACCATGTATTCCAGGTGACAAGGGTGGTTAAACAAAGATAGTAAACTTCCTATCATAGGAATTCCCATAAAATTGACACAAGCATGCAGTTTTGAAAACAAAACGTTTATTGTAAAAATAGGATCAATATCTCCAAGGGCACTTGTCTTGCTCTTGGGCTTGGCTCGGGTCAAAGTCTTCAAATTCCTTGTGCTGGAGGTCCTCCGCATCACCCTCTAGCGCAAATCTGCCTAAACCGCACAATAAACATACAAGACAAGAATTACAATCAATAAGTTAACATATATTACTCAATATGTCATGACATGCATGATTAATGCAAATGCGAAGCAAAACTAGTTAATGAGTTACTATTAATGTTCATTAATCATTTACAATGGTTATTAACAAATTTACACAGGTTCTTGTTGATATTACATCAAAATGGAATTAGTTCATTATTAAATGAATCTGGAGAACTGACAAGTCCGCTGTTGGCCGGACTAGTCCGCCTACGCATAACCAGCGAGTTAGTGTTTTCTAAATCGACGTGAATTTGGAGAAACGGGGTTGAATTCATGTGGGAAAGACAAAGTAGGAGGTATAACAGGTGTTTAGAACTCCAAAGAATCAAGAGTTTTTGGAGGCAACAATTGGATCTCGACGATCTAGGGTTGAACAAGAAAACTTGATGGTAAATTGTTGATGAAAAACACAAAGTTGATGGAGGTCTTGGTCTCTTGATCTTCTTTCGTTTCCTCCTCTCCGTCTTCTTGCTTTGGATCTCCTTCTCCCTCCTTGCCGGCGGCTATCCACAAGCTTGGGTTTGGGTGTGATTCAAAAGTGGCAAAGAGATGTGAAAATAGGGTGTGGGGTTGTTTATATAGTGGTGGAGGACCAAGGTTTTAATGGAGGTCAGTTTTAGAGAGGCTGGAGGCCGGTGTGTGGTCCCACATGGGCTCCAAAAGAGTTAGACACGACGTCCTTGGGAAAAAAACCCAAAAGCACATCGGGGGAAACAAAGTCACTGAACAAGTCCGCAATAGGCCAGACTAGTCCGATATTAGCCAGGGGAAAAACAGCTAAGTCCGGACAAAATCGAACAAGTCTGAACTTAGTCAGAAAGAAAATGGACAAGTCTGGCCAAAATTGGACAAGTTCGACTTTAGTTAGAGAGCAACCCGGACAAGTCCCCAAGACATCGGACAAGTCCTGGGACTTGGCGAATTTTCAAGGATTCGGAACACCGGACTAGTTCGCAATGGACCAGACACGTCCGAAAATTGTACAGAGGCAAAACCGGAATAGTTCGCACAAAAATGGACGTGTCTGAACAAGCTCAGAGAGAAATTGGACTAGTCTGCATGAGGTCGGAGAAGTCCGCACTTGTCCATTTTGTAATATTTTTTTGAATATTTTTTGAGGTCGGAGAAATTGTAATATTTTTCTGATATTTTTCTTTACTCAGGAGCACAAATATAGGAAGCACACAAATTTGCAGCTCAATTGGATGTAATATGTGGCCTATAGAAAATCAAGAAGATTCTTTAAAATTCGTGCTGAAAATTTGGAGGCCGGATAGCCTATCTTCCGAGGGAAATTTGAGCAATCTAATTTCGCCGAACGCGGCTACGCCGTCGAAAATCAGATGCAAAATTTTGTGTAAATGAATTTTTAAAAAAAATTGCCCGATTGGAGTTCGTATGCGAAAGTTATGGCCGTTTTAAGGTAGGCTGTCCGAGTTACGCTTTTTTGGATGTTGATTCCAACTCGGTTTGAGAATAGAACTCGCAATCGGATATGAAAACGATCAGAAATTTGCACTTCAACTAATGGGGTGGTGTGTGATGATTCAAGGATGAGTGGCACAATGGTTTGGCACCTAATCTAGGGCTGGCGATGCGGGAGTTCACGCAAGGTGGCTAGCTAGGGCAAACCGATGAACGTGGTGGATCGGTTTGTTATTTAGTGATTGTGGAATAGGTGTCGAACAGCAAGAAAACAAGGACGAAACACGATAACTAGGACCCAAAACACAAAGCTGAACCAGCAACAAGACTCGACCCCACGAATGCAAACTCAACAATGCAAACTGAAAAATGAAACTGCAGGCACTATAGTCTGGGAAGCGGTAAAAATGATCTGTTTTTTTGTGGCTTTTCTGTGTACTCTAGGTACGAAAAAAAGTTGATCTAATGGAAGGAAAACAAAGATACCTCACGGGCAACCTCGCTCTGATACCAATTAATGAGTAGGTTTAGGCCCGATCTTCCAAAAGGTATGTCGATTGGGGTGGAGAACTCGACCTTGATGATCAGCGGCACTCGAGCGGTTCGAGTACCCCTGCAATCACTACACTATGGCTCCGTTGGTTATCAACCGTGCTGTACACGCTTGACCTCGCCAAGAAGGCTAATCTCTGCAAGTGCAACCGAGAACACGAGCAAGAATGTCGAAGACACGATCTGAAATCGCAAAGTTGGGGTCTCACAAACCGTAGAACGGTGATACTATTGATCTAAGCAAAACCCACCAAATATGACGACCAGTGTCTGCAGTATTAGACGCGTCCCTAATGGACTCTTACGGGATACAAGGCCCAAAGGCCCGATTCAGTAGCGCAGCACCAGATAGAAATCTGGACTCGATTTGTTTCAACGATACCCAATGACTCCTGAGGAATTTTGAGGTGGGACCAGGACCATAAGAATGTTTATCTTCTCCTATTTCTGTGCATATGTAGAACGTCGAAAACAGAGTCTGTATGCCTCCTGGGCGTCCATTTTAAGGTGGACTGCTCCTGGACTCTGAGTTGAGCTCCAGTCCGAGTTGTAAACTGCTTCCATCAACTTGTGGACGTCCCAGCTGGTTCTTCACACTCCCAAGGCCTCTTTCCTTCACTTGTTGATCTTCTCCATTATTCCTAATAACAATTAAGTCATCACATAGCAATCTATTCTCAAACTCACATGCAAAAGAAGTTAGGAACGAATTCACCTGTTGATTTATTAACCGTGCTCGTGCTCTTGTGATTGGTCCTTGCAGTTCAATGTGCGTCTCCGCTGTTGTGATGTCCTCATTACTTGCTGAGTACGACATGTACTCACCCTTGCTATTCCCCACCAACAGTTCCATGTCAGATTTGGGAGTATAACTTTCATAATGTGGAGTTCTAGGCCGGATCTGCCGTGGTTTGATTAGAGCTGCGCCATATCCCTTTTGCTTAGCTGCATAGTTGCATTATTAGATGATTTCCACTGCATTTGTTCAAACTTGTCATTAATATTCATTAGGGCTTGTATTCAAAGATATTATGAATTGTATAATAAAAGTGGTTAATTAATCTTGTCTTGTGGTAATTGTCTGGTTATCCTTTTGTGAATGCACTCGTGTATGTGTGTTGAACGTCCTGGTCACACATATGCGCTCACTTGGTTCATTTTCGGAACCGGGTGTCACAAATCGTTATCAGAGCCACAGGTTGACCGTAGGACGCAACCTAGATAGAATGGACAATTTAGAGCACATAGAGCTCTCAGGAAACATTGTGGTTTGTTTGGTGTGTTGTTTGCTATGTATTGTCACTTGTGTTTTTAGTAGAGAATTTTGGGATGCTTTAGCATTGCCATGTCCACATAGGCTTGTGTAGTTAGTTGCTTAGATTCATATCCCTTGATGCATATAGATGGGGACTTTTTCTAAATTCTTCTCTATTGCTTTTCCTCAGATGGTGAGGACTCACAACCAGAGGGATGCCAATGGTGAGGAGGAGGGCAATGAAGCACCTCAGAACAATCAGGGACCTACCCAGGGAGCTATCAACCTGGAGCAACTATTGGTTGTGCAAAACCAGCTTATGCAGACCATGATACAGACTATGGGAGAGCTGCAGTCAGGCAACAACAACAATAAGCCTCACATGCCTCTACCGCCACCCCCACCTCCTCATAACCGATTGGGAGAGTTCATGAGAACCAGGCCGCCGACTTTTGCTCAAGCTGCTAACCCTATGGATGCCGATGATTGGCTCAAGTCCGTGGATAAGAAACTTGCAATAGTCCAATGCAGTGACAGGGAGAAGGTACTATTTGCATCTCATCAACTTGTTGGAGCAGCTGCCGATTGGTGGGACCCTTTGTGCAATGCCCATGCAGATCAAGAGAGAATTACATGGGCTGAGTTCAAGGATAGTTTTCACTCTCATTATGTGCTCGAGGGTGTTATAATCTTGAAGAGGCAAGAGTTTGAAAACTTGAGGCAAGGAAGACGATTGTGGGTGAATATCTCAATAAATTCACTCAAATCTCAAGATATGCGCATGAGGATTTGAGCCGGGAGAGCCGAAAAGAATACTTGTTCATGAGGGGCCTTAACAATGATATTCAAGTGCAACTGCTCAATTGTGACTATGCCAAGTTTCAGAAGCTTGTGGACAGAGCAATTATGGTTGAGGACAAAGTTCATGAGATGGAGCAGGATAATAAGAGAAAGGCACCATATCAAGGACAGCAACAAGGAAGCAATGTGCACCTTCGCTTTGCACCACCTAATGCGCCTTATTACAGCTCTTATGCTCCTGTACAGCACCCTGGTTATACATCGCACGCAGCTCAGTTTGTGCAGCAACGCCCTGTCATGCAAGCACCTAGGCCTCCAATGCCTTTTGCACCTCGTGCCAACTTCCCCGGTGCAAATGTTCAGAATCAAGTTCGTTCCAATAATTCGGGTGCAGTTAGGAAGTGCTATACATGTGGAGAAGCAGGACACTTTGCAATTAAATGTCCTAAGTTAGGCCTTGGTCAAGGAAGCAATGCTCCAAGACAAAAACCAAGGCCCAATGGAGGACAGCCGCAAGGGAACCGTGTACAGCAAAATCTTGTATGTGGCAACGTGAACCATGTCTCTACGGAGGAAGCTCAACAAGCTAATGACGTGGTTATTGGTATGTTTCTCACAAACTCCAACCTGATGACTATGTTATTTGATTCCGGAGCATCGCATTCATTCATTGCATCGAAGTATATTGCCAAGTATAGTTTGCCTATCTCTCTTATGAAGTATAGATTATTGGTTAAATCTCCTAGAGGAGAGATGAGGACAAATATAGTATGTCCAAGAGTAAGCCTTAGAATAAGGGGGTAGACTTGTTTGTCAACCTCATTGTTTTGGATTCTCAAGGATTGGACATTATACCTTGTATGGACTGGTTGAGGAAGCACAATGGAGTTATACAATGTGCCATAAAGACAGTGAAGTTGACCAATGAGGAAGGGATCACCATAGAATTTGAAGCATCGCAACATGCACCGAAGTAATTTGAGCTGAATCACGTGTACGGTGCCGCAATTGAAGAGATTCCAGTGGTGTGTGAATTTTTAGATGTTTTTCCGGACGAGTTGTCAGGTATGCCACTTGATCGTGATATCGAGTTTGTTATATATTTAATACCTAGAATTGCACCTATAGCTAAGAGGCCATATAGGATGTCTCCTAAGGAGTTAGCGGAGCTCAAGAAGCAAATTCAAGAACAACTAGAGAAAGGTTTCATTCGCCCAAGCTCTTCACCTTGGGGAGCGCCCGTACTCTTTGTGGACAAAAAGGATGGATCACAAAGAATGTGTGTGGATTACCGAGCCCTTAATGAGTTGACCATCAAGAAAAAGTGTACTTTGCCCCGTATAGAAGATTTATTCAATCAGATGAAGGGTGCTTGTGTTTTCTCCAAGATTGATTTGAGGTCAGGTTACCTTCAAATCAAGATAAGACCGTCAGATATACCAAAAATAGCTTTTCGGACATGGTATGGATCCTATGAGTACACCGTGATGTCCTTCAGATTGACAAATGCACCTGCCTATTTTATGTACCTAATGAATAAGGCGTTCATGGAGTACTTGGATAAATTCGTTGTGGTATTCATTGATGATATTATGTTCTAATCGAAGAGTGAAGAGGAATATGAGGAACACTTGAGGCTCACGTTGCAGAAATTGAGGGAGCATCAATTGTACGCCCAATTCAGCAAGTGTCAGTTTTGGTTGAGGGGAGTGTTGTTTTCGAGTCATATCATCTCGGGAAGAGGAGTGTCGGTTGACCCAGGAAAAGTGAGGGATGTGTTGAAATGGGAACCGCCACAGAATGTGAAGGAGATTAGGAGTTTTCTTGGAATGACTGGGTATTACCATAGATTCATCAAGGATTTCTCCAAGATAGCCAAGCCCATGACCGAGTTGTTGATGAAGGGGAAGGCTTTCCAATGGACCCAAGCATGTCAAGACAGCTTTGAGGAGCTAAAGAAGAGGTTAACCATCGCGCCTGTGTTAGTTTTGCCGGATGTGAGCAAAAGCTTCGATATTTATTGTGATGCATCAAGACAACAACTTGGATGTGTGATCATGCAAGAAGGTCAAGTAGTAGCCTATGCATCAAGACAATTGAAGAGACATGAGCAGAATTATCCAACGCATGATTTCGAACTTGCAACCGTGGTACACGCATCAAAGATTTGGAGACACTACATTCTTGGTCATAGGTGTGAGGTTTACACGGATCATAAGAGTCTCAAGTACATATTTACGCAAACGGGTCTGAATTTGAGGCAACGAAGATTGTGTGAACTCATCAATGACTATGATGTGAGGATCAACTATCATCCAGGAAAGGCTAATGCAGTGGCCGATGCTTTGAGTCAGAAAGGAGTAAATCATTAGCTCATGGTTCGAGAATTGCCATCCGAGTTATGTAAGGAGTTTGAACAGTTTTATTTCCGATTTGTGAATGAGATGGAGATAATGGAGTTAAATCCGACCTTGGAGTAAGAAATTCGGGAAGGACAAGCCAAGGATGAGGAGATTAAGGAAATCAAGGAAAGTACCCAGGAGGGGAGAGATTTCAGGTTTGATGAGGGCGATCATGGTACCTTATGACTTGGAAAAAGGATTGTGATGCCTAATGTGAAGCATATTCGGGAGACAATATTAAAAGAGGCACATGGCTTGCCATACTCAATTCATCCCGGTTGTACAAAGATGTACAAGTACTTGAAGACATGTTATTGGTCGGCTAGCATGAAGAAGGACATAGCCAAATATGTAGCTTTGTGTGATGTGTGCCAATGAGTCAGAGCTGAACACCAAAGGCCAGCTGGATTATTGTAGCCATTGAAGATTCCAGAATGGAAGTGGGAAGAAATTGGGATGGAACTTATAGTTGGTTTACCGCGTACCTAGTCTGGTTATGACTCCATATGGGTAATGGTGGATCGTTTGACCAAGCAAGCTCACTTTATTCCTGTCAAGACCACATATATCGCCGCGAAGCTAGCAGAGTTGTATATGGAGCATATTGCGTGCCGACATGGAGTACCAAAAAAGATAGTATCGGAGAGAGGTTCTCAATTTACCTCTAGGTTTTCGGAGAAACTACATGAAGCATTGGGAACAAGGTTGAATTTCAGTTTAGCATATCACCCTCAAACGGATGGACAAACTGAGAGGACCAATCAGATTCAGAGGACATGTTAACAGCTTATGCTTTGAAGCATGTGAAAAGTTGGGACAAGAGCTTGCCATATGAAGAGTTTTCATACAACAATAGTTATCAAGCAAGCTTAAAGATGTCACCTTTGAAGCATTGTATGTGAGGAAGTGTAGGACACCATTTTCTGGAATGAACTAGGAGAGAGCCAAGTGTTTGGACCGGATGTGTTGCAAGAAGCTGAGAAACAAGTCGAAACTATTCGCGAAAACTAGAGGGCTGCTCAATCAAGGCAAAAAGGCTATGCGGACAATAGGAGAAGGAAGCTAGCCTTTGAAGTATGAGATTTTATTTACCTCAAGGTTTCACAGCGTAGCACCACAACGTAGCACCACGCCTCATGATGCTGCACGGTTGCTCTCCCCTCGGAGGACGCCCATGAAGTCGATGACACCCGCACGTCGTCGGACTACATCTGACCTTAAGTCAGTCAATACCCATCATTTTCCTGAAAAAGACGAGTCTCTCCCAACGCTGCAACCTGGCGAGGAGTTCAAGTACACTTTGAAGACCAAGGACGGTGATGTACTGAACCAGCACTACAAGTCACCTACGTCTACCTCGCTTGAGCGTGTGGGAGACCGCCTCATATTCATGGGGTGAACAAGCCTGAAGGAGGCTATGCAAAAGGCTTTTTCAAGCATATGGATAATGTGGCAATAGAGTAATCGACGGGCTCGTCACCCTCCAAGATTAGGCGTCTCCTCTCGCCACCGGCCATCAGAGGGCCACCTGGCCAATTTGAGTACAGCGGCGAGAAATCTCCTCATGCCCCTAAAGTGGCACAACTTTCTAAGGAGTTAGCTTCTCTCCGTTTGGAGAACCAAAAGCTATCGGACTTAGTGGCTGAAGGGAGCAAACTCATATCCCTCGAGGAGGAGATTGATGGTGTTCATCGTGGCATGGTCGCCAAGCTGTGGCACGTATGCAATGCCGTCGAGAAGCCCAACATCTACAACGCTCCATAGTTTAGATTCCCGACCGCCACTACAAGGATTCCGACCTGTTGCAACGATTGTACTGCAATGATTCACTAGTTCGTATCATTAGGATCTATCGCCACAGAACACAACCATTGCATTAGGATCTGTTGCCATGATTCACTAGTTCATGGAATTAGGATCTATCGCCATGAATCTGTTGCCACAATTCACTAGTTCGTGGCATTAGCATCTATCGCCATGGAACACAATCGTTGCATTAGGATCTGTTGCCACAATACACTAGTTCGTGGCGTTAGCATCTATCACCATGGAACACGATTGTTGCATTAGGATCTGTTGCCATGATTCACTAGCTTGTGGCGTTAGCATCTATCACCACGGAACACGATCTTTTCATTAGGATCTGTTGCCACGATTCCCCTGTTCATGGTGTTAGGATCTATCGCAAAGGAACACAATTTTTGCATTAGGAACTTTCGCCACTATTCCCCAGCTTGTGGCATTAGGATCTATAGCCACGGAATTGAATCGTTGCATTAGGAACTTTTGCCACGATTTACCAGTTCATGGCGTTAGGATCTATCTCCACGGAACACAACCGTTGCATTAGGAACTTTTGCCACGATTCACAACTTCGTATCATTAGAAGCTATCGCCACGAAACATAATCGTTGCATTAGGAACTTTTTCCACGATTCACCAGTTCTTGGCGTTAGGATCTATCACCATGGAACACAATCGTCGAATTTTTTCCACAATTAACAAGTTTGTGGCGTTAGGATCTATTGCCATGGAACACAATTGTTGCATTAGGAACTTTTGCCACGATTTACAAATTCGTGGCGTTAGGATCTATTGCCATGAAATACAATCGTTGCATTAGGATCTATTGCCACGATTCACCGGTTCGTGGTGTTAGGATCTATCACCATGGAACATAATCATTGCATTAGGAACTTTTGCCATGATTCACTAGATCGTGGTGTTAGGATCTATTGCCATGGAACAAAATCGTTGCATTAGGAAGTTTTGCCACGATTCACCAGTTCGTGGTGTTAGGATATATCACCATGGAACACAATCGTTGCATTAGTATTTGTTGCCATGATTCAACAGTTTGTGGCATTAGGATCTATCGTCACAGAACACAATCGTTGCATTAGGATCTATTGCCACGATTCACCAATTCATGGCGTTAGGATTTATCACCACGGAACACAACGTTGCATTAGGATCTATTGCCACGATTCACTAGTTCGTGGTGTTAGGATCTATCGCCATGGAACACAATCGTTGCATTAGGATCTGTTGCCACGATTCACTATTTCATGGCGTTAGGATTTATCGCCACAGAACACAATCGTTGCATTAGGATATGTTGCCACGATTCACCAGTTGATGGTGTTACGATCTATCGCCACGAAACACAGTCGTTGCATTAGGAACTTTTGCCATGATTTACCAGTTCGTGGTGTTAGAATCTATCGCCACAGAACACAATCATTGCATTAGAATGTTTTGCCATGATTCACGAGTTCGTAGCGCTAGGATCTATCACCACAGAACACAATCGTTGCATTAGAATTTGTTGCCACGATTCACCAATTCGTTGCGTTAGGATCTAAGCTTGCTGCTAAATGGAAGAGCGGCTTCTATCTTTTCAAAAAAAAGTCAAATAGTTTACAGCTAGCTCACACATTACTTGTATAAAAAAATCAACATCTTCGCTGCCCCCCCAATATTGGAGTTATAATACCATCATTGATATATGTATCATCGTCGTCGTTGTCGTCGTCATCATCTTCATTTTATGATGGAACTCTACGTGCCTCAAACTTATCACATGTTCTCATTTGAAAAGCGGAAGCATCACCAGTTGCTCCCTCAATTTCATTCCTAGCCCATGCGGTCATATCCTCATTTATGTGTGGCATATTGATATGAGTAAGTCGTCGATCATCAAATGTCTCAGCCTCCATCGTCTCAGTGACATTATTTTCACTGTCTCCAAGGGGCATGGAAAAAAGGTTTCGTGGCTTCGTTTTAACAACTGTAGCCCATTTAGGTTGCTTCACACTTTGAACGTAAAAAACATGTTCCGCATGGGTGGCTAGAATGTAAGGCTCATACTTAAATTGAGAAAGAGTAGTGTCAACATCTATCATTCCGTATCGATCCGTTTTGTAGCCTTTTCTTTGGCTCTGACCGGGATGAGGCCAATCAAATAAGTCACATTCAAGTAACAAGGCCTCTTGATTTTTTTTTCAAAATCAACATAAATCATTTTCTTGATTCCTCCAAACCACTCATGATCACCATCCCGAACAACAACACCACTTGTTTGCGTCCGTATATCTTTTTCCACCTCGGCAGTTCGAAAGAAGAAGTCATTTATGAATGACCAACTAAAAAAACGTGCTCGACGATCAGGTCATCTAGATAATGCATACAAATAATCGGTTACTTTTACTTCTTTGTGTAATTTCATAATATGTACACATTAGTATAAAATGGGTCATCGATAAACCAACTTCAGAACACATATTTGTTCAATATTTCATCAATGTAAAAACTTGCATGTACTTACTCGTCTTTGAAACAAATAAACAAACTAATCTCTATGGTGTTTTTGAACATCACGAGAATGAATCTTTTTCAGCTCTTCAAAATGCTGACTGAAAAGGGTACAAAATTAAATTAGCCATCTACAATAAGCATGATCCAATATAGTACAGAACATCTGAGTTATATGTACTTGATCCATAGAGCGACCTTTTTATTTTTTAGAAATAATATAATGGCTGATGTTATGTAGTTCCACCATAGTAATTTGGCCCCATTTAAAACCTTTTTTAGAATTATCAACTTCTGTAAATATAATAGACTTGAGGTAAGGTTCATTTCTAGCTGCAACTTCATGACGTTCTGGCTTATTAAGCTTGGTGCTGATGTTATCCAAAATCTGACTACAAAAAGTCATACACTCTTCCATAATATATCCCTCAGCTATAGAACCCTCCGGGTGAGCTCTGTTACGTACATACCTCATCAATGTACCAAGGTACCTCTCAATTGGATACATCCATCTGTAAGAAACAGGTCCACCCAAATGAGCTTCTTTGGAAAGATGGATTGGAAGATGTACCATGATATCAAAGAAAGCGGGAGGAAGCAACATCTCAAGCTTACAAATTGTTTCCAGAAATTGTTTGATCATCCTATACAAATATGGTTTCGCCAATTCTTTAGAACAAATTCCAGAAAAGAATCTACTGAACTCAATTAAAGGTGCCACAACCTTTTCAGGCAATATGTCACGTATTGCAATAGGAAGGAGCTTCTAAAATATAATATGGCAAGCATGAGTTTTTAGACCTGATGCCTTACATGCTTTTATGTCCACACATCTTTTGATGTTTGAGGCATAACATCGGGCATCTTCACATCCCCCAAAAACTTGCACAAGGTGGTCTTCTCATCTTTATGCAAAGTATATGATGCTGATGGACAATCATACTTCCCATTTATAGCCACCAGATGTTGTTGTGGTTGTATACACATATCCTGCATATCAAGACGAGCTTCTAGACAATCGTTTGCTTGACCATCCATATTAAGCAATGTCCCAAATATGCTATCACAAATGCTTTTCGCAATGTGCATGACATCCAAGTTATGCCTTATTAGCAATGTCTTCCAATACGGGAGCTGGAAAAATATACTTTTCTTCTTCCAACTATGCCACCTATTTTTCTCAGTGCGCTTTCTCTTATTACTCGTCTATCCAAAACTCACTTGATCAAAACGCTCATATTGTTGGAGTACTTCGTCACTAGAGAGTGATGTTGGAGCCTCTCTATTCTATATCTTGTTGTTGAAAGAAGCTTTGTCTCGACGCCACCTGTGATTCTGAGGTAGGAAACGATGATGACTCATGCAACAATACTTTCGTCCATGTTTCAACCACAAGGTGTCAATGTTTATATAGAAGTATGGACATGCTAGCTTACCTTTTGTGTTCCATCCACATAGCATTGCATATGCTAGAAAATCATTTATTGTCCACAATATAGAAGCTTGCATGAGAAATGTCTCTTTCTTCAAACTGTCGTATGTTTCAACACCACCAGATCATAATTTCAGTAGCTCATCAATCAAAGGTTGCAGATACACATCAATGTTTATTCCAGGTGACTTTGGCCCAGGAATTATCATTTACATCATCCAATAGGGCTGCTTCATACACAACCAAGGTGGTAGATTATAAGGGATTAGAATCACATGCCATGTACTGTAAGAAATATTCATTATTCCAAAAGGATTGAAACCATCACATGCTAGCCCAAGTCTTATGTTGCGAGGATCAGATGAGAAAATTGGGTGAATGCTATCAAAATGCTTCCATGCTTTTGAATATGTAGGATGGCGTAATATTCCATCATCAATGTGTTCTTCCTTGTGCCAGCGCATGTTTGATGCTGTTGTTTCAGCCATATAAAACCTTTGAAGACGGGGAATAAGAGGCATGTATCGTAGAATCTTGCGTGCTACAAGCTTCGCTTTTCCACAAGGTAAAGCCTCTCTTGTATCCCCACCAGTACAATTTTTCCATCTTAATTCACCATATTTTGGGCATCGATCCAGCAGAGAATAGTCTTTCCAGAATAAGACACGGTCATTGACACATGTATTGATCTTTTGGTAGCCCATCCCGAGGTCACAAAAAACGTTCTGAACTTTATCAAGTGTATTAGGAATGCAGTGGCCCTCTAGAAGCACATATGAGAATAGTTTAGGGACCAACTCACACGCTTTTTTGCTCAAACCAGTTAAACAGTTTATCTGGTACAACCGGACAATGAAGGATAATTGGGTCACCTTCTCACTACATGGATACAACTCCTTTTTGGCATCATTTAATAAGTCATAGAATGCTTTTGCACACTCAGTTGGCTCCTGCTGGTTTATAGTATTTTCTGGATCATCAACATCTGTTGAAGTACCACCATGATCAATGTCTTTAAGTAGACTGGACAACATATTTTCCATAACAGCTCCTTAGAAATTATATCCTCATTATTTGTTGATTGCTCAACAATAATTTTCTCAACTAGTTTTTGTCCATGGTGTACCCAACAAGTATAATCCAATGACATCCCATTACAATGCAAGTGAAGATGAACTTTTTTGCGTGTTCCGTGGCAAGTATTACGACATTTCGTGCAAGGACAAGGCCTAGTTTCTTCTTCATGAGCGCCCTAGAATGAAAAATTTAAAAATGACTTCGTTCCATCCTGCCACTACTCCGTACACCCGTCTTTTCCCATCCGTGTCTTATCTTCTGACATCGCTTCCTACAATTCAATAAGTGTATCCATAAGAGGATAGAACTACAATAACATTTTGTGAGCAATTGTACCTAGCGCTGTTGCTCCTCCATGTGCGGCGGCCGACGAATGCTCCTCCACGCTCAGTGGACAGTAGATGCTCTTCCAAGAGCGCGACGGCCGGCGGATGCTCCTTCAAGAGCATGGCGGCCGGCGGATGCTCCTCCAAGAACTTGGCGGTCGGCGGATGCTCCTCCAAGCGCGTTTCGTACAGTCAAGAGAGGGGCCATTGTGGATTGAAGGGTCTCGCGGGCAGGCAGCCAGGACAAAGCATACGTGAAGCTATTAGAGTAGGCCCAATAGCGTGCTAGGCCGCTTGTTATTCGTGGGCTGAAACTGCGCTGTGTCACTTTGTGTTTGTGGGCCAAAACTGCGCTGCGACGCTTGGTGTTCCTCCCTATGATGCGTGAGCCTCTCTACGGGTGCGCATCTGGCTCTGGCAATTTGTTATCTAAATAAGTTAATGTAGCAATGAGTGTGGTATTCCGATCAAAATAAAGCATACACATAAAATCTCTTGAATCGCAGCAACACAGTGATATAAACAAGGATTAAATACTAGATATAAACATTGACAAAACCAAACAGTAGTGTTCAACGTAACAATATAGGCAACAAACTAGTCGACAAAACTAGCTGTTACATAATCCCCAATAAACACAAAATAAACTAATCCGCACATCTAGTCCGCAGCACTTCCCTTCAAGCAGTGGTAATAACTTCTGGTCCCGTATAGGAGTAGTGGTAATGATGACACCACATATAGGAGCATTGGGCCAGTGGTCTGTTAAAGTTCTACCTATCTTTTTCTAACATTTTTCCTGTCCTTTCTTTTCATTTCTCTCTGTTCATTGTCTCTACTTTTCTTTCCAGTTGTCACTAACTGTCGCGTTTTCCTCTTACTATGTACTAGTAGTATTGTATACTACTTTATAGACCGCTTTGCAGACCCCGCTACGGACAATCTCCTCTGGCACCTCCAGCAGCTAAAGTATCGTACTAGCCACTTTAGAGGCTATCGGCGGTGTGGAGAGTCATTCATTAACAGATAATACAGATAGAATAGATACTTCACTAAACAAACAGATAGAAAAAAAATAACAGTTGGAATAGACTAACAACATTGAGTTCATCAACATAAAACATTACTACCAAACAAGAAAAAGAACATCATGAAACAAGAAAAACAACATCACAAACTTATAAGTCTTTTATATATAGCCCATACCAGATAACACTGCACAGCATAATGCGACATGCTCATGCCTAATCCTACAGTCTTCACTATAGAAGACCCTGTAGCCGCTCCACCCTTGCTTCCCGCAGCCGACAGCCGTGCACGGGTCAACCTCCTTGTTAGGTTGCGACACCATCGGCGGTCTCGGAGGCGGGCGCGGATGCGCCAGCCAGGGCTTGAATCCAACAATGCCTGCACTCATTGTTGGTCCTAATGATGGTGATGGAGCCGACCGCTTTCTCACCAATGTCGACCTCGCCTTGGACCTGTAGGATATACTCGAAGGCATCATGGGCCCCACGGTTGGCATTGTAGCGGAGGAGGCCATGGATGTAGGACGCCTCCATGTGGCCGACCCTGGCCGCCCGGGCAAGAAACTGGGCGCCCGGCTGCACGCGATCGTTCCTGAAGACGAGGTCAAGCCCGGTGACATAGCATGTACGAGGGTTGTCGATGATGGCCAGGTTCTCCATGAGGTCTTCGTAGCACCCCGGGTCGTGCATTCGGGTCAGCCGCTCAAGCACCACACGCCTACCTATGGTGCCATCCTCGCACACCGCATGCATGGCTTTGCAAGTGGCACGTAGACCGGAGAGGTGGTCCAAGGGTCGCAGAGAGCTTGCGGCGAGGCGCCCCGTGATCTCGACTGCAATACGTGCGTGAACGACAACGCCATAGGCTTTGGCGTCATCCTTCTGCGAAGGGAACCAATGAGGATGCGTGTGGCGGATACAAAGAGGAAGTTATAGTACGTGCAGAGAAACGGTTATGTGTCTTTATAGAGTACGCGTGGAGAAGACGATGGAGACATTATATAAAAAACACGCCATCATCTTCTCTGCACGTACTGATGGGGGTCGTGCGCAGTGATGGTTCGGCTTCTAGCGGTGGAGGATTCCACGTCCTCTGAAGTACTGCGCAGGTGCATTAAGGGTGGCTGACATGTGAAAACCACAACATATGGGACCCATGCCTCTCGCATGCACTGATGGGATGCGTGAAGTAATGGAACCGCTCTGTTTTCAACATCAGCACAAGAATTATATCATGTCATCAATAGAGATAACATATTATGTTCGACGGGATTAAGGCTTTCTTTGGGAACAAAGTATTTTTGGAGTTTTAGAGCAATACTCACGTATTTGAGATTACCATGGTATTTTTTATAGATTGGTGTTTGGCAACAAACTCAAAAACTACATATTTAAAACTATGGTTTTGTCTATACTACAGTATTTAAAACCAAAGTTTTTCTCTGCTTGCTTCCTCTTGCTACTTTGCTCCCAAACAGTCAAAATTGTGGTATTACAAAGATGTGGTATTGAAATACTTTTATATTGTCATGACATCTTAAAATGATTGGTTTACAAAAACTTTGATATTAAAAACTATGTTCCCAAACACAGCCTGAGACTAGAGTAATCTGCGCCAAAAATTTCATGTTTTATAGTTTGGTTCTCCACGCTCTTTCACATGAATTCGTACATACTACCTATCTTTTTCTAACATTTTTCTCGTCCTTTCTTTTCTTTTCTCCCTGTTCATTTTCTCCACTTTTCTTTCCAGTTGTCACTACCTGTTGCGTTTTCCTGTTACTATGTACTAGTAGCACTGTATACTACTTTATAGACCGCTTTGCAGACCCCACTACGGGCGATCTCCTCTGGCACCTCCAGCAGCTAAAGTATCATACCAGCCACTTCAGAGACTACCAACAGTGTGGAGGGTTGTTCATTAACAAAGAATATAAATAGAACAGATAGTTCACTAAACAAACAGATAGAAAACAAAATAACAGTTGGAACAAACGAACAACATTGAGTTCATCAACACAAAACATTACTACAAAACAAGAAAAACGACATCATGAAACAAGAAAAACAACATCACTACCTTATAAGTATATAGCCCATATCGGATAACACCTCACGATAGAATGCAAAATGCTCGTGTCTAATCCTATAGTCTTCACAATAGAAGACCATGGAGCCGCTCCAACCTTGCTTCCCACAGTCGGGAGCCATGCACGGGTCAACCTCCTTGTTGGGCACCGACACCATCGGCGGTCTCGGAGGCGGGCGCAGATCTGCCCACGTCAGATTACCGATTTTAGTCAGAGATTGAATTCGACACTACCTGCACTCATTGTTGGTCCTCATGATGGCAACGGATCCGACGACTTTCTCAGCGATGTCGATCTCGCCTTCAACCTGCCGGATATACTCGATGGTGTCGCGGGCCCTGCAGTCAGCGTCGTAGCGGAGGAGGCCAAGGACGTAGGCCACCCCCATGTGGTCAACCCTGGCCGCCCAGGCGAGAAACTGGGCGCCCTGCTTTGCGCCATCGACCGCGGAGACGAGCTTGAGCCCGCTGACATAGCACGCATGAGGGTGGCCGACAATGGCCAGGTTCTCCACGAGGGCTTTGTACTGCCCCGGATTGCGCCACATCCTCCGGTTCACCCGCTCCAGTGCCACGCGCCTGCCCATGGCGCCATCCCGGTAGGCCGCATGCATGGCCTTGCAGGTGGCACGCAGACTGGAGCGGTCGTCCAAGGGTCACAGGGAGCTTTCGGCAACGCACCCCGCGATCTCGACCGCAATATCATGTGTGAATAGCAACTCCATAGGCTTTGGCATCACAGTGTTGTGAAGGGAACCAATGAGGGTGTGCGTGGCGGAGACAAAGAGGAAGCTAGAGTATGTAGGAAGAAGACGGTGGTCTGTCCTTATAGAGTACGCGTGGAGAAGACAATGGAGACATTATATAAAGACACACGCCATTGTATTATCTGCACGTACTTATGGGGGTCGCACGCAATCATGCTTCGGCTTCCGGCGGTGGTGGATTCCACATCCTCTGCAGCACTGCAGGTGCATTAAGGGTGGTTGACATGTGAACACCACAGCCTGTGGGACCCACGCCACTCGCATGCATTGATGGGACGTGCGAAGCAATGGAACCGCTCTGTTTTCAACATCAGCACAAGAATAGTATGCTATCATCAATAGAGATAACATAATATGTTTGACAGTAATTTGCGCCAAACATTTCCTGTTTTGCAGTTTGGTTCTCCATGCTCATTCACCTTAATTCATACGTACTACCTATCTTTTTCTAACATTTTTCTCGTTCTTTCTTTTTTTTCTCTCTTTTCATTGTCTCCACTTTTCATTTCAGTCATCGCTAATCGACAAAACTAGCTGCTACACAATCCCCAATAATCACAAAATAAACTAATCGGCACATCTAGTCTGCAGCACTTCCCTTCAAGCAGTGGTAATAACTTCTGGCTGCGTATAGGAGTAAGGGTAATGATGACACCGCATTTAGGGGCGTAGGCCAGTGGTACGTTGGAGTTCTACCTATATTTTTTTAACAATTTTCTCGTCCTTTCTTTTCTTTTCTCTCTATTCATTGTTGTAAGGATCAAAACGCCCAAGAGGGGGGGTGAATTGGGCTTTCTTTCAAATTTTAAGGTAATTAAAAACTAACGACTTAAAGCCCAATTCCCTATGCAATTAATCTATGCAATCAACGTAAATTTTAGTTGCAGAATGAAGATTGCATAAATGTAAAAAGGAGGGAGAGGGATGCAAACGCTCAAAGGACACGGAGACACGGAGTTTATCCCGTGGTTCGGCAAGATCACAAGGATCTTCCTACGTCCACGTTGTGGCACCCACCGAAGGGTTTTGCCACTCCCAAGTCACCGAGACAAGGGGGTCTTCACTATTCTTCTCCGTTCGCCATCTCCGGCAAGGTGGAGCTCAAGCCTTGTACAATCCTTGATCTTTCGGGGTTCCACACAGACCTTGGCAAGCTCCGGAAGGATCTCTTCAACCTCTCACTAGTCTAGAGACTCCAATCACAGAGAATGGACGCACACAAGCTTTTCTCTAGCTAGATCTAGCCTATACAAATGATCTAATGGGTGTAGAAGTGTAAGCTCTTGATCTTGAGTGCTCTTGGATGTGTTGTTAGCTTCTGAGTGTCAAGACTTCTCGTAATGACTGGTTTTGGGGGTATTTAAAGCCAACCTCCCCAAAATAGCCGTTGGAAAAGTAGGCTGACATAACTTTATTGTACACATCGGATGATCCGATGTCTCCCCCTTTGTTATCATCGGTCTAATTAAGCTGGCTGACGTCATGGTGTCAGATATGACCGTTGTTAGACCGATGTAGCTTCATCTTCATCGTCGGATGATCTGGTGGCTCTTCCTCCAGAGTTGACTCAACCTTAATGTATACTGGAGTAATCAACCTATGTTTATACTTCTGTACATCGGATGATCCGGTGCTTCAATTGGTCCAATGATGTTGCAAACTGTACTGATGGACCGATGTAGCTGAGCCACACATCGGATGATCCGGCGAGTGCTTTGCTCTGAGGTCTTCTTCTTTTGTTGACACAACTCGACCGATGTAGTCATCTCTGAGATCATCGGATGATCTGGTGGGTTCATCTTGTTGACTTCGAGTGGTTCCTTTGGAATTTGAACATGGGACCTCTTTGACACTTGTTTGAATTGTTGTTCTAATAATCTTCAAGCATTGAATGATGTCAATTTAGAGCTTTCACTCCTTGTCTTCATGTGATTGATTTGAACTTAAGGTTGATTTTATATGGGTCTCCAATGTCATTTTGATTTCATTTGATTGAGTGATTATTGGGACCTTGCATTCACAAATTCATTAGTAATATCGAATAGTTGTCATTAATCACCGAAACCGTACCTCATGGGGCCTAGATGCTTTCAATCTCCCCCTTTTTGGTGATTGATGACAACACAATAATTTAAAGCGCAATAGTAATGAATTTGATGGTACAATATGCAATGAATACAAGATAAGACACATTGAGCTTATAGAAATCAAATGAAATGGCGCGAAAAGCTTAATCAATTAATAACATTGGCTAATGTCACAAGTGGAAAAGTGCTTAATTAATATTACAAAAGTACTCAAGCACACAAGAATACAAAGAATATAGATAGAAATATAAACTCCCCCTGAGACTGAGATACTACTCCCCCTGACTCCTCTACCTCTTCTCCCCCTTTGGCATCAAGACACCAAAAAGGGATCCGAGAGCCTACTGACCCTGAGAGCTAGGCGCGATGACAAACTGGTCACCGTCGCTGTCGTCGGAGCTGGAGTCGCCTGTCGCAGCTGCCGGAGCAGAGGGAGCTGGGGGGTCCACTGTCGATGCTGGAGAGGAGGTAGCAGGTACAGGAGGCGCCGATGGAGCTGGAGCTGGAGGAAGTTGAGCACTGACCACAGATGCCATCGTCTGCTGGAACAGAGTCGTCGCCGGCAAAGGAGAGTGGATCGGTGCGCTGGGTGCCAGAAGAGGTGACATGCTGATAGAGGGAATCGGTGTAGCAGGCACCTGAGCTGCACCTGGAGCCAGTCCAGGCTGCTGAGGTGGAAGGGCGATCCAGGTCTGAGTGTAAAGGTTGGTGATCAACCCCAGGATCCCCATCATAGTCTGCTGAGTCTGCTGCTGCTGGTCGAGGGTACGGCGGTGCATCTGATCGACCAAGTTGGTGAACCGATCCGTATCCTCTCACCTCTATCGGGCGATCTCTAGCTGTAGCTCCTGTTGCTGCCTCTGAAGCTGTGTCAGGTGAGCAGCCTGCTCTGCTCTGGCCTGCTCAGCCGCTAGCCTGTCCTGGCGCTGCTGCTCTATCATCTGCTAAAGAAGTGACGACAAATCTGATGGCTGTGACACCTGCGCCTCGGACACAGGAGGTGGTCTCGGTGGTGGAGCAGCTGAACCTCCTGCCTCTGCATCGTGCTGCCTCGGTGAGGGAGGAGGAGGAGGGAAGTACTCCTCGACACTGTCGTCTGTATCGCTCTCGGACCAAACGTGTTGGAGGTCTCCTCCCTGAGCTTCTGCCTCTGCTAGTCGCTCATCCTCTTTCTCCAGATCCGACCAGTCCTCCTCGGAGAGCATCGCCCTGACCTGACGCTCAACAGGGCGGCCAAGGCAGCGGTCCCCTGGAGCTGGAGCTCGGTAGTGGCTGAACCGAGGGATACTGTCATCCGTGAGAAAGCTGTCTCGAACGGCGGTGCCGTCAGTAGCCACCATGTAGCACAGGTAGCTGATCCAGTGCCCATAGACGAGCTGCCTTATCATTCCCACTCCGTCTGTGATCACATCCTCCATCTCGCATATGAGGACGTCCACGATGTCAAACTCCATCCCGTTCATGATGTAGAATAGGAGAGTCTGCTGCAAGCTGTTGAACCCCTCCAAATAGCCAGACATAGGCAGGAGCGTGCGGCGCAACGCGAGGTGCACTGTGCGCGCAGCTGGAGTCAACAGGGCTGGAACTCTCGGCTAGTCCGGAGAGAAAGTAGGACCGAACAAAGAGTGAATCTCCTCCAGCGGTGGTACCACTCCTCCAGTGAGCGGCCTCCTCGGTGGATCTGCCTGACCGTAGACCCTCTCATGTACACAGGTGTCGTGCAAGTCTACTCCAAGCAACTGTCCCAGCGTCTGCCTTGTCAGGTGGTAGTGCTGACCCATGAACATGAAGTCAATGGATCTTCTGCCCTCCGAGACATAGAGGGTGGCGTAGAAGACGCAGACCCAATCTTCCACATAGGCACTCTGCTCATATGCCATAAGCTCCACCAAGCCTCGGTACCTCTCAAAGTAAGGACGGATCTCCGTCTCTGCTGCCAAAGCTAGCTGTCCCCAATCCAGATAGTTGTGTTGGAACAGCTTGTGCCTTGGCGTCTGTAGGTCTCGTAGAGAGACGCCTGTGTCTGTGTCCAGAATCTGCTATCCACCCGTGCCTCTCTGGGCTGCAGGTACCACTCCTCAAGAAAAATGCTCCATCTGAGCTTCCGAAGCTGCTTTGCCTTCAGCTTCCTGTAGTCCGTGAGCTGGACACCGTCACTAACACGAACAGTGGTGTCCAACATGTAGACGGCTCTCTCGGCCTCCCTGTCCTCACGAAGATCAGCGGCCGTCGGTCTCGGACGTGGAACGGCAGGGGAGTGTCCCCCACGGGTCCGGGCTGAACGCCGGCGGACGAGAAGCTCCTCTGGCTCTTCTTCAACTTCTGACTCATCGATCATGGGAGGCTGCCTCGGACGAGCCTCACGGATCCTCAATGACCTTCCTTGGCCTCGCTCACGCTCCTCGGCGGCGCGAGCGGCCATCAACGCCTTCTTTTCCTCTTTGCACAGCTTCTGCTTCTTCGCGGCGGGCTCCGCGATGGCCTTGCCCTTGTTCTTCTTGTTGCAAGCCATTGCGATCGTGGAAGTGAGCTTTGACGGAGTCGGGAAAAGAAACGGCGACGAACGGTGTCGCGACCGGAAACCTTAGCGGCGAAGTGGAGCGGTAGGGTTTATGGGCGGCGGCGACGGCGGCTTTGGTGGAGGTGGCGGTGCTGGTGAGACGGCGGTGGTGGTGTGGGTGGAAACGGGCGGCCCGAGGGGACTGCGGCCGCAGCGCCTAGGGCGACGGCGGCGCGAGAGGGACTGCGGCGGCGGCGCCTAGGGCGACGGTGGCGCGAGGGAGAGCGGCGGCGCCTAGGGGAACGGCGGCGCGGTCGATGGCGGCGAGGGAGAGCGGCGGCGCCTAGGGGAACGGCGGCGCGGTCGGCGGCGACGAGGGCACGGCGGCGACGGCTGTGTGTGTACAGGCGAGTGAGAGTCGGGAGAGAGAAGATGGAGGGGAAAGGCACCGTTTAAAAATGGGTCCCAAACCCTAACCGAATATTTAACACCGGATGAATCAACGTTGAACGATTGAAGCATCGATCGAATGGCACAGTAAGGGTATTCAAAATGATGCCGTGGACACCGGATTGACCGACATTGAATGGAATAGCATCGGTGGAATTTATCATATTTCCAGAAGAGTGAACATCGGATGGACCGACGTTTCTCGTATTGAACGCATTGGTCGATTTGAGGTATTGACTGAACTGGCACTTGGGTTTTGAACACCTACTGATCTGATGAGGAACTGACCTAAGCATCGGATAATCCGATGACTACTAAACAGCAACATCCCATATATGTCCTTCGACCAAACAATCAAGCAATGAGAAACACATGTCTTAGGACTTTTTGGGCAACCTCTTACCCCTCAAAGATGCTAATATGCCAATAGTTTGGCTAGGCTTTAAGGCAAATGGAACACCGAGAAAAATAGGAGGAAAATATCCAAATAAAATGTAAGGCCCATGCTTTGTGAGGTAGAGTATGAAGACTTCTATCTCTTTGAAGCTTGTTCCTCTAGGCATTAACGCACCTAACATTTTGTTCTTTCCACCTTATATGAGTTGAGATATTGCATTTCAAACAAGTCTCTTTCTCATAGGTGGGTTCCCCTTTGTGACAATCTACCGTATGCAATGCCAAACAAATTATAGTGCAAGAGATTTAAATATGAGTGCAAGTCTATATGGCAGGCATCATGCAAGACATAAAGTAAATCTATCTTGCCAAGTTTGAACCTTTCAAAGGCTTCTTCAGGGAGAGCTACTCTCCAAGCCTTGGGAAAACCCAAAAGAACCACCATCCCAAGCTAACCCTAGCTCACCCCCTATCCTTTGAGAGTTAGGCAAGACCTATATGATGTGCATTCTTACATGATCATGGCAACTTACATGACGTTTGATGCATCTAGCACATCTAATTCACTTCTTAGCCTAGAAAAAGTTTTCTCATCAAGTGGTTTAGTGAAGATATCCGCCAATTGTTCTTCGGACCAAACACCTCTCAAAGAGATGTCTCCCTTAGCTTCATGGTCCCTTAAGAAATGATGGCGAATATCAATGTGCTTAGTGCGGGAGTGTTGAACGGGGTTTTTAGCTATCTTAACCGCACTTTCATTGTCACAAAGGAGAGGCACACAACCAAGTTTAATACCAAAGTCCAAAAGGGTTTGTTTCATATAAAGAATTTGGGCACAACATGCACCGGCCGCAATGTATTCCGCTTCCGCCGTGGACAAAGCGACGGAATTTTGCTTCTTGCTTGACCAAGAAACTAGGGAATGCCCAAGCAAGTGGCACCCACCGGAGGTACACTTGCGATCCACGCGGCATCCGGCAAAGTCCGAATCCGAGTATCCCACAAGATGGAATTTTGCACCTTTAGGGTACCACAAGCCCACACTAGGGGTATGCTTAAGATACCTAAGTATCCTAAAGACCGCCTTCCTATGCGATTCCTTAGGTGCCGCTTGAAAGCGAGCACACAAGCATACACTAAACATGATATCGGGCCTAGATGTGGTAAGGTAAAGCAATTAACCAATCATAGAACGGTAGTTAGATTGATCAATAGGTTTACCGTCCTTATCCGCGTCGAGATGACAATTTGTTGCCATTGGAGTGCTTCTTGAGCTACAATCTCCCATCTCAAATTTCTTCAAGAGGTCCTTGGTGTACTTCTCTTGATAGACGAAGGTCCCCTCTTGAAGTTGCTTGACTTGAAATCCAAGGAAGAAGTTGAGCTCTCCAATCATTGACATCTCGAATTCCCTAGACATCATTTTGCCAAACTCATGGCTAAACGCTTCATTAGTTCAACCAAAAATAATATCATCAACATAAATTTGACAAATGAACAAATCTCCGTTGATGTCCTTGGTGATGAGTGTAGTGTCCACCCTCCCGATCTTGAATCCTTGCATGATGAGGAAATCCCGTAGTCGTTCGTACCACACCCTAGGTGCTTGCTTGGGACCGTAGAGCGCCTTGTGCAACCTATACACATGATTAGGATTCCTCGGATCTTCAAACCCGGGAGGTTGTTCAACATAAACAAGCTCGTTAATGTAACCATTAAGAAAGGCACTTTTCACATCCATTTGATAAAGTCTAACACTATGATGTGAAGCAAAGGCAAGAAGTATACGGATGGCTTCTAGCCGGGCGACCGGGGCAAATGTCTCCCCAAAATCTAGTCCTTCAACTTGTGAGAACCCTTTAGCCACAAGTCTTGCCTTGTTGCGGACCACAATGCCATTCTCGTCTTGTTTGTTGCGATACACCCACTTTGTTCCGATGACGTTCTTGTCTTTGGGTCGCTCCTCCAACACCCAAACTTCATTGCGGATGAAGTTGTTGAGTTCTTCTTGCATGGCCATCACCCAATTTGGGTCTTGGAGTGCTTCCTCAATGTGAGTGGGTTCTACACACGAAACAAATGAGTAGTGCTCACAAAATGAAGCGAAATGGCGCGAACGTGTACCTACACCCCTTGACTGACTTCCAATGATTTGGTCCATTGGATGCGCCTTGGAGATGCGTCCATGCCTCATAAGCGGTTGTGAAGCACTTGGCGAAGGTGATGTGTGTTGCTCCTCTTGTGGTTGGACTTGATCATGGACTTCTTCTTCTTCTTGATGTTGTTGTGCTTGTGAGTCTTGAGTTGGCAATGGATTATCCTTCTCTTCTTCGTCAACTTGAGGCGCCATAGAGGTGTTGTTTTTGGAACTTGAAGCTCCCCCTTGATCATGGCTCTCCTCAACTTCGGGCTTGATGTCTCCAATGGTCATGTTCTTCATGGCTTCTCGTAGAGGCTCATCATCTATTTCATCATGACCAAAACTCTCCTCTTGGCAGCCATTAGATTCATCAAACTCAACATCACAACTTTCCTCAACTAAACCGGAGGTTTGGTTGAATACTCGATATGCTTTTGAGTTTGATGCATAACCAAGGAATATACCAAGATCACATCTTCTTTCAAACTTACCGAGCCTTTTCTTGCGGTAGATGTAGCACTTGCATCCAAAGACTCGAAAGTTGGAGATGTTGGGCTTTCTCCCAATGAGAAGCTCGTACAGGGTCTTTTGAAGTAGGCGATGTAGGTAGACACTATTTGCGGCATGGCACGCCGTGTTGATCGCTTCGGCCCAAAACTTCTCCGACGTGCCGTAGTCATCAAGCATTGCTCTTGCAAGAGTGATGAGTGTCTTGTTCTTCCTTTCAACGACACCATTTTGTTGAGGAGTGTATGTGGCCGAAAACTCATGTTTCACGCCTTCGTGGTCACACCACTCCCCAATATTGTAGTTCTAGAATTCGGTGCCGTTGTCACTCCAGACCTTGATGATGGAAAGTTGAAATTCCCTTTGAGCGCGGTTGGCGAAGGTCTTGAACACTTCCATAGTTTCACTCTTGTCACCTAGAAACAAAGTCCAAGCATAGCGAGAATAGTCATCAACAATAACGAGACAATAGAGGTTACCGCCAAGGCTTTGATATGTGGACGGTCCGAAGAGGTCCATGTGGAGTAGTTCAAGTGGCTAGGAGGTTGACACCATTGTCTTCATTGGGTGGTGTGAAGCCACTTGCTTCCCAGCTTGACAAGCGCTACAAAGCTTGTTCTTCTCAAATGTGACATCCTTCACGCCGGTCACCATCCCAAGCTTGAATGACTTCTTGAGTTTGCTCATTCCAATGTGCGCTATGCGTTGGTGCCATAGCCATCCCAAGCTTGTCTTAGTGAAAAGACAAGTGGTCAAGCTAGCATTCTTGTTGGCGAAGTCCACTAGGTAGAGATGTCCATGCCGGAATCCTTTGAAGACTATGTCTTGGCTAGTTTCACTACTCACAACAACATCATTTTTGCTAAATGTGCACGTTAGTCCAAGATCACATAGTTGTGCAATGGAAAGTAAATTGAAACTAAGTGACTTAACATACAAAACATTAGAAATGGACAAGTCATTTGAAATATCAATTTTACCTAACCCAATTACCTTTCCCTTAGAGTTATCACCAAAGGTGACTTGTTCATGATTGTCGGAGTTTTCTATGGTGGTGAACATACCATCATTGCCGGTCATATGTTGAGTGCACCCACTATCGAGTACCCAATGCTTTCCTCCGGCTTTCTAGTTCACCTACACACATGAATTCAACTTTTGACTTTAGGCACCCAAGCCAACTTAGGTCCTTGTATGTGTGATACAAGTGTTTTTGGGACCCAAAGTTGCTTGGGGAGCTTCCCCTTCATGCCCTTCATGTCTTTGCCAATGAATCTAGCCTTCACCTTGCCACCTACTTTACTTAAGAGATAATAATGATCATCGAAAGTAGATTTATAGTTAG
The DNA here is from genome assembly GCA_036927565.1 of Tuctoria greenei. Taxonomy (NCBI): domain Eukaryota; kingdom Viridiplantae; phylum Streptophyta; class Magnoliopsida; order Poales; family Poaceae; genus Tuctoria; species Tuctoria greenei. The sequence goes on along the minus strand of JAYESD010000004.1, from coordinate 104,537,128 downwards.
TAGGCAATTTAGGGGAAGGTCGGTTAGGAAGAGGACACTCCCTTGTGTGGTCACCGGTGACCTCACAATGTTGGCAATAAGAACCAACTTCCTTGATGAAGCTTGTTCTTAGCTCTGGTGAGGGCACCTTTCCTTTGTTAGGCACCGGGAAGGATCCAAGTCCTCTCTTGTTGAAGGCCTTTGCTTGTTGGAAGGGAATTTCCTTGTGCTTGACTTCTCCTTTTGAAAGTCTAGCCACACTAGTGGGGAGACTCTCAATTTCTTCCAACAAGTCCTTCTCCCTAGCATTAGCTTTCAAAGGCAAAGACTTGTGCAAAGCATTAGTGGCATGAGAAGTAATGGATATCTTATCATTAAGGGTTTGCTTCTTCATATTTTTCAATTCTTGATCAAGCATGTCATGTGCAAGGTTAAGTGTTTGATGTTCTTGTATTAGCTTGTTGTGCTCTTCCAAGAGTGTTTTGTGTGCTAAGTCAATTTCATGATTATCTATCTTAATTTTAGCCTTTTCTTCCTCAATTTGCTTGACATGGGATTTGAGCGTGTCACGCTCTTTGAGTATGCTTTCATACTTGTCAAGCAAATCAAGGTTAGTACTCTCAAGTCTAGCACGAGTTTCTTCAAGCACTTTAACCTTACTCTTTTCCCTCTTAATGATAGCATGATATTCATTTATCAACGAAGTTAAATCATCGGGGGAAAGCTCATCATCGCTAGAGTCATCACATACCTTGGTGTTACCTTTTGCCATGAGGCACATGGGCGGTGGATGAAGAGGTGCATCATCATTGTTGGCAATGGCGAGGCCGGCCAAGCTTTCTTTCTCTACTTCACTCTCTTCATCACTTGTTTCTTCGTCGGTGACCCATTCATTTGCCTCACACATGAACACCTTTTGTGGGCCATTTCTCTTCTTTGGGAAGAGTCTTGCCTTCTTGCCCTTGTCTTGTTTCTTCTTCCCAAAGGCTCTTGGTTTGGGTTTGACCTCTTCTTCATCATCATCACTTTCTTCAAGCTTGCGATGCTTGCCCTTGTAGTTCTCTCTCCTTTTGTCCGGTTTTGGACAATCATAGGATATGTGGCCTTGATCACCAAAATTGTAGCAAGTCTTGCGATCGTCTCTTCTTGGTAGAAATGCTTTCTTTTTGGGATCAAAGGTGTATCCCTTCTTGGTGATCTTGGAGTTCAAGCGTGAGAACTTTCTCATCATCAAAGCAAGCTCATCATCATCATATTCGCTTGATACTTGCTCTTCTTCACTTGAGCTAGGCTCAACCACCTTCTTCTTCTTGAAGCTTGCTTTCTTAGTGGAGGCCTTTAGAGCAATTTTTTTTTAGGATGATTGCTCCATCATCCCAAGTACACTCATCTCATGAGCGTGTATCTCTCCAATGAGCTCCGAAACCTCAATGTGGTCAAGTGACTCCTTTTGGAGTATGGAGTTGATGATTTTGTACTTTGGCTTGGGAAGAAGCATGAGGATCTTACGGTTGATGAGTCCCTTGCCAAGAGACGCAATGTCAAGAGCATTAATCTCCTCAATAAGAACATTTAAGCGTGAAAACATTTAATTAACATTTTCATGAGGAAGCATCTTAAATTCATCATATTTTGCTTTAAGAATGTGATATTTAAGTTCCTTTACACGAGATGAACCCTCATGAATTTCTATCAAGCAAGCCCAAATTTCACAAGCCTTTTCCTTACTAGCAATCCTAGAAAAAACATCTTGACTTATGCACTCATAGATTGCATTCCTAGCCTTAGCATCCCATTTAATTTGATCACCAACATAATTATGTTCTCCAAACCCCGCATGAGTCGCTTCCCATACTTCGGGAGCAATAGCCTCTAGGTAAGTGCGCATGCATGCTTTCCAATAGGCAAAGTTCTTGCCCTCGAAGATAGGAACCGAACCCCCAACCTTGGCCATTTTCGCTCTCTAGCGGTGAAGCTAGAATGATCCTATGAGCAACCTTGCTCTAATACCAATTGTAACGATCGAAACGCCCAAGAGGGGGGGGGGATAATTGGGCTTTCTTTCAAATTTTAAGGTAATTAAAAACTAACGACTTAAAGCCCAATTCCCTATGCGATTAATCAATGCAATCAACGTAAATTTTAGTTGCGGAATGAATATTGCATAAATGTAAAAAGGAGGGAGAGGGATGCAAACGCTCAAAGGACACGGAGACACGGAGTTTATCCCATGGTTCGGCAAGATCACAAGGATCTTCCTACGTCCACGTTGTGGCACCCACCGAAGTGTTTTGCCACTCCCAAGTCACCGAGACAAGGGGGTCTTCACTATTCTTCTCCGTTCGCCATCTCCGGCAAGGTGGAGCTCAAGCCTTGTACAATCCTTGATCTTCCGGGCTTCCACACACACCTTGGCAAGCTCCGGAAGGATCTCTTCAACCTCTCACTAGTCTAGAGACTCCAATCACAGAGAATGGACGCACACAATCTTTTCTCTAGCTAGATCTAGCCTATATAAATGATCTAATGGGTGTAGAAGTGTAAGCTCTTGATCTTGAGTGCTCTTGGATGTGTTGTTAGCTTCTGAGTGTCAAGACTTCTCGTAATGACTGGTTTTGGGGGTATTTAAAGCCAACCTCCCCGAAAGAGCCGTTGGAAAAGTAGGCTGACAGAACTTTATTGTACACATCAGATGATCCGATGTCTCCCCCTTTGTTATCATCGGTCTAATTAAGCTGGCTGACGTCATGGTGTCAGATATGATCGTTGTTAGACCGATGTAGCTTCATCTTCATCGTCGGATGATCTGGTGGCTCTTCCTCCAGAGTTGACTCAACCTTAATGCTTACTGGAGTAATCAACCGATGTTTATACTTCTGTACATCGGATGATCCCGTGCTTCACTTGGTCCAATGATGTTGCAAACTGTACTGATGGACCGATGTAGCTAAGCCACACATCGAATGATCCGGTGAGTGCTTTGCTCTGAGGTCTTCTTCTTCTGTTGACACAACTCGACCGATGTAGTCATCTCTGAGATCATCGGATGATCTGGTGGGTTCATCTTGTTGACTTCGAGTTGATTTGAGTTGTTCTTTTGGAATTTGAACCTGGGACCTCTTTGACACTTGTTTGAATTGTTGTTCTGATAATCTTCAAGCATTGAATGATGTCAATTTAGAGCTTTCACTCATTGTCTTCATGTGATTTATTTGAACTTAAGGTTGATTTTATATGGGTCTCCAATGTCATTTTGATTTCATTTGATTGAGTGATTATTGGGACCTTGCATTCACAAATTCATTAGTAAAATCGAATGGTTGTCATTAATCACCGAAATCGTACCTCATGGAGCCTATATGCTTTCAATTGTCTCCACTTTTCTTTTCAGTCGTTGCTACCTGTTGCATTTTCCTGTTACTACGTACTCTTGTATACTACTTTATAGACCACTTTGCAGGCCCCGCAGTGGGAAATCCCCTGGCACCTCCACCGGCTAAAATATCGTACAAACCACTTTAGAGGCTACCAACAGTGTGGAGGGTCGTTCATTAACAGAGAATACAGATAGTTCACTAAACAACAGATGGAAAATAAAATAATAGATGGAACAGACGAACAACATTGAGTTCATTATCATAAAACATTACTCCCTACTTCCTATATTACTTGTTGTTATAATAAGTTTTTTAGTTCATATTTGAACTAGAAAACTTGTCCTAATTATTAAAGACAAGTAATACGGGAAGGAGGAAGTACAAAACAAGAAAAACATCATCACTTAACAAGAAAAAAAATAAACATCACAAAAATAAGAAGAGAAAAACATCACTACTGGATGAATCCGTGTCAAAATATTTCTTGTTTTAAAGTTGGGTTCAACTAGAATGTAATAAAATGTTTGGTGCAATCGTGCAATCAAACATCTTCAACCATTGGATCAATCTATATTACGGTCGTTGAATCTTTTTATTTAACCCCCTCCACCAGGTGGCGGGGTGGTGGTGGTGGAAGGGGTTAAATGAAAATATGTAATAACCATAACATGTAGATCCAACGGATGAAAATCTTTGATCACACGATTGCACCAAAAATTTAATTGTATATAGGACTGTCAACGAGTCGAACTCGAACGAGCTTGTCTTTGTAAGCTTGAGTTTTATAAACACTGAGTCGATCTCGAGTCGAGCCAAGAATTGATGTATATACAATAGAATCTACTAAATTTAGGTTCACAACTAATGGAGTAGGAAGGTGGACGATGTTGCACATTATTTGTTTCTATGATATATAAAAATTGTGTCCCATAAAACATTTTTAATAGAATTATATAGTTTAGTTAATCATACGTACATATCATAGATGACAACAATAAATGAGCTTACTCGAGCTTTTTGAGCTTGAGCTTGTCAAGCTCGCATGCTCAAGCTTGGCTCGTTTAGAATTGACACAATACTCAACTTCATCCTCAAACTTTCAATCAAAACTCGGTTTGGTCCTTGAACTTTAAAATGGGTCAATTATTTAGTGCATCAACTTCACACAACCATTTCACTTTCATCCTTAGTCTGAGTTGGACATCCACATTGGCATGCCACATAAGCTATTACGCCACATCATCTACCCTGACCACCTCACATAGAAAAAGATAATAATTTTTTATCATCTTAAAAATTAACTAGCTAAGTTATTGGGGTGAATTTACGTTGTTGCATGGGATATACATATTTCTCCTGCATTGTTTTTTTTTTGCAAAACCATCAAGTGATATATCCTATGTCATATTATATATGTAAAAATATTGTAAAATATAAAACTTTTAAGCCTAGGGAAGAGCAAACAAAGCAAACAGAGAGGAAGAGCAAACTTTTAAGCCTAGGGAATAAAATATAAAACGAAGATACACTACTGGTCGGGTACACGTACGGTCTGGGCCGGTGTGCCGGTGCACCATAACCCCCGTCGTGTGTCGCCAGTGGTTGTTGGGAAGACCCTTGCAGGTAGGACCGGATCGTCTGACGTAGTGGATTTTACTGCATGGTGCAGTAAAGACTACATCCACCGTTTGTTTTGATCCGATGGTTGTACTTCCCAGTGATCTTCAACTGGGCCCAACAGAGGGGTCCACCTAAACTGTCTCCTCTCCTATTGCCTGCTTGCTTCAATGTGAGACATAGTTTACTCTTACTGATACATACTTCAACCATCTAAATAAAACAAACTTTTATAATAAGAAAAAAACACTAACTATAGAGGACATTAGGGAGGGTTTTGAAAAATATTTGGCTATCAAATATTTCACACATATGTCGACAATTGTTTGATTGCATTGGTATAACGTTAATATTCATTGTTTGACTGCGTTGGCCTACGTTTAGTCATTAACGCTAGCCTTTGAATCTGTGTAGTGTGAAAGGGTTTAGTTTTAGTTTCACACTACACTAGCTAGCCTATATAAAGTGTATTTGTGTTCCCCGATGAATACACAACAAACATTCTCCATACAGAATAGTCTAGTAACCATTCTCTATATGGTATCACAAGACCAATAATCATTCCCTGCATGCTTCCGCTTTCTTCTGCCATGGCGTCGAGTCCAAAACCAGCAAACCCTCGGTGATGAGCGGCATGCCAGGTTCTTGATGAGAAACTGACTGCGGGGGCGGGCCCCAACATGCATGTTTGACAGGAAGGATGTTCCCTCGAGGGTTTGAGGATAAAAGGTATACCATCTAGGCAGCCAATCGGAGGTTCGAAGGAAGCTACACGGCTAGCTAGGTACACGTACGGTCCGGGTGTGCCAGTGTACCTTAACCCCCGTCCTGCGTCCTCGGTGGTGGTTGGGAAGAGCCTTGTAGGTATGCTCTGATTCCTATCCTCCAACTCCATCTAGGTTTTCGATGACCTAAGCGGTTCACCACCAGACAAACTATCAAAGCCTCGATGATGAGCGGCATGCAAGTTTCTTAATGAGAAACTGACTACGGAGGCGGCCGGCAGCATGCATGTTTGACAGGAAGATGTTCCCTCGACGGATTGAGGATAAAAGGTATACCATCGTCTAGGCAGCCAACCTGACGTTCGAACGAAGCTACGCGGCTGGTCGGGTACACGTACAGTCCGGGTGTGCCGGTGTACCGGCTGTCCGCGCCAGCGTACTCTAAAGCATACTCTTTACACTATTCTTCTTCTATTTTTATATTACGTACTCTAAACTTTCACTGTGCTACAGTGTATGCAGTATGCTTTACAGCGTTCCACTGCAGACGGTCTAGCCCCCGTCGTGCATCCCCGGTGGTGGTTGAGAAGAACCTTGAAGGTATGCTATGATTCCTAGCCTCCAACTCCAACTAGATTTCCGATGATGCAGGCGGTTCATCACCAGACAAACCAGCAAACCCTCGATGCTGAGCGGCATGCAAGTTTCGTGATGAGAAACTTACTACGGCGGTGGCCCCCGGCATGCATGTTTGACAAGAAGAATGTTCCCTCGAGGGTTTGAGGATAAAAGGTATACCTCATCTAGGCAGCCAGCCGAAATTTCGAATGAGGCTTCGTGTAGCTTCGTGTAGGTAGTCATCTAGGTAGCTTCTTTTAGTTTCGTGTAGCTTCATTAGAACCTCCGTCTGGCTGCCTAGATGACGATATAGTGGTATAACTTTTATCCTCAATCCCTCGAGGAACATCCTACCAACAAAGCCTTTGCGGTGAGCGGCATGCAAGTTTCTTGATGAGAAACTGATTGCGGCGGCGGCCCTCGGCATGCATGTATGACAGGAATTGCTGGTTTGTCTGGTAGGTGAACCGCCTGCGTCATCACAAACCTAGATGGAGTTGGAGGATAGGAATCAGAGCATACCTACAAGGCTAGCTCTTCTCAACGACCACTGGGGACGCACGATGGGGGTTAAGGTACACTGGCACACCCGGACCGTAGGTGTACCCAGCCAGCCGTGTAGCTTCGCTCAAACCTCCGGCTGGCTACCTAGACAATGGTATACCTTTTATCCTCAATCCCTCGAGGGAATATCCTTCCTGTAAAACATGCATGCCGGAGGCCGCCCCGCAGTCAATTTCTCATCAAGAAACTTGCATGCCGCTCATCACGAGGCTTTGCTGGTTTATTTGGTGGTGAATCGTTTGCGTCATCGGAAAACTAGATGGAGTTGGAGGACGTGAATGGGAGCATACCTGCAACGCTCTTCTTAACCACCACCAGGGGCGCAGGACGAGGGTTAAGGCACACTAGCACAACCAGACCGTACGTGTGCTGGTAAAGATGGAACTCAGCAGTCTCATGGTTCATTGATAGAAAAAGGATGGTGCGCGTTTTGATCCAGGAACAATGAGCTGCTGAATTCCATCTTAATTGGCCAGTTCCCAATTCTGTTGATCTCTCCAGCATGCATTCACTCTAGCTAGTCTTTAGTGGCTAGACCCAGGGTCTGCCGCAGCCCACCCGACATACCCAGTGGGTGCACCCTTGATAAAAGTTGTTGTTGTACGTGGTGTTTGGTTGAGACAATGCAACTTGTGGTCATAACGATAAGAATTAAAAAAATAGGAGTATATCAGATTCAAAAATCTTCATTACTTTCTTTACTCTAGGCACGGGCCCGTCAAATTTGTAAACTCCTCCACTTTTATCATAATTGCATCAGTTATGTATTCACGCCCATTTTCAAAATCCAAGCTAGAGGTGTAGACAAAGGTTTTGCACAAGAGAGAAGTTGCGCCGTGTCGTGATCACCACCACCGTGACGTCCTCCAGCGAGGCGGTGGAGGACTGGCTCGACGAGGTCCTCTCCGTACATCATCGGCGCCTTCACAAGCTCGTCGTCGGGCTCGACGTCGAGTGGAGCCCCAGCTACTCCGCCAACAAGAACCCCGTCACCGTTCTGCAGGTCTGCGTCGACCGCCGTCGGTCACCCCAAGTTGCATCTATGGCTGTCAATGAGTTGAACTTGAGCGAGCTTGTCTTTCTAAGCTTGAGTTTAATAAAACACCGAGTCGATATCAAGTCGGGCCCAGAATTCATGTATATACAATAGAATCTACTAAATTTAGGATTCACAACTAATGGAGTAGGAGGGTGGATGATGTTGCACATTATTTGTTGCTATCATATATAAAAAATGTGTCCCATAAAAAATTTTTAATAGAATTATATAGTTTAGTTTATCAACGTACATATCATTGATGACAACAATAAATGAGCTTACTTAAGCTTCTCGAGCTTGAGCTCATCAAGCTTGCAAGCTCTTGGCTCGTTTAGGATTGGCACAATACCCAACTTCATCCACAAACTTTCAATCAAAACTCAGTTTGGTCCTTGAACTTTCAAATGTGTTAATTATTTAGTCCATCAACTTCACACAACCGTTTCACTTTCATCCTTAGTCTGAGTTGAACATCCACATTGGCATGCCACATAAGCTATTATGCCACATCATCTACCCAGACCACCTCACATAGAAAAAGATAATATTTTTTATCATCTTAAAAAATAACTAACTAATTAATTGGGGTGGATTTAAGTTGCTGCATGGGATATACATATTTCTCCTCCATTGTTTTTTTTGCAAAACCATCAAGTGATATATCCTATGTCATATTACATATGTAAAAATATTGTAAATAGAAAAATTTTAAGCCTAGGGAAGAGCAAACAGTGCAAACAGGGAGGATGAGCAAACTTTTAAGCCTAGAGAATAAAATATAAAATGAAGCTACACGGCTGGCCGGGTACACGTATGGTCCGGGTGTGCCGGTGCACCTTAACCCCCGTCGGTCGTCCCATGTCAACTCTATTTTTAGGTTTTTTCAAATCTATCTTTGACCAATGATTTATGTAACTTTGATATGTTTTAACAATACAAGAATTGTACTTTTAGATTCACCATGAAAAATATTTCCAAAATATACAATATACATGTTATTGAAGTTAATAAATTCCATGTAAATCATTGGTCAAAGGTAAGTTTTATCCAAACTATAAATAGAGTTGGGTTGGGGCGGAGGAAGTATTATATGTTGTCGTTTGCCGCATAAAGGTTTATCCTTGAAGCCGTAGCCAATTGTACAGGTGGCTAATGCGACCGGGCGCACCGAGATTACGTGCGCGCCAGATACCGAGGCGTTTTAAGCGCGCGCAGCACATGCGCATCTTTCAATTCAATTCGAACCGCTCCGCGTCCCATCACCACTACTATGCGCGTCGAGAGACGGACAACCAGGCTGCTACGCTATAAGATTACCCGGGCACACCATCATCATCACCGCACAACCACTCTTCCTCTCTTCCCAAAATCGCGCCAAGAACACCATGGCTGACAAGAAAACTCCGCTGCCAAGCCGCCGAAGGACGCCAAGGGGAAGCGTCCCCGATCTGACTCCCCTCGGACATGGGGTCGGCTTTCCACAAGATGGCGCACAATGTATTTGACAATACATCATGCTCCATGTGTCGCCATGGGCTTGGTCCCCTTCCAGAGTATACTAGAATGGGGACCACGGGCCACTACGTCTTCGGCAGGATGCACTTGGACAGTCGCGTCGACGTCCTCTGGGACATGCTGGCGGTCGAGCTTGGCATTGCCGGCCGCGACAACCTGGTGGTGGCAATGTCCAGGAAACTGAGCTTCCCGTCTCTGCTGCGGGAGGCGCCCCCGCCTTGCCAGGAGCCCAAGAAAAAGGAGGAGGAGGAGGAGGAGAAGGAGGTTGAGGTGGAGGAGAAGTAGTTTTTTTTTCTTGTTCTTAGTTGTGTTGTTTTTCTTTTCTTGTTTCTAGTTTGTGTTTTTGTTTTTTCTTGTTTGTAATATATCATCTTAAGGTAATGAACTTTATTTTGCTATTCATTGGTGCACAAAAATAATTCTTATGTTGTTGTTCTAACGATAAACTAGTGGACTCTCTTTTATTTTTTTAGAATGGAATATATTTCCACTTTCAACTCTACTGAGCCGGAGATCCAGAAAGTGACTTCTACCTAGTTCATCTGACAGCACCTGGGAGAACCTTCACCCTCACCCTGTGCTCACTCTCTATGTTGAAACCCAACATGGATCCAACATAATGAGCGATCAAACAACAAAGTATGTAGTAAATCACAAAAGACACTAGAACAATTTCTGGAGTATCAACTTTATCCCAGATTAAATGCTCGTGGGCGTCATTAAAAAAGGGTGAAGACAAAAAACATTTGATTCATATGGCTTGCAAAGACATAAAAGTCAGGGTCATCGAAGTTTTTGCCCGATTTTGATGGATTTTTAGTTATAGACTTCCATATTAATAAAATGTATCGGGTGTTTTATTTTCACTAGTGTGTCAGGTTGAGTCTTTTGTTGTTGATCTTCACAAACTTGGTGTATAAGTGTGGTCGTACTCTCTACTCGAGGACTGATCGGTTTAATTATTTCCATTATCTAAAAAAACTTTAGCCCAAATTAACAAAGCGTCATCCACCAAGCGCCGTCCTCACTCTTGTCGTGCATGTTTGACATGAAGGATGTTCCCTTGAGGGTTCAAGGATAGAATGTACCATCTAGGCACAGCTCACTACATACGCAGTTCATCAAATTAATCGCATGCCATGTACAATATAGTTTCCAACATACTGTACTTGTTGATTCAAAGAAACGGCAGTCGTAGGCGCTAGCCGCTATGTGTTCAAATTTTAGGAACAAATGAACACACTTGTGAAAACACGTACGCCACATATGATCCTCAACGTCATCAAATTAACATGATCCTCAACAAGGGGAGCAACGCCTCTCGACGACGTTCCGCCTGTTGTTGCACACACGGCTATCGCCTCACGCCGACCACGTATCCTGATCCAGCCGTACAACTTCAAATAAAGGAGAGCTAGAAGATTGGTGGAAAAATAATATAAGAAAAATGGAAGAAGAAAAAGCATGGCACACGTTTCGATACATGAACCGTGAGACTGCTAACTTCCATATTCATTGGCCAGTTCTCAATTCTGCTGATCTCTCTAGCATGCATTCACACTAGCTACTCTTTGGTGGCTGGACACAGGGTATCTTGTGGCCCACCCGACATACCCAATGGGTGCTCCCCTAAGAAAAGTTCTTGTTGTTGTACGTGGTGTTTGGTTGGGACAATGCAATTTGTGGTCATAACGATAAGAATTAAAAAAATAGAAAGAGTATATCAGATTCAAAAATCTTCATTACTTTCTATACTCGGGGCTCGAGCCCGTCAAATTCAGAAACTCCTTCACTCATATTGTAACTACAATAGTTATATATCCACGCCCCTTTCCAAAATCCAAACTAAAGGTGTAGAAAAAGGTTTGCACAAGAGAAGTTGCGACGCGCTGCCGCAGACGGCAACCGTAGGGATGACAAGGAGAGAGGACCCAATGGCGAGGACTCAGGTGTACACTGTGATGTTAGAGGAATACGTCATCACCACCACTGTGACGTCCTACGGCAAGGCCGTGGAGGACTGGCTAAAAAAGGTCCTCTCCGTCCACTATCGGCGCCTTCTCAAGCTCATCGTCGGGCTCAACGTCGAGTGGCGCCCCAGCTACTCCGCCGACCTGAACCCCATCGCCGTTTTGCATCTTTGCGTTGGCCACCGCTGCCTCACCTTCTAGGTCATCCACGCAGTCTACTTCCCCGACGAGCTTGAAGATTTCCTTGGTGATTCCGACTACTACTTCGTTGGCGTGGGCGTGGAGGGTGACACCAACAGACTTTGGAAGGACTGGTAGCTGAAGGTGGCCAAAACGGTGGACCTGGCCAAGCTCGCGATGGAGGAGATGGATCCCCAAGCCTCCGTCGCATGGGGCCAAAGGACATCGCAAGCGCCGTGATGGGCACCGACAAGGAGAAGCCTTACCGGGTCAACACGAGCAACGGGGACGCGTACAATCTCTCCGTCGAGCAGATCGACTATGCATGCATCGGCACCTTCGTCTCCTTCGAGGTCGGCCGCAAGATTTTCTTCGATGACAACTGATCTAACCACCGAGTTTGCAGATCGGCTACCGTCGATCATCCCGGCATGGAATTCGCAGGTGCAACACTCAAGTTCTAGCTTTTCTGCTTGTGCGCCCAATCTCTCATAAAATTATTTTTTCTTGAGAAAACACTATATCTCGGGTTCATATCAGACGTTTGCCCCACCGTTGTCGGGTCCACGTGTCAGCTGCAGTAATAACTGCAGGGTAGAGGATTTCATAGCCACTGTCTTGGTAGTTAAGTTAATGTTTTAGTAGTTTCTGTGATGATAGTTCAAAAAAAAAAGAATAGTTTTTGTGATTGAAGAATTAGCTGGAGTCTATTTATCATGTGTCTCGAATTTGAGAAAACTTTAGGCAACAGATCATTAGAAGGTAATAATTACTATCATTAGTCACTTATTTTGCAATTATTCATTAACCATTAATTTTATAGGTTAAGCAATTACAAATTAACATAGTCCTTACAATTACGAAATTACAACTACTAGCTCCCTCCATCCCAAATTACTTGTCACTCTTTTTAGTTCAAAAATGAACTAGTTAATTAAAGAGCGACAAGTAATTTGGCAGATGAAGGGAGTACATATTAATAATTTCGAATATGTAAGAAACTTACTTCACCCTTCTTATGGTCAAACGGCTGGCAGCGGCACCGCCTCTTCGAGCATCGAGCACTGCCGCCCCAAGCTCCACGCGCCATTGCGCGCCGTGCACCACCCGCATCTGCCTCGCCATCGCCTCAGTGAGCCGCCGTCCCGATGCACTACCTTCTGCCTCTGTGCCACCACCGTCGATTAGATCAGCAGCGCGGGCTGAGGTGAGGGCTTTTAAAAACATGCATGTTATTGCACATGCATTGAGGTCTTTCACATGCATGTTAGTTGTCTATGCATGCTACACCCCAAACATGATCAACGAGCCTCAAATATGACGATCTCTCAACAGAAAGAGAAAACACGTAACGTCATCAAACATGATCGAGGTCTTTCACATGGATGTTAGACGTCCATATGCATGCTACGCCCCAAACATGTATTCCAAGAATATAATATATCCTAACATCTATATATATTTCTATATTTATCATATTCTCTAACATGCATGTGTATGCTCTCAACTACCAAACTAATGAAGAATATTATCCTGTTACCAATAGAGATAACAAATTTGACAGGAAGGATGTTCCCTCGATGGTACGAGGATAGAATGTGGACTACCATCGTCTAATAAGCACACAACTCTCACTACGTATGTGGTTCATCAAATTAATCGATCGCATGCTGCCATGTATCGTTGTACTCGTCTTTTGAAGAAACAACAGCCGTAGGCGCTAACCGCTACGTGTTCTGATTTTAGGAACAAATGAGCACACTTGTGAAAACACATACGCCACATCCGATACTCAACGTTATCAAATTAACATGATCCTCAACAAGGGGGGGCAAAAATCCTCAACATGTAATCAAACATGCATGATTGCGAGTCTCTTTCACATGCATTATATTCATGTCCACCATCATATATGATCACGACAATTATCATCGATTCGATATGGACTCTCAATCAGCAATGGTCAGGTCCTTCAAAAAAAAAAGATATGGACTCTCGGTCGATTGCCACGCGTGTTCACGTCAATCTTCTGCACCTCATTGAAATCGTTTGCACGAAATGTTACGAACACCGCAGGACGGACCTACATAGTATGCCAGGTGGGCCATTGCATAACCTGGGCCCTCTGCATGTCAAATTAAAAAATTGGCTGATGGGACGGGTCGAGCCGTTTCGAGAGAAGGCAAACCGCGGTTTGGAGTAACTCCGACCGTCGATTCAAAAGCACAGTTCTCGAGGCGTTCAATCATATCCACTCGCGTGCTTAGACGACGACCCGCTATAAAGGCACATCGTCCTCTTCTTCTCCGCTGCACCTCTCGATCGATCTTGGCCTCCAAAATTCTCCTCTTGCTTCTCCGCCGCACCACCGTCAACCACCTCTCTCTCTTTGTTCGCACCTCCATCACTGCACAAATGGGTAGCCCTACACCAAAGCACTACAGGACATAGATGTCCTCGGAACCTCCTTCTTCGTTTCCTTCGTCGCCAATGCTGGTGGAACTGGATCCCAGCCCCGAAGCGCTCAAGCCCTTCGAAGTGCCCCAGCCCATCGAACATCCTTCTACATTTCCTCCGTTTCCTTCACTGAAGCGCCCCAGCCCCACACCTCCTCCACCCCCTTATCCACGTGCGGCGCCACACCTCTTCCGTCCGACTATGATGAGATTGTCTGCCTCATCAAGAAGCTCATCGACAAACTCGACGGTGAGGTTAAGAAGGTCACCAGCAACCTGTTCGCCGCCGACGTGCAAGCTAGAGCGCCATACAAAATGGCGCAGCATGTATTTGACAATACATCTTGCTCTTGTCACTGTCTGGGACTTGGGATCCTTCCCCATCACACCAGCATGGGCTTTGCTGGCTACTACATCTTTGGGTTAGGCTTTGTGGCCGCTCGTGTCGACTGCCTCTATGAGACGATCGGTGAGGAGGTTGGGGTGGAGTTTCGTGAGCAACTGGTTAACATCGTCAGCCGAATGTTCGGTCTGGTGTCGGAGGATGTGCCGCCAGTGGTTGCGGCGGATGCAGAGGCAGCGGCGGAGGAGGTGGACAAGTCCTTTTCCGAGTAGAGTAGGATTAGTAGTAGTTTCTTCTTTTGTTTTCTATGTGTTTTTTCTTTTTTGTAATATATGTGTTGTTTTTATTTTAATAAAAAATGTCTTTTATGTTCATGAACAATGTATCCTATAGTATGCATTAACGAAAAAGGGAATCGAATTCTTTACAGCAGGGCCGCACAACCGTCTCTGTGCGATCGTGCCCAGATGGTTGCCATGTAATTTCTTGCTCCGAATCTTACAGCCATACAACCAATGGCGCATTGCACGGTTCCCGCAATTGTGCCACCCGACCCAGATGATTGCCACATACGCCAACGCACTGAATCTTGCAGCGCGCACGAGCACACGAACTCCACGTCCAAAATTTGCTCAATGATCCGAATAACTCGGTGCTCGGCGTGCATGATCCATCATCATGCGCATGAGCACCACGCGACCAAAAAGATCTGTGTTTGGTTGCTTGTCTTGGATTGGATTGACATGGATTAATTGTATGGTCCAGTCATGTGTTATTTGTTTCACAGTCAGACGCACATGGTGATCCAGGTTCGAGGAATATTCCTCGCAGATGTTCGATGAGATGGTCCAGGAAATTTGGTTGGATGAGTCTATCCACCTTATCTAATTATGCTTCTTAGTAATGTAATTAGCGATAATTAACTTGTTTATTGTTGATTAATAATTACAATTATGATATTAACATTAATATTTGCTAGTAATATGATAATTAGTATATAAATAATTAATATTATGAAATTATCAACTTAGATGATTCAATAATCCACCCAAGTTTCATCCAACCTACCAAACAAAAAATTGGATCGTCTAGTCCATCCAACCAATCGTTAATTTGGATGATCCAATACATAAAGAAATGGATGAACCTATATCCAATCCAACATCGATGTCAAACCAAATGCAATTGATGACCGAGAACTTTGTCACATGTCACTAGTGTACGCATATACACAGCCTCAACACCGGGTTTAGGGCGCATCATGGACTAACCACATGACCCGGCCAAACACTCACGTAATTAGCATACACCTTCAAGAGAAACTACCTGGCCACATCCTTCGTGTACGAACGACAATGCCGACCAAATTATACTTTGTACTAAATACAAAGAATTTTCCTTTTCCATAAGCCAAACAAGCTCTTCTTATGCGGCAACTAATAATCATCAACACGTGATCAACGAGCCTTAAACTATATATATATATATATATATATATATATATATATATATATATATATATATATATGAAAGTCTCCTAGAGGGGGGTGAATAGGCAATAATACCTGAAATCACTTTAACCAAACAAGATTAAATTCCCATGGACGAACTAGTCTCTACAGGGCCGGACTAGTCCGTTCAGCACAAGGTGGAAACCCTAAAACTTGATTTCTACAGGTTATTTGCGGAATTAAGGTTCACCAAAGATATGAGCAATGCGTAGCAAACTGGTAAGGCTCAGATTGTAAAGTTTAAACACTTAGATTGCAAGTTTACGATAAAGATCAAAGTGTAGGGCAATAAGACCAAAGTGAACCCTAATAGCAAGACAAGTGAAATGAGATTTATCCCGTGGTTCAGCTCCACAAAGAAGCCTACCTCCACGTTGAGAAGTCCACACAAGGACCGAGTCTCACTTGACCCTTCTCTCACCAAGCCACCATGATGGCCGGCTTGGTTTCCACTATATTAATGGGTAATCACCAAGTTTGATGGGGTTGCTCACAACTTGAGGCTCCCACAAATCAATACAAGAGGAGCATATGAAGCTCAACTCACACAAGGCGCACAAGACAACACAATGTGCAAGAGATCTAACCGAGAGCCAAAGCGCGATGATCTTCCTTTACTCTCTTCCCCAAACACTAATCTCTTCAAGATTTCCTCTTAGGGGTTAGTAGGACGAGTAGAAGTCTTTAAAAGGCTCTAGGATGCTTGTGGCAGCGCTAGTGTTCAAGACTTCAAATGAGCCCAGGGATCCCCTTTTTATAGGGGCCCCGAGCCCCTTTTGCTTACATCAGCAAAGGGCCCGACTAGTCCAGCCTTAGACCCCGGACTAGTCCGACCCTATGGGACCACGGACCCCTGCTCAGTTCCCAACAACTGCCACGTTGAGCAATGATCGTCATGCTACCCGCCAAATTTCTAAATTCAAACGGTCACTAGACAACGGACTAGTCCGGTCAACAACGAACTAGTCCGAAGTGGAACAATACCACTTGGTCCGTTCCAAAACGGACTTTTCTGGGTTGGCCTGGACTAGTCCGGCCACAGGGGCGGACTAGTCCGGCCCCCTAGGGTTTCTCTCGGTCTGTCACACTAAGTCTCAAACGGACAAGTCCGTACCCAAACGGACAAGTCCGGACTTCTCCGGAGAGATTTGGTCCGTCCAAAAATAAACAAGTCCGGACTTCTCGGACTTAGATCCAAATTCAATCAGGTTCATTTCAAAGACGTTTGGTCCGTCTCAAAACGGACTTGTCTGCCATGGCCGGACTAGCCCGGCCGTGAGGCCCGGACTAGCCCGGCCGTGAGGCCCGGACTAGTCCGGCCTCCTAGGGTTTTTCTAATTTTAGGCTTCTCACTTAGGTTTTTCTCTAAATCACCACTTTGAGCCCCTTGGTATGATCTCAATGCACATGATACAACCACCCTCTCACATGATACGGCTCACATAAGCTCAATACCAAAGAAACCCTAATTTCTACGCTTGAGTCTTTGACGCCCGTTTTCTCCTTTTCCTTTTTGAGGGTTTTCATCTCATTTCAATCCTGTACCTGTGCTTAAGATCAACTAAGCTCATTAGCCTCTTAATTGTCGTCATCAATCATCCAAAACCCACAGGGATGCCTAGATGCACTTTCAATCTCCCGCTTTTTGGTGAATTGATGACAACACATTAAGACTTCAACAATAAGGTTAATAATTTGTTTTCATAACATGTATTTGTATGAGTGACTCCCCCTCAATGTATGCATCATGAGTAAGAGAGATTGAGAGAGTTCTCATACATATACATGTTATGGTGGGGTGCCTAAGTGATGTGTTCACAAAGTATGATAAGACAATGATTATGCAAAATAGACATTTAAATGAGACAACAAATCACAAATTTAGGCAAGATACATGAATACATAGATTAAGTCTTACAATACAACTTGAAATGAGGTTTAAAACATAAGTCCAACATAGATCAATACTCTCACAAAATAGTCTATCTATCTTATCTCTCCCCCTACATCTCACTCCATCTCCCCCTAGATCTAAGTGCCCATCCAAGCTATCATTGCCAAGCTATCTCTCCCCCTTTGGCATCAAGACACCAAAAAGGAAAAGAAGATAGGAAGGGCCCTTAGGACTACTCATCGTCGAAGTCGAAGTCGTCGGTGCTACCTTGGGGTCGTTGTCGCTCTCCGTGGCGTCCGGGTCAAGATGTGCATCATCATCGGTCGGGGCCACGGTGGAAGTTCCAGCTTCTCCAAATTCAGCAAGCTCCTCGGCAGTGAACACGGGAAAGGATGTGAGCTCACCATCGCTCTCCTCAGCGGGGGACATTGGAATGTCCAGCTTGTCACACGTCGCCTTGAGATACTTCTCATTGCGACATTGCCGAATTTCCGTCTTCCAGCACGAGGGGAAGAGAGCTTTGAAGCACTTGAAAAAGCCACTCCCAGATGGTGTTGAAGGCGGAGGTGGTGGAGGAGATAGCTGTTGGTATTTCTTAACACCAAAGAGTTATCCGCAAGCGCACAGAAATACCGTTGTAGCACTTCCCCTTAAGGAGTATTCTCAAGGGTATCGAATCCAAAGAACGTGTGTGCTAATCTTTCAAACTAACTCACTCAAGGACACAAAGTTGTTTAGTAGGCAAGGAACAGAGAGAATTCAAATATTGATCCTAATTCAAGGTAGTTTGCAGTAGATGCTTGCTTCGGGCACGGGCTTACTCCTTGCATTACTAGGATGACTCCCGCCAAGAGCCTATGACATAGCCGAACATGGAGGATTATGAAGGACGGATAGGGTTGTCACCACCTACTGCCTACCTCTTCAATCCGTGGGTCTACGAGATATCCACTGATGATTTATAACCTAAGCACCACACTTACGTTCTAAATCATTACTCTAGTAGTTTCGAACACAAAGCTACAACTAGAGCCTCCAATGAATTAAAGCAGTGAACCCAGAAGTAACTACTTGTGCAAACTACTAAGAATAAAAGATCAAACTTGTATTGAATTCACAAAGGCTTACTTTATTGAGCAAAACTTTTGTAGGGGTACAAGTGTAGAAGAGGGACTTGACAAGCCCAAGCCTCCTTCTCCTAGACTCTTCACCACACTCTCCTTCTACTTTAGTAGCCTCTAGGACTACTCTAAACCTTTGGAGTGTAGCACTATTCTCTACTTTTGGTGTGTGTGAGAAGTGAGGTGAGGGGGTCTATTTATAGGTGGAGAAGGGTCGGTTCTCGCCACAATAAAGCGCGAATCAGTCACCATTGACTCCAGGGAGTCGGGAGGAGCCAACACGTGTCATTTGACTAAGTTTGGCGCCGGGAAGTGGTCGGCCGAACCCCTGGTTCGGCTGACCTGGTCAAGGCTCCCCTCGGGGAGTGCTTCCTCCAGGTGGCTTCCAGGTGGGCCCCCTTGATATATATGGGTGCAACACCGTTGGATCTCCTCGTATTCTTCTGTTTGTGAGCCATTTAATCCATGTGTTGCCACGTGTCATCGCCTGATTCATTGAAACCCATTTTCATGGATTCATCCCTGCATGTTTTGGTATTTTGGGTAATCATTCACCTGCATACAAATAAACACCAACACATGTGTAACTGGGTTAGTGTATAACCCTACCACTATGTTTTGTGTTCTTTTATGCACATTATGAGGTGAATTAACGGTCAAAATGTGGTACTTAAGAACCGTCAACAATAGCACGAAGTGAGAGGAAGAAGCGGTAGGATCCACATTCTTCCTCCTAGGAGCAGCCGGCTCCGGAGGAGGGAGTTTTGGTCGAAGCCTCCGGTGAATGATGTCTTTCTTGAATGTGAGCCCGAAGATCTTCTCGATCATGTACATGACATATGGAGCATATCCACATGATCGGTTGGGGGTGTGAGAGATGTTGAAGATGTCATCAAAGATATAGTCCACCACATTGAAGCGGACATCTCCATCAATGAGGTCCATTAAGTGCCTCAAATTGCCTTGTATTATCCCCGCATCTCCATCCTTGGGGGCATTTGTCTTTCTAAGGACCCGATTGAGCACACTATAGAATGGCTTGATGTTTCTGATATGCTCGGCCTCATATTGTGCATGACTTGGATACATATGCTCCAAGGTGTCCCGATCAACTGGATTCAGATTTCAAATGATGATCTCATTATCCAGTTGATCCTCCAAGTCAAGCAACTGAGCGAACTCCCAATAGGTGGTGGAGTACTGCTCTCCATGGGTCATCCAGGTAATCCTCTTGTCCCCATCTGTGTGGAAGTAGAGAGTGCAGTAGAACTGAGTTATGACTTCCACATTCCAGTCGTACTGGAAGGCCATGAACTTCTTCAGTCCATGCCTCTCGACAGCCTCAATCACAACATTGAAGGCTTGATGATCTTTCTGGGCCATGTAGTCCCAGTCTATCCACTGAGCATCTGTGACAGGGGTCTGCATGGTCATATAGACCA
This sequence comes from Tuctoria greenei, assembly GCA_036927565.1. Lineage (NCBI taxonomy): Eukaryota > Viridiplantae > Streptophyta > Magnoliopsida > Poales > Poaceae > Tuctoria > Tuctoria greenei. Next base: position 104,516,777 of record JAYESD010000004.1, on the reverse strand, counting down.
TCCTGTAGTAGTCACAGTGGAAGTCACACCAGAACCAGGGATCCACTGTGCTCCTGTCACGCTGATAAACATTGATCTTCCTCAGCTTGAGTGCCTTCTCAGCCCCCTTGCCCTTGAAGATGTTGGCGTCGAAGGCAGCTACACGGTTTGGATTCCGTGTAGGAGAAGACATCCTCAAGGGGCCAATGGGTTGAGTGGCACCCTTCTTGACTTTGCTTGCAGCCTTCTTGGCCACAATCACCCTCTTCTTGGGTGCAGCATCAACTGGGGCTTTGCCTTTATCTTTGGAGGTCCTCGCCCCCTGAGACTTGGCTTGCTCACCCAAGGTCAAAAGCCCCTTTCTTTCTGGGGCAGCCTCGGCAGCAGCAGAGTTGTGCTCCTTATGTTGCATCTTCTTTTCCCTCTAAGAGGCAAAGTACGCAGCGGCCATCTCTTGATCTTCTCTTTGCTTCCGACAAAAGAGAGCATGCTTCTCTGCTTCGGTCTCGGAGTCGAAAGGAGGAACGTTTCATTGTCCGACATGATTGCTGACAAGAGAAGCAAGGGAATTTGTATAAGTCCAAGGAGTCAAGATAAATTGGTAGAATTCACAAAATGAACCTAGGTTAGGGTTTTCATTGTGTAACCCAGACTTGTCTGCCCAAGGGCCGGAATAGTCCGCACTAGGTCGGACATGTCCGCCCTGTTGCTGGACTAGTCCGGTTCACACAGCAAGAACCCTAATCTAGGAAAATTTTGCAAAAACTACGGATCTTACCATAAAAATGGAGCTACATGATCACATTGATGTATACAACAACATTTGTGAAGAAGTTTCTATCAATGGAGCCAAAAGAATTGAATTTCAAAAATTTCAGAGTTAGGTCAAGAATACCTCTTCAAATCTTTGATTCGATGAAATGTGAGTGAGGAATCGGCCTCCAATGCTTGGGGGAAGGTTCCTAAGCAAATTAGGGCTTAATCCACCGATTAGAATCAAGATTATGTGGAGGAAATCAAATATCACCCGTTTGGGAGATGGTTTTCGAGCGTTTTTGGAGAGAGAGTGCTTGAATGGAAGTGGAGAGGTCGAGGGCTCCCTGGGGAGGTTATGTCCCCAAGGGCCGAACTAGTCCGGTCAGATATCCGGACTTGTCTGGCCTCCGGACTTGGTTCGGACAACCTGAGACACCGAACTAGCCCGGTGCAATGGAGCAGACTAGTCCGGTCCTAAGACCTAAAACTCCTATATATTGAGTTTTTAGTGGAGATTTGATCCTTTTGGACTATATTTCACAAAAGATCTTTGTAAATATGGTCAGTAAGCAATCAACAATCACACTATGACCATGATTCACAAGGATTCAATAATTTCAAAATTACTTGTAGAGAAATTGAGGAGGTTGAGTTTTTTGCAAGCATGTGTGAATTTTGAATATAACAATCAGTTGTGCAAGACTTAAGCCACATTTCGAGAATCTAGGATATTTAGCTCACTCCTGAGTTCACAAAAACTTTTCTCATCTAGTGGCTTGGTAAAGATATCGGCCAATTGTTTATCGGTTCTCACATGGGAAAATGCAATGTCTCCTTTGATGGAGTGATCTCTCAAGAAATGGTGGCGAATATCGATGTGCTTGGTCCATGAGTGTTCAAATGGATTGTGGGCTATTTTGATGGCACTCTCATTGTCACATAGGAGAGGGATATGGCGCAAGTTTATGCCATAGTCCCTAAGAGTTTGTTGCATCCAAAGAAGTTGTGCACAACAACTTCCGGCGGCGACATACTCCTCTTCGGCTGTAGAAAGTGCAATGGAGTTTTGTTTCTTTGAGGACCAAGACACTAGAGATCTACCAAGGAATTGGCAAGTTCCCGATGTACTCTTTCTATCAACTTTGCACCCCGCATAGTTCGCATCGGAATATCCAATGAGGTTAAACTTAGAGCCTTTGGGGTACCAAAGTCCTAGGCTTGGCGTGTGAACCTAATATCTGAGAATTCTCTTAACGGCAGTCAAATGACACACCTTAGGAGCGGCTTGAAATCTAGCACACATACACACACTAAGCATGATATCGGCCTAGATGCACATAAGTATAGCAATGAGCCTATAATGGAACGATATACCTTTTGGTCCACACTTGGAACATCTTCATTAAGATCGAGATGCCAATTGGTTGCTATAGGAGTCTTGATGGGTTTGGCCTTGTACATGTCAAACTTCTTGATTATATCTTATGTGTAATTGGTTTGAGTAATGAACGTGCCTTCCTTGAGTTGCTTCACTTGAAAACCTAGAAAGAACATCAACTCCCCCATCATGGACATCTCAAATATTTCCGTTATTATCTTGGAAAACTCATCAAAAAAAGCTTTGTTAGTAGAACCAAATGTAATGTCATCGACATACATTTGGCAAACAAACAAATGATCATTGAAATGCTTAGTGAATAGAGTATAGTCCGCCTTCCCAATTTTGAAACCATTTTGAGTTAGAAAGTCTCTAAGGCACTCATACGAAGCTCTAGGAGCTTGTTTGAGTCCATAGAGTGCCTTACGCAATTTGTACACATGGTTTGGGAATTCTTCATCCTCAAATCAGGGGGGTTGCTCCACATACACCTCTTTCTTGATTGGACCATTGAGGAATGCGCTCTTGACGTCCATTTGATATAGCTTAAAATCATGGTGAATAGCAAAGGCAAGTAATATACAAATTGAATCAATCCTAGCTACGGGAGCAAAGGTTTCTTCAAAATCCAAACCTTCAACTTGTGAATACCCTTTTGCCACAAGTCGTGCCTTGTTCCTTGTAACCACCCTGTGTTCATCTTGTTTGTTGCGAAACACCCATTTGGTGCCTACAACATATGAATTAGGCCTCTTCACAAGCTCCCATACTTGATTTCTCTCGAAGTTGTTGAGCTCTTCTTGCATGGCCATCACTCAATCCGGATCTCGTAGTGCTTCTTCAACCTTGTGGGGCTCCGAGAAGAAACAAAATAGTAATGTTTACAAAAGTTTGCAACACGAGATCGAGTAGTTACCCCCTTGGAGATGTCTCCAAGTATATTGTCAACGGGATGGTCCCGTTGGGTGCTCTGATGAACTCTTGGGTGTGGCGCTTGATGTCTTGATTCATCATCATGGTCTTCCTCATCCTCATTGTCTCCCCCTTGATTGATGCCTCCATTTTCATCTTCTTGGAGTGCATCTTGGGGAACATGATCTTGATCATTTGAGGAAGAGCTTGCTTGATGTGTAGGATGGTCACTTCCATCTTGAGGTTGTTCTTGTGGTCATATATCTCCAAGTGCCATCCTTCCTATCACCACTTGTGGAGATTCTTCTTGATCTAGCACATGACGATCAACTTGCTCCACTTGGGAGCCATTAGTCTCGTCAAACACTACATCACGTGCTACTTCAACAATTCCGGAGGATTTGTTAAAGACACGATAGACGTAAGTGTTTGAGTCACAACCAAGCAAGAAACCCTCATCGGACTTAGAACCAAACTTCAAAGTCCTTGGCTTCTTGATAAGAATGTAGCATATGCTCCCAAAAACACGAAAGTAAGAGATGTTGGGCTTGTTACCGGTTAGAAGCTCATATGACGTCTTCTTAAGTATGGGGTGAAGATATAACCGGTTTATGGTGTGGCAAACGGTGTTAACTGCTTCCACCCAAAACCGGTCCGACGTCTTGTACTCATCAAGCATGATTCTTGATATCTCAATTATAGTCCTATTCTTCCTCTCGGCCACCCCATTTTATTGAGGGGAGTAGGGGGCCGAGAACTCATGCTTGATGCCTTCTTCATCCAAAAATTCTTCAACTTGAGTATTCTTGAATTCAGTGCCATTGTCACTCCTTATGGTCTTGATACTCAAGGAGAACTCATTTTGAGCTCTCTTCAAGTATCTCTTGAGAACACCTTGAGTCTCGCTCTTGTCATGCAAAAAGAATACCCAAGTGAAACGTGAAAAGTCATCAACAATAACAAGACCGTATTTGTTACCACCAATAATAATGTAGGCGATTGTCATAATGTTCTTGGATGGATTTGGTGCTCCGACTTGCTTTCTGGCTTGGCATGCGCTACATGGCCTATCCTTTTCAAACACAACATTCTTTAAACCACGGATGTGCTCGCCCTTAAGGATTTTTTGCAAATTCCTCATCCCAACATGGGCTAGCCTTCTATGCCAAAGCCACCCCATGTTATTTTTTCAATTAAGCATGTATCAAGTTGGGCTTTATTCGCGGATAAATCCCCAAGATAGAGCTTTCCCTTGAGTACACCCTTAAAGGCAATTGAGCCATTGCTTCTCCTTGTGACGGTCACACCCTCATTAGTGAATAAACAATTATAACCTTTGTCACATAGTTGTGATATGGACAAGAGGTTATAATCAAGTGAATCAACATGCAAAACATTTGAGAGAGTATGAATGGGGAAAAACCAATTTTACCGGTGCCAAGGATTTTTCCTTGGCTATTGTCCCCGAAGTAGATTCCTTCACTTGAATCTTCATTTAGCTCATACTCCACAAACATCTTCCTCTCTCTGGTTATATGATTTTCGCATCCACTATCAAGAACCCACTTGGTTCCACCGGAGGAGTATTCCTATAAGAAAGGTTTAAGCCTTGGCTTTAGATACCCAAACGGTGTTGGGTCCTTTGATGGTAGTCAAGAGGCACTTGGACAACCACACGCAAGGTTTGGGACTTTTGCGGTGTGGCCCAACATACCTAGCATATGCCTTTCCAAACTTGTTCATCAATAAAACATATGAAGCATCAAAATCATGGAACAATGGATGAGGTTTTTTCTTAGGCATTTTAGGTGAAGTAGTAATGTTCTTCCCTTTGTTGTTGTATGAGCCTCCTTTGACAAAAACAATCAAGTCTTTGCCATTCTTGGGATTTCTGGCGTTTTGCCTCATCCCCCTAGAATAACCAAGACCATCCTTGACAAGGGGATATCTTGTGTTCGTATATGCACTACTTGCATATGCCACCTTCTCCTTTTCAAAGATGCCACCCTTGGGTGCTTAATTGGTTTGTGCCAACTTTAGCTCATCTTTAAGCTTTATGATTAGGTTTGAGCATTTACAAGGTTGAGATGCTTCGGATTTAAAGTTTGTGGAAGGTGAGCTTGTAGAGGAAGAAGACGCATTGACCTTGAGAGACTTCACTTGCGTCTCAAGGATCCTGTTAGCTTGTGTCAAACTAACAAGTTCATCCTTGAGCGCAATTGTAGTGTTCTCAAGGTTTGAGCAAGTTTCCTTGCTCAAAGCGAGTTCATGCTCAAGTGCCTTTCTTCTTTCTCTTTCAAGCTCCAAGAGCTCCTCAACCTCTTGACATCTCTCCTTTTGTTTGATGAGCATGTCCTCTTGACAGTTGATGAGTTCTTCCTTCTCAAATATCTTTTCTGTTAACAATCTTAATCTCATAAAGGTACTTTTGCTCATGACTTTAAGCATATTTTCATTTTCACTACTATTATCAAAATCATCATGAGAAGAAATTGAAGAAGAGGATTTAGATTTAACCTTCTTTCTTCCCTCTCTAGCCATGAGACATGTTGGCCTTGAAGTCTCCAAGTCGGGGAAGAGCTTGTTCTCCGTTGTTGTCTTCTTCATAGCAATAGTTTCTACCTTCTCATCTTCATCGGAGGAGGATTCCTCATTTGAATCCCACTCCTTTCCAAGGTGGGCATGTCCGGATTGCTTCTTCCTCTTGATGTACTTCTTCTCTTTGGACTTGCCCTCCTTCTTCTTCTTGTTTTCTTCATGTGGACAATCCACAATGAAGTGGCCATATTCTCCACAATTGTAGAAAGCCCTTTTTTATCTTGTCTTGGGCTTGTCTTTGCTTCTTCTCTCATTTTGGTAGCTCCCCCTCCTCCTTCTAAACATCCTCCTAAAGTTGTTGATGAAGAAAGCTTCTTCCTCATCGGTGTTGGGACTCTCTTCATCACTCTCTTCCTTTTCTTGAGATTTTGAGGATGTTGCTTTGAATGCAACATCCCTTTTCTTGGAGGAGGAAAGCTTTTGTAGATCATTTTAGAACATCGCTTCTTGCTCCATCATCTAATGGTTGATGATTCTCCCTAGCACTTCTTCGGGAGTCATCTTGTGGAAGCCTGGACTCTCGCGAATTAGTGAGCAAAGAGTGACGTTTCGAGGCATGAATGCTCAAATCATCTTCTTTACCACCTTGTGGTCGGTCCACCGGGTGCTTCCATATGACCGACTCTTGTTGATGAGAGTCTTGAGGCAGTCATACATATCTTGGGGAGATTCACCCTCAATGATGGTGAATCTCCCAAGCTCTCCTTCGATCATCTCAATCTTGGCCTCCCTAATGACGTGGTTGCCTTCGTGCGCCGTCTTGAGGGTATCCCAAATCTCCAAGGCAACCTCCAACCCTTCAATGCGGTTGAACTCCTCATGAGTAAATGAGGAGGTAATCACTCCAACGGCTTGAGCATTGCGATGTAGAAGAAAGGCTTGCTTCAGAGTGATGTCTTCCTCGTTCTTCGGAAGATGAACACCTGTCATCACAATTTGCCACAAGCTAGGGTTTAAGGAAATGAGGTGCATCTTCATATTATGCTTCCACATAGAATAATCATTTCCGTCAAATTGAGGAGGTTTGCCAATGGGAATAGACAAATAATGGTTGCTCGCGGTAAGTTGCTCATAATTGTAAGGATACCGGGAGTAGTCTTGTGAACTACTCCCGTTGTCGATGTCGACCGGAGCAATTGGCTTGATCTCCTTCTTGGGCACGTTGAGCTTCTCACGAAGCCGTGCCTTGAGCATCCAAACTTCTTCGTGGTCATTCGGATCATCTTGAAGAACATCGATGTTCTTCATCTTGGTGTCATCGACGACCACCGAAACCTCATTGTCACCCTTTCCGGCCATTACTTCTCCGAGTTGTTAGACTCTTGGGGAGAAGCCTGCTCTAATACCAATTGAAAGTCGCCTAGAGGGGGGTGAATAGGCAATAATACCTGAAATCACTTAACCAAATAAGATTAAATTCCTGTGGCCGGACTAGTCTGCACAGGGCCGGACTAGTTCGTTCAGCATAGAGTGGAAACCCTAAAACTTGATTTCTACAGGTTATTTGCGGAATTAAGGTTCACCAAAGATATGAGCAATGTGTAGCAAACTTGTAAGGCTCAAATTGTAAAGTTTAAACACTTAGATTGCAAGTTTACGATAAAGTTCAAAGTGTAGGGCAATAAGACCAAAGTGAAACCTAATAGCAAAACTAGTGATCACAAAAAGCGAAAGACAAGTGAAACAAGATTTATCCTGTGGTTCAGCTCCACAAAGAAGCCTACCTCCACGTTGAGAAGTCCACACAAGGACCGGGTCTCACTTGACCCTTCTCTCACCAAGCCACCACGATGGCCGACTTGGTTTACACTATATCAATGGGCAATCACCATGTTTGATGAGGCCTCACAACTTGAGGCTCCCACAAATCAATACAAGAGGAGCACACGAAGCTCAACTCACACAAGCCACACAACACAACACAATATGCAAGAGATCAAACCGAGAGCCAAAGTGCGATGATCTTCCTTTACTCTCCTCCCCAAACCCTAATCTCTTCAAGATTTGCTCTTAGGGGGTAGTAGGACGAGTAGAAGGCTTTGAAAGGCTCTAGGATGCTTGTGGCGGCGCTAGGGTTCAAGACATGTTCAAATGAGCCCGGGGATCCCCTTTTTATAGGGGTCCCAAGCCCCTTTTGCTTACATCAGCAAAGGGGCAGACTAGTCCGACCTCAGACCCTGAACTAGTCCGGCCCTATGGGACCACTGACCCCTGGTCAGTTCCTGACAACTGCCACGCTGAGCAACGATCGTCATGCTACCCACCAAATTTCCAAATTCAAATGGTCACTAGACAACAGACTAGTCCGGTCAACAATGGACTAGTCCGAAGTGGAACAGAACCACTTGGTCCGTTCCAAAACAGACTTTTCTGGGTTGGCCCAGACTAGTCCGACCACAGGGGCGGACTAGTCTGGCCCCCTAGGGTTTCTCTCGGTCTGTCACACTAAGTCTCAAACGGACAAGTCCGTACCCAAACGGACAAGTTCGAACTTCTCCAGAGAGCTTTGGTCCATCCAAAAACGGACAAGTCCGGACTTCTCGGACTTAGCTCCAAATTCACTCAGGTTCACTCCAGAGACATTTGGTCCGTCTCAAAACGGACTTGTCTGTCATGGCTGGACTAGTCCGGCCTCCTAGGTTTTTTCTCATTTTAGGATTCTCACTTATGTTTTTCTCTAAACAACCACTTTGAGCCCCTTGGTATGATCTCAAGGCACATGATACAACCACCCTCTCACATGATACGGCTCACGTAAGTTCAATACCATAAAACTCTAATTTCTATGCTTGAGTCTTTGACGCCCATTTTAGCCTTTCCCTTTTTGAGGGTTTTCATCTCATTTCAATCCTTGTACCTGTGCTTAAGATCAACTAAGCTCATTAGCCTCTTAATTGTCGTCATCAATCATCCAAAACCCACGGGGATGCCTAGATGCACTTTCATATATATATATATATATATATATATATATATATATATATATATATATATATATATATATATATATATATATATATATATATATATATAACCAAATTAGAAAACACCTAACTTCATCAAACATGCATGAACGAGGAGGGTTTGTGATATATATATGTGTTAATGAATAAATGTGTGGTGTGATCATCATGTTCCTTAGGAATGACAATTCATAAGAAGGATTTGATTATTTTTTGGGCAAATGAATGATTTAGTTACCAAGTGAATGTGCTCTAAGTTCATTGATATGTTGTGTCTAAGGAGGAGGAGGAGGAGGATTTAGGTTTTCTTTTGTTGTTTTTCTTTTTCTTGTGTCTTGTATATTTTTCTTGTGTTTCGTGATGATCCTTCAACTATATATGACGATCTTTCAACAAAAAGAGAAAATGCGTAGCATCATGAAACATGATCGACGTCTTTTGCGTGACAAACTGAAAAAACTGGAACATTGCATACCCTGGGCCGGTGGGCCCTTTTCGTGTCAAAGTTAAAAAATGGAACAGAAAAACACCGTGGGATGGACCTACAAAGTATGACACATGGGTCATTGCATACCCTGGACCATTTGCATGTCAAATTAAAAACTGCCCTTGAAGCTGAGTTGGGATGCGTCGAGCCATTGTGATAACCTAGAGGAGGCAAACCGCGGTTTGGATTAACTCCGACCCACCCACCGCTTTGAAAGCACAATTTTTGAAGCGTCCGATCATCTCCACTCGTGCGCTTAGATGACGACGCGGTAAAAAGGCACACCGTCCTCTTGCGTCTCCGCCACACCACTCCATCAATCGTGGCCTCCAAACTTCTCCTCTTGCTTCTCTGTCGCACCACCGCCAACCACCTCTCGCTCTTTCTCCACACCTCCATCGCCACACAAATGGGTAGCCCCGCACCAAAGCGCTCCAGGCCATCGACGTCCTCCGAACCTCTGTCTTCTCCATTTCCGTCGCCGCCAATGCCGGTGGAACTGGAGGTGTCCCCTGTACCTCCTCTGCCCGCCGCCCGCACCTGCTCATCGTGTTTGGGTTCAGGAGACTGTTTGCCTCCTCGAACACTGCTTCGATGAACTTGATCAGCGCCTGAAGGAGGCCACTAAGCACTTGTCCACCACCGTCGGGTGTGCAAAAAAGCTCGACAAATTGGCGCGGGATGTATTTTCTGATACATCTCGCTATGTGACTGTCCGGGTCTTAGGAAACTTCCCGTTTGCACCAGCATGGACATCGTCGGCCACTACTGCTTCGAGTTAGGCTTTGTGGCCGTTCGTCTCGACGTCCTCTACAAGATGATCGAGGAGGTGGCTAGGGTGGAGGGCCACCAACATCTTCTGTAGACCATCACCCGGAAGCTTTGGACTCAATTGTCAGAGGAGGAGATAGAAGTGGAGGCAGCGGAGGAGGCGGCGGCGGCAGCAGAGGAGGAGGCGGCGGAGAAGGAGGTGGAGGAGATCTCCTCCGACTCTGAGTAGAGTAGTATTTGTAGTTTTTCTTTTTCTTGTTTTCTATGTGGTTTCGTAGTTCTTGTTTGTAATATATGTGTTGTTTTTATGTTTATTAAAAACGTCTTTTCTGTTCATGAAAAATGTGTCCTATGCAGTATCAAAAAAGAACTCCTTTCTGAAAAAGGGGTGAGATAATTGTTGTCAATGTCTAGCCAAGAATTCATTGTGTTGCGACAATCGACGACTCTTGGTTGAAACTCCATTGAGATCGTGTTTGTGGCTACGTTTCTGCTCTTTTATGTTTTTTCACTCAATTTTTTCATTTGTAGTCGATGCATATGAAAATGTATTTTTAGTAGCAGTATATACTACATGTTATCATTTCATTGTGATATATGTTACAGAATGCTGATTGTTTGCCATCGTCCTTTCGTGGACTTGGGTGTTCTGTATTTGCCTATCATTTGCATTAGCACATATACATTTGGCGATTCATATTTTTGTTCGGATTTTTTTGGAATGTCCCACTAGCTAGCAGATGACTGCTTTTAGATTTTGATCTCGATGCATGGAAACAAAGATGAAGGGGAGCTAGCGGTCGCATGGCGAGCAAGCAGCTAGGCCATACTGTAATTAAGAAGTGAGCAAATTGTCCGAATAAGTCTACCCTTCTAGCTACACACAACATGCACTGGAATCGGCGCGACATGACATGTAATTAATCACGATTGCATGTGTGGACAAGGGCACGATTAGCGTCAAATTCTCCACGCCTGTGAAAATTATTTCGTTCTTCTAGGAGCGCCACATTTGAGATTTTGACAATTAAATTTTCACTCCCTGCGCCTCCAATTTCAGTCCTGCCTATTGTAAGTCTATTTCAGCCATGATGAGTATAAATGGAAATACTGGCCTCCGTTCCTGACACACTGCTGCTCCACCCTTCCAGTGATCTCGCAGTACTCCAAATGTGTTGTCTCTCTGTCATGTGTTCCAAACTTGTATTCCTAAGAAATTCCCGTGTTTTCATTTCGCACCAATTTTCCCCATGGATCTCGTGGTGACGCATTGAAGCTCATGGTGGTGGTGACTCGTGGGTACAACACTGGGCCACCAAGTTTGACGGGTTCTACCGAACCTCTTCATCGCCGACACCTCCCTGCGACGTCCCGGACTCTGTTTTTGTGCTAGGTAAGTTCTACACGATCGATGTCGTCTTTTTGAAGAGCTATATTGGCTAGGTTCTACACGATCCATGCAGATATATAGAGATTAAATAAATGAACAAAGAAGAAATGCGGTCTCCTGTTTCACAAATTTAGTTATATATATATATATATATATATATATATATATATAGCATATACTACATCTGTCACGAAATAAATGTATTTCTAGTTCAATTCTTGGTCGGGAACGACAAATATTAAAAACCGGAGTTAGTATGTAATATATGGATTTAGAAGTAAATGATGCACGGTTTATCTAATCAACCAATCCAAATGTTGTACTCCCATTTCTGTTTTAGAAATTTGTATTCCTAAGATTTTCAGTTCTCACGGTTTTTACACTTTTTCCTTTGTTGTGGCTTTCTCGGATCGTAAGTTTTTTTTCTATTCCTTCATTTCTAATTCCTGCATTCTAAACAAACAGTACAGTTTATAGAAACCACACTATCCCATCCAAAATCTACGTTGGTCATGCAATCAGACTTATCACTGTTATTTGGAATGACTACTTACAATGCTCTTTACATTCGGAACAAGACATCAAACCGTGATGTCGTCTACGAGCATTCATGGTGGCCAACAAGAACCTGGTATAACAAAAAATGTGTTTACTATCAAAATTAAAATTTTTTAGAAAACATTAATTTCTTTGCGTGGTATGCAAAGAATATTGCAGCACATGATGTTCAGGAACCCTGATATTCTTCACTCCCTGGTACTACGATGCATGAAGCAACAACAGATATAGATATACAAAACATAAATACTCCTTCCACCCCGGTGTAACTTTACTTTTGGAGCTTAAAAAAATGTCCCACTCCAACTCTACCGGTAGCTTCCATCTACCCATATCACATCACATTACTACCTGCCTCTCTACCGTGCCATTTGTTTTGGCAGAGCGTGTTAGTTTCTTACTCTTTTGGCATTGAATTTGGAGCATTTAGAGAAACTACGTTCTATCCTTTAAATGTATTGATGATGGGTGTATCATTATCATTTGCATTCTTTCCTAGGCTCTATAATTGTTTTAGCATGCCTTGCGATTCTACTTTCATAATCTTTATAGTTAACAGTTCATCAACATGTGTGATGGCGTGATTTTTTTATGCCTCCACGCTATGCTCTCTCGCCGCCGGCAACTCCAGTCGGCACCAGCGCCCATGCCCTACAGCTGGTCACTTCAGTGTACTCCCCGACGCGTCTCCCTCGCCCATCGCCATGACATATCCTTCGCGTGCCATGATGACCCCGCCCCCCGCAAATCCCTAGCCATTACTCACCCTGCCACCAATCCTCCTCGAGAGTTGCTCCTGGTGATCACGGCCAGACCAAACCCTCGCTTTGATAAGCGTCACAAGTTGGGACTATGCAGTAATGGACATGCAGTAGCCACCACTGACAAGTGTACCCAATGTTTCATGGGCCCACATGTCAATAGCAGCTACTGCAGGTGTAGTACCGCAGAGGATTTCAATCCTGCAAACTGCCTGCCTTATTTGTCTTGCATTCACCACCTGCTACTGCTGGCATTCATTACTCGCCCTCCAACTAATTCTCTTCATGACGCGCTCTGGGTGATGTCAGTCAGACCGAACTGGCAAACCCTATCTTTGTCTAGTCTAGCAATGCTAGCTGCATGCCCGGCCCCTCAGTCTTGCCTGCTTTGCTGCTGGACTGAAAATCCTCTGCAGTACTACGAGTGCAGTAGCACCACTGACATGTGTACTTGATAGCTCATTTTACTGTATGAACAGCAACAAAGAAGTCAACAACGTACTCCCCCCCCCCAATCAAAATAGTTGCCGTTCAGACAACCCTAACTAGTTCATTTCTAATTCATTTTTTGGTCTGATACAACAATTAATATAAACCAAGAGGGAGTAATAAAGAACAAAATGCTGCTGGGACACGGTCGTCCCATGCTCGTATTTGACGTACTCGTCCTGAAGATTGTATGACCATCAAACTTTTCTTCTTTTCACACTATTTGTACATGATACTAGACTTGGTCAGGCGGGAATTTGCTTTAATCGTCTACTGTTTGAATCAATGTAACAGAAGGAAAGAAATTTGGAAGAAGTGTGGCTAAGGGACTTAAGGTTGACCAGAATACGCTATGCATCCCAAATTAGTAGAACGGAGCATGTGAAGCTACCAATTCAATTCTCTCCTAGGTTGGGTGTTGCGGTTGGTATTAATCAGTGGCACTTTGTCGATGATGTGGTTATGTTTACAAGAAAACATGCATCCCTCAGAGGTGCAAGGAAGTGGGCAGAGGTTGGTGATAGTAACAAGAGAGATATAGTACAAGACATTCTGGTTAGTGTTGTTACTCCCCACACAAGTATTTTTTCTTCTAATCTCCATCTTGTACATACAACAACTTGTTATACAATGTACAAGATTGCTGTGTGACACCCGGTTCCAAAAATTAACCAAGTGCAGTATATGTGTGCCCATGATGTTCAACACACATACACAAGTGCATCACAAATGATATACAAACAATTACCACAGCTCAAATTATTAAATAAGTACTTTTATTACATAATTCATAATAATCTCAAATACAAGCACTAATGCAACGGAAATAAACTAAATAAACAACTAAGCAAACTAAGCAGATAGGGTATATAGCACAGCTCCAATCAACACCACAGGCAAGCTGGCGGTAGACACGGCCTAGTACTCCGCATTATCATCGTTATAGTCCCAAATCTGACCTGCAACTGTTGGTTGGGGAATTGCAAGGTTGAGTACATGTCGTACTCAGCAAGTGTGGAAAGTATGACATGTAGCTGATTCAAATGACGAATGCAATAATGGCTAAGTGCTAAAAAGTACGTTAAAACATTCAAGAAGCAATATATTATATGTATGCAAAATAAACCCATCATAAGCCGTAATTATTAACATAGTACCAGTCCATATTTCTTTACCACCATCCAAATTCTAGATTTCATCATTTCCGTTAAACATATCCAATACCAGAATTTAATCCATAACCAGTCATAACCATAACCATATTATCAACCATAACCATTACCAAACCATAACCATAACAGTAACCAAACCATTCCAATACGAAAACCCTCTAATCATGTAGGTCATCTAGGCACTCATAATCGGGAGCACGGCTATCATGATAGTTTTAATTAGACTCTGCAGAGTTCATCCCACTTTACTCACATGTTTGTGATTTCATCACCCGTCGGCGACTAGAGAACCTCCCTTATGCCAATTATACTTCCTTTGGTGTATGGCCAATAGATCACAAAATAGCCTTTACAAAGGGATTACTAGCCTATTTAGACCCCACTGAGGTTTCACCGGTGGCAATGCCTCCAACTGAGCACAGCTTCAACCAAGGGCCCCCTCTTGAGCCATTCGGATCCCAGGGTAGTCCCACCAATCATCAACAAACCCAATCCGACTACCCCTTCCCCGAGCATCCTTAATGGTCCAAATAGCACTACCAAAGCCCTAATTAATCATCTATGTCGCACTCATACTTGGCCTCATGGTGGCACTGTAGTCCTGGCATATTCTCACATGAACTGGTCCTTAGATCTAAAGCAAGCAACCACCATAACATCCAACCCCCCACGTACCATGCTTGCTTAGATCACCCATTACCATATCATATTAACCAATTCATGTTAATCAAATCTCATAAATGCATAATTGAGTGTTATAGTTGTTTACCCATCCCAATTAATTAAGAGAAGCAAAAAGGTAAAAAGCCTGTCTTGACTCTCTACCCTGAATTCCAGGTGACAAGTGTGGTTAAACAACTCTAGTAAACTTCCTATCATAGGATTTCCCATCAAATTGACACAAGCATGCAGTTTGCAGACAAAACATTTATTTTAAAGCATGATCAATATGTTTCAAGGACACTTGCCTTGCTCTTGGGATTGATTAGGATCAAAGACTTCAAACTCTTGGTGTTGTAGATCCCCCACGACACTCTCTAGCACAAATCTGTCTAATCCGCACAATAAACATACAAAACAAGAACACAATCAAAGAGTGCACAAACATTACTCAAGATGACATGACATGCATGATTAATGCAAATGCAAGGTGGAACTTGTTAATGAGTTGCTTTTAATGATCACTAACTAGTTCTAATAGATTTTAACAAGTTCATACAGGTTTGGAGTTGATTAGATCAAACATAGAATTACTTCGACACAATTTAACCAGGAAAATCAGACTAGTTCGTTCAGGACCGGACAAGTCCACAGTGCGTGAGATCAGCAGATTAGGGTTTTCTAGATCGACGTGAACTTGGAGATTTGGGGTTGAATTCGCATAAGTAAAAGAAAGTAGAAGGTATACTAGGTGTTTAGAACTCCAAAGAATCAAGGATCTTGGAGGTAACACTTGGATCTTGATGATCTAGGGTTGATAAAGAACTTGATGGTGAATTGTTGACGAAGAACGCGAACTTAGTGGAGATCTTGATCCTATTTCATTTACTCCTCTTCTTCTTCTTGCTTGGGATCTCCTTCTCCCTCCTTGATGTTGTCTCTCCACAAACTGGGGTTTGGGTGGGGTGGAAAAGTGGCAAATAGATGTCAAGCCAAGGGTTGGGGTTGTTTATATAGAGGTGGAGGATAGGGTTAGATGGATTTCGAGTTTGGGATGAGTAGAGGCCGGTTTAGAGTCCCACATGGGCTCTAGAAGAGTTAGGCATGACGTCCCTGGGCCCACTTAAATATAAAACCCAAGAAACGAGTCACGAAACAAAGGATCAATTCGGAGTCACAATTTATTGGACAAGTCCAAAGTTGTCCAGAGAAAAATTAGACAAGTTCGGACTGGACAATCGTACAAGTCCGAACTTATCCAGAGGGGAAAAACAGACAAGTCTGGCCTAAAATTGGACAAGTCCGACTTTAGTCAGAGAGGAAAACGGAGAAGTCCACTGGATACCGGACTAGTGCGGACAAGTCCAGGGACTTAGAAATTTTTCAAGGATTCTTGGAACACCGGACTAGTCCGCACAAGACCGGACAAGTCCGAAAGTGTGCAGAGGCAAAAACAGACTAGCCCGCAGAAAAACGGACAAGTCCGATCGAGGTCAGAGAGAAATCGGACTAGTCCACACCAAAATCAGACTAGTCCACACATCCCTGCATTGTTAAGTGCGATTTTGTTTCCAATTCATTTTAAACTTGTTCCTTTTTATGTTGCCTAATATTAAACACGTATTGGAATGTATGCAATGCATGATGGATGAAAATGAGGGTGTTACATCCTGGGACATGGAGAACACACCAGGGAGCACAAGAAAAATTTTGAAAATTGCTGGTGAGCGCTATGAGGGGTGGCGCTCGACTTTGCATGACACCTATAAGAGTTATTCTACCGGTGAAGAACGTATACGAAACAAGGCTGCTGACGTACGGGTGCCCGAGTGGTTGCACCTAATAGAATATTTTGGGTCTGAGTGATTCAAGGTCAGCTAACTTTTTAATAGCTTCGCATCATACAAAAACTATTTAATTTTATATTCATTTGTGGAATTAATTCTTAAAATTATTGCAGTCAATAAGCACGAACAATTCTCAAAATCAAGGAAGACAAAAAGGCGAATCACTTGCTTGGCTCCGAAACTTACGCCCAACTTAGTTACGAGAAGGTATGAAAAATAAATACGCTTTTACTTTGCGCTGCAATCAGTATGTATAACTACATGTTGAATTCTACTTGTACTTTATGTAGCGAGACCCAGAGACCAGAGAAGAACCCGATGACATACAACAGTGGGAGGCAAGCCATTTGAAGAATGGTGACTGGGCAAACGAGCAGGCATAAGTTGTACATGTAAGTAACACTTCAAAAAATCCCCAATTAAATAAATATTTGCAATGTATCTGTGACTTTTCTTTTCGTATATAGAGCCAGACACGTGCCCAAGTGGACGACATGGAAGCTGAGCATTGAGGCCCAATTCCAAATGAGGAAAGAAACCACATCGTCCAGTGTTGTTATAGATCCTCAATCGGTTGTGCAGGATCACAGGTTCGGGCACGTGTTTATATGGCTAACCCTACTGGTCCTGAACCTGAACGTATGCATATCCAGATAGTTGAACTCTTCAACGACCAAGTTGGAAACTTAGAAGATAGAAACGCAGGCCTTAATCACCAAGTGCAGGAGTTGGAAGGAAGAAATGATAGCTTAACCACCCAGATGGACTGCATAAACCAGAAGAATGAAGAGTTAAACATTCAAGTCCAAAACTTAGAAGGTTAGATAGCAGCTGATCGTGAACAGAGAGCTAAGGAAATGGAGGACATGCGCATCTCAATGGCTGAAATGCGCAAAATGATGGAGACCACTCCACAAAAGGTCCAACAAAAGAACGGTCAAAAGCCACATGCTCCAACAATTAGTCCCAGACAGCTTAGGCAAACTTTTAACAAGCAAACACGTCGTGTTAGTAATACTTGAGTTTTGGTATGCGTGTTGCAATATCAATTGATGGATGTTTATTGTTAAACTTGTGATTCTGTTGCCACTAGTTTTCAAACCTGGTGCATTAGGATTCTACTGCCACTAATTATAAAATGTGGCATTATGAATTTTTGTCGTGAATGATAAATTGTTGCAATAGGAAGCTATTGCCACGAATTACAAAGTGTTGCAGTATAAACATTTGGCCATGACTCAAAAAACATTGCACTAGACTGCAATTTCCACCATGCAGAAAACATTGCATTACAACACTAGTGCCACAGATGAGAAAATGTTGCATTACACCTCTATTACCACAAATCATTAAACGTTGCATTACGACCGTACTGCCACATATCAGAAAATGTTGCATTACACCTCTATCGCCACAAATAATTAAACGTTGCATTACGACCGTATTGGCACAGATCAGGAAATGTTCCATTAGAAACCTATTGCCACAGATCAGGAAACGTTGCATTAAGAACCTATTGCCACAGATAAGAAATCATTGCAATTCCAAACTATTCGCCAGGGATGTGAAATCGTTGCAGTACCATACTATTTCCCACGGATCTGAAATCGTTGTAATACAGTACTATTTGCCACGTTTGTGAACTCGTTGCAATAACGTACTATTTGCTACGGACGTTAAACTGTCTCAGTACCATACTATTTGCCACAGCTGTGACATCGTTGCAGCACCATAGTATTTGCCACGAATGTGAGATCGTTGCAATACCGTGATATTCGTTGCAGTAAGTTAAATCGTCACGATACTATAAATCGTTGCAATACCATACTATTTGCCACGGCTGTGAAATCGTTGCAGTAACATAATATTGTCACGAATGTGGAATTGTTACAATACCCTGCTATTCATTGCAATACGTTAAATCGTCACGATATGCTTGTGACACCCTCAATTGTTGCATCATACATTGTATACATGTTCATGCATTAAAATTAGTAGAATAAAGGAAAAATAATAAAAGATAAAACATACATATACAAAATATGTATAGCAAAGTAGAAAAGAAAATAATAACATAAAACATGTATTAGGGAACAAATATTAAATAATAATAATATATATAGAAAAAATATGTGAAACCAAAAGAAAGAAAAAAATAGTGCTTCACCCCAGAATGTTCTAGGCAAATAGTGCCCAACCGATACTGAGCCGGCCCACCCCGCGCACCCTAGCGCCGAGCGTGCCCCCGCGGCCCCAGCGGTCATGCCGCACTGCGCTGGCCCCGCGCCCGGGGCCGAGTCGGTCGGGTGCCGCTCGCCCGAGGTCGAGTCCAAAGTGCGCACGCGCGTTTCGGCCGAGACCAAGCCGGTCTCTGGACCGCGTACCTCGCTGCCTATATAAACGACCGAGGCTCCGTAGTTTTTGTCGACAGAGATCGCCGCAACCCCAAAACCCTAGCCGCCAAAAGCCCTAGCGCCGGTAGAAAAAAAAAAGACCAGAGGTGCCGCCAAAAGAAGAAAAAAGGAGAAGAAAAGAGTAAGAAGGAGAGGAAGGTGTCGTCGCCCGCTGGAGATCGTCGCGCCGCCGCCGTCGTGCCGTCGGAGGACCGTTGTGCCATCCACTTCATCTACGCTACGCCTTCGTCCTGCATCTTCGAAGTTGTTGCACCTACGGTAGTATTCGCTTTTCGATGTGAATTCTAGCGACGTATTAGATCTAATAACTGGAGTTTAATCATAGTTGCACCATCTATTTTATTTCAGCAGCCCTAATTCTCGCTAAAACCCCCGTAAACTCGTATAAACACGTATGAAATAGTTGCATCTAATCAATAAACAACCATAGTTAATTAATGATTGAACTTTGCCTGCATGCATGTCATCGCATGTTGATTAATATGTGTGCATCATGTTGATTTGTATGTATTTTCTTGTATGTGTGATCACGAGTAGAAGGAAGTGCTCAAGAGGTCGTGTACGAGGATTCCCAAAACTAAGACTTCGAAGTGCTTGAGCAACCCTATTGGTCGAAGTAAGGCAAGTGTCCTTGAAGCATATTGATCCTGTTTTAAAATAAATGTTTTGTTTGCAAAATTGTATGCTTGTGTCAATTTGATGGGAATCCTATGATAGGAAGTTGACTAGCTTTGTTTAACCACACTGTCACCTGGAATACCTGGTAGAGAGTTGGGAAGGGTTTTTACCTTTTGCATCGCTTAATTAATTAGGATGGGAAACCACTATATTATTTCATTTTGTATTAATGATATATTGATTAACATGAACTGGTTTAAATGATGGGTGATCTAAGCAAGCGTGGTTGGTGGATTGGGTTGGATGTTATGGTGGTTGCTTGCTTTAGATCTAAGGACCTGTTCATGTGAGAATAGGCAAGGACTACAGTGCCACCACGAGGCCAAGTATGGGTGCGGCGTAGCTGATTAATTAGGGTATTGCTGGTATTGCACGGATCATTTGGCGCACCGGGGAAGGGGAGTCAGATTGAGTTTGGATTTGTGGCAGGGACTCCCTAGGATCCGAATGGCACAAGAGGGGGGGCCTTGGTTGAAGACGTGCTCTGTAGGAGACGTCGCCACCGGTGAAACCTAAGTGGGTCCGTACATGCTAGTAGTCCCTTTGTAAAGGCTATTTTGTGATCTCTTGGCCATACACCAAAGGAAGTGTAATTGGCATAAGGGAGGTTCTTTAGTCGCCGACGGCTGATGAAAACACAAACATGTGGGTAAAGTGGTACAAACTCTACAGAGTATTAAAACTATCATGATAGTCGTGCTCCTGGTTAAGAGCACCTGGATGACCTACATGATTAGAAGGGTTTTGGTATTGGGATGGTTTGGTATTGGCTTTGGGATGGTATTATGGTTCATGGTGATAAATATGGTTATTGGTAATGAGATATAGACTGGTATTATGATAACTACAAGGATTATGATGGGTTTACTTCACATACATATGATATATTGCTTTTCAAATGTTTTACTATACTTTTCAGCACTTAGCCATTATTATATTCATCATTTGAATCAGTGTAAGGACCGAATGCCCAAGAGGGGGGTGAATTGGGCTTTCTTCGAAAAATTCTAAGCAATGAAACTTAATTTCTAAAGCCCAATTCCCTATGTGTCTATCTATGCATTCTAGTAGATAGAAACTTTGCGGAATGTAAAATGCATAAAAGTAAGGGAAGGAGAAGGATGCAAACTCCCGAGGAGACAAGGATTTATCCCGTGGTTCGGCAAGATCGTTGAGATCTTCCTACATCCACGTTGTGGCACCCACCAAAGGGTTTTGCCACACCCAAGTCACCGAGACGAGGGGTCTTCACTATTCCTCTCCGTTTGCCTCCTTTGGCAAGGTGGAGCTCAAGCCTTGTACAACTTCGACCTTCCGGGCTTCCACAAATGCCTTGGCAAGCTCTGGAAGTCTCCTCACAATTACAAACACCAAGGGTACTCCCTTGAGGCTCTCACACTATCCTAGAGAGTCCACTCACCCAGAATGGTGGCACACAAGCTCTCTCTCTAGCTAGTTCTAGCCTAAACCTTGGTGTATAGATGATTGAAATGGTGTGGAAGTGATTACTCTTGGTATTGAACACTTGTGGATGTGTTGATGGTGTCTGGTGATCAAGACTTAACGAAATGACAGGGTTAGGGGGTATTTATAGCCAGCCTCCCCGAAATAGCCGTTGGAAAAGTAGGCTGACAGAACTTTACTGTGAACACCGGATGATCCAATGTCTCCCCTTTAGTTATCATCGGTCTAATTAATTTGGCTGACGTCATTGTGTCAGATATGACCATTGTTAGACCGATATTGCTCCTGTCTTCTCATCGGATGATCCGGTGGCTCTTCCTCCAGAATTTGCTTAATCTTGATGCTTACTGGAATGATTGACCGATGTGTGTAAGTCTGTACATCGGATGATCCGATGCTACAGTTGGTCCAATGGTATTGGAAACTGTACTGATGGATCGATGTCACTGAGCCATTCACATCGGATGATCCGGTGAGTACATTGTTCTGAGGTCTTCTTCTTCAGTTGAACCAACTCGACCGATGTGTACATTTCTGAAATCATCGGTTGATCTGGTGAGTTGATTTTGTTTGCTTCGTGTTGTTTTGAGTGAATCTTTTGTGTCTTGCTCAGATGACCTCTTAGACATTTGTTTCATAAGCCTCTCTGATGATCTTCAAGCATTGTATGTTGTCAACTTATGGTTGAGTGACTTAGACATAAGAGCTTTCACTTCTTGTCTTTATCTCATTGATTTGATCTCAAAAGTTGATTGTATATGGGTCTCCAATGACATATTCATTTCATTTTATTGAGTGATTATGGGGACCTTGCATTCACAAATTCATTAGTAAAGTTCAATGGTTGTCATTAATCACCGAAACCGTACTTCATGGGGGGCCTAGATGCTTTCAATCTCCCCCTTTTTGGTGATTGATGACAACACAATAATCAAAGCGCAATAGTAATGAATTTGATAGAATGAAACTTAAAAGAATATGCAATGAATATAGGATGTCACACTTGAAGAATTAATTAATAACTCAAGTGTGAATAATAAGTGATCATAAACATAAATAAACATCAAATGAGCCCAATTGATTAATAACTCATGGAAATAAGTTCATTAGAGCTCAATAAGTAGCAAATGAGTAGCAAACACACCAAATGTTGCAAACACACTGAATTACAAGAATGATAAACGATAAATGATAAATGAGACTCCCCCTGACACTAAGACGCTCCCCCTGACTCCTCTAACTCTTCTCCCCCTTTGGCATCAAGACACCAAAAAGGGATCCGAGCGCCTAAGGACCCTGAGTACTGGGCGCGATGACGAACTGGTCACCGTCGCTGTCGTCGGAGCTGCTGGCTGGAGTAGCGGTGGAGGGAGCTGCCGGAGCCATAGGAGCCACCGTTGGTGCCTGCTGTGGAGGAGCTGCTAGAGCAGGGGCACTGACGACGGAGGCCGGCGACTGCTGGAACAGGGTCGTAGCCGGCAGCAGGGAGTGGATCGGAGCACCAGGAGCCAGAAGTGGAGACATGCTGAAGGAGGGAATCGGCGTAGAAGGTATTGGGGCCACTGGAGCGGCAGCTGGAGCCAGGACTGGAGGTGGTGGAGCGACTCCTGGCAGCTGCGACGGGAGGGCAATCCCGGTCTGGGTGTAGAGGTTGGTGATCAACCCCAGGATGCCCATCATCGCCTGCTGCGTCTGCTGCTGCTGGTCGAGAGTGCGCTGGTGCATCTGGTCGATAAGCCCCGTCAGCCTGTCAGTGTCTTCACGCCTCTCACGGGCGATCTGACGCTGCATCTCCTGCTGCTGCTGCTGGAGCTCAAGGAGACAGGCAGCCTGCTCCGCTCGGGCCTGCTCGGTTGCAGCCTGTCCAGACGCTGCTGCTCAACCATCTGCTGGAGGAGCAACGTCAGCTCTGACGGCTGCGTGACCTGCGCCTCAGTGACGAGAGGTGGAGTAGGTGGTGGCACTGTAGAGCCTCCAGCCTCCACGTCGTGCTGCCTGGGTGAGGGCGGAGGAGGGAAGTACTCCTCGACACTATCGTCGGTGTCGCTCTCTGACCAGATATGCTGCAAGTCCTCCCCCTGTGCCTCAGCCTCGGCAAGCCTCTCATCCTCCTTCTCTAAGTCAGACCAGTCCTCCTCAGACAGCCAGGCCCTGACCTGACGCTCAACTGGACGACCAAGGCGGCGGTCTCTAGGAGCTGGGGCACGGTAGTGACCGAACCGTGTGACGCCCTCGTCAGTGAGGCGGTCATGCATGGCGGACCCCTCAGGAACCATCATGGTGAGCAGGTAGTTGATCCAGTGTCCATATACGAGCTGCCTCATCATGCCCACTCCATCTGTGATCACATCCTCCATCTCGCATATGAGGACGTCCACGATGTCGAACTCCATCCCGTTCATATGTAGAACAGGAGAGTCTGCTGTAAGCTGGTGAACCCCTCCAGGTAACCAGACCTCGGCAGGAGCATGCGGTGCAAGGCGAGGTGCACTGTGCGCGCAGCTGGAGTCAACAAAGCTGGTACTCTCGGCTGGTCAGGAGAGAAGGTAGGACCGAACAAAGAACGAATCTCCTCCAAAGCTGGTGCCACTCCTCCAGTGAGCGGCCTCCTCGGCGGGTCTGCCTGACCATAGACCCTCTCATGCACGCAGGAGTCGTGCAAGTCCACTCCCAGCAGCTGTGCCAGTGTCTGCCTCGTCAAGTGGTAGTGCTGACCCATGAACATGAAGTCAATTGATCTTCTGCCCTCAGAGACATAGAGAGTGGCGTAGAAGACGCGGACCCAATCTTCCACATAGGCACTCCGCTCATATGCCATTCGCTGCACCAAACCTCGGTACCTCTCAAAATAAGGACGGATCTCTGTCTCTGCTGCCAAAGCTAGCTGACCCCAATCCAGATAGTTGTGTTGAAACAGCTTGTGACCTCGACGCCTGTAGGTCTCATAGAGTGATGCCTGGGTGACAGTCCAGAAGCGACTATCCACCAGAGCCTCTCTGGGCTGTGGGTACCATTCCTCAAGCAGCACATTCCACCTGAGCTTGCGAAGCTGCTTGGCCTTCATCTTCTGGTAGTCGGTCAACGGGACTCCTTCAGCGACATGGACAGTGGTGTCCATCTCGTAGATCGCTCGCTGGGCCTCCCTGTCCTCACGACGGTCGGCAGCCGTCGGTCTCGGACGTGGTGCTGCCGCGGTGTGACCCCCACGGGTCCAGGCTGAGCGACGACGAACGAGAGGCTCTTCCGGCTCTTCTTCGGCCTCGGAGTCATCAATCACGGGAGGCTACCTCAGACGAGCCTCACGGATCCTTAGGGATCCCCCTCGTCCACGCTCATGCTCTTCGGTGGCGTGAGCGGCCATCAAGGCCTTCTTCTCCTCCTTCGACAATTTTTGCTTCTTCGCGGCCGGCTCCGCGATAGCCTTCCCCTTGTTCTTCTTGTCGCGAGCCATTGTGATCACGCGATTGAATAAAGTCGACGACGGTGACGTGGAGATTGATGGTGCCAAGAATCCCTAGAGTCGGTGAAGAGATGCAATTTGGATGTACCACGACGGCGACTTGGTGGTGAGGGAGAGGAGCGGCGGCGGTGTACATGGGTGAAGACGGCGGCGCTTGGAGGCGGCGGCGCGTGGTGGAGGCGACGGCGCTTGGAGGCGATGGAGGCGCGGTGGAGTGGGCGGCGCGTGGATGGAGGCAGCGGCGCGGCGAGCGGCGGCGGCGTCCGGCGGGAGCACGGCGGCGGCAGCCGGAGATGGCGGCGGCGGTTGGTGGTGGCGCAGCGAGAGGAACGCCGGTGGCGGCGTTGGGATCGGGAGAGAGAAAAGGAGAACGAACGGCCGGTTTAAATAGTGGGTCCCAAACCCTAGCCGTATATTTAACACGGGATGGACCGATGTTGAACGACGGGAGCATCGGTCGAATGATACAGTAAGGTTTTTCAGAAAAGTGCAGTTGACACCGGATGAACCGACGTTGAAGGATGGGAGCATCGGTCGAATGGTACAGTAAGGATTTACAAAAATGGAATGTTGACACCGGATGGTCTGACGTGGGATGAAGAAGCATCGGTGGAATTTGGCGCAGTTCCAGAAGAGTGAACATCGGATCGACCGATGTTTTCCAGAATGAACATGTCAGTTGAATTGAGATACTGACTGAACTGGCCCTTGGATATTGAACACCAATTGATCCGATGAGGGATTGACCTAGACATCAGATAGTGCGATGACTACAGAACAATAACATCCCATATATGTCCTTTGACCAAACAAACAAGCCATTAGAAACACATGTCTTAGGACTTTTTGGGCAACCCCTTACCCCTCAAAGATACTAATATGCCAATAACTTGGCTAGGCCTTAAGGCAAATGGAACATCGAGAAAAAATAGGAGGAAATCATCCAAATAAAATGTAAGGCCCGTGCTTTGTGAGGTAGAGTATGAAGACTTCTATCTCTTTAGAGCATGTTCCTCTAGGCATTAACGCACCTAACATTTTGTTCTTTCCACCTTATATGAATTGAGATATTGCATTTTAAACAAGTCTCTTTCTCATGAGGTGGGTTCCCCTTTGTGACAATCTACCATATGCAATGCCAAACAAATTATAGTGCAAGAAATTTAAATATGAGTGCAAGTCTATATGGCAGGCATCATGCAAGGCATAAAGTAAATCTATCTTGCCAAGTTTGAACCTTTCAAAAGGCTTCTTCAGGGAGAACCACTCTCCAAGCATTGGGAAAACCCAAAAGAACCACCATCCCAAGCTAACCCTTGCTCACCTCTATCCTTTGAGAGTTAGGCAAGACCTACATGAAGTGCATTCTTACATGACGTTCGTTGCATCTAGCACATTTAATTCACTTCTTAGTCTAGAAAAAGTTTTCTCATCAAGTGGTTTAGTGAAGATATCCGCCAATTGTTCTTCGGACCTAACACCTCTCAAAGAGATGTCTCCCTTAGCTTCATGGTCCCTTAGGAAATGATGGCGAATATCAATGTGCTTAGTGCGGGAGTGTTGAACGGGGTTTTTAGCTATCTTAACCGCACTTTCATTGTCACAAAGGAGAGGCACACAACCAAGTTTAATACCAAAGTCCAAAAGGGTTTGTTTCATATAAAGAATTTGGGCACAACATGCACCAGCCGCAATGTATTCCGCTTCCGCCGTGGACAAGGCAACGGAATTTTGCTTCTTGCTTGACCAAGAAACTAGGGAACGCCCAAGCAAGTGGCACCCACCGGAGGTACTCTTGCGATCCACGCGGCATCCGGCAAAGTCCGAATCCGAGTATCCCACAAGATGGAATTTTGCACCTTTAGGGTACCACAAGCCCACACTAGGGGTATGCTTAAGATACCTAAGTATCCTAAAGACCACCTTCCTATGCGATTCTTTAGGTGCCGCTTGAAAGCGAGCACACAAGCATACACTAAACATGATATCGGGCCTAGATGCGGTAAGGTAAGGCAATGAACCAATCATAGAATGGTAGTTAGATTGATCAATAGGTTTACCGTCCTTATCCGCGTCGAGATGACAATTGGTTGCCATTGGAGTGCTTCTTGAGCTACAATCTCCCATCTCAAATTTCTTCAAGAGGTCCTTGGTGTACTTCTCTTGATAGATGAAGGTCCCCTCTTGAAGTTGCTTGATTTGAAATCCAAGGAAGAAGTTGAGCTCTCCAATTATTGTCATCTCTAGATCCAAATGAATAATTCTCCGTCGATGTGTAGATGTTGAAACTTGAGGCTCCCCCTTGATCATGGCTCTCCTCAACTCTAGGCTTGTCACAACATCGTTCTTGCTTTCCCTTAGAATTATCACCCATGGTGACTTGTTCATGATTTTCGGTGATCCTTTATGGGGGTGAACATACAATTGTTGCTGGTCATGTGTTGAGTGCACCTAGCGCTTTCCACCGGCTTTGTAGTTCACCTATACTCATGAATTCAACTTTTGATTTTTTGGCACCCAAGCCAACATAGGTCCTTGTATGTGTGATACAAGTGTCTTTGGGACCCAAAGTTGCTTGGGGAGCTTCCCCTTCATGCCCTTTACGTCTTTACCAATGAACCTTGCCTTCACCTTGCCATGTACTTTACTCAAGAGATAGTAATGATCATTGAAAGCAGATTTGTAGTTAGTAGGCAATTTTGGAGAAGGTCGGTTAGGAAGAGGACACTCCCTTGTGTGGTGACCGGTGACCCCACAATGTTGGCAATAAGAACCAACTTCCTTGATGAAGCTTGTTCTTAGCTCCGGTGAGGGCACCTTTCCTTTGTTAGGAACCGGGAAGGATCCAAGTCCTCTCTTGTTGAAGGCCTTTGCTTGTTGGAAGAGGATTTCCTTGTGCTTGACTTCTCCTTTTGATAGTCTAGCCACACTAGTGCGGAGACTCTCAATTTCTTCCAACAAGTCATTCTCCCTAGCATTAGCTTTCAAAGGCAAAGACTTGTGCAAAGCATTAGTAGCATGAGAAGTAATGGATATCTTATCATTAAGAGTTTGTTTCTTCATATCTTTTAACTCTTGATCAAGCACTTCATAAGCAATATTAAGTGTTTGATGTTCTTGTATTAACTTGTTGTGCTCTCCCAAGAGTGTTTGGTGTGCTAAGTTAAGCTCATGATGATCCAGCTCGATTTTAGCCTTATCTTCCTCAATTTGCTTGACATGGGATTTGAGCGTGTCATGCTCTTTAAGTATGCTTTCATACTTTTCAAGCAAATCAAAGTTAGCACTATCAAGTCTAGCATGGGTTTCTTCAAGAGTTTTAACCTTACTCTTTTCCCTCTTAATGATAGCATGATATTCATTTATTAGAGAGGTAAAATCATTGGGAGAAAGCTCATCATCGCTAGAATCATCATATACCTTGGTGTTACCTTTAGCCATGAGGCACATGGGAGGTGGTGGTAGAGGTGAGTCATCATTGTTGGCAATGGCAAGGCCGGCCAAACTTTCTTCTTCCTCTTCACTTTCTTCATCACTTGTTTCTTCGTCGGTGACCCATTCATTTGCCTCACACATGAACACCTTTTGTGGCCCATTTCTCTTCTTTGGAAAGAGTCTTGCCTTCTTGCCCTTGTCATATCTCTTCTTGCCAAAGGTTCTTGGTTTAGGTTTGGCCTCTTCTTCATCATCATCACTTTCTTCAAGCTTGCGATGCTTGCTCTTGTGGTTCTCTCTTCTTTTGTCCGGTTTTGGACAATCATAGGAGATATGACCTTGATCACCACAATTATAGCAAGTTTTGTTGTCATCTCTCTTTGGTAGAAATGCTTTCTTTTTGGGATCAAAGGTGTATCCCTTCTTGGAAATCTTGGAGCTCAAGCGAGAGAACTTTTCATCATTGATGCAAGCTCACCATCGTCATCTTCGCTTGATGCTTGCTCATCTTCACTTGGGCTAGGCTCAACCACTTTCTTTTTGTTGAAATTTGTTCTCTTGGTGTAGGCCTTTAGAGCAATTGTTTTTGAAGATGATTGGTCCATCATTCCAAGCACACTCATCTCATGAGCGTGAATTTCTCCAATGAGCTCCAAAACATCAATGTGGTCAAGAGACTCTTTTTGGAGCATGGAGTTGATGATGTTGTACATTGGCATGGGAAGGAGCATGAGGATCTTGCGGTTGATGAGTCCCTTGCCAAGAGAAGCAATGTCAAGAGCATTTATTTCTTCAATAAGCACATTTAAGCGAGAGAACATCTCATTAACATTTTCATGAGGTAGCATCTTAAATTCATCATATTTTGCTTTAAGCATGTGATATTTAAGTTCCTTGACCCTTGAAAAACCCTCATGAATCTCTATTAAGCAAGCCCAAATTTCACAAGCCTTTTCCTTGCTAGCAATCCTAGAAAACACATCTTGACTAATACACTCATAGATTGCATTCCTAGCTTTAGCATCCCATTTAAGTTGATCACCAACATAATTGTGTTCTCCAAACCCCGCGTGGGTCGCTTCCCAAACTTCGGGTGCAATAGCCTTTAGATAAGCGCACATGCGTGCTTTCCAATAGGCAAAGTTCATGCCCTCGAAGATAGGAACTGAACCCCCAACCTTGGCCATTTTAGCTCTCTAGCGGTGAAGCTAGAATGATCCTATGAGCAACCTCGCTCTGATACCAAATGTAAGGACCGAATGCCCAAGAGGGGGGGTGAATTGGGCTTTCTTCGAAAAATTCTAAGCAATGAAACTTACTTTCTAAAGCCCAATTCCCTACGCGACTATCTATGCATTCTAGTAGATAGAAACTTTGCGGAATGTAAAATGCATAAAGTAAGGGAAGGAGAAGGATGCAAACTCCCGAGGAGACAAGGATTTATCCCGTGGTTCGGCAAGATCGTTAAGATCTTCCTACATCCATGTTGTGGCACCCACCAAAGAGTTTTGCTACACCCAAGTCACCGAGACGAGGGGTCTTCACTATTCCTCTCCGTTTGCCTCCTTTGGCAAGGTGGATCTCAAGCCTTGTACAACTTCGACCTTCCAGGCTTCCACAAACGCCTTGGCAAGCTCCAGAAGTCTCCTCACGATTACAAACACCAAGGGCACTCCCTTGAGGCTCTCACACTATCCTAGAGAGTCCACTCACCCAGAATGGTGGCACACAAGCTCTCTCTCTAGCTAGTTCTAGCCTAAACCTTGGTGTATAGATGATCGAAATGGTGTGGAAGTGATTGCTCTTGGTCTTGAACACTTGTGGATGTTTTGATGGTGTCTGGTGATCAAGACTTAACGAAATAACAGGTTTAGGGTGTATTTATAGCCAGCCTCCCCGAAATAGCCGTTGGAAAAGTGGGCTGACAGAACTTTACTATGAACACCAGATGATCCGATGTCTCCCCTTTAGTTATCATCAGTCTAATTACTTTGGCTGACGTCATTGTGTCAGATATGACCGTTGTTAGACCGATGTTGCTCCTGTCTTCTCATCGAATGATCCGGTGGCTCTTCCTCCAGAATTTGCTTAATCTTGATGCTTACTGGAGTGATTGACCGATGTATGTAAGTCTGTACATTGGATGATCCGGTGCTACACTTGGTCCAATGGTATTGCAAATTGTACTGATGGACCGATGTCACTGAGCCATTCACATCGGATGATCCGGTGAGTACATTGTTCTGAGGTCTTCTTCTTCAGTTGAACCAACTCGACCGGTGTGTACATTTATGAAATCTTCGGTTGATCTGGTGAGTTGATTTTGTTTGCTTCAAGTTGTTTTGAGTGAATCTTTTGTGTCTTGCTCAGATGACCTCTTAGACATTTGTTTCATAAGCCTCTCTGATGATCTTCAAGCATTGTATGTTGTCAACTTATGGTTGAGTGACTTAGACATAAGAGCTTTCACTTCTTGTCTTTATCTCATTGATTTGATCTCAAAAGTTGATTGTATATGGGTCTCCAGTGACATATTCATTTCATTTTATTGAGTGATTATGGGGACCTTGCATTCACAAATTCATTAGTAAAGTTCAATGGTTGTCATTAATCACCGAAACCCTACTTCATGGGGGGCCTAGATGCTTTCAATCAGCTACATGTCATACCTTCCACACTTGCTGAGTATGACATGTACTCACCCTTGCAATCCTCCCCACCAACAGTTTCAGGTGATGGTTGGGAGTGTCTTGAGGATAACGCGGAGTTCTAGGTTGTGTGCTGCCGTCGACTTGCCTATGGTGTTGCATGGAGCTGCACTATCCCTTATGCTTAGTTTGCTTAGTTTCTTAACTAGTTTATTTTCGCTGCATTAGTTGAACTTGTCATTAATATTCACTAGAGCTTGTATTAAAGGATATTATGAATTGTGTAATAAAATTTGGTTAATTAATCTTGTTCTGTGGTAATTATCTGTTTATCAATTGTGAATCACTCGTGTATGTGTGTTGAACGTCCTAGGCACACATATGCGTTCACTTCGTTCATTTTCAGAACCGGGTGTCACAAATTGGTATCAGAGCCACATGTTGACCGTAGGATGCAACCTAGATAGAATGGAGACTTTAGAGCACATAAGAGCACTCAGGAATCGATTTGATTTTGTTGGCGCTGTTTGCTATATATATATATATTGGCTGCTTGTGTGCTTAATAGAGGATTTTGGGGCGCTTTAGCATTGCCATGTCCACCTAGGCTAGTGTAGCCAGTTTGTTAGTTTCATATCCCTTGATGCATATAGTTGGGGACATTTTCTAATTCTTACCTATTTCTTTTCTTCAGATGGTGAGGACTCGCAACCAGAGGGATGTCAATGATGAGGAGGAGAACCATGAAGTACCTCAGAACAGCAATGGACAAGGACCTGCTCATGGAGCTATCAATATTGAGCAGCTACTGGCTATTCAGAACCAGCTCATGCAGACCATGATACAGACTATGGGACCGTACAAGTTCGCACTGCGCGAGATCAGTGGATTAGGGTTTTCTAGATCGGCATAAATTTGGAGATTTGGGGTTGAATTCACGTAAGGAAAAGGAAGTAGAAGGTATACCAGGTGTTTAGAACTCCAAAGAATCAAGGATCTTGGAAGTAACACTTGAATCTTAATGATCTAGGGTTGATAAAGAACATGATGGTGAATTGTTGATGAAGAACGCGAACTTGGTGGAGATCTTGATCCTCTTTCATTTCCTCTTCTTCTTCTTCTTCTTGCTTGGGATCTCCTTGTCCCTCCTTGATGGTGGCTCTCCACGAACTAGGGTTTGGTTTGGGTGGAAAAGTGGAAAATATATGTCAAGCCAAGGGGTGGGGTTGTTTATATAGAGGTGGAGGCTAGGGTTATATGAATTTCGAGTTTTGGATGAGTAGAGGCTGGTTTAGAGTCCCACATGGACTCTAAAAGAGTTAGGCATGACGTCCCTAGGCCCACTTAACATAAAACCCAAGAAACAAGTCATTAAATAAAGGATCAATTCGAAGTCACGATTTATATGACAAGTCCGAAAAGGACCGGACTAGTCCAAAGTTGTCCAAAGAAAAATCGGACTGTAAGACCTATATGTGCTGAATACATTGGCTTTTAGTGAATACACTTGTCTTTGATGATAAAAGTTTTAAATATCACCAAAACACCTTTTTTATCAAGGTCCGACTCTAGCTCTGAGCTACAGCAAAGTCCGACGGCAGGTCCGGCTTGTTTTGGGTAGCTCTGGTTACGTTCGATGCTAGGTCCGACTAGCTTTGGTCAGCTCCGGAGAGTTTTGTCTTTAGCTCCGACATGTCTTTGGTCAGCTCCGGTGAGTTTTGTCTTTAGCTCCGACATGTCTTTGATAGCTCCGGCGAGTTTTTACTAAGCTCCAAGTTGATTTTTCTAGCTCCTGCTTTTGGGATTACTAGTTCCGACTAGTCCTGGTTAGCTCCGGCTCTAGGTCCTGCTAGTTTTGTAAGATCCGGCGGGAGCTTGGTTGTAATAGTTTTGGTAAGCTCCGGTGCTAGGTTCTACTAGCTTTTGTTAGCTCTGGCTCAAGGTCCGGAACTTGACCGTAGTGCTTCTGCTTTTCATTTGCAATGTTTCGTACTTGCTTTACATTGTTGGAAAGTTCGCTTAGTATTCTTTTACTATGTTTTTGGTGCATTTTGGATGATATGGCTGATATAGTTTTGCTATGCTTTGCAACATGCTTATGTGAGATTCTCACGTAAGGTGTTGTGTTCGGAACAAACTTGAGTCAAGTCAAGGACTTGGGCTCGTATGGATTGGTTGCTTATTCATGTGCAGGTGTTGCTTTAGTTCAAGACATGGCTGGTGACGGGATCCATTGGACTAGTCTCAGGGAGGATATGAGGTTCCAACAACCAAATTCAGGAGGAATTGTGGTTGAGCTGATCAGGAGGTTGCGCAGCACGATTGAATCAAGAACAATGCATATGAAGGTATCATGGACGTCATTGGAAGATGTTTGCACGTGTGCAAGGAGTGCATGGACGTGGCTACATGGTTCCGAGACGTGATGAAGAGATGTGGACGTAAAGAATTGGTCGGAAAGGTCCAACCGACTAGGTTATGGACTCAGGCTGCGGCTGAGTCGGGTTTGACTCAAATATGGAAAGATTTGAGTTGGTTATGATAGGATTTCGTGTGGGTCACGAATTTGAGTTGTTTAGGAATGTGGGATACGTTCCTAAGGTGTTTGGAAGTCTTAATATTGCTTCTATCTGCGTATAGAAGAATCCTAAGCAGTTATGGAAAGTTACGATTCGTGAACAGAGTAGGATTAGGTTCCTGATCTGAGTTGAGTTGGCTTTCGAGCTGGTTATATAAGCAAGGGAGCCCAGAGCTCGTGGTGCACGACTTTGGGGCTGTTCCTCTTGTGTTCTATTGAATAAAATTCATAGTTTGAAGGAACTTGTGTGCCTTGTTCGTCCGACTTGTTCTAGACAAGTTTTACTCGTCGAGTTTCTGGACAGCACTACCTTTCGTCGGTAGTTTTATCATAACTCGAGTTTTACAGATCCAATTGACGTGATTATTTTTGGTTTGTCCACAACTTGATTGTATATCATATGTCAAAATCCCAAGATCATTAGATTTGTGGTCTATGATCTACACGAGTTTCTTTGCAGCATTCCAGAACTGTTTTTTTCTCGGGTAGGGCAGATTGACCATTGTTTGATCTTTCAATCATAACTTGAGTTTTTCTTGAAGGATTTGAGTGATTCTTTTTGTGTTGTCTTCGTGAATTGATTCTCTCTGATATCTATCACTTTTGTCACGGTGAAACATGTTTAGATTAGTCTCACACACAATTTCTTTAACAGATCGTTTTTGTGCCGAAAGGGTTTGGGGTTTAATTGTTTCCGCTGCGTAAGATTTTTAAATCTACCATTCACCCCCCCTCTGTCAGCTTTTCATGTGCTCTTCGATCCTACAATTGGTATCAGAGCCATGGTGTTCTAATCTTTGTGATTTGCGTGTGTTTTTGACTAATCATCATGGAGAAGTACTCTGCCAAACCTTGTGTGTTCGCTGGTATTGATTTTCAGGTTTGGAAAGCACGCATGGAGGCTTTCATCCAGGCACAAGGCTTTGCAATATGGGAGAAGGTATACAAGCCTTACGAAGTGCCATCAAACGATCAAGTTACAGCTACAAATCTGAGAGATGTCGACAACAACAACAAGGCTCGGAACTTGATCATACAAGGATTAACACAAAGTGACTTCGACTGTGTTGCACACCTCCGATCTGCATACGATGTGTGGAAAGCACTTTGTGACTACCACGAAGGATCCAACACGATCAAAGAGGTAAGGCAAGACATGTTCAAGAAAGAATACATGCGCTTCGAGATGCAACCCGGTGAGTCTATTGATAACTTTTTTGCTCGCTTTAATGAGATTATCAGCAACTTGTGTAGTGTCAATGTTAATTTTTCGGATGCTGAAAATGCTAGGCAATTGCTAAGTGCATTAGATACGTCAATTTGGGAGATGAAAGTCACATATATTCGTGAATCTACTGTCATGAGTTCACTTACTTTAGATGTGCTATATTCCAAGTTAAAAACTCATGAAATTGACATAATCTCACGTAAGGAACCCCAATAAGTCTATTGCATTTGTTTCACAACGTGATATGTCTAGCCCCGGCCAATCATCATCTTGCAATACTCTTGCCTTGTTGTCCTCACTAACCGTGGAGAAGATCGAAGAATTTCCAGAAGAAGTTGGCACTCATCTCTACTAGATTCTCAAAAGCGTTGCAAAATGTGAGAACTAGAAGGAGAGGAAGCTCCGGACCTCAACGCTATTTTGAATGTGGTAAAACAGGACACTTTCATACAGAATGCCCTAACCTTTCAGGTCCGACCACCCGGGAAGAAAAACAAAGCAAGGTCCGGACCTCCTCTGGAAATTCCAACAAGAAGAAGAAAGGTACCATAGGACGCAAGATGATCAACAGTTTCATCACCGCGCTTCAAGAGTTCAGTTCAAGTGACGTGGACATTGGAAGTGATGAAGATGAAGATGATTTGGCAAACTTGTACTTTATGACGGGCAAGTCAAGATCAAGTATGGAGGAGGCAGAACACAACAGCGACAATGAAGAGGTATGTCCTAGTTGCGAAGAAATGTGTGATGCTATTTCTCGTGCCACTGTTATTGTTAAGAAAAAGGACAAAAAGCTTAGGGATAGTGCTACTAAAATTGAATCACTAGAATCTGAAATCAACCGTTTAAAAACTTTGATTCCTAGTGAAATAGGGATTATGCATCCTCATGGCTTAAGTTGAGGGGGGAGTTTTTGAAACTTGGGAAGTCTATGTGTGAATCTGAAATTCAAATAATATGAGCATAGTATTTCATACATATATGACTCTGTGATTTCTTTTACATGCTGAAAGTTCTTACTATATTACTCGTGTTATACATTTTGTAGTTTTTGCCATGTCTAGTAATTGGAATAATTACTTACACTAAATCTGGTCATGGTCGAACTTTCTTGCTGTTTTGAACTTGTTGCATGCTCACAAATGCTTTTAATCATAAAGAATTAATCAAGTAATCAACTCACATGTTGAGTTTTTATGAACAAATATAAATTGAGAAAAGATCAAGAGAATATGCATGCATCGCACTTCTTCTTTTGAGATGGCTTACCATTGCACTTAGATATGAACTTGGAAGAAGTTGTGTATGACTAAAACCATGTCCTTAAGCTTCTGATTGTCAAATGACATATGCTTGGCTTGGTTGGTTAGAATAAGACAGATGCGCATATAATCTCTTGCAAATATCATATGATCTAAATTTATGCTTTGAAAAAATATTAAAATGCAGCAACTAGTGTCATGATTTCAGGTTTTGAAATAGATAAGTTTGTGAGATCATGACTTGCTTAAATTGAAAATTACATTTGATCTCTAGCATGGCTTACACTACTTTATGTATTTCATTGATGTGATAATGTAAGGTACTTGATAGTATGACTTGGATGAGCTTTGTTTATATGTATATGTTATAATATGCTCATAACAACTAAAGGGGGAGAGATAATTTGTTTATATGCTCATGACTTGCTGAATACATTGTCAAAGGGGGAGAGATAAGCATGAAGAGAAAGAGAATATGTGCATAAGGAGAGATAATAAAGGGGAAGAGATAATATGGGATAATTTTTCTTCTCATTTTACTTTTGATTTACAAAGGGGGAGAAATTGCCTTCAAAACTTTTATGTGAATAAGTCAATGTTCGGATTTTAAATGGTGTTGCCAATGCATTCATCAAGGGGGAGATTGTAAGACCTATATGTGCTGAATACATTGGCTTGTAGTGAATACACTTGTGTTTGATGATAAAAGTTTTAAATATCACCAAAACACCTTTTTTATCAAGGTCCGACTCTAGCTCTGAGCTACAGCAAAGTCCGACGGTAGGTCCGGCTTGTTTTGGGTCGCTCCAGTTACGTTCGATGCTAGGTCCGACTAGCTTTGGTCAGCTCCGGTGAGTTTTGTCTTTAGCTCCGACATGTCTTTGGTCAGCTCCGGTGAGTTTTGTCTTTTGCTCCGACATATCTTTGATAGCTCCGGCGAGTTTTTGCTAAGCTCCGAGTTCATTTTTCTAGCTCCGGCTTTTGGGATTACTAGTTCCGACTAATTCTGGTTAGCTCCGGCGCTCGGTCCTGCTAGTTTTGTAAGCTCCGGCGGGAGCTTGGTTGTACTAGTTTTGGTAAGCTTCGGCGCTAGGTTCTACTAGCTTTTGTTAGCTCCGGCTCAAGGTCCGGGTTGCTCTGGCAAGGTCCGGAACTTGATCGTAGTGCTTCTGCTTTTCATTTGCAATGTTTCATACTTGCTTTACATTGTTGGAAAGTTTGCTTAGTATTCTTTTACTAAGTTTTTGGTGCGTTTTGGATGATATGGCTGATATCGTTTTGCTATGCTTTGCAACATGCTTATGTGAGGTTCTCACGTAAGGTGTTGTGTTCGGAACTAACTTGAGTCAAGTCAAGGACTTGGGCTCGTATGGATTTGTTGTTTATTCATGTGCAGGTGTTGCTTGAGTTCAAGACATGGCTGGTGACGGGATCCATTGGACTAGTCTCAGGGAGGAGATGAGGTTCCAACAACCAAATTCAGGAGGAATTGTGGTTGAGCTGATCAGGAGGTTGCGCAGCATGATTGAATCAAGAACAATGCATATGAAGGTATCGTGGACGTCATTGGAAGATTTTTGCACGTGTGCAAGGAGTGCATGGACGTGGCTACATGGTTCCGAGGAGTGATGAAGAGATGTGGACATAAAGAATTGGTCGGAAAGGTCCAACCGACTAGGTTATGGACTCAGGCTGCGACTGAGTCGGGTTTGACTCAAATATGGAAAGATTTGAGTTGGTTATGATAGGGTTTCATGTGGGTCAAGAATTTGAGTTGTTTAAGAATGTGGGATACGTTCCTAAGGTGTTTGGAAGTCTTAAGATTGCTTCTATCTGCGTATAGAAGAATCCTAAGCAGTTATGAAATGTTACGATTCGTGAACAGAGTAGGATTAAGTTCCTGATCTGAGTTGAGTTGGCTTTCGAGCTGGTTATATAAGCAAGGGAGCCCAGAGCTCGTGGTGCACGACTTTGGGCCTGTTCCTCTTGTTTTCTATTGAATAAAATTCGTAGTTTGAAGGAACTTTTATGCCTTGTTCGTCTGACTTGTTCCAGACAAGTTTTACTCGTCGAGTTTTTGGACAGCACTACCTTTCATTGGTAGTTTTATCATAACTCGAGTTTTACAGATCCAATTGACGTGATTCTTTTTGAGTTGTCTTCACAACTTGATTGTATATCATATGTAAAAATCTCACGATCATTGGATTTGTGGTCTATGATCTACACGAGTTTCTTTGCAGCATTCCAGAACTGTTTTTTTCTCGAGTAGGGCAGATTGACCATTGATTGATCTTTCGATCATAACTTGAGTTTTTCTCGACGGATTTGAGTGATTCTTTTTGTGTTGTCTTCGTGAGTTGATTCTCTCTGATATCTATTACTTTTGTCACAGTGAAACACGTTTAAATTAGTCTCACACATGATTTCTTTAACAGATCATTTTTCCGCCGAAAGGGTTTGGGGTTTAATTGTTTCCGCTGCGTAGGATTTTTAAATCTACCATTTACCCCCCCCCCTCTGGTAGCTTTTCAAGTGCTCTTCGATCCTACACGGACAAATCCGAACTGGACAATCGAACAAGTCTGAACTTATCCAGAGGGGAAAAACAGACAAGTTTGGCCTAAAATCGGACAAGTCCGACTTTAGTCAGAGAGGAAAACGGACAACTCCGCTGGATACCGGACTAGTCCGGACAAATCCAGGAACTTAGCAATTCTTTAAGGATTCTGGGAATTCCGGACTAGTCTGCACAAGACCGGACAAGTCCGAAAGTGTCTAGAGGCAAAAAGAGACTAGTCCACCGAAAAACGGACAAGTCCAATCGAGGTCAGAGAGAAATCGGACTAGTCCGCACCAAAATCGGACTTGTCCGCACTTCCCAGAATTGTTAAGTTCGATTTTGTTTCCAATTCATTTTAAACTTGTTCCTTTTTATGTTGCCTAATATTAAACATGTATTGGAATGTATGCAATGCATGATGGATGAAAATGAGGGTGTTACATCCTGGGACATGGAGAACACACCAGAGAGCACAAGAAAAATTTTGAAAATTGCTGGTGAGCGCCATGAGGGGTGACGCTCGACTTTGCATGACACCTATAAGAGTTATTCTACCGATGAAGAACGTATACGAAACAAGGTTGCTGACGTACCGGCGCCCGAGTGGTTGCACCTAATAGAATATTTTGTGTCTGAGCGATTCGAGGTCAGCTAACTTTTTAATAGCTTCGCATCATACAAAAACTATTTAATTTTATATTCATTTTTGGAATTAATTCTTAAAATTATTGCAGTCAATAAGCACGACCAATTCTCAAAATCAAGGAAGACAAAAGGCGAATCACTTGCTTGGCTTCGAAACTTACGCCCAACTTAGTTACGAGAAGGTATGAAAAATAAATCACGCTTTTACTTTGCGCTGCAATCAGTATGTATAACTACATGTTGAATTTTACTTGTATTTTATGTAGCCAAACCCAGAGACCGGAGAAGAACCCGATGACATACAACAGTGGGAGGCAAGCCATTTGAAGAATGGTGACTGGGCAAACGAGTAGGCAGAAGTTGTACATGTAAGTAACACTTCGAAAAATCCCCAATTAAATAAATATTTGCAATGTATTTATGACTTTTCTTTTCGTATATAGAGCCAGACACGTGCCCAAGTGGACGACATGGAAGCTGACCATGGAGGCCCAATTCCAAATGAGAAAAGAAACCACATCTTCCAGTGTTGTTATAGATCCTCAATCGGTTGTGCAGGATCACAGGTTCGGGCACGTGGTTATATGGCTAACCCTCTTGGTCCTGAACGTGAACGTATGCATATCTAGATAGCTGAACTCTTCAACGACCAAGTTGGAAACTTAGAAGATAGAAATGCAGGCCTCAATCACCAAGTGCAGGAGTTCGAAAGGAGAAATGATAGCTTAACCACTCAGATGGACTGCATAAACCAGAAGAATGAAGAGTTAAACATTCAAGTCCAAAACTTAGAAGGTTAGATAGCAGCTGATCGTGAACAGAGATCTAAGGAAATGGAGGACATGCGCATCTCAATGGCTGAAATGCGCAAAATGATGGAGACCACTCCACAAAAGGTCCAACAAAAGAACCGTCAAAAGCCACATGCTCCAACAATTAGTCCCGGTCAGCTTAGGCAAACTTTTAACAAGCAAACAAGTCGTGTTAGTAATACTTGAGTGTTGTTATACGTGTTACAATATCAATTGATGGATGTTTATTGTTAAACTCAGGATTCTGTAGCCACTAGTTTTCAAACCTGGTGCATTAGGATTCTACTGCCACTAATTATAAAATGTGGCATTATGAATTTTTGTCGCGAATGATAAATTGTTGCAATAGGAAGCTATTGCCACGAATTACAAAATGTTGCAGTATAAACATTTGGCCATGACTCAAAAAACGTTGCACTAGACTGCAATTGCCACCATGCTGAAAACATTGCATTACAACACTAGTGCCACAGATGAGAAAATGTTGCATTACACCTCTATCACCACAAACCATTAAACGTTGCATTACGGCCGTACTGCCACATATCAAAAAATGTTGCATTACACCTCTATCACCACAAATCATTAAACGTTGCATTACGACCGTATTGCCACAGATCAGGAAATGTTCCATTAGAAACCTATTGCCACATATCAGGAAATGTTGCATTAAGAACCTATTGCCACAGATAAGAAATCGTTGCAATACCAAACTATTCGCCAGGGATGTGAAATTGTTGCAGTACCATACTATTTCCCACGGATCTGAAATCGTTGCAATACAGTACTATTTGCCACGTTTGTGAAGTCGTTGCAATAACATACTATTTGCTACGGACATTAAACTGTCTCAGTACCATACTATTTGCCACAGCTGTGACATTGTTGCAGCACCATAGTATTTGCCACGAATGTGAGATCGTTGCAATACCGTGATATTCGTTGCAATAAGTTAAATCGTCACGATACCTTAAATCGTTGTAATACCATACTATTTGCCACGACTGTGAAATCGTTGCAGTAACATACTATTGTCACGAATGTGGAATCGTTGCAATACCCTGCTATTCGTTGCAATACGTTAAATCGTCGCGATATGCTTGTAACACCGTCAATTTTTGCATCATACATTGTATACATGTTCATGCATTAAACATTAGTAGAATAAAGGAAAAAATAATAAAAGATAAAACATACATATACAAAATATGTGTAGCAAAGGAGAAAAAAATAATAACATAAAACATGTATTAGGGAACAAATATAAAATAATAATAATATATATAGAAAAAAATATGTGAAACCAAAAGAAAGAAAAAAATAGTGCTTCACCCTGGAATGTTCTGGGCAAATAGTGCCCAACCGGCACCGAGCCGACCAGGCCGCCCGAGCCGGCCCACCCCGCGTGCCCTGGAGCCGAGCGCGCCCCAGCGGCCGTGCCGCACCGTTCTGGCCCCGCGCCCGGGGCCGAGTCGGTTGGGTGCTGCTCGCCCGAGGTTGACTCGAAAGTGCGCACGCGCGTTTCGGCCGAGACCGAGCCGGTCTCTGGACCGCGTACCTCGCCGCCTATATAAATGATCGAGGCTTCATAGTTTTTGTCGACAGAGATCGCTGCAGCCCCAAAATCCTAGCCGCCAAAAGCCCTAGCGCCGATAGAAAAAAAAAAAAGAAAAGACCAGAGGTGCCGCCAGGAGAAGAAAAAAAGGAGAAGAAAAGAGTAAGAAGGAGAGGAAGGTGTCGTCGCCCGCTAAAGATTGTTGCGCCGCCGCCGTCGTGCCGCCAGAGGGCCGTTGCGTCGTACACTTCATCTACGCTACGCCTTCGTCCCGCATCTTCGAAGATGTTGCATCTACGGTAGTATTCGCTTTTCGATGCAAATTCTAGCGACGTATTAAATCTAATAACTGGAGTTTAATCATAGTTGCACCATCAATTTTATTTCAGCAGCCTCAATTCTCGCTAAAACCCCCGTAAACTCATATAAACACATATGAAATAGTTGCATCTAATCAATAAACAACCATAGTTAATTAATAATTGAACTTTGCATGCATGCATGTCATCGCATGTTGATTAATATGTGTGCATCATGTTCATTAGTATGTATTTTCTTGTATGTGTGATCACGAGTAGAGGGAAGTGCTCAAGAGGTCATGTACGAGGATTCCAAGAACCAAGACTTCGAAGCGCTTGAGCAACCCTATTGGTCGAAGCAACGCAAGTGTCCTTGAAGCATATTGATCCTGTTTTAAAATAAATGTTTTGTATGCAAAATTGTATGCTTGTCTCAATTTGATGGGAATCCTATGATAGGAAGTTGACTAGCTCTGTTTAACCACCCTTGTCACCTGGAATACCTGGTAGAGAGTTGGGAAGGGTTTTTACCTTTTGCATCGCTTAATTAATTAGGATCGGAAACCACTATATTATATCATTATGCATTAATGATATATTGATTAACATGAACTAGTTAAAATGATGGGTGATCTAAGCAAGCGTGGTTGGTGGATTGGGTTGGATGTTATGGTGGTTGCTTGCTTTAGATCTAAGGACTGGTTCATGCGAGAATAGGCAAGGACTATAGTGCCACCACGAGGCCAAGTATGAGTGCGGCGTAGCTGATTAATTAGGGTATTGCTGGTATTGCGCGGATCATTTAGCGCACCGAGGAAGGGGAGTCGGATTGGGTTTGTATTTGTGGCAGGGACTCCCTGGGATCCGAACGGCACAAGAGGGGGGGCCCTTGGTTGAAGACGTGCTCTGTAGGAGACGTCGCCACCGGTGAAACCTAAGTGGGTCCGTACATGCTAGTAGTCCCTTTGTAAAAGCTATTTTGTGATCTCTTGGCCATATACCAGAGGAAGTGTAATTGGCATAAGGGAGGTTCTTTAGTCACCGACCGGTGATGAAATCACAAACATGTGGGTAAAGTGGTACAAACTCTACAGAGTATTAAAACTATCATGATAGCCGTGCTCCTGATTAAGAGCACCTGGATGACCTACATGATTAGAAGGGTGTTGGTATTGGGATGGTTTGGTATTGGCTTTGGGATGGTATTATGGTTCATGGTGATAAATATGGTTATTGGTAAGGAGATATAGACTGGTATTATGATAACTACATGGATTATGATGGGTTTACTTCACATACATATGATATATTTCTTTTCAAATGTTTTACTGTACTTTTCAGCACTTAGCCATTATTATATTCATCATTTGAATCAGCTACATGTCATACCTTCCACACTTGCTGAGTACGACATGTACTCA
Source organism: Tuctoria greenei (assembly GCA_036927565.1). Classification (NCBI taxonomy): domain Eukaryota; kingdom Viridiplantae; phylum Streptophyta; class Magnoliopsida; order Poales; family Poaceae; genus Tuctoria; species Tuctoria greenei. The sequence goes on along the minus strand of JAYESD010000004.1, from coordinate 104,473,594 downwards.
CTCTTGCAATCCTCCCCACCAACAGTTTCAGGTGATGGTTCGGAGTGTCTTGAGGATAACGCGGAGTTCTAGGCTGTGTGCTGCCATCGACTTGCCTATGGTGTTGCATGGAGCTGCGCTATCCCTTATGCTTAGTTTGCTTAGTTGCTTAACTAGTTTATTTCCGCTGCATTAGTTGAACTTGTCATTAATATTCACTAGAGCTTGTATTCGAGGATATTATGAATTGTGTAATAAAATTCGGTTAATTAATCTTGTTCTATGGTAATTATCTGTTTATCAATTGTGAATCACTCGTGTATGTGTGTTGAACGTCCTGGGCACACATATGCTTTCACTTGGTTCATTTTCAGAACCGGGTGTCACAAATTGGTATCAGAGCCACATGTTGACCGTAGGATGCAGCCTAGATAGAATTGAGACTCTAGAGCACATAGGAGCACTCAAGAATCGATTTGATTTTGTTGGCTTGCTGTTTGCTATATATATTGGTTGCTTGTGTGCTTAATAGAGGATTTTGGGGTGCTTTAGCATTGCCATGTCCACCTAGGCTACTGTAGCTAGTTTGTTAGTTTCATATCCCTTGATGCATATAGTTGGGGACGTTTTCTAATTCTTACCTATTGCTTTTCTTCAGATGGTGAGGACTCGCCACCAGAGGGATGTCAATGATGAGGAGGAGAACCATGGAGTACCTCAGAACAACAATGGACAAGGACCTGCTCATGGAGCTATCAATATTGAGCAGCTACTGGCTATTCAGAACCAGCTCATGCAGACCATGATACAGACTATGGGACAGCTGCAGGCTGGTAACATCAACAATCAACCCCACATGCCTCCACCGCCACCCCCACCTCCTCATAACCGGTTGGGAGAGTTTATGGGGACTAGGCCACCAACCTTTGCTCAAGCCGCTGACCCTATGGACGCCGGTGATTGGCTCAAGTCTGTGGAGAAGAAACTTGCTATTGTCCAATGCAATGACCGGGAGATGGTGCTATTTGCTTCTCATCAACTCGTTGGAGCAGCTGCTGAATGGTGGGATGCTTATTGCAATGCTCATTGGAATCGGTAGAGGATCACTTCGGTGGAACTCAAGGAGAACTTCTGTTCTCATTATGTGCCAGAAGGTGTTATGATCTTGAAGCGGCAAGAATTTGAGAACTTGAGGCAAAGAAGATCGAGTGTGGGTGAATACCTCAATAAATTCACTCAATTCTCAAGGTATGCGCCTGAGGATGTGAGTCGGGATAGCTGGAAGCAATACTTGTTCATGAGAGGCTTAAACAATGAGATACAAGGGCAATTGCTCAACTATGATTACTTTCAGAATCTTGTGGAAAAAGCAATTGTTGTGGAGAACAAGGTCCGTGAGATGGAGCAAGACAACAAGAGGAAGGCACCATATCAAGGACAGCAACAAGGAAGCAATGTGCGCCCTCGCTTTGCACCGCCCAATGGGCCTTATTTCAGCTCTTCTATTCCTGCTCAACACCATGGATTTGCACTGCGTCCAACTCAGTTTGTGCAGCAGTTCCCTCTTATGCAAGCACCAAGGCCTCAAATGCCTTATGCGCCTCGTGCTAATTATCCCGGTACAAATGTTCAAAATAAAGTCCGTCCAAATTCTGTTGCATCTAGGAAGTGCTATACTTGTGTAGAAGCTGGACACTTTGCACATCAATACCCTAAGTCAGGCCTTGGAGAAGGAAGCAATGCGCCAAGAAAGAACCCAAGACCGAATGGGGGAGCGCCACAAGCCAACCGTGGACAGCAGAATTTTGCTCATGGCAACATCAACCATGTCTCTACGAAGGAAGTGCAACAAGCGGACGATGTGGTCATTGGTATGTTTCTCACAAACTCCGACCCAACAACTATGTTATTTGATTCTGGAGCATCGCATTCAATCATTGCATCGAAGTATGTTACCAAGTATAGTTTGCCTATCTCTCATATGAAGTTTATCTATTGGTTAAGTCTCCTGGAGGAGAGACGAGGACAAATATAGTATGTCCAAAAGTAAGCCTTAGAATAAGGGGGTAGACTTCTTTGCCAATCTTATAGTCTTGGATTCCCAAGGATTGGACATTATACTTGGTATGGACTGGTTGAGGAAGCACAATGGGGTTATCAAATGGGACACAAAGACGGTGAAGTTGACCAACGAGGAAGGGATCACCGTAGAATTTGAAGCAACTCAACATGCACTGAAGCAATTGGAGCTAAATTACATGGACGGTACTGCAATTGAGGAAATTCCGGTGGTGTGTGAATTTTTGGACGTGTTCCCAGATGAGTTGCCAGGTATGCCACCTCACCAAGACATTGAATTCGTTATTGATTTAATACCTGGAACTGCACATATAGCTAAGAGGCTGTATAGGATGCCTCCTAAGGAATTAGCGGAGCTCAAGAAGCAGATTCAAGAACAACTAGAGAAAGGTTTCATTTGCCCAATCTCTTCACCTTGTGGAGCGCTCGTACTCTTTGTGGACAAAATGGATGGATCACAAAGGATGTGTGTGGATTACCGAGCCCTTAATGAGGTGACCATCAAGAACAAGTACACTTTGCCCCGTATAGAGGATTTTTTTTATCAGATGAAAGGTGCTTGTGTTTTCTCCAAGATTGATTTGAGGTTAGGGTACTTCCAAATGAAGATTAGACCATCGGATATATCCAAGATAGCTTTTAGGACACGGTATGGATCTTATGAGTACACGGTGATGTCCTTTGGATTGACAAATGCACCTGCCTATTTTATGTACCTCATGAATAAGGTCTTCATGGAGTACTTGGATAAGTTTGTTGTGGTGTTCATCAATGACATTATGATCTACTCGAAGGATGAGACAGAATATGAGGAACACTTGAGGCTTACGCTGCAAGAATTAACGGAGCATCAATTGTATGCCAAGTTCAACAAGTGTCAGTTTTGGTTGAAAGAGGTGTCGTTTTTGGGTCATATAATCTCAGGAGGAGGAGTATTGGTTAACCCAGGAAAGGTGACAGACCTGTTGAAATGGGAACCCCCGCAAAACGTAAAGGAAATAAGGAGTTTTCTTGGAATTGCTGGATATTACCGTCGATTCATCAAGGACTTTTCCAAGATAGCCAAGCCAATGACAGAATTGCTAATGAAGGGAAAGGCTTTCCAATGGACACAAGCTTGTCAAGAGAGTTTTGAGGAGCTGAAGAGAAGGTTGACAACAACAGTTTTGGTACTGCCGAATGTGAGCAAGAGTTTTGATATTTACTGCGACGCATCGAGACAAGGACTTGGATGTGTATTGATGCAAGAAGGTCAAGTGGTCACCTATGCATCAAGACAATTGAAGAAACATGGGCAGAATTACCCAACACATGACTTAGAACTTGCAGCCGTGCTACATGGATTGAAGATTTGGAGACACTACATTCTTGGTCATAGGTGTGAAATTTAGACGGATCACAAGAGTCTCAAGTACATATTCATGCAAACGGATCTGAATTTGAGGCAATGAAGATGGCTGGAGCTTATCAAGGATCATGATGTGGGAATCAACTGCCATCCGGGGAAGGCGAACGTAGTGGCCGATGCTTTAAGTCGGAAAGGAGTAAGCCACCAACTCATGGTTCGGGAGCTTCCATCTGAGTTATGCAAGGAGTTCAAACGGTTGAACCTACGATTTGTGAATGAGATGGGAATAATGGAGTTAAATACAACCATGGAGCAAGAAATTCGAGAAGCACAAACTACGAATGAGGAGATCAAGGAAATCAGGGAAGACAGAAGAAGGAAGAGAATTCAGATTTGATGAAGACGAACATGGTACCTTATGGCTTGGAAAGTCATTGTGCCTAATGTAAAGCATATTCGGGAGACAATATTAAAGGAGGCACATGACTCGCCGTACTCAATTCATCCTGGTTGTACAAAGATGTACAAGGACTTGAAGACATGCTATTGGTGGGCCAACATGAAAAAAGACATAGCCGAATATATTGCATTGTGTGATGTGTGCCAACAGGTTAAGGCTGAGCATCAAAGGCCAGCTGGATTATTGCAACCATTGAAGATTCCGGAATGGAAGTGGGAAGAAATTGGTATAGACTTTATAGTTGGATTACCACGTACACAGTCCGGATATGACTCAATTTGGGTAATTGTGGATCGATTGACCAAGTCAGCTCATTTTACTCCTGTAAGGACAACCTATACCACCGCGAAGCTTGCAAAATTGTATATGGAGCATATTGTGTGTCGACATGGAGACCCAAAGAAGATAGTCTCAGATAGAGGTTCTCAATTTACCTCCAGGTTTTGGCAGAAATTGCACGAAGCATTGGGAACGAGGTTAAATTTCAGCTCATCATATCACCCTCAAATGGATGGACAAACTGAGAGGACCAATCAGATTTTGGAAGACATGTTAAGATCTTGTGCTTTAAAGCATGGGAAAAGTTGGGACAAGAGCTTGCCATATGCAGAATTTTCATACAACAATAGTTACCAAGCAAGTTTGAAAATGTCACCCTATGAAGCACTATACGGAAGGAAGTGTAGGACACCTTTATTTTGGAATGAAACAGGTGAGAACCAAGTATTTGGTCCTGATGTGTTACAAGATGCTGAAAGGCAAGTTAAAATAATTCGTGAAAACCTAAGGGCTGCTCAGTTGTGACAAAAAGTCTATGCGAATAATAGGCAAAGGAATCTGGCATTTGAAGTTGGAGACTTCGTATACCTCGAAGTGTCACCTATCCGTGGGTAACGACGGTTTAACGTCAAAGCAAAACTGGCACCTCGCTATATCGGGCCATTTAAGATTCTCGACAAGCGAGGAGAGGTAGCTTATCGACTTGAGCTGCCGACGTATCTCTCCGATGTACACGACGTGTCCCACATGTCTCAACTCAAGAAGTGTGTGAGGGTGCTAGAAGAACTGGTGCTGATGGACGAGTTAGAACTTCAGGAGGATTTGTCCTATGTTGACCAACCTATCAAGATCTCAGACGTGAAGGAAAGGGTCACGAGGAATAAGAGGGTCCGTTGGTGCAAAGTGCAATGGAACCACCATACGGAAGCCGAAGCTACATGGGAACGTGAAGAAGACCTGAAGGCAGAATTCCCTCATCTTTTCTCCACGCTATCGAATCTCGAGGGCGAGATTCACTTTAAGGAGGCTAGTTTTGTAACACCCATAATTTTTGCATCATACGTTGCATACATGTTCATCCATTAAACATTAGTAGAATAAAGGAAAAATAATAAAAGATAAAACATACATTAGGGAACATATATAAAAAAATAATATATATATATATAGAAAAAAATATGTGAAACCAAAAGAAAGAAAAAAATTATTCCGGAAACTTCCGGAAGTTTCCGGGGGAAGCTTTGCTTAACCCCAGAATGTTCTGGGCAAATAGTGCCCAATCGGCAACGAGTCGGCCCACCCCACGCCCTCTAGTGTCGCGCGCGCCCCGGCGGCACTAGCGGCTGTGCCGCACCGCGCTGGCCCTGCGCCTGAGGCCGAGTCGGCCGGGTGCTGCTCGCCCGGGGCCGAGTCCAAAGCGCGCACGCGCATCCCAGTGCGCGCCAGGCGCGCCGCGTTTCGGCCGAGACTGAGCCGGTCTCTGGACCGCGTACCTCGCCGCCTATATAAACGACCGAGGCTCCGTAGTTTTTTTCGACAGAAATCGCTGCAGCCCCCAAACCCTAGCCGCCAGAAGCCCTAGCACCGGTAGAAAAAAAAAGACAAGAGGCGCCGCCAGGAGAAGAAAAAAAAGGAGAAGAAAATAGGAAGAAAGAGAGGAGGGTGCCGTCGTCCGTCGGAGATCGCCGCGCCACCGTCATCGTGCCGCCAGAGGACTATTGCACCATCCACTTCATCTACGCTATTCCTTCGTCCCGCGATCTTCGAAGCCATCACATCTACAATAGGATTCGTTTTTTTATGCAAATTCTAGCGGCGTATTAGATCTAATAACTGGAGTTTAATCATAGTTGCACCATCTATTTTATTAGCAGCCCTAATTCTCGCCAAAACCCCCGTAAACTCGTATAAACACGTATGAAATAGTTACATCTAATAAATAAACAACCATAATTAATTAATAATTGAACTTTTCATGCCTGCATTTCATCGCATGTTGATTAATATGTGTGCATCTTGTTGATTTGTATGTATTTTCTTGTATATGTGATCACGAGTAGAGGGAAGTGCTCAAGAGGTCGTGTACGAGGATTTCCAGAACCAAGACTTCGAAACGCTTGATCAACCCTATCTTTCGGAGCAAGGCAAGTGTCCATGAAGCATATTGATCCCGTTTTAAAATAAATGTTTTGTTTGCAAAATTCCATGCTTGTGTCAATTTGACGGAAATCCTATGATAGGAAGTTGACTAGCTTTGCTTAACCACCCTTGTCACCTGGAATACCTGGTAGAGAGTCAGGAAGAGTTTTTACCTTTTGCATCGCTTAATTAATTGGGATGGGAAACCACTATATTATTTAATTATGCATTAATGATATATTAATTAACATGAACTGTTTAAAATGATGGGTGATCTAAGCAAGCGTGGTTGGTGGATTGGGTTGGATGTTATGGTGGTTGCTTGCTTTAGATCTAAAGACCGGCTCATGCGAGAATAGGTCGAGACTACAGTGCCACCACGAGGCCAAGTATGAGTGCAGCGTAGCTGATTAATTAGGGTATTATTGGTATTATGCAGATCATTTGGCGCATCGGGGAAGGGGAGTCGGATTGGGTTTGGATTTGTGGCAGGGACTCCCTGGGATCCGAATGCCACAAGAGGGGGCCCTTGGTTGAAGATGTGCTCTGTAGGAGACGTCGCCACCGGTGAAACCTCAGTGGGCACGTACATGCTAGTAGTCCCATTGTAAAGGCTATTTTGTGATCTCTTGGCCATACACCAAAGGAAGTGTAATTGGCATAAGGGAGGTTCTTAAGTCGCCAACGGGTGATGAAATCACAAACACGTGGGTAAAGTGGTACAAACTCTGCAGAGTATGAAAACAATCATGATAGCCGTGCTCCCAGTTAAGAGCACCTGGATGACCTACATGATTAGAAGGGTTTTGGTATTGGGATGGTTTGGTATTGGCTTTGGGATGGTATTATGGTTCATGGTGATAAATATGGTTATTGTTAATGAGATATAGACTGGTATTATAATAACTACATGGATTATGATGGGTTTGCTTCACATACATATGATATATTGCTTTTCAAATGTTTTACTGTACTTTTCAGCACTTAGCCATTATTATATTCGTCATTTGAATCAGCTACATGTCATACTTTCCACACTGGCTGAGTACGACATGTACTCACCCTTGCAATCCCCCCACCAACAGTTTCAGGTGATGGTTGAGAGTGTCTTGAGGATAACGTGGAGTTCTAGGCTGTGTGCTGCCGTCGACTTGCATGTGGTGTTGCATGGAGTTGCGCCATCCTTTATGCTTAGTTTGCTTAGTTGCTTAACCAGTTTATTTCTGCTGCATTAGTTGAACTTGTCATTAATATTCACTAGAGCTTGTATTCAAGGATATTATGAATTGTGTCATAAAATTTGGTTAATTAATCTTGCTCTATGGTAATTATCTGTTTATCAATTGTGAATGACTCGTGTATGTGCGTTGAACGTCCTGGGCACACATATGCGTTCACTTGGTTCATTTTTAGAACCGGGTGTCACAAATTGGTATCAGAGCCACAGGTTGACCGTAGGATGCAGCATAGATAGAATGGACACTTTAGAGCACATAGGAGCACTCTGGAATCAATTTGATTTTTTTGGCTTGCTGTTTGCTATATATATTGGTTGCTTGTGTGCTTAATAGAGGATTTTGGGGTGCTTTAGCATTGCCATGTCCACCTAGTCTAGTGTAGCCAGTTGATTAGTTTCATATCCTTTGATGCATATAGTTGGGGATGTTTTCTAATTCTTACCTATTGCTTTTCTTCAGATGGTGACGACTTGCATCCAGAGGGATGTCAATGATGAGGAAGAGAACCATGGAGTACCTTAGAAGAACAATGGACAAGGACTTGCTCATGGAGCTATCAATATTGAGCAGCTACTGGCTATGCAGAACCAGCTCATGCACACCATGATACAGACTATGGGACAGCTGCACGCTGGTAACATCAACAATCAGCCCCTCATGCATCCACCGCCACCCCCACCTCCTTATGACCGGTTGGGAGAGTTTATGAGGACTAGGCTGCAAACCTTTGCTCAAGCCGCTGACCCTATGGACGCCGATGATTGGCTCAAGTCCATGGAGAAGAAACTTGCTATTGTCCAATGCAGTGACCGGGAGAAGGTGCTATTTGCTTCTCATCAACTCATTGGAGCAGCTGCGGATTGGTGGGATGCTTATTGCAATGCTCATAAGAATCAAGAGAGGATCACTTGGGCGGAATACAAGGAGAACTTCCATTATCATTATGTGTCGGAAGGTGTTATGATCTTGAAGCGGCAAGAATTTTAGAACATGAGGCGAGGAAGATCGAGTGTGGGTGAATACCTCAATAAATTCACTCAACTCTCAAGGTATGCACCTAAGGATGTGAGTCGGGACAGCCGGAGGCAATACTTGTTCATGAGAGGCTTCAACAATGAGATCCAAGTGCAATTGCTCAACTATGATTATGCCAACTTTCAGAAGCTTGTGGACAAAGCAATTGTTGTGGAGAACAAGGTCCGTGAGATGGAGCAAGACAACAAGAGGGAGGCGCCATATCAAGGACAACAACAAGGAAGCAATGTGCGCCCTCGCTTTGCACCGCCCAATGCGCCTTATTTCAGCTCTTCTATTCCTGCTCAACGCCCTAGATTTGCACCGTGTCCAAGTCAGTTTGTGCAGCAGCGCCCTGTTATGCAAGGACCTAGGCCTCAAATGCCTTATGCACCTCGTGCTAATTATCCCGGTGCAAATGTTCAAAATCAAGTCCGTCCAAATTCTGGTGTAGCTAGGAAGTTGTATACTCGTGGAGAAGGTGGACACTTTGCACATCAATGCCCTAAGTCAGGCCTTGGACAAGGAAGCAATGCGCCAAGACAGAACCCAAGACCGAATGGGGGAGCGCCACAAGCCAACCGTGGACAGCAGAATTTTGCTCGTGGCAACGTCAACCATGTCTCTACGGAGGAAGTGCAACAAGCGGACGACGTGGTCATTGGTATGTTTCTCGCAAACTCCAACCCGTCAACTATGTTATTTGATTCTGGAGCATCACATTCATTCATTGCATAGAAGTATGTTCCCATGTATAGTTTGCCTATCTCTCATATGAAGTTTACTCTATTGGTTAAGTCTCCTGGAGGAGAGATGAGGACAAATATAGCATGTACAAAAGTAAGCCTTATAATAAGGGAGGATAGACTTCTTTGCCAACCATATAGTCTTAGATTCCAAGGATTGGACATTATACTTGGTATGGACTGGTTGAGGAATAAAAATGGGGTTATCGAATGGGCCACAAAGACGGTGAAGTTTACCAACGAGGAAGGGATCACCGCAGAATTTGAAGCAACTCAACATGCACCGAAGCAATTGGAGCTGAATCACATGGATGGTTTTGCAATTTAGGAAATTCTGGTGGTGTGTGAATTTTGGACGTGTTCCCGGACAATTCGTAAAAACTATCGCCACGCTCTTTTTCATTGCAACAGTGACCTATTGCGACAAAAAACGACCTATTGCGACGAATTTTTTCGTTGCGATAAACCGGAATCCTTGTAGTGCGCATAGGATGCTTACTAGCTTAGTTTAGTTTTAATCAAATTCTTATTTCATTAAATTTAGATTGAATAATGTAAGCATCCCCATATTTTGAGTTCAATAAAGTGAACTTACTGGTTCATCTAACCCGGTAAAGTTCTCCCTTTAGTTTATTTGTGTTAAATAAAGAATTCAGGGAACAAGTATGGGGGAGGCATCCCAAATTCGTGAAATACCGACGTGCAAAAATAGTGTTGCATCTCGAAACACATCATAACCAAACATACGACTCGACACGTCGAAACAGAGCAACAGAGAGGCCAGAAGGAGGTCGGTCAAACCCCCTGGTCATCAGACCTGTTGTGGGCCCCACACAGCTTCGTTTCACTTCACAAATTTGGTTTGGATCTTCTACCACTGAATATGCATGCTACGTTTCTGTTTGAGTTCATTTAATATTTACTATTGAATATTTGAAAGCAATTCAACTCAACAAATTAAAATGTAAAACTTGGTAGTCAAAATTTGCTTGAGCTTAAAATTTGAATGCTTTATATTTTGATTTACTACCTTGTTTATGATTCCCACAAGCGAAATAGGAAAAATACGTCATCTAAGTATTTGACTAGTGTGATATGGTAAATGAGTTATTCAAGGAGATATCCCTTTGCTTGAAATTGATTTTGATGATTGCACAATTTGGAGTCTTGAACTTTGCCTGATTCTCTCAATGGAAATTTAATTACCCACCACGGCCATATGATACAAATTCTTGAACAGCTCCATGCATATGCCACTTTGTTTTTCATTGAACTTTGTCAAATTCATGACTCAATTGAGTGACACGCATGAACTTTTTGACTTAGAAATTCTTGTGCTATACTATTCATGCAAAATCTCTAACATTGAGAATTTGCATCCAACATTCATCCATCCAATAAAGAAACTTCGTACATTTTGATCATCAAAAGTCTGTCTAGAAAAATAAAAAGGAGTAGAAGATATGGCTACAAAAAAAGAAGAATAGGTAGCCATGTTTCATCCTTAAAGAGAGAAAACATCGGAGTCCACCTTTATCCATTCCATCCACGTGCACAAGGATTTTCTTTGCCAATTTGTTTGTTGCATAAGTCTCTCATAGTATCAAGTTTTTGAATTAGTAATATATGAATTGCAATGTGTGCCATAATTATCCCTACAAAGCTCTAGATATAGCCATATTTAGTATGGGGACAAAATTGGCACAGCATGCCAAGGTGAGGATGAAAGCACTTGGAGAGACTTGAGAGATAAGGGCAATTGTTTCTTTGACCTTCCCAATATAGCAAATCGTCATATCACTTCGGCAGGGGAAGATCCAAGAGAACTATATTCCAACCATTCCACTCTTCAAACACCCAATATTGATGTGGTAGCCACATTCTACAAAGAGAATTCATGAATTTAGGTATGAGTTAAAATAATTAGTATTCTCTTTTTCTAACATATAGCAAATTTATGATATCACCTTAGTTCTTTTTCTTGCCTTCACTCGAGGACGAGCAAAGGACTAAGTGTGGGGGAGTTTCTTGACGGTCCTTAAGTGCCATATAGACTGTCAATTCACCTCATAATGAGCATAAAAGAGAAACAAAACATAGTGGTAGGGTTAAAAACTAACCAATTCCACAAGTGTTGGTGTTTATTTGTATGCAGGTGAATTTAGACCCAAAATACCAAGACATGCAGGGAGTAATCCATAAAATTCGATTTTGACGAATCAGGCGATGCCATGTGTCACTACATGGATGAAATGGCCCATAAACAGAAGTATCTGAGGCCATCCAATGGTGTAGCACCAATATCACTCAATGGGACCCACCTGGCAGAGACCTGGAAGAAGCACACCGCAAAAGGAGCCAAGACCAGGTTGACCGACCCCCCCCCCCCTAGTCGGCCGACTAGGTCCTGGCACCAAACACGGTCAAACGCCACATGTTGGCTCCTCCCGGCTTGAAGAGGTCATCGGTGACTGATTCACTCGCATTTGGTGGCAGGAACTGACCCTTACCCCCCTATAAATAGAACCCCACACCTCACTTCACACACACAAAAAGTTGAGAATAGAATACCACTCCAAAGGTTTAGAGTAGTCCTAGAGGCTGCCAAGTACAAGGAGAGTGTGGTGAGAGTTTAGGAGAAGGAGGATTGGGATTGTCAAGTCCCTCTTCTACACTTGTATCCCTACAAATGTGTACTCAAATCAAGTAAGCCCTTTGTGAAGTCAATTCAAGTTTTATTATCAATTCATAGTAGTTTGCACAAGTAGTTACTTCTGGGTTCATTGCTTTAATTTATTATGGGCTCTAGTTGTAGCTTTCTATTTGAAACAACTAGAGTTGTGGTTTAGAACGTAAGCGTGGGGCTTAGGTTAGAAATCACCACTGAATATATCGTAGACCCACGGAATGAAGAGGTAGGCAGTAGGTGGTGACAGTCCTATCTGTCCTTAGTAATCATCCACGTTCGGCTATGCGATGGGCTCTTGGCGCGAGTCGTCCTAGTATTGCTAGGGGTAAACCCATGACCGAAGCAAGCAGCTACTGCAAATTCTTTTGAATTAGAATCAATACTTTGAATTCCTCTCTATTCCTTGCCAACAAAACAACTTTGTGTCCTTGGGTGAATTAGTTCGTAAGATTACACGCACGTTCCTTGAATCAATACCCTTGGAATACTCTCTTAAGGGCAAGTGCTACATGATAGTTTCCGTGCGCTTCCAGATTTTTATTTATGACGTAAGAAACGTCAATAGGCCTTTAGGGAGGCCCGAACTTCTCTGTCTTCTTGGGGTGTCAGCGTGGACGATAAGACGGGTTCTCCACATAGATCAATTTCCTCATGAATGCAATGAGCGTGTCCACCTTTGGAAGTGTGCTTTCAACCTCTTGAATGTGCTTAACATTCGGCCCATACTTGATACGGATCATAAAGCATTGCTCCAATTTGTGGTGAAAGTTAAACTTTTCCTCCTTGCTGTTGACATGGAAGTGGATTTTTCCAGCTCCCACATCTATGCAAGCCTTCGTGGTGCTAAGGAATGGCCACCCAAGAATGAGCGGCATATCATTCTTGACCTCCATGTCGAGCACCACGAAATCAACTGGTATGAAGCAATTCCGGATTTTCATCGGACCGTGTTCAGCGATACTCGCTAGATAACAGACTGAAGAGTCAGCCAATTGGAGCTGCATTGGTGTTGGAGTAAGCTCCGTGAAGTTCAGCTAGTCGAAGACCACCTTGGGCATCACACTTACACTTGCTCCAAGGTCACAAAGGGCCTTGTCAAAGTGGTGAGCTCCAATTGAGAATGAAATTGCAGGACATCCAGGGTCCATCAAACAGTTGCCTCATTGTATAGAAATCATATTGGCACTTTCATGGGAGGTTCGGGCTGTCCTGGCATCTTGCCATTCTCCACTGGTGGAACAGCAACTGCTAGTTGAGCCAACTGAGTTTCCAACATCTTGTTGAAGCTCCATTGATTCTTGAAGGCCAAGGATAGTTCTTCAATCTTGGTGTTAATGCTTTCTAGGGTCTTGTAATTAGCCGATAGCTTCGTGGATAGAGCATCATTGATCTTCAGCTGGCTAATGGCAAGCTCTCTCAAGTTGGCATGATTTCCATTATTGCAATTGTTATTGTACCCTCCTTGAAAGAAAGGGCGTGGTTGGCCCCACCCTTGAACTCCTGGACGGTAGCCATTGTTTTTTCCATTGTTGGCTACGTATAGGGCATCCTCACGGGTTTCTGTGCAGTCATTGCTCAAATGGCCCGTGTTGCCACAAACTCCACAAGTGATGTGAGAGTCTAGTGCATAGGCATTGTCACATACCTCACCATTGGCTTGTCCATCTATCTTCTTCAAGGTGTGCATGCCTTGCAGGCGGGTATGGAGACGATCATCGATCCAACCCATGATTGACACCATATTCTCAATCAAATCTTTGGCTTTGGGCACTGTCAATGAGAAGAAGGCACCTCCAGCAGCAGCATCAGCATGGTCACGGGCGGAAGGGACGACCCGTTGTAGAAGTTTTGGATAATGATCCAATTATCCATCCCATGATGGGGACAGGCCAGGATGTACTCCGGAAGCCTTTACCAAGCCTCAGGAATAGACTCTTTGGCATCTTGCTGGAAGCTGGAAATTCTTCCACGTAGGGCATTTGTCTTACCCAACGGGAAAAACTTGGTGAGGAATGTCGTAGAACACATCTCCCAAGTGTCTACAACACTTTAGTTCGTGTGGAACTATTGTTTTGGTCTCCCAATAAGAGAGAACGAAAACAGCCTAAGACGAACCGCATCGGGAGATACGTTCTTGATCTTAAAACTCATGAAGGGTCTTATGGGCCATTGGCATTTCGGTTGTTGGTGCAGTTGCGCTGGCTTGCTTTGTCGCATGAAGCTTCTGAGGAGTAACGACACGAGGTCTATCTCTCAGATGGGATTCAGGATCTTCAACAAAGTTTTCTTGCAAGCAGAAACCAGACATACACTACTCTATTTTCATATAAAATGCGAAAACAAGAAGGGTTATCCTACTAAAACCTACCCAGGGTCCTATCCTATTCACTCAATCATGCAATACTTCACTGCCTTCCACAGCAAATGGCACCAAAAGTGCTTTGTGATGGCTCCTAAGAAACACTAACAAATCATCCCCGGCAACGGTGCCAGAAATGCTTGTTGATTGTTCTTAAGTAACACTAACAAATCATCAGTGGCAATGGTGTCAGAAATGCTTGTTGACAGCTACTAACATCACAAATATAAATCCACAAGCGCACGGAAGCTAACAATGTAGCATTTCCCATTTTAAAGTGTATTCCCAAAGGGTGTCATTTATATTCTCCCAAAGGAAGGCTAGGTGCAAGCAAAACAATCTTCAAATGGAGGGGATAGGTTGGTGTAGGGTTCTATCAAGGATGAGTAAATGATAATTAGAGGTGTTGTGACACACACAAGAGCATTCTATCCTAATGGGGTGAATAAAGAAAAGAGGGATTAGACTAAGAATTAGGTAGATACTCCAACTGTGCTTCTAATATAAATATATGTAGCCTAAGTTAGTTACTAATGATCATATTAATTATGAATTGTCATTCTATGTGGATCAACATATTGGGCACGAGTTAACCCCTAGCGACACTAGGACGCATCCCGCCAAGATCTTGTGGCATAGCCGAACGTGGAGGATTACAACGACAGATAGGGTTGTCACCACCTAATGTCCACCTCTTCAATTCATGGGTATATGAGACATTCAACGCTACTTATCTATCCTAGCACCATGCTAGCATATTAAGTAATTACCTTAAGAGCCTAGACAGAAGCCATCCTAAGGCAACGAACTAAATCATCATTGAACCAATGTTAATATGTAGCATAAGTGATTCAAATTAATATAATCATGTCATAGTTAATTAGACTATAGTGGGGGGTTTGTAGTGTTTATGATGATATCATGAGAATGGTATAGCATAATCGTAAATACTACTCCTACCACATATATGGAATCCACAATCAAACAAGAAATGCTTCATCCAAGTATATGAACAATATAAGATTAAAGATAACATCTTTATTAAGAGCAAAGTCACAAATACAAATAGGAATATGAGAGCCATATCTTTCCTAATTAGAAATTGGGAAGAGACTCCTTCTACTCCTCTCCTATTTGGACTATGGACTAGAGGCTCTCCTCTCTACAGCCTAAACTACTCTAAACCTATGGAGAATAGTAGATATAATCGAATGAATACTCAAGTGGTGTGTGTGTGAACTCAGGGTAGGGGTCCTATTTATAGGAGGAGGATAAGAGTCGGTTCCGCCACCAAAAGCGTGCGAATCATCCACCACTGACTTCTTCAAGCCGGGAGGTGCCAACATGTAGAAGCTGACCGAGTTTGGCGCCAGAGATGAGGACATCACTCCTATGGATCTACACAACACTCCATTGAACATACAAGATGCAATGAATAGAATTCACACACAACAATTAATTTCAGAGGTGAGCTCGTTTTTATATGTTTTCTTATATATTTTTGAGAATAGATTGCTACCTAATAATTTAATTATCATTAGGATACATGGAGTGATCCAAGGAGTAATTGGAGGAAGATTTAGGGGCGTGGAGGACTAGAGTATACGTTCAAAAAAGTTGGAAACCGACCCCAACTCAAAATCGTGTCAAACTCGGAGTCCAGGAGCAGTACACACTAAAACGGACGCCCAGTACGCATACGAACTCCATTTTGGACGTTCTACATATGCACGGAAAGGGGAGAGGATAGCCTTTTAAATGGATCTTGTCCCATGTCAAAATTCCTTCAGAGTCGAAGGGAATCGTGGAAACAAAATCGAGTTCAGAATCTGTCAGGGTGCTACGCCATCGTATTGGGCCATTGGGCCTTGTATCATGTCTAAGTCCATTATTTTCGTGTGTTAGGGTTAGGTCACGACCCCAAAACCCCCTTGGACGTCCTCCCACCTATATATACTCCACAGTAGCCACCATGAATAATTGGGTTTTGCTTAGATTAATCTATTATACACAGTTTCGCCGTTCATCGGTTTGTGAGACCCCAACTTAGCAATTTAGATTGCTTCTACCTTGTTCTTTCTTGTGTTCTCGGTTGCACTTGCAGGGATTAGCCTTCTTGGCAAGGTCAATCATGTGCAGCATGGTTGATAGCCAACGGAGCGGTGGTGTAGTGATTGTAGGGGTTTTTCGTGTTCTGCTCGAGAGCCTCGGATCATCAACATCGAGATCTCCATCAATCGACTTATCCTTTACCTTTTGGAAGATCGGGACTCATTTTCTTATCAAATGGTATCAGATTTCCAGGTTTCCCGTTAGGTAATTCAGTTATCCATTACATTAGTTCTGTTTTTCATACCTAGAGTCTACAAAAAAGCCACAAAAAACTTGCAGCAAGAATCATGCATTATATGCTGAGATGATTGACAACTAAGGTCCTGGATCACCTCAAACGAAGCAAGGGCTAAGGCTTTCACGAATGTACCCGCGGTCCAAAAGATCTTGGACTTGTTGCTGAATTTCCTTGGTTTCCTCTGGATTCGCCCTGTATGCTGCACGATTTGGCAAACTTGTTCCTGGAAACAAATCGATCTTATGTTCAATGCCTCTCATCGGTGGTAAACCAGGGGGTATCTCGGAGGGAAACACATCCTCAAACTCCCCCAAAAGGTTAGCAACAGCAGGGGGCAATGCAATAGACAATTCATGAAGTGAAAACATGGCTTCTTAGCATACTAAAGCATAGCACATCCCCCTAGCATCGAATAAATCAGCAAAGTCAGATTTAGTTGCGAGCAACGATGGTGATTTTAACTTAATGACTTGCTGTTTTTTAGATTCTAGTTTTGTTGCATTGCCATCATGAATTTTACTCTTCTCAAAATGCACAATTTCAGCAGGAGTCATGGGGAGCAAATTTATTTTCTTTCCCTTATGCATGAGAGTATATTTATTAGTTCTACCATGATGAATAGCATCTGTATCAAATTCCCAAGGACGACCCAACAAAAGAGAACAAGCATCCATAGGAACGACATCAAAATCAGCAAAATCATGGTAAGAACCAATTGAAAAATGTATTCTCGCTGTTTGTGTTACCCGAACCTTACCGCTGTTGTTGAACCAGTGAATGTGGTATGGATGAGGGTGTGCTCTTGTTGTCAAACCAAGTTTCTTGACGACGTCCGTGTTCACCAAGTTATTGCTGCTACCTCCATCAATTATAGTGTGTACACGGCAGTCCTTAACGACGAGAAACATGTGGAAGAGGTTGTGTCGTTGTAGCTTGTCGTCGATCTCTGTTGACGGCTGTTATATGCCAATTTCATCCGTCAATTTAACTCAATTATGTGAAGGATTTGTCATTTCATGCACACATCACCTTTCTATCTAACCCAATTCCACTTGGACTTGGAGAAATATGTGTATAAAACATTTTATGCAGAAAATGAGGAAATGTAGAGGGACCAATCCTATTAAATATCATCCTAGCCAATCAGGCGACGACACGTGGCATCCCATGGATCAAATGGCCCACAAACAGAAGTATCCAAGGAGATCCAACAGTGTATCACCCAGATACATCAAGGGGGCCCACCTGGCAGCCAACTGGAGGAAGCACTCCACGTTTGGAGTGTTGACCAGGTCGATCGAACCAGGGGTTCGGCTGACCCCTTCCTGGCGCCAAACGAGGCCAAACGATGTGTGTTGGCTCCTCCTGGATTGAAGGAGTTAATGGTGACTAATTTGCGCGCTTTTAGTGGCGGGAACCGACCTCAACACTAGTATAAATAGGACCTCCTACCCCTCACTTCAACACACACCACTTGAGCTTCATTTCTATTGTATACACTATCAACCGTAATCTTAGAGGAGTTAGGTTGTAGAGAGGAGAGTCTCTAGTCCCAAGTCCAAATTGGAAAAGGAGTAAGGAGTCTCTCTCTTCCCAATACTACATTGGGAAAGGTATGGCTCATGTATTCTTTCTTGTATTTGTGACTTCATGCATAATAAAGATAGTATCTTTAGTCTCTACTTATACATATACTTGGGCAAAGCGTTTCTTGTTTGATTGTGGAGTCCATGTATGTGGAAGGTATAGCTTTTATGACTGTTTCATCATGAACATACCTCATTATCATAGAACCTATAGACCCCCACTATGGTCTAGTTAATTATAACATAACTAGGTTAGTATGGATAATTATGATGTGTATCAACATTGGTTCAATGATGATTCAATTCATTGCCTTAGGATGGCTTGTGCCTAGGCTCTTAAGGTAATTACTTAATATGCTAGCATGGTGCTAGGATAGCTAAGTAGCATTGGATGTCTCGTAGACCCACGGATTGAAGAGGTAGGCAGTAGGTGGCGACAACCCTATATGTCCTTTGTAATCATCCACGTTCGGCTATGCCAAAGGCTCTTGGCGGGAGTCACCCTAGTATTGCCAGGGGTAAGCCTGTGCCCGATGTGTTGAACCACATAGCATAAGTATTCACTATTGATCTAGCTTATGGATAATTAGTTTAGGCTATGTATATGTACAATAGAGCATAGTAGGAGTACCTCCATAACTCTCAACCTTAACTAACCTCTCAGATCCTCTTATCCCCCCTTAGACTTGAAAGCTTTTGTGTGTGTCACACTACCTCTACTATTATTTTATCCATCCTTAATAGATTCTTACCTAGACCTTTCTACCCTTTCCACTTGATGATTGTTATATCTCTGCCCTGCTTTCATTTGGGATCAAATAAATCACACCCTTGGAAATACTCTTAAGGGGAAATGCTACAATGATATTTCTATGCGCTTGCGGAATTCACTCTGTGATCCAATAGAACCATTAACAAGCATTTCTGGCACATCTGTTGGAGATGTTTAGTTAATGGTGCATAAGAAATATCAACAAGAATTTTTGGTGCCATTGCCGAGGATGATTTGTTAGTATATCTTAGGAGCCATCAACAAGCATTTCTGGCACCGTTGCTGGGGAAGGCAAATAGAAATAACATGACTAAGTGAATAGGATAGAACCCTGAGTAGGATTTTAGTAGGATAACCATTCTTTGTTTTCGCATTTATTTTCAATATGAAAATAGGGTAGTGTATGTCTGGTTTCCGCCTGCCGGAAAACTTTGTTGAAGATCCTGAATCTCTTCTGAGAGACCGACCCCATGTCGTTACTCCTCAGATGATTCGAGCGGCAAAGCAAGCCAGCATTTCTGCACCAAAAATCCAAACGCCAATGGCTCAGAAGACCCTTTGTGAGTTCTCAGCTCCCTCTGCTAACAGTGTGCCTATTTGGCCCACTGTTAACATGGGAGATATGAACTTCGAGATCAAATTTGGCATTATCACTATGGTTCAAGCCAACCCATTCTGTGGGAAGGCTAACGAGGATGCAAGTGCTCGCCTGCAACAATTCCTCGATATCTGCAGCACTTTTAAGATCAAGAACGTGTCTCTGGATGCGGTTCGTCTGAGATTGTTCCCGTTCTCTCTCCTTGGGAGAGCGAAACAGTGGTTCTACGCGAACCGAAGTGTTGTAGACACTTGGGAGAAGTGTTCTACGACATTACTCACCAAATTCCTCCTGTTGGGCAAAACCAATGCCCTACGTGGAAGGATTTCCAGCTTTCAGCAAGAGCTCAAGGAATCTATTCCTGAGGCATGGGAAAGGCTTCAGGAGCACATCCTAGCCTGTCCCCACCATGGGATGGATTACTGGCTCCTTATTTAGAATTTCTATAACGGGCTGATCCCATCAGCTCGTGACCATTTGGATGTTGTTGCTGGAGGAGCCTTCTTCTCATTGACAGTGCCAAAAGCTAAAGATCTTATTGAGGAGATGGTGTCCAACATGGGATGGAACGATGAGCATCACCATAATCCACAGCGAGGCATGCACACCTTGAAGGAGGTGGACATGATCGCTGCAAAATTGGACCTCCTAATGAAGAAAATCTATGGACAAGCCAGTGGCGAAGTGTCTGGCAATGCCTATGCCCAAGACTCTCATATCATGTGTGAAATCTGTGGCAACAAGGGTCATATGGGCAATGATTGCCCAGAAACTCGTGAGGATGCCCTATACCACGCCAACAACGGAAATTTCAACAACAACAATGGCCATCGTCCAGGAGGTCAAGGGTGGGGTCAACAACGCCCATTCTTTCAAGGAGGGTACAACAACAATGGCAACCCTGGAAATCATCCCAACTTGAGAGAACTTGCCATTAGCTAGCTCAAGATCAACGATGCCCTATCCAAGAAGCTGTCAGCTAATGACAAGACCCTGGAAAACATCAATGCCAAGATTGAAGGACTATCCTCAGCATTCAAGAATCAACTAAGCTTCAACAAGATGTTGGAGACTCAGCTGGCACAACTTGTTGCAGATGTCCCTCCATTGGAAAACAACAGAATTCCAGGGCAGCCAGAAGCCCCAGGGAGAACGTCAATGCAGTGGTTACGAGAGGAGAAAAGACCACTCGTGACCCACCATATCCCACACAAGAAAAGTGGACAATTGAGCCTGAGAAGGAGGATGTACCAATTGAATTACTTGGTGAGAGAATGGCCAAACACTTTGAAGACACCAACTTATTGTGATTCCCTCGCAGACAAAGGAAGCCAACAGTGGATGAGCAATTCAACCGTTTTGTTGAGATCATCCAAAAGATCCACATCAATGTGCCCTTGATTGATGCAATGCAATTACCCACTTACGGTCACTATCTCAAGGACATATTGAACAACAAACGACCATTGCCCACCACTAAGGTCGTCAAGCTTACGGAAGACTACAGTACAACCATCCTCAATAGTCTTCCTGAAAAGGAAAAGGACCCCGAATGTCCTACCATTTCATGCTCAATTGGGGCTCACCACTTTGACAAGGCACTTTGTGATCTAGGAGCAAGTGTCAATGTGATGCCCAAGGTTGTGTTTGAACAGCTGAACTTCACAGAGCTGACTCCAACACCAATGCAGCTACAACTGGCTGACTCTTCAGTCTGTTATCCAGCGGGTATTGCTGAAGACGTCTCGGTGAAGATCCGGAACTACTTCATACTAGTGGATTTTGTGGTGCTAGACATGGACACTGAGAAGGATACACCACTCATTCTTGGGCACCCATTCCTCAGCACTACAAAAGCTCGCATAGATGTGGGAGCTGGAGAAATCCACTTCCATATCAATGGCATGGAGGAAATGTTTAACTTTCGGCTAAGATCAGAGCAATGCTCCATGATTCGAATCAAGTGTGGGTCGAATGATAAACAAATCAAAGAGGTCGAAGTCACACCTCCAAAGGTGGACTCACTCATTGCATTCATGAGAAGATTAATCTACGAGGAGAATCCATCGTTTCGACCACGCCGATATCCAAAGGCGACGGAATCGTCTGGACCTTCCCGAAGGCCCAAGTCCATCAAGACGCCAAAGAAGGAATGGCGAAAGCAGAAAGACAAGCCGTCCGAGCCTATCCCTCTGGGCCCGGATGTGAAATGAAGACGGAGGAATGTCCATCTCATCGGACGGTGGTGAGACCTACGCCAATAGGTTAAATTGGCAATTATCCCAATTTGTTTTTCTTTCTTTCTTTTTTCCACCCCATTTGGATTTTTTCCATTGCATATTTGATTTTTCCTAGCAAGTTGAGAATCTTATATTCTCAATCATTTTTTTTCTTTATTTTCAAAAGAAAATTCTTTATTGGATTTGAAAAAAGGTTTTTATTTGAAAAATAATTTTTTTCTGAGCTGCACATGTGGCATTTCACCAACGTGCTAACTTTATAGCCGTTGGGGAGCCACTTGCCAAAAGGGGAACCAGGGGGGGCCACTTGTCAGGTCGGCCGAACCCCCTGGTCGGCTGAACAGGAAGTGGAGCCAAATTGGCTCCCCTTCCTCCAACGGCTATATTTTGAACCCCAAGTGACCGTTGGAGGGTGCACCCTATAAATTGTGGCCGTGAGGAGCACTTCTCTTCACACACCACATCGTTTTACACCTCCCCAAGTCACTCTCTAGCTCACCTTGTTTTTCTTGCTCTTCATTGCAACACTCTTGCTCAAATCCATCCCCAAAAAGATTTTCTTTTGTTCGCGTTTGCATTTTACACTCAAGATTTCAAGAGGAGAAAATTCGTTGAGAGTTTTGTTTTCCAAACATCGCTTCTTTTTGGATTTTTCTCGCCTTGTTTTGTTCTTGATTGTTTAACTCAAAAAGACATGAAGAGGTTGTTCGGAAAGAGGAAGGGGGCTGCAAGCTCAAGCCAGGGTGAAGGTTCTAGTGCACGCCTCTCTTCCATGGGTACAAGCCCAAGGAGGAGAAGTGTGTGTGAGGACACTCTCATGGAATAGAAAAGCAACCCACACCAACTTCTTCATGACAACGACCTTGACATACGAAGCGAAGTTGAAGATCAAGCACACAGGCTTCTCCAAGATCGTGAGTTCCGCCACACCAAGGCTTATGATCCACATTTGATCTCCAAAATAGGTATGGACTCCAAATTTCATTCCATTTGGCATGCAATTGGATTTGATGACTTTGCTCACACTGAGGAGAAAGGTTCATGTCTTCTCACTATCCAATTCCTTTGCAAGCTAAGAATAGGATTTGATGGTATTACTTTTAGATTATTTCAAAAAGAATACAACATACTATGGAAAGAATTAGGTAGCATCCTAGGCTTCCATAAAAGGTATTTGCTAGATTTAGACAATTTTCCTAAGTTTAACAAACAAAGTTTTTGGCATGAGCTAACTAGTGAGGTCACATGTAGGGCTCCTAGGAAGTGCCACATCCAAAACCCTACCTTACGTTTCATGCATAGATGGGTGGCTATGACTATGTTCCCTCGGGGAGATGTTAGGGTTGTGCGAGATGATGAACTGAAAATTTTGTTTGCCATGACTAAAAAGATAAAAGTTGCTCCAGTCAAAGCCATGATGACACAATGGTTAGATTACATTTCAAAATCAGGACCAATTGAATGCACTTCATTGATTACTCATAATGCTGATAGGGTAGGAGCACTTAAATACTCTTCATTTGAATATATTGAAACTGAAAGAGAATTAATTGATGAATACTATTTAGTGCAAGGACATACCCTTAAGCATGATCATGATGGCTCCTTGATATTTTTCTACCCCGGCTTTGTCAATGAAATTCGGTTACCTAACCTGGATTTTTATTTGTACAAATTCCGGAGGCTAACCATTAATCTTCTTCCCCGTGAGGAAGCAAGAAGGAGTAATGTCTCTGGCAGGGTAACAAGAAATTGTGCGACGGCTGCAGCCACATGCATGCCACCGATAATCTCTCCGGTCCATGAATACCAAGAGGAAGAGAACCCAATAGGTTATGCGCCCGGATGGACTCAACCTCCGACGTATGAGACTGGGGGATCATCTTGGCAAGAATGGCAAAGAGATCCACCCTTATCCACTTCAAGCTCTAGCAGCTTGCCCCCAACGTCCATGAAAGGATGTCGTTCCTTTTCGGCTAGAAGTCATCATGACTGTAGCCAAGGAATGACGGACCTCACTAGATGTATGGGAGAACTTGAAGTGAGAACGGGTGACATCTACAGCACACACCAGGAGCATGTTCAAGGTACCCAGGATTGGCAACAACACATGGATGCTCAATTCACCAACTTCAACATGGCGCTACAACTACAACAAGCCGATCTTGCAGCGTACTTCCGTCATCAAGGGTTCAACCCTTATCACGAAGGTAGTTGAAGAACAAGCTTGGGGGAGGACCCCCACTTGAGGTAACATGTATCACATTCCTTGCATAGTTATTTTCCATCCATCCATCATCCACCTTGCATTTAATATATATATATATATATATATATATATATATATATATAGGTTAGATTTGCTTTCATCAAATAAACATGTGCGGTAAGAATGAATTGGAATTCACATAGATGAAATGATGAATAGTTGCTCTATTTTATTTTCCTAAGTCTCTAGTTTACAACTTGCTACTCTCCGAATATTACTTTTATTGGTTTGAAATTTTTTTACCTTAATTTGGAAGTTGTGGGTAGCAAAAGCTTAATCTAATTATAGGTTGTTGCAAGATTAGAATTAGTAATAGGTCTGCTAGTCCTAGCTTGAAAGTAAAACTTAGATTTCTGGAGAAATTCTAAAAAGATTTAAGTTTCCCTCAATTGATTGGAAATACCTACCAAAGCCACCTGATGTTCATACATAGACAAAACCTTATGCATATGCTATTTTCTTTCACATCGAGCCTAGTCAAACTAGTATAGACCTATGTGAGAAATCATTCAACTCTTTTTGAATTCAAGACTTCACTTGCACATGCCATACTTCTACACTAGAAGTAAGCAAAACGTCCATCATATCCACCATACCACAACAAAAAGAGAAACTCCATGTTATTCATGTTTAGCACTCTCTTCAAAATTCATTGCAAAGAAAGGGAGTAGTAGACATGGCTACAAAAAGAAAATGAAAAAAAAAATAGCATGCTTACATCATAAGCATGAGAAAAAAAAGAGGGAAAAGAAAAGTAGCCATGTTTCATCCTTGCAAAAGAAAGAGAGATTATACCATAAATGAGTTATCTCAAGTATCCACATCCACTTGCACTGCATCACACATGCACTAGTATTGAATCAAAAAAGTTTTGATTTGAATTCTCCTAAGGCTTACTCTTGTGACTTAGCAATATATGTGATGCAAATATGCCCACTTACTTTCCTTACCAAGCTCCACATACAAGCCATATTCAATGAGTACGAATAGTAGAGGCACAATGCTTTGGTGAGAAAATATTTCCACTATCGACAAAGGAGTGATTGAGAGAATCAAAATGAGGTACTTAATATCTAAAATGAATTCTCCGAGATTCAAGTGGAACTTGATTTCTAGGCTATGTTTGCTCCATTTGCTATTCTACCTTTCAACTACTCATGAATATGAAAAAGCATAAGCACAATGATTACTTAAGAAAGGTGGAGTATCATAGCCAATTTTTGCAATACTAGGTAGAGTATCTTGTTGTGCATTAGATACTTTTGATAATAAGACATTGTAGCAACTCCTGATCATCAACCTAAAGTCTTGACTTTGCTCGGGACGAGCGAAGGATAAGCTTGGGGGAGTTTGTTGATGGCTGTTATATACCAATTTGATTCGTCAATCTAACTCAATTATGTGAAGGATTTGTCATTTATTGCACACATCACCTTTCTCTCTAACTCAATTCCACTTGGACATGGAGAAATATGTGTATGCAGCACTTTATGTAGTAAATGAGGAAATGTAGAGGGATCAATCCTATAAAATATCATCCCAGCCAATCAGGCGACGACACGTGGCATCCCATGGATGAAATGGCCCACAAACAGAAGTATCCGAGGAGATCCAATGGTGTATCACCCAGATACATCAAGGGGGCCCACCTGATAGCCACCTGAAGGAAGCAATTCACGTTTGGAGTGCTGACCAGGTCGGTCGAACCAGGGGTTCAGCCGACCCCTTCCTGGTGCCAAACGCGGTAAAACGACACTTGTTGGCTCCTCCTGGCTTGAAGGAGTCAATGGTGACTGATTTGCGCGCTTTTGGTGGCGAGAACCAACCTCAACACTAGTATAAATAGGACCCCCTACCCCTCACTTCAACACACACCACTTGAGCTTCATCTCTATTGTATACACTATCATCCATAGTCTTAGAGGAGTTAGGTTGTAGGGAGGAGAGTCTCTAGTCTCAAGTCCAAATTGGGAAAGGAGCAAAGAGTCTCTCTCTTCCCAATCCTACATTGGGAAAAGTATGGCTCATGTATTCTTTCTTGTATTTGTCACTTTATGCATAATAATGATAGTATCTTTAGTCTCTACTTATACATATACTTGGGAAAAGCGTTTCTTGTTTGATTGTGGAGTCCATGTATGTGGAAGGTATAGCTTCTATGACTGTTTCATCATGAACATACCTCATTATCATAGAACCTATAGACCCCCACTATAGTCTAGTTAATTATAACATAACTAGGTTAGTATGGATAATTATGTTGTGTATCAACATTGGTTCAATGATGATTCAATTCATTGCCTTAGGATGGCTTGTGCCTAGGCTCTTAAGGTAATTACATAATATGCTAGCATGGTGCTAGGATAGCTAAGTAGCATTGAATGTCTCGTAGACCCACGGATTGAAGAGGTAGGCAGTAGGTGGTGACAACCCTATCTGTCCTTTGTAATCCTCCACGTTCGGCTATGCCAAAGGCTCTTGGCGGGAGTCGCCCTAGTATTGCCAGGGGTAAGCCCGTGCCCGATGTGTTGAACCACATAGCATAAGTATTCACTATTGATCTAGCTTATGGATAATTAGTTTAAGCTATGTATATGTACAATAGAGCATAGTAGGAGTACCTCCATAACTCTCAACCTTAACTAACCTCTAGGATCCTCTTATCCCCCTTAGACTTGAAAGCTTTTGTGTGTGTCACACTACCTCCACTATTATTTTATCCATCCTTACTAGATTCATACCTAGACCTTTCTACCCTTTCCACTTGATGATTGTTATATCTCTTCCCTGCTTTCCTTTGGGATCAAATAAATGATACCCTTGGGAATACTCTTAAGGGGAAATGCTATAATGATATTTCCGTGCGCTTGCGGAATTCACTTTGTGATCCAATAGAACCATTAACAAGCATTTCTGACACATCTATTGGAGATGTTTAGTTAATGGTGCATAAGAAATACAAACAAGCATTTCTGGCGCCGTTGCAGGTGATGATTTGTTAGTATATCTTAGGAGCCATCAACAATATCCACTTTGGAGCTCAAGGCACGCTGCACAATGATGCTCCTATAGTTCACCGTCACCGCTGTACCAAGTACCTCTTCTTTGGTGCGTTCGTCATTTGGATCTGTAAAGTCAGTGGCAAGAGAATATTCATTCTCAACATCCGAAGTACTATCATAACCGCTATCATCGCATGCTATCTATGCTCGTTTGCCCGGGCAATCTCTCATCATATGACCAGGGCCCTGGCAGCGGTCACACTTAATGTCGGAAGTAGGACCCGTAGAAGGAGTGGACGATGAAGGCTTGAATGATGTCACCTTGCTGCCTTCCGGCACGTGAGAAGGTGGAGCAGCAGGTATAGTTCGTTGGCCTCCATTGGATGGTGTAGTCGCTGCACGGGGGGTCGTAGGTGGTGCTGTTTTGGATGGTGTAGACGTCAAATGTGGTGTGAAATTGCTCCTCATGCGTTGTTGTTGTTGTTGTTGGCCCTGTAATTCTTTTTCTGCCAACATAGCAAGCTGAAACAATTTGTTAACAGTACCATATTCCTTATAATCAACAATGTCCTAAATTTCACGCCTCAACACCCCATAAAAATGAGCTATTTTATCATCCATGTCCTCTACTACCCCACAATGCAACATACCCTTTTGTAACTCTTGATAATACTCCTCTACATACATGTTACCTTGGTCTAAGCGCTGCAATTTTTTGCGAAGGTCCCGCTGAAAAGATAGAGGAACAAATCAAACACGCATAGCTTCCTTTAATCTATCCCATGTTGGAGAATCAGTTCTAGTTTTAACAAGTTCATTCCACCATATGATAGCAAAGTCCTTAAACTCACTAGTGGCTTGACAAACTCTATGTTGTTCAGGAACAAGATTGGCATTAAATTTTTGCTCTACTATCATCTCCCAATCAAGATAAGCCTCAGCATCATAAGGACCAGAAAAAAGGGGTATAGTAAATTTCACTTTAGCAAAAGGATCATCAGGAGGATGATTATAATTGTTATGATGATTATTACCTCCCATACCTCGATGATAAAGTAGTAGTCTTGGCTGATTGTTGTAATCTTCCGTATCATCATAGGCATTGTCTTCATTCTTCCAACAAGAGGCAACCGAGCCTCAAAAGTATTCATACGAAGAGCAAGGTCATCAAGTTGGCGAGTCAAATTCGCCAATGACTCCACCGTTGTTGCGTTGTATTTGATGAACATATCTGTCATGGTCTTCATCATATCACGTAACTCAACATGTTGAACACATTCGTCATCATTGTCTTCTCCTGCCACTGTTAGTAGGAAACAAAAGACAACAAAAATATGTTATCCCTATCAACTACGGTGACAATGTGAAAGGTGGAAGAAAAACAATCTCACTCGCTCAAGCGTCTTACCACGCTCTTAAAAGTGTTCTTACCGACACAGAAGGTGGTGTGGACGGTGAGATGAACCAATGAAGCGTGGGGTGATTGTAAAGGTACCTGTTATGCTCAAGAGAAAGGTGGAGCTTGGATGGCACAATATGGTGGCTAATAAGTAGAAAATTGTTAACAGGTAAACAAATTTCAATAAGTATTCAATGTAGGAATCTCTTGCTGGTCAACCAAGTGCTCTACGGCCTAGCACAACACAAGGAAGTAGCAAGGCAAAAGGAAGACAAAATGATATAACCAACAATCACAGCACAAGTAGTATAGGCCAATTGCTTTAATATGTGTGCTCTTCACTATTTTTTTCTTCGTTGTAATATTTTTTTGATATTTTTTCATTACTCAAGAGCACGGAGATATGAAGCACACCAATTTGCAGCTCAATTGGATGTAATATGCGGCCTATAGAAAATCAAGAAGATTCTTTAAAATTCGTTTGTTGACGGCTCCTAAGATATACTAACAAATCATCCCCGACAACGGCGCCAGAAATGCTTGTTGGTATTTTTTAACACCACAGATCATCTCCAGTAAAGAGATGAGATCCGCAAGCGCACGGAAGATACAATTGTAGTGTAAAAGCCCGCTTTTCGGAACAACAAAAAGACAAAAATGCGAACTTAAAAATTTTGAAAATGTACTTGGAAATCCGAACTCACATGAACCATATGAGTTAACCCATATTCACTAGAAACGGGAACTTGTTAAAATTTTACCTATAGAACATGGTTGATAATGTATTTGGAACTTAAGGTGTAAAATCCTTAATTTCCAAGTATTCACATTTTCAATGAAAAATTAAAGTAGAAAAGAAAACAAAATAGAGAGAAAGAAAAAGGAATTATTCTAACCCTAAAATGGGACATCCAAAAATATTCAAATCTCATGCCGTAAATTTTTCCATGACCTACTAATATTCCAAATAGACTCTTGGTAAAGTTTCAAAATTTTTGAAGCACGTTTTCCATTTATTGGACACGTACTGAGAGTTTAATCAACGTCGAAGTCAAATTTAAACTTTGTGCTCAACCTTGTCCAAATCAACTCCAAATTTTTCCTGAGGTACCTTATGGTTCAAAAAGGTTAACTT
Source organism: Tuctoria greenei (assembly GCA_036927565.1). Taxonomy (NCBI): domain Eukaryota; kingdom Viridiplantae; phylum Streptophyta; class Magnoliopsida; order Poales; family Poaceae; genus Tuctoria; species Tuctoria greenei. The sequence continues at coordinate 104,443,913 of JAYESD010000004.1, read as the reverse complement.
CAAAGTTTCAGGATTTTTGAACCTAATCTACTAATTATTTCCTTGAGTCAAGTATCACCACTTGAATTCAAATTCAAACCTGAGTTCAAATTCAACTTGCTCAGTTTTGAAATCTGATTGCACCATAAAATTTCTCACATTTTATTTAGTCAATGGGCCAAAGTTGAGTATTTTTGAAGCATGGTTGCTCGCCCTGATTGAAATTTGAAAGAGGAATGAGGGAGGTGGGTCCCACAAGTGGTCCCCACCTGTCAGGTCGGCAAGGCTTCCTCTTTCCTCCCCTGCCTCCACGCAGGCGCGTGCATGTGCCACCGCGATGGCCACCGCAACGTTGCACCGGTCCTTATCCCCAGCGCCGTGCCTCCTCTCGGTCCTACCCACGACACTGGGCCGCTCCTCGCCTTCCCAGCGCCCTGCTCGCGCATCGCCCGACCCCGCGCGCCGCCATCCCGCGCGCTCCTCCCGTCGGCCGACCAGCTCGCCAGCTCGCGCCGCTCACCGCGCTGCGCGCTCAGTCCGCCAGACGGCCGCCACCTCCCAGCCACGCTCGCGCCCAGGCCGCCGCCACCCTTGCTGACCACGGCGAGGCTTCGCCCCGGCCGCGCCTTTCCTGCCCCCTCCGTGGCCCTGCCTCCTCCCCCGCCTCCGCGCGACGCCCGTCCCTGCGCCGCCGGCCCGCGCACGCCCCTCCATCTCCCGGCCGCCGACAACCCGCCTCCGGTGCCGACCCCGCGCGCGCGCTCCAATGTCCCCGCACCCGTGCACCGCCGCCATCCCGCCGCACGCCCGTGCTCGCCCCAGCACCTCGCCGTCCGCCTTCCTGTCGCGTCGCTTGCCTTCCCGCCGGCCCGCGCAGCTCCCTCGCTGGGCGCCTCCTCGTCTCCCTGGCTGCACCTCGCCCTGGACTTTGCCTCCTCACCGGCGCCGCCCTACGCCGACGTCGTAGCTCGCCGGAACCGCATCACCCCACCAGCCACGCGCCTCCTCGCCCAACCGGCGCGCTCACCGCCGCCCAGCACCGCCTCGTCGCGCGTGTCGCCCTGCTCCTGACCGCCTGCAGCTCCAGCGCCGTGACCGAGCGCCCGACTGCCCTAGCGCCACCGACCCGTGCTCCTAGCTGCGCTCCACCGCTGTGTCCCTGCTAGCTGCGCCTTTCCGGGCCGACCGCGAGCACCATGACGCCATGTCCATGTTCCGCGCCGTGGCTATGTCCTCGAAGCAAGGCGAGTAATGGGTGTGATGGAGAATATGCAGGAACACGTCGTTGACACACCATCATCAACAACTGGTCCAAGGTTTGCTCTTATTTTGCAAGAGTGATTGGATCAGTGACTGCAGCCAAGGTGTTCGATGAAATGGTTACAAGGCGAAACTAAGTGTGTTGCCGTTCAATGCTGGTCTATGGATGCAGGTCTATTCTGGGGTGGCAATCGACAAGGACATGTGCCAAGATACCCTTTGAATGGTGATGACGCGATGGAACTCTAGTACACACCCATGATGTTCAGCGAAATGCCTACAAGGTGAGCCTTGCCCAAAAATGTCTTGCTTGACGTCATTGAGGTCCGTTCGTGGTGATCGCTAAGGTTACTCATATGTCGTCAAGTCGTACGTCCAGTTTCCGCATTGATATCATTCCAATAGAAATCCCTAAGTTGACCTCTTTTGTCGTTTGTATCACGTTGGCATGTCCGTGCGTGCTCGTGATGCTCCACCATGAGTCGCGTCGACGTCGTTGACCATATGACGTCGTCGTGACGTTCCGAGCCATCATCGTGTCCTGGCATCAAGATGAAGGATGCCTCTAACGTACATGATGCTGAAACACAACCACGACACAACGGTCGACAGTCGTTTAGCCAAATTAGGGTTTGGTCAAGGCGAGACTCATCGAGTCCTAGGTGTAGCCTAGATGCTCGATGAAATGCCTTCTAGGTCAAACCGAGTGTATTGGTGACCACCGATGACCTAGGGTAGAATACTGCGAGAATGTTGCGACCGACGAGGAGAACTAGTCCAAGTGGAACCTTGGATAAGAATTTCTTAGTTGTGTCGAGGACGTTTCCTTTCCGTTCGCAGAATTGCTTACCTAGGTGTACCTCTTCATCGACGGTAGGTTCGTCGAGTCTTTTGTCGACAACTATGTCGAGTCCCTAACTCTCTGACTCATGAGGTGGTGTTCGGGATTCCGCTCACCCCATTGACGAGTCCGGGTCGATGTGGGCCTGGCTAATCCGATCTTCTCGTGATGGCAAAGCATGACCGTCACGGCAAGGTCTCGCATCATGTTTAAGTACCAAGAGCTTGTCGAGCTCACCTGGACAAGCTTGCGGGAGACACTACATTAGTGTCATCGTGAGGCACTTGAATGATGCTCGAGGAGCTTGCCGTAGAAACTACTTTACCTAAAGGTCATTTGAACATTGTCTCGGTACACACTTCAGGTTAACAAGGCTCGTTATGACGTCTTAAATCCAAAGAATGTTGACCTCACTTCACTCCCAATTGTCGCTAGAGTTTCACCCTGGTTCATCCTTATCAGAACCCTGCGATCACCCTTGTCCTGTAATTAGGTTTACTCCTTAACGAGTGTGTGTAACTTCACTGGTCGACTTCTAAGTCACAACCTCTTGTTGCACAGTTCACTCATGCCTTAAGCTTTCAATGCTCCATCTTGATCGCTTAGTCTTCCTTACATCACACAGTCCAGTAATGCTTCTTCACCAGTCTACCTTATCACTCTTTGAGTGGCATAGCGTCGAGTGTTGAGTGCCAAGTTGCAATGTGTGCTTACATTGCACCTTTCAATTCACATCTCGATACTACTATGACCACTTGACTCCATCCTTTGTTCATCCACACAATAGAGGCATATATGTTGTTCCTAGTCAAACTCCTCATTCTTAGAATTTACACAACCCCGTGGAGTCTCTTCTTAAATTACTTAATTACTTATATGCATATCATGTCGATAGGAACGTGCTGATAGGTGACCAACAAGAAACTTCGCTTGGAGGAGAAGGCCAAGGTGTTTCCACTAAGGTTCCATGGCAGGATCTCCGGAGGAAGGCCAAGCCCTAACAATTGACATTTATTCGAGTCGCAAACTAAGGCAAGCCCCGGTTTGCATTTAAGAGCTTTTCAAAGTTTTCTAGTTTTATTCACTTATGTCTTCAGTTGATATTGTGAATTACGTATAAGGTGTTTGATACTCCACTTGCATGACCAAAAATCCCAGCGATTGGTTGGAACGAGTTACAATTTGAACTGTAGTAACTGCCTTGCTAATGCATAGGAAATCCAGTAGAAGTCGAGTAGTTGGAACCTACTCGCGAGAGATGTAGAAAATATCTCACAGGATTGGTTAGATAGAAAATGGCATACTATAATGAAATGGAGACCGGACAGGGAATGGATAGGAAGCGGCGAGAATTGAGTCTCGGTCGCATAGCCCTGTCTGTGTCGATTAAGGCCCGTCTGTATGCGGCCCCTTCGTACAAGCTTGAATTGTACCGGCAATATAATGGACATATGGAATCCAATAAACTGATGTAACTTGGTAACTGGGGTGTCGAGGCCCATTAGCTCACCATCGATAGGGGTGGGCTGAGGACAGTAAGCTGTAAATCGGTCGGCAAACACATGAGGTGTTCCGTGCGGATACCTTCTGTTCGCGGAGGTGAGACGGGCTCGGCGTTCGAGTTTCTTGTGAAAGGTGGCCATATACGCCTAGTACTGAAGTGTTATGTAGGTACAGGTGTGCTCGCTGACACTTCCGAATGACATATGTATCGTGTTGTTCGAGTGTGTCCTGATTGCAATCACTGTCCCTCGCAGTAATAGAGTACCACTTGTTCACTGCGCCGTGATCTAGTAAATACTAAAGAAGTCAGAAAATCATATTGTATTGAATTATAATTACTTTGCAACCTTGTATGATTTAGAGATAGTACAATTAAAAGTTTACAATTTCCCCATACTTTAGCTGTAATAGCATTATGTGCCCTGAGCATGTCATATCATCGGTAAAGCGTTTCTTGTTTGATTGTGGAGCCCATGATGTGCCGTGCTCGGAGAATGTCATTTGCTACTTAAAACTTGATTATAAGGATCCACTTGTAGGCGAGTCATTTATGCTTCACCTTACCTATGTTTAGTTCCCCTTGCATATGTCTAGTGAGACGGTTAAGTCTTGTTGAGCCTTATGCTCACGTTTGTGCTTTAATGATTTTTGCAGGTATTAGTTTTATTTCTGCTGTTCAGGTTATACATGAGACTCGAGGTGTCGAGATAAAATCTCATGTGAACCACGCCACTGCTGAATGTTCTTCGTGTTGCTAGTGAGAATCGTCCTAGGGCATGGACGCCTTCTCTCCTGCTTAGTTAGGTGAGATTAGGAGTATGTATTTTCCGTTGCGTGTGTACTTCTGTGGTACACTCTTTTGTAAAATCTTCTTATTATGAAATGAAAACTTTATATGTTTTCGTATCCTTTTTGTGTGTGCTGTTAGGTGCCGCATCGTACGGC